>OW240920.1:137165744-137329029 GCA_933207985.1 Pelobates cultripes | reverse complement strand
TGTTCTCGGGGGTGGCCGCAATTCGAAAAACGAACACGTGGTGGCGGCCGTTTTAAAACTCCCGAACAGCGGTGTTTTGCCGTCGAGTGTCTTGAACTCAAATCGGACACTCGACTAGGCAAACACCGCTGAAACCTCCACAAGCCCGGTCCGTTCGGTTCCTAACTACCGAACGGCCCCTCGTACCGAACGAGGGGATTCAGGCGAACCCTCCCCAGCCTCTATAGCTAGAGGCTTTCGTGCAGTTTGTTCCCTTACTCCAGGACCGACCGCAGGGCCCATACGTTTAAGGGTACATCCAGAAACAGGGGGAATTACTGTACTGGATAAGGGGATTATGATGCTGACTGAGGGGAGGAGATGTGTGGGAGGTTACCAGGACAGGATTGGCTACTATACTAATGATTGTAAATCCCTCCCTTGCATGGGAGCATGCTTTAAAAGGACAGTGTGGATTAAAGATTTCAGTTCTGCTCCTGAAACTGTGTGTCGTCCAGTTATTGGGATTGCTATTGGGATATTGCTGTTATTTTACCTGCTGGAAACCTTGCTTGTGAATTTACTATTTACTTGTTCCTGAGCCTCACTTGGATTATAAGCGGAGATAACCTGGGGAATATTGCATCTCCGCTACATATACCATGATGGGGTTATTTCACATTCCTGGCTACCATATGGTCTCAAAAAGCAACACAGACCCAGCAAACCAATCTGGCAAACTGAACTGGCCAAGCCCTATATTGACCCTGTAACTTTCAAAAACACCATAAAACCTGTACACGGGGGTATTGTTTTACTTGGGAGAGTTTGCTGAAAACCAATATGAGTGTTTAAAACAGTAAAACCTATCACGATAATGAAATCACCAGTAAAAGTGCAGTTTTTGTGTAAAGAAAAATAATGCAAAAAACAAATAAAAACGCTAACTTTGGACAGCGTTTGTGGCTAAGTGGCTACTAAAAACGACTGGACATACCCCATTTTGAATACCCTGGGTTGTCTACTTTTACAAATGGTATGCCATGATGGGTTCATTTTCATTCCTGGGCTGCTATATGGTCTCAAAGGCAACATAGGGCCAGCAAACCAATCTGGCAAATTTCAATGTGCAAACATGGAAAAGCCCTACATTTGACCCCTGTAAGTTTGCAAAAGTACAGATTACGTCAGCAGTTGATAACGACCGTTATTTTGTCTGACGTATCCTGTACGTCCTCGGTCATTAAGGGGCTAAGTCTCATAACTATACGGGGATTTCTAAAGACATCCCCCTTGGCTCTGACACAGCAAAGAAGTCCATGTTTATCTTGTCTTCTTTCCTTCTGAGTCACAGTTGTGTGCATGTGGCTGCTATCAGTTGACAAAACCGTTCCACTCTTCCTATGTGTTGAAAAGAAAAACTATGTGCATAACTACTGCCTCCCTTAGTAAACTCATCAGCTCGTTTGGCTTCCAATAGCATTTCTATGCAGATGACACGCAAAACTATCTGTCCTCTCCTGATCTCTCCCCGTCCCTCTTGACTCGTGTATCTGACTGCCTCTCTGCTATTTCCAACTGGATGGCTTCTCACTTCCTTAAACTAAACTTGACCAAAACAGAACTTCTAGTCTTTCCTCCCTCAAGTGTTGCTACTCCCAGTGTCTGCGTCCCTGCAAGTCAACGGCGTTGCCACCAGCTTCACCTCGTAGGCTCGCTGCCTAGGTGTTCTCTTTGACTTTACTCATGCCCAGTCGATCGCAAAATCCTGCCGCTTCCATCTCAAAAACATAGCTTTTCTGCTTTTATTTAAAACTGGGTGCGGCTAAGTGCAAGTCCATGCTGTCTCTCGCCTCGACTACTGCAAGCCGCTTCTCAGTGGTATTACGGGTTTCCGATTTGGTCCGTTTGATGAATGCGGCGGCGAGGCTCATCTTCCTGTCCGCCCGTACCTCCCACGCCTCCCCTGTCTGTCAGTCCCTACCTCGGCGTCCCGTATGATATAGGGCTAAATTTAAGATTACTTGATTACAAGTCTATATATAATGCTGCTCCAACCTACCAATCTTCCCTAATACACAAGTATGTCCCGTCTAGGACACAACACTCTGCCGAAGACCTACGTTTAAACTCTGTCGGTACTCCCACCTCTGATGCTCGCCTTTAAGTGTTCTCTAAGGGGGACCATTCCTGTGGAACTCTCTTCCCTTTTCCGGTAGACGCTCACCCAGTCTCCACTTCCTTAAAAAAAATCATTAGAAAATCCCTTCTTTACGAGCGTGTCAATTAAACGGTAAACAGCTTTCTGTCCCTGCAACCTGATTCTTCTCTAGCAACTGTGTCATAAAATATATATATATATATATATATATATATATATTTATGTATATATTTTTTTTCTAGCAACCTACTTTTCTTTTTTTTTTTAATTTGTATTTTATTAGGTTTTATACACACAGTATACAATTTTCCATTATATGTGTTATTATATAGGGTAGAACAGGATCAAATAACCTTTCGTTGGGCTACAAGCAGAGTAACATTCACAATGTCAGAGAGACCCTTGCTGCGGCATGGTGGGGGAACAGTTTGTACATTTCTACTCTTCTACGGAGATCTCTACTTAAAGAGGTTGCTTAATATTCGAGGTTGCTAGATTTCAACAATCTTCCGGCTCAATCTGTATATCCCATATATATGTGGGGTCAGGTATCTAGGGCTATAGGTTAATAGCATGGAGTGTTGGGTTAGGGGAAGCAAGAATAGTGAGAGGCTTTCCTCATTGGCTTATATGCATACAATAAAAATAAAATAAAAATAAAGCATCATTATTATTATAGTTAAGTGTTGCGTTTCTCAGGTTGCTTTCTGTGTCCATTGGCTGATATGCCTAATTTTTTGAGGAATGTCTCTGGGTCGTCTCCCGAGGTCAGGGTGAGTATATCGGCGCCCTTTTGTACCGTTAGCGATCCCTCTGCGCCCCATCGGTACCGGATCGAATGGTCTCTCAGTCTCTTAGTGACTGGTGCTAGTAGTCTCCTTGCTGCAAGCACTGCAAAAGGGAGGTCACTGTATATGGCCACTTCGCATCCCTCAAATTTTACCGAGCCCAATGATCTGGATCCGGCCATGATTGCAGCTCTCGCCGCTATGTCTCTGGTGGTGGCTATGGTGTCTTTGGGGGCACCAGCGGGTGCCGCTGGCGATTTGCGCACCCTGAAGGTGGACAGTATCAGTGGGGTGTCTGATTTACATCCAAGGCCCATGGAGGAGGTGAGTCTCCGGACAAAGGGCAGTAATTCTTCACCGCTCACCGTTTCAGGAATACCTCTGAGGCGTACGTTGCGTCGGCGGTGTCTAGTTTCAAGTGTTACCACCGCTCCTTGTAGGCGTCGGACCTGCTCAGTAAGACCCTCCAGTTGCAGTTTGGTGTCTTGGATTTGGTGATCTCTTGAGCTTTCTCTGTTTTCCACCTCCTGGACTCTCTGCTGCAAGACCCCTATTTCTGCATGTGTCTCCTTTAAGTCGGCCTTCCAGACCTGCCTTAGGTCAGTCAGCAGCCTTCTGATGTCCCCTTTTGTTGATAGGGAGTCATCATCCTCCGAGTCAGACCTGGGAGTGGGGCCTGGGAGGGAAGCTTGGGAGTCCCTCTCTTCCTGGGAATCGTCAGAGGTCTCCAACTCACTCTGCGGTTCCGGCGCCATCTTGGCGGGCCGCGCCTGTGTAGGCCTCTGAAATGCCAGCCTGATATCGGGTGCCGCGGGACGATCCGTGTGAGTTTGCTTTCTATGTTTGCGCCCCATGTTGTCGGCTGTCGGGTGGCAGGTAATCTGCGCGTTTTTGGAGCTGATTTCTGCTCTGTAAGGCTCTTAGTCTGTGGGGCCGATGCAGAGCTCCACAGACATGCGACTGTTCAGCTCCGTGGTCGGCCACGCCCCCAGCAACCTACTTTTCTACCCTTACCTTTTGTGTCACTATACCCCAGGGCCGCCATCAGAAATTTTGGGGCACCTGACAAAGCACAAGGTCTTGGCCCCCCCTCGGCCCACCCACGACTCCGCCCACAGGACTCCTACCCAGTCCGCTGACAATGATGCAGGACTGAATGTGGTGTGTAATAGTGGAAGTGAATTAGAATGTGTGTAACGGATGTAGTGTTTGTGTGTATTAGATACTGTTTGTGCAGTGAATGCAGAATGTGTGTTTGTGTAGCGGATGCAATGTGTATAGTGAACGCAGAGTGTGTTTGAGTAGTGGATGTAGTGTTTGTGTGTACTAGATGCAATGTGTTTAGTGGATGCAGTGTGTATTAGACGCAGTGTCTCTGTATAGTGAATGCAGAGTGTTTGAATGTTTGGATGTAGTGTGTGTACTGTGAATACAGGATGTTTGTGTAGTGGATGCTGTGTGCATAGTTAATGCAGAGTGTGTGTCAGTTTAGTGGATGCAGAGTGTGTGTGTGTTTACTAGTGTATGCATGTAATGTAATAATGTAAATGTAATACATGTTACTCCCCCCTTCCTGTTTCTTATCTGGTTTAGGGAGGAGGGAGATTCCATCCCTGGTGGTCCAGTGGCATGGTGGGGCCCCCCGGCTCCCTATACTTGCAAAAGGGGCCCAGCAGACTGCAGCTGTACATTACAGCTCTTCCCTCTCTCTAACTCCCGCGAGCATGGCGTGCGTGCCGCGCGGAGCGTTGCCATGGTAACCCGTGGCAACGCTCTGACGGCTGCGGGAGTTAGAGAGAGGAAAGAGCTGTAATGTACAGCTGCAGTCTGCTGTGCCCCCCTCGCAAGTATAGGGAGCCGGGGGCCCGCGGCTGCACATATATATATCGATCATATATCGCTATATTTATGTGCAGAGAGGGATTGTGGGGCCCAGGACCGCCGGGCCTGTGACAACCATCATGGTTGTCACCCCCTGATGGCGGCTCTGCTATACCCTACTCCCTCTAGCATGTAAATTGATTGCACTTAACCCCTCTGTTCCTGGGTGTTTAACTCGTCTGGTTACAATTACGTGCCTGTTAGTCCTCCCACTGTATAGCGCTGCGGAATTTGTTGAAACTTTATCAATAATAGAAGTAATAATCCATTTCTGCTGGACCCAAACCCATAGAGCAAAGTGATTTGTTCCTTATTTGTGGAGCCTCTTCTTGTTGAGGGAAAAGACTGCCAGTGGCTTCAGTCGACCCTTGTGCATCTTTCTTGGTGGGTATCTTTATCTTATAAGTATTGAATTGGCTTCCCAGAGCCCGTGTCTGTGTCTGTGTTTTGTTTGTTTGTTTTTTGTTGGGTTTTTGTCTCTTCTAAACCGGCAAACTACTAAATGACAAACTATGAAGCGGATAAAATAAGTTGCCATTACTTGATACAGCTTATCATGACAATTCATTACTTTTAACAGCGTGTAACAAGATACGCCATATAACTATAACCCTTTCCGTGTTAATGTAGAGAAAAGCAAAATGAGTGAACCTGTGTGTGTGAGGAGGGTTGTTTGAAGGGGAGCCATGACCATGTGAGCGCCTGACAAATGGCCCTTAACCTTTTTCTCCACATGGGTAGCCACATTCGCAACTATTTATTCACATATGTACATACACTTGCAAATAGCCCATACATACCTAAATATACACACACAGACACATATCTAGCAACTCACACAACTCTTTAGCCACATGCATAGATACACATATAAAGTGCATACAGACATAAATACACACAAAATAGCCACACATTTATATTTCCCTAACTAATTAAACAAATACTCTGCCATATTCTTCCACACCCAGGCTGACCTAACCAGACGCAGCCTCCAAACCAACAGTGTCAGCGGTAATACAGGAGTAGTGACTGGCATCTGGCGAGGATGTGACGGGACAATGGCCTGGATGGTAACATGGAAAGGATCCAAAGAATATTATATCCCGGGAATATCTGCGTGTAGTTCTGTAAAAGGAACTGATTGGCAGTCGGGGGTTACAGAATAGCAAACCTACGGCTGTATCCATGTCGGAATGCCATGCACCACATTACCGTCTCTCTGCCTTGCATTACACTAGAGGACAGAGAGCATGCCCAACACCTACAGTTGTGAGTAACAAAAACCACAAACATTCTGTGATAAATGATAATTTTTTTAGGGGGGGCCCATTATATTGGCCCCTGACTGTACCCCATGCTGTGCAATCAGTATTGCCTTTGTTAAATGTGTGCATGCATGTAACTCTAGAAACCAGCAGATGGCAGCAGATCTTTAGTTATGAACCTTTAAATTTAAAATGAAAGGGAAACTGCTATGGGGTAAAAATGACTTGATGTGTGCACTGCAGAAAAATTTGGTTTGGCTGAATTTATTTATTTGTTTCGTCGGACGACCGACTTTCATTGTCATTGCGTTTTAGCTCATCCAAATTTTGACCATATGAACAATTTGAGAATAACTAATCAGACAAATCAAAATAATACTGAAATAAGCCCGTCACTGTGCTGCAAAATATCCATAATATTTCTATGTTTATATGTACAGCGATACTCATTTTTGCTACATTTTACTGACGTTACTTCAGGTGGTATTTTACCATTCAAATTCGGTTCATGTTCGGTCAATACTTTGAGTAGTTTACACACTTCACTGCCCAAACACAAATTAAATAAAAATCACTGTTTAGTAGATTTACTTCTACTGAAATCTTGCATCCGTTTTCATTGGAGTTCTATCTAAAAATAGCTTGCAAAAACTGCAGATCTCGTGTCCTTCCCTTCCAACCCCGCTCAGTCTTTCTATAGTTGTCCAATCACAGACTTCCCAATGCAGGTCAATGGGAAGTCTTTGCAAGGCAGGTTCTCTGGGTAATTGCTGCCTCTTGAGTTAAGCTCCACTGAGCTAATAAAACCAGGAAGAAGCAAGATCGGTTGTCTAATTGACAGACAGGGGGGGTTTAACAAGGTTAATTTATAAAAGTGACAATTTGTATTGAAATCAGCACTTTTTTCAAATTAATTTTTCTCTTCACACATCAAGCATGTCAGCAAGCTAAAGTGCGTTAAGGGTCTGAAGTGTCCCTTTAAGTGTTCTGTTCGCTGATCCCGGATTTATTTCTTCATTGATTTGGTTTCATACTTTATTTTATCTAAGGGCTGTTCCCTAGGCATCAATAATCTTGTTTTGGAGCGACACATGCAAAACTCAGAATCATAAAACAAAAACTAACATTGCTCGTTTAAATAGTTTCATAATTCGTCCATATGGTGATTCGGATTTACGGAATTTGTACAACCCACTGGTTAGCCAAAATTTGAACGAGCTGCAAGTTATTAAAAACTGAATGCACAAGTCTACAAATGATACCCTTAATTCATTTTAAAGGGAAAGTCTCTTAAATTGGTTGAAAGAAAGTCGTTAGTGAAATGTTGAGAGGGGACCGGGAGTTTATAGAGACCGCTCACAGATATGGAATAAATAAAATCAATTACATTTCTGTTGTCTCATCTACCTCTCTGGTCAGGGCCTGCTCATGGCTCTCTCTTCTGTTCCACCTACCCATTTTTGATGCCTGGTGATATTGCAGCAGACGTTCGCCTGTAGTATTTGCTCTATCCCGCCCTTTAAGTGCCCACTGTCATCTGGTTGCTGTGGCTGTTAGTAATTGGATAAGTTTACATGGAGTGTAGGGAGTTTAAATATTGCAAATTGTTTAAAGGGCAACTCCAGTGCCAGGAAAACAATCTCTCCCTCCCACCCTCCAATCCCCGGTTCCTGAAGGGGTGAAAACCTCTTCAGTAACTTACCAGAGGCAGTGACATGTCCCACGTCGCTGCTTCTTCCTCCGCCACTGCTCCTCCTCTGTATTACGTCGGCCGGTGGGCGAGACTAATCCCGTATGCGCATTAGAGCTCCCCATAGGAAAGCATTTAAAATGCTTTCCTATGGGGAAACGAGCAACGCTGGATGTCCTTACACAGCGTGAGGACGTCCAGTGATGTTCTAGCACAGGTTTCCTGTGCTAGGGGCACGGAAGTGCCCTCTAGTGGCTGTTGTAAAAAACTGCAATAATTACACTTGCAGGGTTCAGAGTAGTGGGAGTTGGCACCCACACCACTCTAATGGGCAGAAGAGGTCTGGGTGCCTGGAGTGTCCCTTTAATGGTTATAAATAAAGTGAAACTATTCACCTCTCAGCAGACTTTAAATGATCTAGTCGCTTCTTCTTTCCTTCCCTTTTCCATTCCTTCAGTTGCAACCCGTACGTTTAATTAATTGTGGACCGTGAGCCACAATTCTGGTTAGATGGTTTATCTCCCAGTTCCTTTAGACTTTGAAATGTATTATGTGGACCTGTTGGGCTGCGTTTAAACCGCGTTCTGTTTTAGATACAAGCATACTGTAATCTGTCTATAACTGCAAATACTGATCCTTTCCTCGTCTGTAGCTACAGTGGGTTCAGAAATATCTCGAGGGACAAATGATTCCAGATGCTACTGTGTCCAGTCGACCTCTCTGCTATTCCAGTTGTGGTAGTACACGTTAGTGGGATCAGCCTGGTGGACTGTTTGGTGCAGGTTTCATCACAATGTCACGAATGAGCTAAACGTTGCTTGAAATCTTATATGTAGGAAATAATCCTACAGCAAACTACTATGTTTTTTTATTTTTTATTATTATTATTCTCAGTAATTGTTCATTGCACTTTTTCTTCGATTTTGTATTAAAACCTTCAGCTCTTATTTCGGAACGAGTTTCCCCCTACTCTTATCTATACGATCTCTAGTTATTGAGGAACCTCAAATTGTTACACTCTCATCAAACCCGTAGATTAATAAGAGATAATTCAAAGCTACAGTAACAAAACTATGAACTATATTTTAAGTCATTAAGAGGGACACGCAACTGCACAATAAAGAAAATAAAAATTCCCTCTTTAGTAGATAAAACCCCAATGAAAAAGTATGCATTTAAAAGGGACACTATAATCACCAGTACAATTACAGCTTATTGTATTCTGGTGAGTATAATAATTCACTTCAGGATTTTTGCAGTAAATCTATCTATCTTTTCAGAGAAAATGCAGTGTTTACATTACAGCCAAGGGATACCTCCCCTGGCCACTCCTCAGATGGCTGCTAGAGGTGCTGCACAGTGGGACTGCCATTCAGTGTCTCCACCCTCTGTGTGGAGACACTAATTGACCAGGGTTGTGTTTGACTTGTGCTGGCTCTGCCCCTGATTTGCCTTCTTGACAGTCTTAGCTAATTCTAATTCTATGGTAAAGCATTGTGATTGGCTCAGAGAATCACTTCTGATGATGTCAGCCAAGCAGGCAGTTTAGGGACAGAGCCAGCAGCACCAGACTTGAATACAAGTAAGACTTTACTATATTTAGGGAGGGCAATCAGGGGCCAGATGGTGGTCTCAAAACTATACGGTACATGTACCCAGTGGCAGATCCGTGGGGGGGCGCAACGGGGCAATTGCCCCCCCTCCCCAAGATTCTCCCCTGCCGGCTATTGCAGGGCTGGCATTGTCCAAGCGCCAGCCCTGCAATGTGCCTGCGATCCGGGGATATCAGAGAAGGGAGGGGGGACATAAAGTACATTAATTTTATTAAATAAAAAAATATATATTAAAAAGCCTCCCTACCTCCTTCCCCCCCATACACACACTACCCCCATACAAACACTGCCCCCATACACACACTACAAACACTGCCCCCATACACACACTGCCCCACAAACATTGCCCCCATACACACACTACAAACACTGCCCCATACACACACTGCCTCACAAACACTGCCCCACAAACACTTCCCCCCATACACACACACTGCCCCCCCATACAAACACTGACCCCACACACACACTGCCACCCTCACATACACACAGCAACCCTGACCTACACTGCCGCCATCACGCACTCGCGCACACACACACACTGCATCTTTCACACACACTTCACCCCTAACACATACCACTGTGCCAATGCCCTATATCCCAGCAGACCCCAGGTTATTTGTCAAACTGTTCTTAAACGGTTTGACTACTTACTCTGGGATGGGATCCTGGCACTACTGGCGTCATAACTACTACACTGAGCTGTAGTGGTTATTGTGCCTGGATTATTTCTAAGTGCCCCTCCCGAGATCAGGCTCTGGATCCGCCACTGCATGTACCCTTCTTCTCATTGTATATGCAAGAAAAAAATTGTATATCCAAGAAAAAAAAAAACAGCTAGCAAAAACTTCAGATCTCTTGTCTGCAGCCTTTACAAGCTAGTGTGTACAAATAGTGTGCAATATAGCCTGGAAAAAAATGACAGACACCAATAAACTTGGACTTTTACTTATATTTAAAAATGCTCATTTTGTTTACAATTCTAATACCATTTTCATCAAAGAACTCCAATTTCCAATACTTTTAATTTTGAAGTTAACATGTGCAGAAGTGATTCACAGTAAAAAAAAAAAAAAAAAAAAAAAAAAAATAAAAAAAAAAATGGAGGCAAGCAGGAAGGCAGTTACATGAACACAGCGTAATAATGGGTGATGGGACTGACTCCCACGGCAGTCATTTTTAAAAAGCAAGATAACAAAATTTCTCCCTAATGACCACTCCTGTGAGGCTGAGCGCATAGAAACCTTCACTTTATCATGACGCTAATTCACTGGATAGCGAGGGTTACCATTGTCAGATTCTAGTATAGTCACAAAGCATTGATAAAGGTTTTTCTGATTAATCCCTCAATCAGGGGTCCAACATCATACGACTTTGTCCAGCATGGCAGATCAAACCATTACTCATTCACCCCCAGCGGTTTGCAATTAAGTGCTTTCTCGGTTTTGCTCCAACTAGAATGTCAATACAATTTGGGCCTTTTGGGGTATAGGTGAACTGGTTAAAAAATGATTGCACTAGTTGGCTAACAGGGCACAGCAACTCTTTAGTATCTTCGCAAGGTGTTGAAGAGCATACAAAGAGGCATAGAAAGAATAAAGTTACACCACTTCACAATATAACAGTTTATCGATAGTTGTTCTAAAATACCTTGATGGGATTTATAAATGGAAAAAAATAAATTGCCACGGGTTTGCATGAAAAAAATTCACAGTAAAATGGTCATGCAGGTAAATACAGTTTTGCAAAGGGGGATAATTTTGTAGTTTTCTTGTCTGAGAATAAAACTATCACCCGGGCCCCAATTTAAATAAGTGACCACTTACTTGAGCAATCAGACATGCAGAATTACATATTATGATACATTATATTCAGTTATTTCAAAACCCCAAACTGCATTTTGTTATTTTTCCTTTTACTGCACAAAACTTTTGTCCAATTACAAGCAGTGCCCATGCAGACAGCACTTGGCAAATAAAACCCTCCACTTTTAAAGGGAGATACACTTGTCAAGTTGAAAGACACTCTGCCTGAGTATATGTAAACTAATTAAAAACAAGATTATTTACTAAAATTGAAATTGTCAAGCACTGTGATGTGAACTTTTATACCAAATGTGCAGATTTGGAAATTCTACAATTTCCTTCTCTATTTACCCCAATTTTCTGTTTAGTAAATAAACCCTGATAATGAATTCAAGCGGGGAATATATATGGTCACAGTTCAGAGCAACTCATTGCAAAAAAAAACAAACAAAAAAAGTCTTTAAGTGCTGCTGTCTTGCAAATGATGACTAATATATTAATGGCATATTTCACTCCTAAATTAAAAGGATTTAGAGCTGAGACAGTCAAACGGAACAGGAAAAAATTAAGCTAAACCGCTCGTAAAAAATAAAAAACAGAATTAGGTAAAAGTTAATGAGAAACCTACAGTAAAAGGGATAAAGGTACATCCATACAAAAATAGAATAATTTTTTTTAACTTTGCTGATACAATAGATTTTTTTTAATCCTTTCTGATAATTTTTCTAAGCAATTTTTTTTTTTAAATTTAGTTTTTTTTTTTGTTTGTTTTTTACGTTAACTGGTTTACTTTTTACATAATATCACAAGCACGTCACACACAAGCATTAGTGCTGGTGATAAACCCCAGTCCAAATACCTCTTGTTCTAATTGCACCTCAAAACAGATGCATACCATACAGCTGAGGGACCGCCATGTCCCTTCCTCTAGATACGACAGATCATTGCAGTAGGAGTCTGCAGTAACTCTCTAACACGGACATAAAGCAATTTCTAACTTGAAAGCGTGGCAGGCCTCCTTGGGAGGCTTGGAGGATTAAAAACCCAATTTAGAAGCCAAAGGGTACAAGACCTCGCAGCCTCCTAGGTGGCGGGAAAGTCAGGCACACCAAGGATTCCAACATCCCAATTATAATAAATTACGTGGATTTGAAGATTATATTAAAGGTTTTTTTTAAACGTATGACAAGTTAATATTTACTAATTTTATTTTCAAGAGGTATTGATCCAACCCACTCCCCCAACACCCAATAAAATACTCTGATTTTCTATGGCTGTAGATGCGATATGTAGGATTAATATTTGGCTCACCTTGCAGATATATGTTTATGGCTTTTACAGGATTTCTACGCAATGTCTGCTGAGGTAGCAGCTAGATTGTGTTCCTTGCCAAACTCTGAAATGGCAAAGCTATACGGCTAGAGGTGTGTTCAATAAACAGGAAAAAGCGGTGATGGACAACCAGCTGATACCGTAGGCCTTAATTACCAAGTTGAAAGGAGATCCGAATTGCTAACATGGCCTGAATTTGAATTTGCCGCAATTCACCATTTACTAAACAAACCCTGGTTCAGATCGTCACCGTGTCTGGAAATGTGATTTTCATTTAAATGACCCCTGTTAACTGCTCTTAATTTAAACGTCACAGAAGAGGTACCTCTTAATCACTAAATACTGATCAACATCAAAGAGCCATGGTATTGGTAGGGTGACCCAAAGCTCCTTAGCCTACATTAGACACTGATATTACGGTGAACCCTGTATACTAAATTCAGTGTTAACATTTAATAATATTGAAATAGCCACCTGCCGTTGCTGTAAATTAAGGCCACATACCCCATGACCCAAGAGGTGCAAATATGTAGCAAATTCTGTATCCATGCTTCAGCACAGGTGCCTCACAGCAAATTACTAAAATCACTGAACCCATCTGTGTTTAAGCGGGGATATCCAATAATGTCTGGAACAGTTATTAGATCCAACAACTGAAAATTCTCCTTTCTCCCCCAAAAAGCCCTTTAAAAAAAACTCCCAACAATCTGCATGAAACGATTCTGGGTTTTAGCTACTGATACGCAATAAGTGCCACTAGACATACAGTGCATGGCATTCAAAGGGTTTATAATATGCACGGTCAATGTGTCTATGGATAGATTCTCGTTTATCCAAATTTCAGTAATGGAAATAAATTAGCTGATTTATTTATTTTTAAGGGTTCAAGTTTACTTTTACAGTTAAAGACCAGACTTTAAGGCATTTAAATTTAAGATGTGAAGTGGGGATTAGACACTGTCACCCGCAATAAGGCACTCAAAGACTTTATTATTGCCCTGGACAAGAGATAAAAGGCTTTATTTCCACAAAAAAAGTTTCAGAGCCAAATCCCTCCAGTGTCCAGGTGGTTAATGTTTTAAGGCACTGATGTTGAGATGACTGGGCTAGTTTGACCTAATGATGATGTTACCAGGACAGCAGGCATGGCTTCTGCTCCCTCTATTGGGATTTTAACCTTGCTGACGTATCCATGTCAATCAAAGATATGTCTGTTCTCATTAAGGATCTCTTTTTAGTTGTAACGCAAAGTTGCTTTCTGCTCCTTTAAGGTAGACATTTCCCTCATCGATACAGGTTAGATGCAAAGTGTAGGCTAGATTACAGGTAGTTAAGTTAGTTGTTTTTTGTTTGTTTTTGTAAAATTATTTTTAATTGTCTTTAGTTTCTTTAAAAAAGTTTTTAACCCCCCAATAAGTCCACTCTTTGCGCCCTTCCCTACCGTGCTTCAGAATATCATCATAAAATGTGGTTACGGGAGTTGTAGATCAATTATCGTAGTTCCAATGTTGGCTTTCTACTGTCGAAAGACAAACCTCATTCAACTTTGCGGTGGTCCGTGAAATACTGTTTAAGAATCACTTCCTGGTTTGGTGAGAGGTCATTGCAGAAATTGCACGGTTTAGGAACTAGCAAAATCTTCAAATCTTTTAATCTTTGCAAATCTGAGTTTAGTGAGTATTTTATTTATTTTTTATTTGCTTTTTTTTATGCCCATAGTGCTTAAACAACATATTTTTTACTGGGTGAATGACACCTCAAATTCCAATTTTGCTTTCATTAACCCCAGGCTATCACCATGGAGAGACCCAGCTCTTCTGGCCTATGGACGCTTGCAGCTATAATGGTTGAGATTAATAGGAGTTAGCTGCATGCAAGTTTTCCCTATATGCAAGACAAGGTCTCTCCCGCGTTTGATGACAAAAGATTCAAGTTGACCCAACTCTGATACAGGACTACACTGAATATTAGATCGAACCAAGGTGAAACAAATATTGTATATATGTGAGCCACAGTTGCATACATGTAAACCCATAATAAAATGCTAACATTCTCTAATAAGACTCTGTAGACAGCCAATACGGTACCAATAAGATCAGTCTGCAGCAGGAAAGCTACGTACATACATAAACTTTTAACATTTTAATATTACATATCAAAATGGCCTAATTTTTTTTTCCCTCAATTTGTTTGAAGTTCAAATAAACATCAGCTTTAAAAAGAAACTTGAGAAAATATGAATTACTTTTCTTTTCAGAGCAATGCAGATTTTACAGAGTGGTCTTTAAGCTGAGCGGACCATTGCTGGGTTCATACAGAGTATGGTATAGAGGTGGATCTACAGGGGTTATCGAATTAGCATCCTACATTGTGTTATAAAGGAGACTCCATTACAACCTTCTGATTGCACTGATAATAACTACTTAACCTACCTATGATCAAGCGGGTATGTGGTTTGAAACTTGGTTAAGCTCTCGAACGTTGGAGATCATCAACACTACTCTATTCTCTTTGTTCCTCTGTTTTTACACCTGGATATAATTTGTGATGTTTGGGTTTTCCCTATGTTAAGGCAGGAGATGGCATTGTAGGATATAACTGCATCTCCGACCATAAGTGGGATCTGATTTCTGCTAATTAACATAATGGTTTTTCTCCCTTGCTTTAAGCATCCCTAGAAACATTAAGTTTTTACGTCTGCATTGGTAACATATTGGTGAGCCTAGAGTATCCTATTTCCTCAATAAAATCAATGTGCATGCCACAGGGAGTCTGTTAGAGAAGAGTGGTCACAGAAATGAAAGCTAAACTCCTGTCCCATTTTACTTTGGCAGAGGTAAACTCGCAGTTCATTGTGTCTATGGGAATAGTATGGCTGATGTCAAAATTTAAAAAACACGATTAATAATGGTCGACTGGTTGTAGGCTGGGTGATGGGGGGGGTGGCTTCACGGAAGCATGTGCTGGCTCAGGATTCTGATTAACTTGCTCTGTTGCAGAACAGCTCGAGAGCGATGCAGAAATGTAATAATGTGTATCTTTGGAAAACGTACATATAGTTATGTTTAACAAGAAATAAAAAAAATAAAAATGTAGGCCAGAAATTAATGTTTACCCTGTAAAGAAGAAGAAAAAATAATATACAAAACTAAAAAACTAATTACAAGTTAGCTCTCCCAAAATACTCTCTGAATCCATTTAAATTTGTATGTTTGGACTCTCCAGCAAGGTGTAACAAGATATCTGCCTCTGGGTAACAGAGTCCTTTCGTTACATTGCCGTCTACATGTTGAAAGATAGGGCACCCACAGGTGGCATTTGTCTGCTCGCCCCTATTACAGCAGGTTTTTAAACTCGGTGGGGAGGAGGCTGATTAAAAGACTCTTAGTTCCCAAAATGCCAGAACAGCTTGGGAACACCAGAAGACACAGAGCTGTCTGTCACCAATGCGTGTTGTGTAAGAGCACCTTAAAATTTTTATTTCACTATTGTAACTACTTTTTGTTTGATTGAATCTGACCTTAATAGCTGTTGAATTTGTCTTATGACTGCTCATTATTGGGACATCTATCCCTTTATGTACGCATTTACTCAACCCCTTTGTTTTCTGTACCCCTATATTTTTCTTTTAAATCTCAATAATAATCAAATTATAAAAAGGGTCTCTCACATTACAAACAGCCACCATATCTGTATTTTTGTTATAATATTTCTGAAATTGCAGATAAAGTCAACTTACATTTCCCATAAATCCTTTCGTAGAGTAAAAACTCCAATAACAATATCCTGAGAATCCTGTCCACGTTGAAACCAATGTGGTTCTCCATGTGGACGTGACTTTCAGAAACATGAGCAATCGTGGAATAATGTAAAATAGTTTGCAAACAGAGGTGGGACAACATAACAATCATTCAATATGGCAGCTCCCACAACCTGGTTTTGTTGGCAAAAGGAAGTTGGTTTTATACATACATTTGCCTCATTTTACAAAATCCCAAACTATAGTCAGAAATAGCGTTTTCTAAGTTAAGTATGCCATAAAGATCAAAAACAAATGTCAGCATCTAGCCTAAAACAGTCAAGTTAGGAATCCATCTAAACTGGGTGTTTTTTTTCCAACTCTGCTATTTTAGACTGAATCTTCAATTCTGTTACTCGTTCCCTGATTATAAATGTAATCCAAAAAATTAGACTGCTCCCCGTTGAGTGACAGACAACATGGGATCCCTGGTGTTTTAAAGCAGCCACAGAATTGACCCTATTATTTAATCCATGCCAGCCCAATCTTGCCTCCTGTGGCTCCCCATGTCTCCAGCAATTCAACTGCCTTAAAAATATCAAAATACCTTAAAAACTGCACTTTGCAAATGGCTGGTCAGATCAGCAGTTAAAAGAACTGAGACAATCATCCTGTTTCTTCCTTATCACTTACAATTAAACCCATGTTTTGGGCAAGAGTGACATGAAGAGAGAGCAGCCTTTAAGCAACTTGTATGTTTTGGTTTGTTTTAGAAATCTCCATGGTATCAGCAAATGTATGCTATTTTTTTTTTTCTCATTTTCTTTAAAGAACATTTGACCATGGCTCGGATTTTCTGCCTCGAGAACCCCTTTAATAGCTAGAGAGTAAGTGACGCTCTAGAGAGCTCTCTCCAGTATTGTAGTGGCCAATACGTGGTTTTCCATTTGCTTGGACAGCCACCCCACTCCACCCCAGAGGTAGGGCATTTAAAGAAGAGCCACAATATACATGAAAAATGGGGAGGCTTTATCCCTGAAAACTACCCGTGGAAACAACAGAAGATCTTTTCTTAAAGAGGCAGCAAATTCCAGCCGTGGTTTTTTCTACAATTTCTTGTATACATAATAACAAAGTATTTCTGTAGTGCGTTGATTCAAAGCGCCTTATAGACAAGCTAAACAATCACCAAATAGTTTTTTAAAAATGAGAAATTAGGCAGTAGAGCTACGTTTCGCACTCCTTTGTATTTCCGCCACAGGTTAGTCCAGTTTAAAGGCCAAATTTCTTCAGAATATCAGCCTCTGAGTGAAATGAAAGGTAAGCTTGATATTGAGATGTTCTTTTCATAATTAAGGCCAAACGTCAAGTATGGGGTAACAAGCCATATGTCTCACTGCCTGTGGAATAGATACGGACACTCAAAGTATGTGCTGGAGAAGGTCTATTTGGGTAATCTCCTCCAATCACGGACAACCCTGACCTCTGTGGGTCATTGAGGGCGTGCGAAGGATCAGAAAACAGTTGCCCACCGTCCTTGTACACATCATATAAAAAAAAAAAAATACATTCACCCTTAGAAATCTGTGCAGATTCTTTTTCGGTTTCATATAAACATAGGGCCACGAGAAGCCAAACAACTATAAACAGCAACTGAAGCTTCAGCAGCGACAACCAAACCATCTCTTCCAAAGAGGCTGAGAGGGCGAGCCCAGCCTGTGTGTGCCCCAGACGCCCATCATGGCTTGCGGTCCATGACGGGACGTAAGAGCATTTCTCTAGCTCTTTGAATGGAGTAAAGGCGCACATGTGACATAGGGTGGGGTCGTTGGACGTTTTCTGTATTTGTAGAGGAGACGACAGTGTCTCTGAGGGCATCAAAAGAGGAGTTCGTAGCCCTCTGCACGTGTAAAAAAAAAAAAAGACCTCGTCGCTTTTAAGTCATTTGATGAGGAGCTTCCAGCATCTCCATTAAGAAGGTGTCAATTGGTGTGTCTCCTATTAGCTTGAAGAAGAAAAGGTGTTCTAGGCATTTTAGGCCAATTGATCGTAGCGCAGGCAGACGCAACAGAAGTTTGGCGAACCTGCAACCGAAAACACACAGAACAATTAGGAGGCATATGAAAATAATGCAAAACACAATCAACAGCCTTGTCTATAGCTCAGGACCCCAGCAGCACTGTTCTTGATACAGGATTTTAAAAATGGATTTAGTGGCTGTACGCCTTTTGTCTACAGCATCAAAGGGTTATAGCCTATGATTAAGTGCTGTCACATCCAAAAGGACAAGTTAAATGTGGTTATGATCAAACCTCACTGACTGTGTCAGTTATCCAAATCCTACTTTTTATGTTAATAAAACCTTGTGATTTAGGTTTATGATTTAAAACAATATCTTACAAACTACTCATTCATAAATCAATTTGTCATTTACAATTACCCGTCACAAAAATCCGGTCTATTTCCTCCCACTAAATTACTCCTCCCCTTTGGTTGGAACCAATTTTGCCAAGATAATCCAATGGGCCTGCTCTCCATTTTTTTGAGAGTTATTAGGTCACAGGTGATGCTTTGCCAGAAATATCGCTGTAAGAGCATTATGGGAGAAGATCACAACATCTGGAATGCCAGGGGTTGCCTACCCCTATTCTAGGTCATCATACTGACAGACAATGTTCTGGCCATAGCAAACTAGAACATTTGTTCTAGAAAGAGACTTAAAAACAACAACAAAAAACTCAATTGTTAACAGAATCTCAAGAGATGTCAGACTTCTTTTCCTCACCGTCATCACGCAATCTACGTGTTCTGGGGGGGGGGGGTGAAAATAAATAAACGGAATCCATTTAGGGACTGGCGAGGAGCCAACGGGAATGGTCGTTTCTGCTGAGCTGTTGAGAACAGGCGTCCAAGCGCCAGGATAAACAAGCCACTCTGAACACCATCCAGGAAGTTCAACTTTAAAGTTTAAACTAAAACACATGATGGCTGGAGGAAGGAATATTAACTCCTTCGTAGCCATGGAGAAACATAGCTGTGGGACAGATTAATTAAAGCACAGCAACCTTTGGACTAATTGTCTTCAGCCAAAAGACTTCATAGCTGCGTGAGTCTAAATGACCAATGATTCTGCTAATCTTCAAATTATTCATAATACACTCATCTGCATTCAGTAAGAGCCTACTGGATCACCGTGCAGGATAGTGCTACTTAATCGTTAGTATGACAACAAAACGTGCATGCCCACTGGCTGGTAGAGATAAATTGTGTTCTTCAGACCCCATATGACTTCCTCTCAAAAGCGGTCCTGTTTGTTAAGTAAGCTCTTGGCTGTGTAACATTTTGCGGAAGATTGCATATCTTTGGTGCAAACAAACCTTTACGTACTTTGTAAAAAGATTTAAATTTTTTTTTTTTTAAATAAGCAAACTGGTCCCTTAAGCATAATCTGCTATGGTTCTTCACAGCTCAGCAAAATGACAAATATTACCCACTTAGTGTCAGGTAAGAGACAGTTAACCAGACACTCTTATCCCGTCGGACAGGCTACAACCTGAAACTAGAATTTCTGGCTCTCGAAACAAATTCATGTTTAAAATAGCTGCCAAATATAGTCTGCATATGACTCCAGAGACTTGGTCGGTGCTGTTCTTTAAGCATCTAAATGTCATCAAGTTTTCTAGAAGTCTGTATCCCTTTCACTAAAACTCACCTCCCTGGCTGTTCCGGATACTTGTGTTTACAGTATGCTTCTAAAGATGCATAGACTTTCTCACGAAGAGCCTCTACCTCTGAGGGGTTCGAAAGACCTTTTGAATCTGGAGAGATTGAATGGAAAATCTTTAGAATGACAACCAATGAAGAGTGGTGTTTGATGCAAAGAGAATATACTTCTAATGTGAACACTACGCTAACATAATTTAGGGCAGAAGAACGAATATGCAATATAAGCTTTTCTAAACTGAGACGGGAATGAGATTTCAGGTTGTTGTCCTCCTGGTAAATAACCCCAGTTTGGGGGAGCTGTCATTGGAGAGGGGTGACGTAAAGGAACTGGAGCACAGAGGTGGTTGGCATGAAAATGCCAATTTAGAATATATGCTAAAATAAGCGACATGATAAATCCTAGACAAATTAAGTAGCATTATAGCAAGCAATATATTCAGGATAACAGGGGTTTGTCTTGCAAAGAAAGTTTGTTTTTGTAAGAGCTTCCTTGGATATTTGTGGAGTAAAAACAGTATTTATATAGCTGTGTTTCCCTTGCTATTTCCTTAGATAAAGAGGTCAAACAAAACCAGGGTAAAGGCAATTCGGACTAACCTGGATTAAACAGGACAATTGCTCTCAGACAACCCAACTCGGTCTTGTCCATCTGCATGTCTCGCATTTTGGACACCAATTCTGTTAGGACTCTGAAGAAAGCAGAAGACACACAACTTACTTCTAGTGTTCAGGAGGAAATAAAAAGATAGGAGGAAATAAAAAGATGGGAGAAAGATAAACCTTTCTAACCAGGTTTCTAAAGAACTGTATGCGAAAACCTTTATTACCTCTTGTCTCACATAAAACAAATGTCATTACCCAGTTAGAATAATAAATAAAGAATATAAACACTTATTAAAAGATTGTGATGTGACTTTTTTCTCACCTGTCAAAGATTGCTCCCACGCCAGCACTGTGCGCACTATTCCGATGTACGTGCAGTCCAGTAGCGAGTAAAATTCCGTCTTTGACCGCTATCGATCGATGGGAGAAGGAGGCAATGAGCAGTTCATTCCAACCTTAAGAGACAATAAACTCTCTTAAATGACAACAAACTGTGATCAGGAAAGGGTTTATGCTTATTTCTTGTATCCCATCTAACATCTCTCATTTTCAAGACATTTTTGAGTAAATATAGGGACTATTTAACTGCATGGGCTTCACTTTTATGTTGCAAATTATGCAAACTCTTTTTTTGCACATCTCACTATGTTTTACTTGACCATAGTCCAACCTTATAAGGACTTCAGCCACCGATCTGAATGCATATAATATAGGCGAACGCAAAAGAGCACAGATAGAGAACAGCATTATGATACGGTCACAGGAAGAGAAGCCCATAAAATAAACCAGTCTCTAGTTTAAACAATAACTGGAAACCTTGACATGTTACAGGGACAGAGAAAATATTATAGAATGCACTTTAAAGGTTAAATGTCTTATCATATGTCTTCGTCATAGGAAATAAATGCTTCGGAGTCTAATGGAACAAGCTAGCTGCCAAGATATTTATGAGAGATGACCATGTTTGCATTATACGTCGGTCACTGACCCCCAATAAATAAAGCCAGGAGCAGAGACTTGTCCCAAAAGAAAAGGTATGGGGCTCTTGTAAGAAAGATTGTGTCCCTCGGACATCTCACTCAGAAATTCTCTGTAAAGCTCCAGACAGAGTCTCATGATTAAGCTTGTAAGAAGCCACAGGAATCTATAAAGGGGCTTGGACTCTGTCAGATCTCGAATATTCCTTTAGTTCTGTTTCATCTCCTGTTAGTGGATGCATGAGTGACTTCAAGTAGCTCTGTTAGCTAGATGTTGGGATGTAAATGCTTCATGCAAGGTTACTCCCTGGAGCCTCTTCCCTACACTCAATAATGCATTAAGTCACTGGTTAAAATACTGCAGGGAAGTTATTTAAAGCATCAGGCAGAGTATGGAAGGGCTGGAGTCCTACAGCTCAGGCAGCCCGCTAGTTCCTGCCCATGACATCTTGTGTTTGTAGAGAGACAAACTATTTTACTAAAATGCCCATCACCCTGACATTCCGAATGCTGTTAAACTAATCTGGTCTTGCACCAGGACAGTTTTGGAGGGGTGGTTTAGGACGTTGAGGTGGGATGTTTTTACTTTTTACTTTGGTGTGTATAGTGTCCCTTTTATTGTTCTGTGGCATTAATTGTGGGCAAGGAAGCATGCTCAAATGTAGTCACACTCACATGAATAATCAACAAAACAAAAACTAAACACAAATGTAGGTCATGCCAATTTCATGGTTTACATTATAAAAAAAAAAATGTAAAACTCTTGGTAGATAAAGATTTCATGTGCTGATGGTCCTATTGTGTACATTGTCTCTGAGAAATCTGTGCACACACTTACCCGCTCTCAATAATATCACTTGGTCGTCCAGCTGCAATTCAGAGAAATGAGGGATTCGTTTTGCCCATTCTACCAGGGTGAAGAGCTGCTTGTCTGCCGCTTGGCAAATGTTGGTGACGGGATCGCTCGGCTGCGAAGACAGGCAAAACGTTAAAAGTGGAATGCACAAATAAATCGGAATTCACAATCCATCAAGTAACGTGGCAGCCCTCTCTTCTTTACTGCACAAAGGTGTAGGGTCAAAGGGCAGGAATAAAACCATACAGGAAACCAGTCACCAACAAGAACATAACCGACATATGAAAGGGAAAGTAAGTGACACAGAAATTCTAAAAAATAGTTTTGAAATGCATAGGAAGAAATTAAATGCATAAAACCAGTCACTTTAAAAAAAAAAAAAAAAGATAAAAAAGCAAGAGAAACAGATAAACAAGCAGCAAACAGCTGCAAAATTGTTCGACACAATACAATTTGATGAGACCTCTGTTCTATGCCGGCAGCTAAATGTCCATTTTAACTGCCTGTGCAGTGACCGCCCAGGACACCAGATCACAGCCTTGCTCCCAAGTAGATCTCTCAGCTCAGACATAATATGGAATGCATTCGGAAGCACATCCATTAACATAAAAAAAAATCTACGTTATTTTCCCAGGGCCTTGTTATGAACAGGGAGCTACTGATTGGCTTAGAATATCTGCTGATGCGCTCAGGCCATCGGCAGTGCCCCTGTCCGAGGAAGGGGCAGAGCTAAATGGCTCCAGGTGAAAAAAAAAAAAGTTTGGGGTTAAACCGTTTGTGAATAGTTTAACCAGTAAAGATAAACTGGCACCATAACAACTTAATTCAGATGAAGCTGTTATGGTGCCCAGAGTGTTCCTTTAAATGGGGAGGATCTGGCCTCCATTTGTATAAAAGGTGTCCCATGGTCAGAGACAGACAGAAGGTGTTGAACAGTGAACTAACCAGTTGCAACATACAATGCTCTGCGAGCAGATGTAGCAGTATCGTGCTTTTAGTGCCACCTCTATAGGTTTCAATCTACTCTTATGGTGAGAATTATACAGTAGTCTGCCATAAATTCAACTGGACTTCATTATGATTTATATCCGCTTTGCCATAGGGATTGCAGTATTTCTCTAAAAGAGTGAATTCTGGTCAATTGAAATTCAAATTTCATATTCTCAAATTTGGCCTATAGTTTGCGGTTTGATTTCAAATCAAATGTTTATAAAAAAAAAAAAAAAAACATAATTTTATCAATCTGGCTATTTTGAAATATCATCAATTCACTTGTCATTTAACCACATTTACCAATTAAGTGAATCAACAATCTGTATATTGATTTTAACGCTCTCCATTGATTTCTAACAAATGGGGAGAAAAAGTCACACTGTGAATCAATGTACACCAGTCATTGGAACAATTACTAGCTCAATAAACCAGTTTGGTAATCTGGGAATCGTAATCAAAATTTCACAAAAGCAAATTTTTCAGATGTTTGCTGTTTCAATCTGATCCCTCTTGGATATCAAGCTATTTATTTATTTTTAATTCTAAATGTAACATTTTTGTTACTGCTGCTAGATACAATAGATCGCCATTTAATGTGTAATTGTTTGGCTTTTCCAAAACACCAGATTTAGACTCCAGGCGAAGAGTAGCCCTTCAGAGTACAATTCACATCATACATGCCAATCTAAATACGTTTTACACTGTGTAAGTGAAAGAGATATCGGATCAATTTTGGACCTTCCAGGGACCCTAAAAAAATAAAAACGCACCAGAGTACAGATTGGATTAAACCAGAGATGTCCAAATTTAGGGCTAGCACACCTGTTACAACAGATGCTTTTAATGTGGGCAAGACAGAAGGCAAACTTACACTTTGATCAAGTTAACTGTTCCTACATCACAAAAAAAGTTTGTTCCTGAATATTCTAAATATGTTAGAATTTTGTCAATTTAAACTTGCTCCCATCCCCCGCCCCAGAGCCTCATTACTTACAGAGTTGGGGGTAAGGCCCATGTTTGCCTCAATGTACGTCTCAGTCTTTGGTTCCACCGCCAGTTCAGCTTCGAGGATCTTCTCCACCGGCATATCTTCGTTGGCGCTGCTTGAACACTCTACCTCGTTCTCATTCCGGTCTTTACCCCTCTGCCTCTCCTCCTGTACAGCTGGAGAACACAGTGGAAATTGAAGATATTTTATCAGAAAAACAAACAAACCAACAAAACACATTTATTTCGACATCTATTTATCACAAATAGTTTAGTATTTTCTCTTCCCCACTGTATTCATCATAATCCTGCTTTTACTAACATTCGCAAAGAATTCTGTTGAAAAAGCAGCACAAGTGTATGATCATTCTCCACACTCGCAGGGTTATTTCTCAACGCGTGAACTGCCAGGAATTCAAAGTGAGTTTACAGCGGTTTACCCAGTTACATTATAAAATAGACTGGGATCTTCGTGAAGCTGAATAGGCTCAAAAACATCTTAAGAACCCAGCGTAAAGTCACACTGTCAAAGACTGATGTGCTTTAAGTGTTCAAAATGACTTACGGAAGATCAGAAAAAAATGGTATAAATGCTGTATTACAATTTAAAGCGCTATATTGTTCTTAAAGGAGAGCTGTCATTTTTTATTTTTTTTCACTTTTCCTTTCATTATGACCCTTGAATCTTTAATGATTATACTCTTGTCTTTCCTGTTTGCCTTTATTTATATCGATTATTTCTTCTTCATTGTACTGGATATTAAAACCTGGGCGCTGCCATTTTGTTCTCCTCTGTCAATGATGCCAGCAGTTTGCCTTATGTGGGAATCTTTTGATTGATGGATTGTGGGTAAATTAGCTTAGCAACTGAAATGGAACTTATTCAGTCATGTAACAATGCAACTTTTCTTAATTCCAAATTGTACCAAAGCTTACGTTCCCCACGAGAAAAAGTAGTCCCTATTTATTTTCTTATGTATAACTAAAAAAAAAAAAAACTAGGGGGAATTAAAAAAAATAAATAAAAACAAGTAGAAATAGAGTGACAAAGGATTCATTTAATATTAAA
Organism: Pelobates cultripes; assembly: GCA_933207985.1. Taxonomy (NCBI): domain Eukaryota; kingdom Metazoa; phylum Chordata; class Amphibia; order Anura; family Pelobatidae; genus Pelobates; species Pelobates cultripes. The sequence goes on along the minus strand of OW240920.1, from coordinate 137,303,565 downwards.
ACCTGCATAGAGCTCTCCTCAAAAGTTGGTTCTCTTAAGACTTTTTAAAATAAAGGAGCACTACTACAGTGTCAGGTATACAAACATGTATTCGTTAGACTATAATGCCTGAGTGGCTGTTTAGGCCCCCAGGCCGCTGTATGCAAAGTAAAAAGTTAATTTACTCTTGTGTCTTGCAGTGCGGATTTTGTCGCGCTCCAGATCCGCCTCCTTGGCTGATATCATCAGACTTGACAATCTCAGCCAATCCAATGTTTTCCTATAGGAAAACTTCGAGAGGCTATTGCGCATGTGCAGCAACACATTGCACTGGACCAATCAGCATCGTCTTACAGAGATACAATGAATTAATGCAGCTCTATGAGGAACATTCAGCGTCTCCAATGCAGAGCAGAATGTCAGTGCTGCACACTGCACCAGTGGACTAGGAAAACCGGCTAGTGGCCGTCTGAGGAACTGCCACTGGATGTGTCCCAAGACTGTAATGTAAACACCTCCTTTTCTCTGATATAGCCACCAGAACCACTAGATTAAGCTGTAGGGGTTTTGGTAACTATACTGTGCCTTTAAACTTACACTTCCTGGCTCTAGAATTGGTAGGAACCTAATTTACAAATAAAGCTCATTTAATAAGTCAAGAATAATGGATGCCAGAGGTTAAATATGTTAAATAGTAGTTTTATTTTAGCACTATAATGGCATGGAGTGTACGCAATGGGTCCTTTTCTATACATACAAACATAACAGCTCAGTTTGCAACAGAAGAGGGGTCTGCTTTCCCCCAACGTACACAGAGTATATTTTACATAAGATTAAACACAATGGAGGGTGAGGGATAAGACTTCCCTGATAAGTGTATACAGCAGTGCCATGTATCCACAATACAAAAAAAAACACAAAATCTGTTCAGCTGAAGAACACAATGTAGCCCATGGAGCAGCGCAGCTAAGGGGAGTGGGCCTTGACATTGCCAGGAGACAGGCCATCTAAAGGTCAGGGGTCAGGTTGGTCACTGGTAATGCTGGGGTGCAGTTTCGAGGGGAGTATAAGTAGTGGCCATTTTAGATCCAAGGATCACTTTAATCTAAGTTACACTACCTGTTTGTTGTCCCACCCACCCTCCCTTTGCTTTCAGGTGTTTCCCGTTTGGTCGCGGCGGCGGGGGATGGAGAGTAAAGTTGGGGGGAGAAAAGAGTGAGATGGGGAAAAAGTTTGGAGTTCAGGGCTAATAGGTAGGCCTTTGGACTGGTTTGGTAGGTTCGAGCTCGTAGGTAGCTCCGAACCGGGGTGTGTATGGGGTGTCTCGGTATGCCCCTACACTTGTGGTGCCCTTTGGTGGCAGCGGATGGTGCCCTTTGGTGGCAATGGTCATGTTCATGTTAAATAAAATGTTCAATGTTTGGGTGTTATGTTATGTGGGGGTGGGTCATTGTCAAGGGGTTAATTGTAAATGCAGGATGTTAATTGTGCAGGCCAACGTTGGCCTGCTGTTGACAATGACCTTTACATTTATGTTAATTACAAATAAAGCTGTGATATAATTTTGCCAAAACCATGGTGTCTGTGCTTTATTGGGGTATTTGGTGGGGGGTTTTTAAGCAGAGGCCGACAAGGCCACTGTGCTAATGTCATGGACATTGACAGGAGCCCAGTTACTACACCCCAAATTACAGAGCTGTATAACCTGCAGTGAGATGAACAATGTTAGGTATGTAGCATTCACAGGGTATTAATGAGTATGTGATCTATTTATGTAATCAGAAAGATATTTAAAAGAACAACAAAGCACATCTATTTCACAAGCCGGCCTGTTGCTGTGGGCCTCAGTGAAAGTTGTATAGATTTGTATATTAAAGTGTGTGTTTATAGGTGTGGATCTTTCTGACACATGCATAGAGAAAGTTTATTATGATAAGTTGTATTGCTGTGAACCTTCACGGCACATTCATACAGATTGTATATTACTGTGAGTTTTATTGCCGTGGAGCTCTGTGATACAAACATACACACACACTGCACATTACTGTGAGTTTTATTGCCGTGGAGCTCTGTGATACATACACACACACTGTACATTACTGTGAGTTTTATTGCTGTGGAGCTCTGTGATACATACACACACACTGCACATTACTGTGAGTTTTATTGCCGTGGAGCTCTGTGATACAAACACAAACACTGCACATTACTGTGAGTTTTATTGCCGTGGAGCTTTGTGATACAGTAATGTGCAGTGTGTGTGTGTATGTGAGTTTTATTGCCGTGGAGCTCTGTGATACATACACACACTGCACATTACTGTGAGTTTTATTGCCTTGGAGCTCTGTGATACATACACACACTGCACATTACTGTGAGTTTTATTGCCATGGAGCTCTGTGATATATACACACACAGACACTGCACATTACTGTGGGTTTTATTGCTATGGAACTCTGTGATATATACATACACACACTGCACATTACTGTGGGTTTTATTGCTATGGAGCTCTGTGATATATACATACACACACTGAACATTACTGTGGGTTTTATTGCTGTGGAGCTCTGTGATACAAACATACACACACACTGCACATTAGTGTGAGTTTTATTGCCATGGAGCTCTGTGATACATTCACACACACACTGCACATTACTGTGGGTTTTTTGCTGTGGAGCTCTGTGATACTCATACACTCTTCGCATTAAAGTGATTTGTATTCCTATAAAATAGACTAATGGCTCAGCTCCATTAGTCTAAAATTTGCATTTTTTTAATTAACATTTTTCATAACCCTCACTTTACTGAATAAACGACTATGATGTACCATCACTATTCAACATATACAATCCAGATAAAAGATTGTCTAGTTTAAATTACCTCCCCCGGCCTAAATGGACCCTTTAGTAAGAGAATGAATAAGGCTGCAGGAGCTACAGCTACAAAGCCTTCATTTGGCGTGGGATTTTAATTGTACAATATGAAAAATCAGACGATCATTAGTGAATGTTACTACTAAAAGCACATTCTTCAATGAAATCAAACAAACATCTTTGCTGCAGTATGGTTTGGAGAGAAGAGAGTCCGTCACTTTGCTCTCCTTAATATTTCTTTGCCATATGTGGTGAAAGATGTTGCCTTTGAGTCGCACATGTGCCAAAGACTGTTCACTTATTCCCGCACATGTCATCCACAGAAAGGCCTGATGCCGTCTGCTCTGTTTAGTATGTGTTTTTTTCCTTTGAAGGGATAATTAGTAGGCTTCCTAATTAATTAATAATCTAATTGCATCCTCAGAACATGTTATTATTGCAGGATATTCTGCTTGCAAGGTGGACATGGGAATGATCATTTTAAGAAAAAAATTACTACTGTCCCTTGCACCACATTCACACCATGAATAAAGATGGACATACCGCGTGAAATAAGGCGGCACTAAACACCAATTGTAGTTAGCCTTAAAGTCAACACAGAATAGTCAGGCTGGGACTATAAAATTGTTAGAAATTACCAATTGTTGCCAAAATTGACTGTCGATTTTTTTGGAAAATTCTTTATTTAAAGATAGGTACTGTATGATGTATACAGCCAAACATCTGCAATCATGATTTCCTGTAGAATTGTACGCGGAATTTTAACATTGAAAAGAGGTTACAACACACAACATATAAATGCCAAATTGACAATCCGAAAAGTCTCGAGGTGGGGAAAATCAATAACAGAAAAGAAAACAAGATAAATTTACATAAAAGCCTGCCACAATGTTAGAAGAAGTCTCCACAGTGGAGACCAACCTCCTCGAGACATTGCCTCCTCCGAAAGAGCCACAACTTTAAAAAAGTGCAGTTTAATTTTTAATTCACAACAATTTAGTGACGAAAACTGCTAACTGATTAACAGAGCGTAAAAAAAGTCTGTTTTCTATGTGTGTTTTATGGTGTGTTTTTTCTTTTCTTAACGATCATAGTTTTGAGATTTTAGAACTAACACATTAACATTTTAATGCATTGTCTTTAGTCCTTAGAACATCCACTACCCATCATGCACCTGAAGACACTAGGTCTAAAATGTATTACTAAAAATATTTTAAAAATATAAACAAGTGTTTTAACTATTAAATATCAGTCCGTGAAGGGGTGGGGTGGGGGGGGGGCTTTTGCAAACAGCATAATTCAGTTATTTTTCGTAGAGGTTTTCCAAGAAAAAAAAAAACTAAAATAAACCAATATAACATATTGCAAAAATAACAACAATGTAACAATAGGTTTTATTGAGGTTTAGAGGTTTAGTCTTTATATTCAAAGCGCTGCGGAATACGTTAGCGCTATATAAATACCAATAATAATAATAATAATATTGTGAATTGCTGAGAATTTCTAAGCCTAAATGGCTAAACTGAAAAGTTTCTCTAAAAACAGCTATTTTTGCTACTTGGTTGTTTTGAACTAGTATTTTACATTCCCTTGTCAATTACTGCTTTAGTGAACAAACGCCAAATACACCATTTTTAATATATAAAAAATACACACACAGAGACACGCGTGTGTTGGCTGACCAAATTCACAGCCTTGCTGGCTTTCCAAGAATCAATAATTAGTTTTCCCCCTGTGCCTCCACTAAACAATGCAAGCATTTCTATTCTCTTTTACATAGAAATAGCACAACTATTCCAGCGATCTACCCAGCAGGGCACAGTGCATCTTTATAGAATAATCAGTCCCAGCCCAGTCTAATAACTCGGCACTTGGCCTAATAAACCGCTCTGGATTTCGTATAAAATAAAAGCCCTTCCTCCAGACTCTGGCAATGTCATTGTACACATGTAAGGAATGTGTCTAAGGCTAGGCCCCTTGGATGGCAGCCATATTGAACAGGAGAGCAAATCCCGCTGGTTTCAAGGAATGCAGAGGGAATTCCTTGCAGATGCTTCCTCGCAGGGGTCTTGTCAGGAATTGGCCTTGAGAGAATGCCTCAGAATCATAATATTATCTGAATAAATCTAAAGAGATTGACTATTTGATACCAACAAAAATAAATTTACAGTTACACTGCCTGGACCTACGTTCATGATAGGGTATCGAGGCCTACTCAATTGAAACAGATGGGCAAAACTCATCTTGCATTTTAACATTTTTGGGGATACTGCATGCACCATAACCACAATCTGTGCTGTGGGTGCCCGAAAGCATGCACAGCACATGTGCACTCTCGCAGCGCTGCACTCACAAGTGAAGGAGACTGATGTGTGCTCACACCTTAAATGGACTTTCTCATATGATGTCAAAGTTCCATTTAGGTTGGTAAGCTAATTTACCCACAATCCATCAGTCAAAAGAATCCCAGAAAGGCAGACAGCAGACTTCATGGACAGGAGAGGAAAAAATGTATAAAGACCCAGCACAAGAAAGAGAACATAATAAATGTAACTAAAGGCCAACACTAAGAGTGGAGTATAATCATTAAGATACAAGGGACACAAGGCAAGATAAACTGGATTTTTATTTTTTATTTTTTTACAAACATGACCATGCCACTTTAAGAAATACACACATTTTTAACAACACTGCCAGTCCTGGATAAACACGTCCACAGTCCCAAAATCTAGCTAAATGCCTTTTTAGTTCTATTTGTAGACCTATTAGAATGATATAAAGCCACTGATTACTCACTCTGTCACTCCAATGAAAATTAAAATAGTGCACACTGTATTCCTGTTATACTGTATTGTGTATGCATGAAAAAACAGCATCAGGGTATCGGTTACAAACCAACAGGTATTCATTCGTCTCATTCGCCTCTTGACTTTCTCCATCACCCGCCCCACTATACAGCAGCAATATTTAAAGCCTGCGTGCTGACGCTCAAAATGACACAAAGGGAGTGATTCATAAAAGTGACCTTAAAAGTGGAGAACAAATTGCCAAAAAACATTTTAAAAATGAAAGTTTGGTTTATATGCAATTTTCTAAGTAGGGGGTACCATTCATTCGACGTATGAAGATGCCAGTAGTCAAGATGAAATGATGGCCGCTGACTGGATGTATGTGGTTTAACACCAGAGATTTTCGGCATTTCCCAAACATTTTGACTTAAGAACAATAGAGGTTTATCCACTGTTAATTAGTGCCCCCTTTGACAACAATAGGAGGACTGGGATTGGCTGAGAAATCTTCATAGTTTAAGGTCCCCTTACATGAACTGTAGATTTGTGGCACAAGAAGTAATTATAGTTTTGTCATCAGCTGACACATTGTACTTTGTATTGTGAGACTGAGTAACTAGTTACAATAGGACAAGTCAGCAATTCACAGCGTTCTCCCGCCCTGATAATATATACACCACCAAATGCCAGAGACTGTGGTCAGTTTTGTAAACCTCTACATAAAAACCAGGATGACCACGACAGCAAGGAGCAATTCCTTTTTTTTTTAAATGTTCCACTTCCTCTCGCTCGCTCATGCTTGCAATGTAGAACATGAAGTTACAGATTGTGTAACGCCTGGTAATAAAGATTGATGGGTCCTTTATTTTTAGGTACTAACAACCAGCACCAGCTGCCTCACATGACTGATGTGTAGCAATTGTGAATGTAAAGTCATCACCCCAAAAAAAAATAAAAAAAATGCAATAAACAAAAAAAATTAAAAATATATTGTAATACACTGACTATAATACAGAATGATATGATAAAGCTTTAAGATATTTTTAAGAAAAATTTTAATCGGTTACTCCAAGCAAAAACAACAGTTTTCAAAAAAGTATTAGGGGGTCAAACCGTAAACCTCAAAGGAAAAGTCTAGGCACTTTAATAACTTAATCCTATTGAAGTTGTTATAGTGCCTTTAGTGCTGGCAACCCTGTCCTACCAGCTTCAAGCCTTCTGGATAGGGGAACTGGGAATGTTATTTGCTGGCTCTCATACCGTGACGTCATGCACACATGCGCAGTGCTTTCATGGTCAGCCATAGAGAATCAGTGAATACTATGATTTTCTAAGGAACACCTGTAGGCAATCTGTGGGGAGCACTGTGCATGCCCCTACATTCCCCAATTCACCTCTATGAAGAGGATTGGTTTGGTCCGTTGTAATAATTCAAGGAGCAAGTTGTGGCAGTGCCGTGGGAGACTTGGCGCTGGAGAAAAGGTGAGTTATTTGTTTACATTTTTTTTTTTTCCACACATGAGTGGTGGCCCTAAATTACACCCTTGGCAGCTAAGGGGTTGATCCTTGTATGTGCGGTATACAGACCATGACCACTTGAAATCACCCACAAGAGGTGTCCTTATTTTAGTTTTAGAATTGTATGTGTATGCTCACCTCCCTGATCTCTTAGAAAATGCAGATAGGGTCCTAAAAATGCTTGTCTAGTTCTCCAATGATTTCTCAAAGTCTATCTGCATTTGTTATCAAAAAATCATTACGAAGATTTAAAAATTAGAAAATAAGCCGCAAATCTGGGAGCAGGATGGGACAAATTCATTAACTACTATGCTGCCAAAATTAGCCAATTTAAAGTGGTAAATATATAGTCCAGTGTTCTGGATTCATTTTTCTGATTAAAATAGTATGACAACTGTGAGACATTCAAAATAATGCGAACATTTTTAATAATGCACGTCGCTGTATGTGCAATTGGCCGCATGGACAACATTTCCTGCAAATGCATAAACGTGCAGAAAAATCTTAGGGCGATGAGGTCATTTTTTTTAAATAAACTAGTCACCCCCCCATGTGTGCTTCAAGAATGGCTACTCTTTTCTCTATATTTTATTCTCTTTTAAGTTTCACTTTGAATCCCAGGTTAAAAGGAATGGCAGTTTAAAAAAAAAACAAAAAAAGAAGAAGCCGTCAGAAGCTGTATTTTAAGAAGCCCTAGGAGGCTGAAGCATTACTATCAACAAAGGTTTACAAAATGAGCATGGTGCCATTGAAACAAATTTTCTTTTAAGTGGCTGTGAAGAAAGGCTTTTCAGGTGTAGTAACCGACACCGCTGCGATGGCGCAGTTTCTGCTCACTCGGTTTACCTACAGCTGGGGTAGGCCACCTTTGACACTTCAGAGGTTATTGATTACATCTGCCATAAAGTCTTTACAGAAATAATGCTGGCAAAGAATCATGGGAGGTGTAGTCCACAACATCTGTAGTGACAAAGGTTGCCTACGCCTCACCTACAGATATTTAATAGGAACACTCTGTGTTCAGGTAACCTCTACAATGAACTGAAGTGGTTATGGTGCTTGAAATCCATCACCATTATTTGTCAAACCTTGGACAGCAATGATAAGCTGGGATAACGTGCTTGCAGCCTATCACTGCCATCCAAGGTTGGGTGGATAATTCAGAGGCTTGACAAGCCGCAGAAAAACTGCAATGTAACCAGTAAAGTGCTGGGTATACTGATATGTATTATATAAATACAACTCAAAAAATGAATACTAGTAACCCCCCGCCGCAGCCCCCTATAATTTGGTGTTTAGAGAACTTCATGTTTTTCCAAAACAAATGGATGTAGTTTGTAGTGACACAGATAGAAAAATAGGTGCACACACTGTACAGTCACAGACTGAGCCGCTGTTTTCAATACAGTCGACCTTGAAAAAGGGAAAAATCAGACTATTGCTAGGACAACAGACTCCTAGCAGAGGGGGCTACTGGCTGGTAGCTGTCACTCCTTGTATGAAAGAATCTGTCAAGGTGACTACGTCTGTACAAGGTCCTTTAGAAGAAATTATATCTGACAAACAATGACTTTGAATGCCAGGACAAAGCTCACTGCCTCATTTTCAAAAGGTTGCGGCAAATACATCACAACTGGTGTAAGACTCCAACTTCTGCAGGGCTTGTCTTGTTTATTGGAACTGTGCGCACAACAAAATCATGTTGGAAAATACATACAATAAATACAAAGGGGAACAGCTCAGACATGTGGGTGGCAGAAAGTACAATACCAGCACTGATATAAAGAAACAATTCCCAATTATATGTATCTGCCAGTCTCAAAGATAAAGAGGCAAGCCTAGGGTTACCTTGGTGATTCGCTTAACAAAGAACTGAACACTGAAAACGGGATATTTAGGCTATAATAGCTAAATGGAGAGCACAACGAATTCTGAGCACTTACAGCTATTTTCACAAAACTTTGTTTGCTTTTTTTAATTGACCCTAATGTACGGTTTGGTAAATATTCCTTCAAAAGTTTTATTTCACCCCGTACGCTAGTAACACCCCTAAAACACCCAGCAGAAGCTGCAAATTTGCAATATTCAAGGGAAATTCTGACATTTTTGCAATTATTTATTTCCAGAAATCTTAAAAAAAAAAAAAAAAAAACTCTTGGCTGGAATGTCTCTTTAAACAGGTTTGTGCAACAAAGGCCACGCTTTTTAAAAGTGTGGTGCAAACAATTATTGGATTGAAGTACGTGAGCAGTGAGGTAGAGGGATGAAAAACTAAAACAATCAGAATAAATAGAACTGAATAAATATACTAATTGTAATTAGAACCTGCTACATGAATTCAGTTTACTACTATAGAGTGTCGGCTTTGTCTGTTGTGTTTTATAGTGTTCCCTATAGGGTAATTTGGTCAAAATAAATAAATAAATGTAGCAAATAAAAAAAATAAAAAAACGTATATTAAATAACTTACAATTACTAATTGTACAGGATTATTTCATACATGTTGAGATTATGAATAATTACTAAAAATGCGCTTTACGAAAAGCGACTTGTTTGCGCACGATTCCTCCTGTTACTGCGCAGAGATAAGAATCAATTGATTTCAATAGGGGCTCATATTACGAACCTATTACAAACTTATTCTGTGCTTTTAATGAACTTGGAATTATGAGAGATATAAGCTTATTTACACGCAGTGCCTTGGTAGTGCGTTTTCAAAATGCAGTTCTAATATCAGAATAAAAATATATTAATCTAAAAAAATAACTACTTGTCTTATTGAAAATATATTTTAAAAAACTTCTCGCTAAAGAGATTTTTAAAAATGCACAAGCACAAATTATATCTCTGCTGAACACAAATGTGAAATATACACATAATGTACAACAGGTGGGGGGTTAAGTAGGGGCACAACATATTGGCTATTAAAGCTACCCGACTCTTAGTGCGGTATGATTACATCACAGCGACACATCCTCCTAACACACCTTATAACATTTTTAAATGGCCAAAGTGCCTGGCTGGGCAAGGCTATACTGGGGCATTTGGGGTAACTATATGGTCCACTGAAAAAAGTAATTCAGAGTAAGAATTCACAGACTGATTTGGGAACATATCTACTATAGTTTGATTGCAGTGACTCTCTCTTATGCACTCACAATCGCCATAAATATAGAGAAGAGGGACAAAGAAATGTGGGCATTTTGGAAAGTAGGGACTGCCACTACTAAATAGGGACAACTGGGATGTATAGTCTCATCAAATAAGCTGTGACTATGGCTGAGAATCCATTTATTTTTTCCAAACCAGCACTTTTGTGTAAATGATGGTTTTGTTTTTCTGTTGAATGAACTATGCAGTATTTATTGTTGTGATTTTTGTTGTTTGTTTTTAAACTGAGCAGAATACATTTAGGATAAAATACTTAATATTTTTTGCTGTGTATCTGCCATTGCAATCCTTTAATCGCCGTGTTTATAATGGTTTCTCTTGCTACAGATTTGCACTGCCTTTTCCCCATTGTAATTTAACCTTCCTTGTAAGCAAAGTTTGCTAAGAAAAGAGCTGCGTAACTGCGTTAAAAATTGATGATACAAAAAGTATCTTTGTCGCCTGCTCAGGATGTGTTTGGAGTTTTCAAGCTCGGATTCCAGCATTTAAAGATGTCATTGTTAGTGCAGTAAGAATCACCCCGTGTCCGAGCAGACCAGGGATGCCTGCATTTTAAAGTACAGCTCAGAAAGTTGGGTATATTAGCAATAATGGCTAACTTTGACAGTATACATCGCGCACACCTGGCAAAGCAATACAGATCACATTATATTCACACAACGCCAAACTCTTTGTCCAGGAACAAATTAAAGTCCATACTTCTCAACATTTAAATGTCATTAGAACAAAATCAAGCTATTTATTTACACAAAGTCTCTTATTTACCAAAGTTTACAGACATCACTATTGTTGTGTGTTTTGTTCTACAGTCACACACTCCAAAAATGCCAAGATCCTGGGAATGAACCAAAAAAGGATTTGGGTCTAAAAATGGGACTGTATTCCTAAGGGCAATAAAAAAAAAAATAATAAAATTTAAAAAAAAAGATGAATTTGTCAAGAAGTCACAATCATGCACAAAATATTAAGATCTCATTAGGAGGCAGCCAAACCTCCGATAATTAATTTAAAAAATAAATAAATGAAAAAATTCTACATGACAACTATGTTAGAAATACCTTGTTCAGCCTGACAGCGCAGATCTCTTGTATGCTGGGATGGATGGGGTTCCATCCCTGTAACAAAATAGAATTTACAAGAATTATTTTTATATTGTGTTTGCTGTATGTACAGCAAAAATTCAAAAAAAATGTTTTAACGGTATAAAAACCCTAAGAGGTTTGGAGAGGGGTAGCGGGATAAAGACCTGTTGAGGCCACCTACATTTTAACAAATTCTAAGGCAGATTGAAGGGAGAAAAAGAGATGTAATTGCAAGGTTTTAATACATTTTCAGTTGAATTAATCCCTGAGTTGTCTAAAGACCAAGGCTGACGCACAACCCAAACAAATAACTGGAGCTCTGAGCATGAAGCAGGTACTGCATGTTTAAAGGGAAACGCAAAACACCATAACCCCCACGGCCTATCCTTGATATATAAACTTGGATGGAATAACGCATTAGTAAAATCTTTGCATTATCATCATGGCGGCAGTAGGGGGGAGGTGCTTTATCCACAAGACGCCCCTATTTTTATTATTGAACCGTTCCAAAATTGCCGAACTATGTAGGGACTGCAACCAAAGACTTCTCGCACCATAACAACTACAATGAGCTGCTGGGGTTAGGTTTACAAGTTTTCTAATAAATAATTATGTTCATGCAGAGAACAGCAAGAAGTATAAAAAGCTTACATTTTGCTTATAAGAGGGAGACAATTTCTAAAGCCCCAAAATGTTGTTTTGAATTAAGTGCCAAACAGTTTTATTAATCAGAAGCATTGTTTCAGAAGTAATGGTCAATCAATGTTTGCAACAGTACCAATTGTCTCTGTTAAAATGATCCAGTGCCTAGTTTGGGTGTCAATCCCTCCGTCCTGCTTTTGTCAAATATCCTTTTTTTCCCCCTCTTAAAAAGGTTTTATGTATATTTATATATAACGTCTGAAATGTATGGCCGCAAAAAAAAAAAAACTCACAGCAATTCCTTTTATTGGTATTTATATAGCACAACTAATTCGGCAGCGCTTTACCATAAATGAGACAGTTACACAGTGACAATAGGTAGATGAGAGCCCTGCTCAAACGAGCTTACAGTCTAGAGGCAATGTGTTCAGAAAGCCTTTTGTAAGTGACAACTATATAAATGCTAATCGGTAGGTCATGAAGTCAACAAAACTTTCCTAAACAACCCGACACCTCCAGCCACACAAGCCCTGATATTAAATACAGGTATATGATATATAATGGGCAAAAAAGTAACTGCACTAGAAGTTGTTTAAATCATTGGAGTACCCCCAAGACATCCTACATAAAGAAAGAAATATAAAATCTTTGCCATTGCACTTAACCTGTCCCAGGTGAGGTTTGTGGAAGTCACAGTCCATCTATTAATTAATCTCTTTGTTTCTACAGCTTTTGTCCTAGCATTTTTTCCTGTGATATAATTAATTTTTAATTCCTCCATACATGTGACTTGGATATAAACCAAATGTTCCTCCTGGCTCCCCAAGCGTGTGAGAGAACGAAAAGCCTGCAGCTTCATTGCCGTGTGTAGTACGGACTTGTAGGGGACATTAATAGGCCGGATGAGATCAAATTAAAGTGCTAAGCCTGGCAGTCTAGACTGGGTTACTCACTAAAAGGAGAATTGTCGGGAATTTCACATAGCTGAATTGGGGGGGAAATAAGACCGCTATGGTTACCGCAATTTTGGTTTAAATGTTGAAATTCCCGATGAATTCCTGATAATTTTTTAGTAAATAACCATATGGGGTGTGACAAATGGACACCATAACAACCTAATCATAAATAAAGCTGCTATAGTGCAAGGAGGTCCCTGGAGCTGGCTTACCTGTAGTGGATAAACCATACTTGAACGGTTTATCCCCTAGTGCCAGATCACTCTGCCCCCGCCATCATCTTCATGGTGAAAAGTTTGATAACAGAAACGTACGGGCCACTGATTGACTGAGAGGGTCCATGCGGATGCTGAAGGGGGCAAAGCAATCTGGGTCTGGAAAAGGAGACTGTGGGGTTTAACCTTTCATGAGTGGTTTAACCCCTAAAGGTAGGCCAGCGCCAGAGACCTCCTGGCACCATAACAACTTAATTTGTATAAGTTGTTATAGCGCCAGAGACCTCCTGAGACCATAACAACTTAATTTGTATAAGTTGTTATCGTGCCTGGAATTTTCCTATTAAAAACCATTAGAAAAACATAGGCCATCCACCCAAAGAGATCCACTGAAGGACCCCATTCATAGAGTTTTTAAACCCATACACACAATGTTTAGCCCAAAGATACAATTCTACTACTGTCTGGGCAAATAAGCTAGCATTTCCCAAGTTCAAAATTGTCTAGATCTAAAAAATGCTGATGGGAATTCAAGGCTATATCTGAAATTGGCTTTTTATTTTTATCCAAAACAAAATATATATTTAAATATATATCTCAAGCAGAAGAGATCTAACTAGGGTTCAGCTGTATACTGCAAATAAAGCCAATAGGTTTTCCCTTCGGGAAATCGTGATTGACTTTCTGTAAACCCCAGAATTTATCATACGGAATAAATAAGGCACTGATAGGAGGTAAAACAACATGTTCAATAATAGCCATTTTTTCCCAAAAAAATCTTGTTTTTTTTTTTTTTTTCCTCTCCTTCTAATTGAGCAAATCTTTAGTGTCTATTTAAACGTATCTTTATTACCTTCATAAATATCAAAACTGCTCAGTTACATAATATCCAGGCTACCAGCCACAATGCCAGCGCCGGCAATCCTGCAGGGCTAATGTTGTGCTCCTAATGACCTGTGGGTGTGCACAGAGGAAATGACTAAACCTATGGGGTTGTTAGTGTAACAGGACACAATGGGCCAATATATCAACATAACGGCAAGCTGCTCGGGTAATGAAATTCTACAAAACGGATGCTTGCTGTGAATTTACACTCTGAACGGGCAGAAATGAATGCAGTAAGCAGCGTTGTGGCTCTGTCTGACATTAAACTAGTATGGGCACTATCATCATTCCATGTAATATTTAATAAATATTGGTAAGTGGCTTCTCAGCAACTCTCATTTGGGTACTCTCCACACCAAACACAAACACAACGCACAATAAATGAAAGATGGCGGAATTACATTCAGGAATACAATAAAAACAGCCGGACAGGAAGGTACTGTTGGTATCAACATCTTTATTGACAAGAACATTTGAGATCGGTATTCACAGGAGAAAGTGTACCACCTCCCACCTCAATTGTGAACTCCTGCTGAGAATGTTTTTGTCAAAAAAGATTTTGTCACTGGTTTTATAATTTTGAGTCTGTTTTTTTTGGCATTTCTGACTGACAATATTTAGTTATTGTTTGGAATTAAATATGCACCTGGAAACAATACCACTACCCTAAAAAGGTAATGCCCACATATCTGGATTAGGACATAAAATCAATTTGGGCATTTTTAGCCTGACTTAGCCAGCCCACTCCTATGTGCCCTCACTTTTGCTGGCTTAGTCATCTTCCGCAACAGCTACTTGCTTTGTGCACAAATTTAATTATCAGAGGCCCATGGTGGAAAGGATGTAGGCATCTCTATTCCCCACACATTTCAGCCAAAAATCAGCTACAAGGGGAAAGAAAGAGTGTGTGGCAGGCCAAAACATGACAGGGAGATTTCTGATCTCCCAAATTGGCCTTCAATCACTGCTGCCCACTAGATACTTTCCTGGTTTAGCCAATAGCCAGTCCGGGCTTGAACATTTACCTTGTTCATCCTCCACAAAAAAGGGGATGGTTGAGGCCTGACAGCCAAGATGGCCAGACGTGTTCTGCACTAGCTCCTGCACAATTAAGCAATAAATCAGCTTTTCAAGCTACATACCAAGCTGGATTCAGCCCTAATCGACTGGTACACGGTCAGGCAACGAGTGGGCAACTGTGGCTAATCCAGATGACCCGAGACAGCGAGTACACGCAACGGCCGCTCTCCCGGCATGAAGCAAGCCCTGGACGTCAACATTGGAACCCCACAACCCTCCCCTTTGGACCGGTGGGGGTTATTGTCCCCTACAAGGGGGAAGTTAGGTGCCCACTACTAGATCCCACTACAGTTTATGCATCACTTTACAGTAAATATTAAAGAAAAGCCCCAAGTACCAGGAGTATGTTACTCCTTGCACTATGAAAATTAAAAAGGGGGATGGTTCAGAGTCAGAACGTATAGACAAGGGGTGCTTCTAAAAAGTGTAAGGATTTCTTAATGTGCAAACATTTGTTATTTGGGGAGAGGGAGGACAGAGCTAGGGGAAGAAAGAGTAACTCACCCAACCCATCTGACAATCAATTCACTGCCAAATCTACCATATTCCCAAGTGTGATTTCCTCTTATTGAATGTGTGTGAATGTAATACACAGGCTAAATAGGAAAATGGAATGTCGATGTTTCTCTTGGCAGAAGGCCTTTTGCCAGATACAGTTGCAAAACTCTGGGGTATGTGAATAAAAGAAATAAAATAAAAAGTTACTGGGAGCAGCCAAACTGCTTCTGTAACAGACTACAGCTGAGGAAGGCTTTTTTACAAAGTATCAATAGGCCGATCATTTTCGATTTGCTAATTCTACCTGGCAGTTTATAAACCTCACAGTTTATGCATCACTTTACAGAAAAACCCCAAATACCATAACCGTACGACTTCGTACCCGGGCCTAGGGTTTATCTCATTGGCTCAGAGCGATCACCTAACACACTCAGATACTGCAGGGATTGGCTCAGGAGAGCTGTAGAAGTTCCGGAACTAAGCGCTCTCTAGCACTACTAGTGCAGGCAGAGAGCAGCAACCAACAGTTCCTAGATAGGAAGTCAGACGATGGGCCAGGGCACTCCTGGCACCACAGCCACTTTGGAAAATTGTAGTGGTTATGAGGGTTGGACTCTTCCTGTAAAGCATAAAAATTAGGTGCAAATTTGGATTTAGTCTTACCTTTAATAATGTAGACAACTGAGGAGTCAAGACACAGGTGCCTTGAGTACCATTCAAAATAAAAATAAAAATGTTTTGACACAGAACAAGGACTGTGCCCCTGGCCTGCTAGCACCATAACCACAGTAAGCTTCGAGTGCCCCTTCAAATTTTTGATACAAGTTCTATTTTCCATTTGATCCTAGCAAAACATATTTAACATACAGGAACAATGTGTTGAGGGCCCTGCCAGAAAGGCTGCCTAAATTATTAAATTACAAGCGATAACGATCTTGTATATGTTTTCTTTGTACTTGTAATTACACTATCAGAATAATCATATCACAATCCTTAGAATTTAAAACTATTTGGCAGCCATAATGTACTTCAGTACATTGACCTATTTGAGCCTCTGTTCCAAAGAAACCTGCAAGCATTACTCTAATCCCAGTCTATGTAAAGAGATAGCAGAATACTTGTTGACATGTTCACTGGAGTAATCACAGCTGTCAATCATGGTTAATTTTCGGCATTTCAGATCTGTTGTAGACTGCATTTGCCACTATGCTCTACCACCTGAAGGAGCGGCAGACTCTCCTGGGAGTGCAAGTCTAGATACATGTATGAGAAATAAAAGACATTTGGTCTATAGCTATAAAAAAAATATATATATGAAAAGTAAAAAACAAACATAACATATACCAAAAAAATAAATCTTCTAGTATAATATCAACCTGCCAAACAAAGCATTCAGATTTTTATTCGTTGGACGGCAGAGACGGCGAGGTTGCGCAGCGAGGAGGTATAAATGGCGCTATTGTCTATCCTCCCTTCTGTTATGACATTCTCGATCACTGCTTGCGACTGCCTAGAATGTGTCTGCATCTCCCTGCACGAGGCCGAGATGCTTTGCTTAGGAGAACAGCCAACAAATCCCAGCTTGAGGACCTCACCGAAACCAGATAGGGTTCACGTCTCCAGACCTCCCAAGGAGGCTGCAGAGAGCCTGGGAAAAAGCCTTGCTTTCTCTCTCCGGGCAGTTTCCTGCTTATTTTATCTGATCCTAACTTCTCGTACATTTGCCACCAGCACAACAACCGCAATGCTGAACTCAGGAGCCAGTGACATGACTGCACAGGAAAATGACATTAACCAATTCCTTACAAGCATGGTATAAAGCATCCAGCATCCCGAATTTCGTCTGCTAAAGAGAACACAACTGACTTTATTAAATACATTTTTTTTTTAATTCATTTTTTTAAACAACCCCACCATAAATAATTATTTAATTTCCTCACATTTCTCATCTTTTCATTTATTAGCGGTCAAATGTTATTCACGTCTGCAGTCACGTGACGAACAACTAAACTGATAGGATGAAAATGTATGTTCCCTAGTAACACATGTAGCCAACAATCTCTTCATCAAACATGTGGTGGGAACCTGGCAGACAGTGTCTGATCTATTGTACAGTGCTGCGGAATTTGTTGGCGCTTTATAAATAATAATAATATACGAAATGAGAAAGTCAGAGCGGTGCCAGCAAGCAGACAGGCAGACATGTATTTTGTTAGTCTCTTTTTAGCTTTTTGCTATTACAGGGCCAGTCACGAAAAAAAAAAAAATAATCTAAAAAAATCTCTACCAATATGTGCGAACGAAAACTTAATTTTATTTTTATTTAGTAGGAAAACGGGTTTTAGAAAAGTTCAATTTAAGGAGCAAAACAGACACTGTGTCATTCCCTATAAACACAAGAAAAATCAATACAAACTAGGTTTACAAAAGTCATTTCTTTTGTAGCCTATGCCTCTTTTTACCACCCCCGAACAGAATCTCACAAACTGTCTCTCTTAAAGGGAAACAATCACTTTCCAGGGTTTGAAATATTACTTTTACTTATCCCTTGCATTTTACAAATGTGTTTGTCAGGTCTAAATTTAACATTAAATGTAGAAATCCACACCCCTGTATATCCCTCTATCCTGGAACAGAGTGCCTCCATTTTGGGTCCCTGTAAATAATTTTTAAAAGCTCTGTCCTTTGCGCCCGTCATTCGACATAGAGAGAACATCGAGAGAAAAGAAGGAACAGAAACATGGGGGAGATTTATATTAGTGTCCTTTTATCATTAATTTGACTGTATTTACTGAGATATTGTAAATATGGTGTAAAAATTGATTTTTTTTTCATAGTACATTTTGCCAGTTCCATTTTAGAAGACGGACAAAAAGCGAAATGAATCAGAACACTTTCTGTCTGAATAGTTGGTGGAAAGAGTTGCACAACTGAAACATGGCATAGATTGAAAAATAACCACTAGGGTGAAAGAGAAGCAACATATGGAAATATCCTAAATTATTTAATAAACTGCCCCAGAAAGTGATCATAAAAAATATCAGCCATAAATCTCTTGGTTTATCCTCTTCCAATGTCATGTGTGCCTTGCCTGTGCCAAGAATGAACTGGTCAGTAATCAGAGTTGCTAATTTTTAATTTAAATTTAAAGTTCAATGTTTTTATTCAACTGCATATTTTCCAGAAAAGTGATGGTTCCTTTAAAAACGGCACGGTCAACACCCACTCCACCACCCCAGCAAAATTAGTATTTCATAAAGAAAAAAATCTTAATGAAATACTCATATTGACTGTGTTGGCATTTCACTGAAAGTCCAACACAGTCAGTGGATATACAGAGACAAGTAAGGACTACTTTGTCTCAGTACTTTTCCTATGCCTAACAATTCTAGACACTGGGCGGCACTACCGCCATCTAGAAGTGTCAATCACCCCATCCGTCACCAGTGATGGCTGTGGGCGTTTGGCTATGACTATGGAGGATCCTGCGGTCTCGCTGGACTTTCCATATACCTCAATGCTGTACTCTTGCGCAAGCATACAGCAGTGGCATTGCCTCCTAGTGCTGAAGGAGCAGAGGAGGGCCAGCGCCTGCTTGGCACATGTTCAGATAATTAAAATTCACTTTTGGCTGTGTTCCCCCTCCCCCCACCTCCCCCTTACCACCGATGTCACCGTCTGAGGTCATTTGCAAAATTATGCCACAGACGGTAGTACTGGCGTTTTAGACATGTATGGATCGCAGTACTTTTTTTTTTTAAAGCTCTCTTTCTCTGTTAGAAACATCACAAACTCTCTTGTGTTTAATAAGAGTATACAGAACACAAACCAGAACGGTTTTAGAAAAAAAAAACCTTCCCTGAAACAGCATCTCTCGTGAGGGTCATATAGATCCAGTGAAGCATATTGTACACTGTGAATCTGCCCTTGTCGGTCTCTACTTTTATTAAAACTGTGGAATTTAATATATTTCTCTATCATTTACATTCACTGAAGTTTGCTGTGTGCATTTTTAATGGTTTTTGCTTCACCCTTGCTTTATAACACTGCTGTGAAGAGAAGCACAAAAAGGACCCGGTCCAGGTACTAACAGAGCCTAAAGGCAAATGATTCCATACGTCTTTCATGTTCCCACGTGGTATTGAGGGTTACATTAAAATAAAAAATATATTAAAATGTCTATTATCTCAGGGGTCTTTTTTGGCAAAGCTTAGAAAGGATGTAATTTGTAAAAGACCTCTCAAAATGGCAAAATTCTCTGGAATTTCGTTTACTACTGCTTATATCGCTCAATCAGCAAGGAGCTGGACCTACCAACACTCTGACATTTAGTACAGGGGTAGGCAACCTTTAATACTCCAGATCTTGTGGACTACATCTCCCATAATGCTGGTTTGAGATTAGAGGAAAGTGATGACTTTTCTTGATTAGTACCTAGAAAATATCCACAACAAATTGCTTTTTTTCCCCCTTCAATTTAATGCAGATTTTAAAAAGTTTTTGATTTAAATAAATTATGGTAAAATATAAGGGTTTTTTTTGTTTTTTGAAGCTGAAATTTCAATTTTTCTCTCTATATTTTTTCTTTCTTTCAGTAATTTATAACTAGTCCTACATGGACTCTGTGATGACTGTATTTGATTGAAGATTGTATTTGAGTGTGTATCCAGATCAGCGTCTGCTTATCCAGAAGGAAATAGTGGAAATCAGGCTTCTTGTGTTACCAAAAGACATTTTTCAAAGTTGGAAGAAAAAAAAAGAAGAAAAGGAAACGAGGCGTTCGCTGCCACCTAAACTCGGCTAATTGCTATGAGACGGAAGTTAAATTATGTGTTAGAAAAGTAATAAATCCTTGGCTTAATCTGCTAAAACAGCTGTCCCGCCTGGTGTAATGACAACACTGTCAATAAACAGATAAAAGCTAGATTTATATTACTAACATCCTCTCTCTGTGGCTGGAGGGGAATCTATCTCCTCCTCTCCCCCCTTCCCACAAGTTTTTTGGATATAGGACAGTTACTGTCTATCGCTGGCTACTGTGTATGAATGAAAGGCTTGATCTTGGAGTTTAAACTTATACTAACAAAAGGGCAAGGACTATCCTGTGACTGCCTGGGAGGGAATGCCTTCCACCCTCATAAAAAACGGGCAAAAAAACATGAGTCTTTTTCATGGGAGTTTTGCCGAAAGTTAAACAGCATCTAGTTTCCTAGACCCAAGAGGTCGTAAGTTTTGTTTAAAAAAAAAAAAAAAAAATGAAAAACAATAATTCATACAATTAGAAATAATGGTGATTAAAATTGATCAAGGCTTGCTAAAGGGACATCGTAATTTGGAGACACATTCATTGAAATCTGATTTCTATAAATAAAGTGATAGTGGAGAAGGCATTAGGGGCAGCAGAGATGTCTTGTCCTAAAGAGGGACATTAGGAGGTAACTTAACTAAGGATATTATTAAAGGTACTTACAATTTGCCAGAACCAGTATAAGTAATGGAGCCACACTGCTACACACAAAAACACCCTAACTTAAATTTGAGGTGCTCATAAAAGTTGCGGTTTTTAGTGCTGCCACAATTGCTAATAAACAATAAAAGAAAAGAAAACTATTTTGGACAGTCTTTTGTGTCTTTTTTTGTTTGTTTGTTTTTGCTCCTCACTCCACAAATTATGTGCGCACCAACGAATAGGATAAACAGCGCAACAAGATTTTCGATTCATTCAATTACTGTTCCAAACTAGGCCCATAAATAGTTTATTTGACCTCGCACTGTGCTATTTTATTGCACAGCCTGAGCTATATCGATCCTTGGAGCTATGTAATGATTTCCTAGCATCATTTGGGTCTAGTTTAACGCATCATTTT
Source organism: Pelobates cultripes (assembly GCA_933207985.1). Lineage (NCBI taxonomy): Eukaryota > Metazoa > Chordata > Amphibia > Anura > Pelobatidae > Pelobates > Pelobates cultripes. The sequence continues at coordinate 137,282,004 of OW240920.1, read as the reverse complement.
GCCTTACACTGCTAATAGAGTTTTCTTTTTTGCACAGCAAGAGAAAGAATGGATGCGCCGAAGGGTAGAGAATTCTGTCCACCTGACAGGAATAGTACAGAAACGTCTGTCTGACAGAAATGGCAGATTTTCTGTAAGCGTGGGGTGGCGTTCTCGAAAAACCAATTTGTAGGCCATTGTTTTGTGGAAATTCAAGGTGGACTATAACAGCCTTGGGGAGTGAAGCAGTTTTTTTTTTTTTTTTTGCCGTTTTCTTTTTCTCACCTTGTAATATACAATGTACTCTTGTAAATCGCATTGTGCTGAAATGCAGAAAGCATCGACCGTGCATTACACACACTTAAAAAATAATATTTTTGGTTTAAATTGAAAGGGAGGGGAATGCAATAGCTTTTTACTTTAGGCACAGAATCAGGATTATAGAAAATTCATAATATAGTGCTAATAAATGGTAAATAGTTGCTTTATATTCGGGGGAAATGGTGAAAATAAATTATGAGTTTTAAACTCATTTGAGATGTTTTTTCCTGAACCAGGAATTCAGAAAACGTGTCAAATTAATTGAAAATTTCAAGCAGAAATAGTTTGCGTTGAAACAATTTTTACAGTCTGGATGTTTTGGCCCAAAAATAACTTGACCCAGTTAATTTAACAATTCAAACTGTATATATTTGACAAGGGGTTTTAGAAGTTTCTAAAATCCAACATATTTGCATGTTTGGTTGAGACCGCAACAATTTGTATATACCGGTGTGTGTGTGTGTGTGTATATATATATATATATATATATATTTTTTTTTTTTTTTGTCAAAACAACAGACAATGACAGAGACAGAGACAGAGAATACAAAAAAATTTGGTGCTGAGTGAATAAACTCCAAGGGGACTTCCTATCTTGTAAGACACACACGTTCACCAAGTGGCATTTTAATTAATCATATTTCAAGTAGCATGTTCTCTTCCCATACATCCACTGTGTCTTGCTGCCGCGATTTGTAAATCTATCTGTTGTACAGCTCTGTATGTTGGTGCTTTATAAATAGCAACAACAGAAATGATATAATGTCGCTTGCGGCATGTCCATAAATAAGGCATGCGGATAGGTCCAAAACGTTGAATAGTCTCACCAGTCGTTACACGGGATCTAAGTGAATGAGATAACTTTATGATTGTTCTAGCCAGATGTAGATGTAGCGGTTCCAGAATGTCAGAAACAGCTGGCCTCCTGGGATTTTCAATGCATGACAGTTTCTAAATTCTAGAATAGTGCAATAAACAGAAAACATCCAGCAAACGTCAAGTCTGTGGATGAAGAGACATCAGAAAGGTTCAAACTGGCGGAAATATCACAGATGCTAAAATAGCCACTCTTTACAAGAGCAGTGTGCAGAGGAGCATCTCTGAACGCACAACCCATCAAACATTAAAATAGAATACAGAAGGCGAGCACAAGAGAGTCCACTCATTCCTGGCAGCAATCTCTCTTCTTCCACTACCAGAGCCCTCACAATCCCAGACACAAGCAATTCAAAGTCTTCTATGGATTCCATAGAGTTATTTTTAAATGCTATTTAGGTGCTTTAACAAGCTGGACATTCCAAGGTCTGTAACACATTTTTTTCTCATAATAAATGCTAGAAAATCTGTTTAAAGCCTGAGAGTATTCCTATCTTTTTTTGGCAGGTTTACACTTTCCAGGGATCTGCACCCCAGTAATATTAATTGTATTATGAGAGTAAGTGCGGTTTCTGCTAATACACGGTATATACATAAATGCATACACTTTCTCGTGTATATAGACTGACTGAATGTCTCTTGACTCCAAGGTCAACCTACAGATGTGGTTTTGGTCTCATCTCAAGAAACCACTGGATCCCCTGCTGTATGTAAATACTTAAGCTCAGGTGTAGTTGTAAATTCGACTAAATGGAACTCTGAGCCCTGAGTTCTACTCAGTCTAGAAGATACTTGTACTAACATCGTTCAATAAACAAAGATTTTCCTGGAGGTAGTACTATAGAGATTGTTGTCACTCTGAATAATTCATCCTCTGAATTTACAATGTCGTCTTCTTAAGGGTCACTCCTTAGTTTTCAATGGGCCATAAATATCCAATGAATTCCTCGGATAAACTAATTCTATCATGACACTACATTACTGGGGACCTCGAGCCAATGGCTAATGTGCTTCCTAATTCATGGTACCAAAAATGTGCAGTGGGCTAATCAACTTAGATAATCACAATGACAATGCAATGTCAGACAAAACCAGTTATGGATGGGCAAGCACTCTGATGCGAGTAAAAGGCCTACATTTGCGGGGAAAAAGGATATAGTATTAGATCGATAACCCCTTATGTCCTTATACCCCACTCCCCTTTCAGCACCTTCTGTTCCTGTAATCCAGCTTGTCTTTTTGCAACTACTTATTTGTTAGTTGACCTATTGCACAGAACTGCGGAATATGCTGGCTCTTTCTAAAAAATAATACTGCAGTAAAATAAACACAGAGAAGGTCTTTAATAGGGCGGCACAATATCCACACCAAAAATAAATAAAATTAGTTTTTATAACTAATCTCTGATCTTTACCACCTGAAAAAGAAATTTTTTTTTAACAATCTTGTTTAAAAAATGTAGGCGGATTTAATAGCTAATAAAAGTATCTGTTTATAATATTACACCTAGTGGTCTTCCACAAACCGGCTACAAATCCAATTAATCTCAATAAAGCGCTTCACTAGCAGCGGGAATCCATCCTACATGAGACATCTTCTGCACGCATTACTTTCAGGGTGTAAAGGTGCACATAAATCTGAAGCACTTAACATCAATGACACGTTAAAGCCTCCGGGTGACCTCGAATAACCCCACAGACAGTTGTTTAAGCACAAGCTCTGCATACTTTCGAGCATCCGAGTGAAGTAATCCTGCCCCTTCCCAAAGACAACATCTGCTCCTGCAGGACACTGTACATTTGCCCGAGCTCCTTGTGAAGGTCACGAATACAGAGTCTTGGCACATTACCAGCACCAGCACTGCCCAAACTTAAATGCAGAGTGAGCCAATTGCCAGTGCCTGCACTGCCCGAGCTACAACAGAGACTCAGCCCATTCCGAGCGCCAACATTGCCCAATTTCCAACACAGACACTAAGCCCATTATTAGTGCCGGCATTTCCAGAGGTCTAACAAGGAGACTCAGCCCATTAGTATGCTCCTGCACTGCCTGAGCTCCAACACAGAGACTCAGCCCATTACCGAGCACTGCCCAAGCTCCAACACAGAGACTCAGCCCATTACCGAGCACTGCCCGAGCTCCAACACAGAGACTCAGCCCATTACCGAGCACTGCCCGAGCTCCAACACAGAGACTCAGCCCATTACCGAGCACTGCCCAAGCTCCAACACAGTGACTCAGCCCATTACCGAGCACTGCCCGAGCTCCAACACAGAGACTCGGCCCATTACTGAGCACTGCCAGAGCTCCAACACAGAGACTCACCCATTACTGAGCACTGCCAGAGCTCCAACACAGAGACTCAGTCCATTACCGAGCACTGCCCAAGCTCCAACACAGTGACTCAGCCCATTACCGAGCACTGCCCGAGCTCCAACACAGAGACTCAGCCCATTACTGAGCACTGCCTGAGCTCCAACACAGAGACTCAGCCCATTACCGAGCACTGCCCGAGCTCCAACACTGAGACTCAGCCCATTACTGAGCACTGCCTGAGCTCCAACACAGAGACTCAGCCCATTACCGAGAACTGCCAGAGCTCCAACACAGAGACTCAGCCCATTACCTAGATAATGAACTGCCTGGGCTCCATGTAAACACCATGAAAATGGAGTGTCAGCCCAGTACACAGCTCCCACTTTGTTGAGGCAACAACTGAAAGTCCGTGATATTAGTAAAAGGTAAGAGATGGTGTGAGATTCTTGCATACACCATTCCACTGGCTCTAAACACCATATCTGCATAATCAAAGGGATTTAGGCCTCGATTTAATATTGTTGGCTAAGCATTTCAAATTATTTATTATTTTTGGATAAACTTTTTAAAGGATTTAAAATTATGAAAAATATTAAGATTTTGTAATATTGACATTTTTTATATTTTAATATTTAAAAAAAATATATAATAATTTTCAAAGTTTATCCAAAAATATGAAATCATGTGAACAGCTCATCCAACAATATTAATTCAAGGCCTATGTCGGGAGCTTACAAACATGTATACATTATATTTACATGATTAAGAACCCACAATTCCAGCAATATGTGTCCATTATATCAAGGCTCAAGAGAATTCTGAACTACACGTCCCATGATGCTTAACCAGTCTTAGCCAGTAAGCAAGGTCAGAAATGACAATTACAATCTGCAATAAATGCCACAGAGCAAATGTACCGGTACCATCAGATCTCAAAGGACGGCCAAATACTGCCTAGAAGGTAAAAACATAGCGCATACAACTCTCTCTCTCTCTATATATATATATGTGTTCATTTTTTCTGGCTACCACAATGTAAAAGAGAAAAAGTAAAACATACAAATATATATATATTTTTTTTTTTTTTAAATGAAAGGATTATTTTAAAATAAATTTAATTGTCTGGATGGAATAATTTCTCTAATATTTTTTTGAATATCTGTTTTTTTTTCTTGACTATAGTGAATCACTTTGGACTCGGGAAACTGCAGAGAAATAACAAGTAGATCGTGACAGAGTTATACTGATGCTGCCATTATGTTTAAACACTTAATTACATGTCTTTTTCTCCTTCAACCGGCCTTGATACTGCCTTTCGGATCCCCCGCCATTATGCAACTTCCACAATTTGAGTTTACGAAAAAGCTGGACATTTACATATTCTCACACAAAGCATTAATTAAAATGTTACTGAACAAACTGTAACAGTCAAACTGCCCCCTCCTCCATTCTGGGATAGGATATATTTTTTATTTTTTTTGAGAGAGATCTAAAGCACTGAAACATACCGTCATGAAACATAAACTAGCATTAAATTATATATCACTGTGAAGTTGTATCGTGTGGGAGCTAGATTTGCTCTTATCAGTATTATGGAGTGCTGAGACTGACATTATTAACTTAAATGTCTTTACGAACATAACAGAAAAATTTAATAAAACCACGGATGTCGCAGTGAGTGTATTTATATATACATGTACATCTATAAGCAACAGTGTGCATGTGTTACATATATAAACATAAATTCAGGACCGTAAACTTTATATAATATTTTTGGATACACTTTTAAATGATTTGATATTATTTTATTTGTATTAATATATTTATGGGGCATTATATATATATATATATTATATATTTTTGATATTTTTACATTTTTTAAAACATTATTTGAAAAGCGTATCCAAACATATTAAACTGAGGCCTGTGTCGGAGTACTTACAGACATATTAAAGTATATACATTGTGTTGACACGATTAAGAGAGAGTATCAAGGACACGCAATAGCTCAGTGTATCAGCTTTATGCGTACTTTATATCAAGGCTTGCCTCTAGCTTTAGTGAGTGGAAATTTAGTCCTGTCTACAAGATAGTCACCCCTTAATATTTTAAGCCCAGTTAAAAAAAAATGTATTATGGTGATGTTTATTTTAAGGTTTAAGGTGTGAGCTGTGCCTGGTTAAGGTATATAATAGGCAGCTGTGTAATATATTAAACAAACATTATTGAGCAGTTCTGGATACATCGAAGTTTCAGCATTGTGTATCTTAAGTGAGTTTTTTTTGTATGTTTGGGGCTTTTTTTAAAGTTTTTGTTGTTGTTGTTGTTAGGGCTCCTTTAACCTTCGGGCAGTATTAGGACATAGTGCCCAGAGATGGGTAGGGGGCACTGTATGTTCCAGTGTGGGTATACACACACTCAAACGTATTTACAGAATCCTCATGTTACAAGGCAGATTCAAAATAAAATAAAAAAAAATAAAAAATGCACTGTATAATTGAAAGATGTTTCTGCAAGACTCCCAGAATGCTTTGTAGAGTATATTAAAGGCTCATAAACAACAATTATTCTTTAAATGTCCTACCCGTATCTCTGTAGGTACTCTAAACAATGTTTTCTATTTAAATGTAGCTTCTGGAGAGACAACTGGGTTAAATCTCACATTAAAAGGACATTATAGTCACCTGAACAACTTTAGCTTAATGAAGCAGTTTTGGTGTATAGAACATGCCCCTGCAGCCTCACTGCTCAATCCTCTGCCATTTAGGAGTTAAATCCCTTTGTTTATGAACCCTAGTCACACCTCCCTGCATGTGACTTGCACAGCCTTCCATAAACACTTCCTGTAAAGAGAGCCCTATTTAGGCTTTCTTTATTGCAAGTTCTGTTTAATTAAGATTTTCTTATCCCCTGCTATGTTAATAGCTTGCTAGACCCTGCAAGAGCCTCCTGTATGTGATTAAAGTTCAATTTAGAGATTGAGATACAATTATTTAAGGTAAATTACATCTGTTTGAAAGTGAAACCAGTTTTTTTTTTTTCATGCAGGCTCTGTCAATCATAGCCAGGGGAGGTGTGGCCAGGGCTGCATAAACAGAAACAAAGTGATTTAACTCCTAAATGACAGTGAATTGAGGAGTGAAATTGCAGGGGAATGATCTATACACTAAAACTGCTTTATTTAGCTAAAGTAATTTAGGTGACTATAGTGTTCCTTTAATAAATGAAATGGGCATATATTTATATATTATAATTAAAATGTAAATAATAAAATTATCATTAAACCAAAGCTCTGATGGCTAAAGGAACACTACAGGCACAATAACAACTTAATTGAAACTAAGTTGTTATGGTGACAGGAGCTCCCTGGAGCTGGCTTACATTTAGGGTTTAAACAGTTCAGTTTAACCCCAAAGTCTCCTGTCCAGTGCCATTTCACTCTGCTCCCTCCAATGTCCACTTTGATCAATAACGCTGATCAGCAGTCAGCTGATGATCTAAGCCAATCGGTAGCTCCTCATTCACAAATGGTTTATGAAAAATATGTTTCCCGAACCATTTTTTTTTTGGGTAGCTACTGACTGGCTTAGAGCATCAGCTGACCACTTTATGTCAATCAGCAGCGCCCCAGCTCGCAGCAGTTAATTTGGCCCGAATTACAGCTTAATTCCAATTAAGTTGTTATGGTCCCTATAATAGGGCACCCTAGGTGTCATTACCTCTACAGCACATTGTTTGTGGTGCTTGGAGGCAGCAGGCAAAGTAACTTGGGTCTTCATCAAGCCAGTCTCCAAATGTATGACACAAACCAATGGATACCTGTGCACCTGTAAACACCTGCACACGCCAGGTTGCCAACTGTCGAAAAGGGATAGTAACTGGACAGGGGTTGAGCTACCATAGTATTATGGAACTAATCAATACAACTGGATTTACCAACATAACTTTTTTTTGTTTTATTATATAGCACACCACACAATCTAATGGCAATAAAATTACCTTTATTACAAAGTCAGTGGTAAAATAAAAAAAAGTAGCTTGTCCCCTGATAAAGGAGTCATTCGGTTGGCATTAGGGTGTGTGGTGCGTATCATGAATATATTGGAGTCTGTGTTATACTGCACTTAAGAATTGCCCCCTGAAATTGGTATTTTGTGTTGGTGTGCCTCCCTTATAATTTTATTTCTTATTATTATTCAGCGCCATCATGTTAACCGTTGAAATACAGGCATGCCCCAATATAAAAAAAACAGAGGACCAAGCCCGTGATCTTTAAATTTAACGTTTGCAGCGATTTTATACTAAGTGCTTAGCAACATGGTTTGTAAGGGTAAAATCTGAAAATACTCTCCGGATCCCTGAAGAACTTTAATTCGCTCAAGTGCTTTATGTTTGAAGGGTTTGTCCTCTTTTTTTTCCACTTTCACGGATTTAAACAGAAATTTGCACTTTTATAGACTGGCATTGTTACACCTCCTGGCTAGTCCTGGCACTTCCTGGTTTCGTTAGTTCAGAGTAGCCAGACTCAGAGGCAGCAATTTCCCAGAGAATCTGCCTTGTTAAGACTTCTCACTTGCATTAGCTGCATTAGCGTGTCTTCGATTGGACAGCCAAAGAAAGTCTGGGCGGGGTTAGAAGGGGAGGGCTTGCAAAGGCAGCAGACAAGAGAACTGCAGGTTTTACAAGCTGTATTTAAATATAACGAGAATGAAAATAAAAAGGCATAATTAAATGCATGCATGTTTTAATTTGCAGTATATGGACTAAACAGTGATTTGTTTTTGATTTGGCAGTGGAGTGTTCCTTTAATTGTTAAAACTGAGATTTCAGATTGCAGGCGGTGGGTGGTTTAAGTTGATGACCAGTAAAATGTAGGGACATTTGCAAATACTATTTAGACTGTGAGATGTTTAAGATGTATCTGTCATAGAAAACAAACATTTCAAAAAAATGTACAGTAAAAATAGAACATCAACCTATACATTGTGCTGGCAAGACTGCTAGCAAATGTATAGATTGTCTTAAACATCTGTTTGCCCGCTATTCCATCTGTCTATAAAATGTTGACATAGACCATTAGCAAAGTGAGAGCAACGTATATTAAAAAAACCTCTGTTCTGTGAAAGTTCTAAAGTAAGATATATATGACGGAAAGATATAATGGGATCTAAACACAAGCCATCAGTCTATGAAACAATATTCAGTTTATAAATCTAAAACGTGGAGAGCTAGAAAAACTTCCAATACAAAGACCTTTGTCATCTGTTATGGAAGTGTATGTGTCATGATAGAAATTACAACAATATATTGGTCCAGTCCGATACAGTCTCAAATCTCTCAGAGTATCAAGCGAGTCTTGCAATCCTGTATGAGGGATCCGAGTTTTAGCGCATTTCAACAAATCAGATTAGCTTTTTATATGGATGTCGGTAACCGCCTCCACTATCATTGATTTACCCATACATCATTACTGCTCCTTTAAATGTATTCTGTGCCTTTACAAGATATATTGTTAATGTTTGTATATGTTTATGTCAATATGAACGAGTGCTTCAGTCCCAATAACATTTAAAGGATTGCAATGCTTCTACACTTTTTGGACGCAAACCAAATTCCGAGATATGTTACCTTCTCTCTTCATCCCCATGGCCAGACACTTCTGGTACCGGCAATACTGACATCGATTCCGCTGCCGCTTGTCGATCAGGCAGTCTTTGTTATCGCGGCAAGTGTATGTCAGATCCTTCCGTACGGTCCGCTTGAAGAAGCCTTTGCAGCCTTCGCAGCTGTAAACGCCATAATGTTTACCTACAACAAAAATTAAATTAGGGGTTAATTAAATCCTCCGCTGCTCACCATTAAAGTGTATCAAAGGAGTTCATAGCCAGTAATTAGTCCTGTTTAATTACATGCCGTGCTTCATTACAGACCGTGAACGTGAAGCTGTTTGATTAACAACTCAACCTGTGATTTAAAGGAAAAATGCATCTGTACGGGTAAGCATTTTGTTACATCAGCAAATATACTGCCTGAAGAATACTAAAAGCTGGTAAAGGTTAATGGAATTTGTAGCCCCACAAAAGGTCAAATAGTATGAAATTCAGAATATGTACAGACAGTTCCATTGAAGGGACACTGCAGGCATCATAATTGCTTCATCTCATTGAAGTGGTTATAGTGTCTTAAGTCACGTGGTGCCGTCCATCCATTCACCATTTCTAATGCTAAATGGGAGTCCCCATTAGCCCATCCCTTCTGTGCTGCTTGAGCTAATGAGGAAGCATCGACCTGAGCCGCAATGGATGGCTGTGATTGGTTGAAATTGTGGCAGTGGCCGTTGCAGGTATGAATCTGTCTTGCTAGAAGGAAGGAAGTGTTTAATATCTGCCTTGGCCACACCTCCGCTGGGGGCCGGACTGTGGGAAGCCAGGGACCCTCCTTTAGTGGTAAACAGCTTGAATATACTTGCACACTAAATGGAGAGACAGTGCCAGGTGACTCCTGGCACTATAACCAATTCAAGGAGCTAAAAGTGTCATAGTGCCTACAGAGTCTCTTTAAACCTTGAGCAGCACTGTAATACCAAAACAGTGTGAGAATTGGTGTTGGATATTGGAGATTGGATGACTACTTGAGGCTCCAAAATGTACCTAAAGCCTCGATTTTATATTTTTATAGGATTTAGTCACCATTAAAGTTTATGGAAATTTTAGCAGATAAATCATTTAAAAAGCTTATCCAAACATATAAAATTGATGCCTAAGTCGGGTAATGCAAATGACGGGAATAGGCAGAGAGGGCAGGTGGAGGGGATTTTTTTTTCTCAATCAAAGGGCGACATTGTAAAACACAGACTTCAAAAGCAATATCATGCAGATAACCCAGCCAGAATACTCACTATGTGGATATGCACTGAATAATTATACATTAACGTGTGAACTGCTGAGAATTGATAAGAAAACAACATTTTTAGGCCAAGATTGCCAAATTGAAAAATATTATTAAAAAAAAATAGCCAAATCTACTATTTTTTTATTTTATTTTTTAAATATAGGTAATTTTCTACCTATAATTCCAAATCATTTGTCAAACTCGTTACGATTCCTGGTTTAAACATATTCTCCAAAAAAAGCTGCCCATTCCACCTGAGTTCCAAAGACTATGGGTGGTTAAATCGCTAAAGAACAATTTTTGCTGGCTTGCAAAATTAAAAAGAAATCATAAGCAGTTATGCAACTTTAGCTTAAGGAAGTGGTTTTGGTTTATAGATCATGCCCCTGCAATTTAACTGCTCAATTCTCTGCCATTTAGGAGTTAAATCATCTGGTTTATACAGCCCTAGCCACACCTCCCCTGCATTGACCTGCACAGTCTCCCTACACACTTCCTATAAAAACAGATCTAATGTTTACACTTCCTGTATTGCATGGTGTGTTCAATAACCTGCTAGAACCTACAGCAGCCTCCTGTGTGTGATTAAAGTTAAATTAAAAGGGCAGGATATAATATTTTCTACAATAAACACACTGTGCTGTAAGATCTGACTGAAAATGAAACCTTTTTTTTTTTTTAATGTAGGCTGTGTGTGTTACAGCCAGTGGAGTTGTGGCTACAGCTGCATAAACACAAAAGCAAGTTATTTAACTCCTAAATGGCAGAGAATTGAACAGTGATACTACAGGGTAGATCCTAAGTCTATACATTGCAAGATCATGATATTTGTGTAAAGATTTGAGTCTCTGGTATATGCAAGAGTTGCTTGCCATCTCATTAAACGTTTCTGCGGCCGGGTGGGGTTCAATTACAAGTCTACTTCAGCGATGACTATGCAGTGCCCTTATTTCAAGCCACGTGTAATGGGGCCGTCACACTGAATTCAATGAGGACTTTACATTTCAATCATTACAAAATGGAATTTGCATTTGGACGCCGATTATTTGTGCAATAAATCCTCGGGTAGTTTTCAGTTACATAATCCTTCAATAATGTTAAATAAATGCAAGAATTCCTGGAAAGATCTCAGTTGGAGGCTCTGGTGGGAATATATTAAAAAATCAGTTCCTGCAACTTGCAAGCAGCTCCGGTAAAAGCTGTCAGCTGTTAAGAGACAGTAATCTGTAGCACAAGGGAATATTTTTACTATACATGTTTGTGGGGAGTTAACCCTTTGCAAAATACATAATGCAATTATTTATATAAAGTATCTTTATACAGCAGGCCTGTCATCCATGCAAGAATACATTGCAAGATAATGTACAAGGTGGATCTTCAGGCAAGGGAGAAGGTAGCTCCCCATCAGTTGTAGGACTACAAATCCCACCAGGTTTTGCTAGCCTTAAAGGACCACTATAGTGCCAGGAAAACATACTCTTTTTCCTGGCACTATAGGGTCTCTAGTTCCCCCCCCACCCCACCCTTAGGGTCCCCCTCCTGCCGGGCTCTAGGGTGAGGAAGGGGTTAATCACGTACCTTTTCTCCATCGCCAGGCTCCCTCGGCGGTGGGGACTCTCCGCCTCCTTTCCCGTCATCGGCTGAATGCGCATGCGCGGCAAGAGCAGCGCGCACATTCAGCCAGTCTCATAGGAAAGCATTCTCAATGCTTTCCTATGGACACTGGCGTCTTCTCACTGTGAAAATCACAGTGAGAGGCGCGGAAGCACCTCTAGCGGCTGTCAATGAGATTGCCCTTGTGTGTGGGCTTTAGAAGCCTACCTGTGAGACAGATGGATGCTTAAAGGACCACTATAGGCACCCAGACCACTTCAGCTCAATGAAGTAGTCTGGGTACCAGGTCCTTCTAGTTTTAACCCTGCTACAGTGAGGGTAATTCAGCCTCTAGTAGCTGTCTCACTGACAGCCACTAGAGGCTGCTTCCGTGATCCTCACTGTGAAAATCACAGTGAGAAGACGCTGACGTCCATAAGAAAACATTGGGCATCTAGAGCAGACGTCGGCAGGAGGAGGAGAGTTCCCCAGCATCAAGGGAGCCCGGCGCTGGAGAAAGGTAAGTGGCTCAAGTGGTTTTTAACCCCTTCAGGCCAGTGGGAGGGGGGCCTAAGGACTACATAGTTTTCCTGGCACTATAGTGCTCCTTTAATGGAGGCAGGTATAGGGCATAGAGCGTTCAAAACTCTGGTTTATAGATACACTGGGGGTTATTTGTCAGTGTTCTGAAAAGTGGTTAGTATTTATCATAGTGATCTTAAAAGTGCCGGTTCTCGTCATAATAAATTCCGCCGGTTTTCGCAGTAATTTCCATTTCAAAAGAGCGTCAGATTTACAGTGGCAGGAAAATTCAGCCATTGCTTCATCATTAAAAGTTGCAGCAATGTTGATGCATCCATTGGACCAGCATATTCAAAAATGGCTGTTAAAGGTGCAAATCAAGCAACAGATTTAAAAAAAATAAATGTAAAAAATCTACAGATTTAAAAAAAAAAAAAAAGTGTTAAATTAGACAGAAAAGTGAAAAAGGACACTATGATACATATTCCCCCGTGTCTGATCAAAATTATGTCTGGTTATAAAAAGGAACTCATTACGATATTTTCACTTCTTTCATCTATTTCAACCACATGTCAGACATGGTATAGACAAATATTTGGCAACACAATGCCTTTCTTATCACAGAACTTCCTTAATAAGGTCTCCACAAATAAATGACTTTGTTTACTTTGTATCAAGGCATCAGGAAATCATATTAAACACATAGCAAAATAGAATAAAGAACTATAAGTTATTTAAAACATCCACACAGAAATTAAATATTCACAGAAAATAGAATGGTGAAGATCACTTGATCTTCTGTCTCTTCGGTTTATTACGATGTCTTCAGAACCCGTTGAAGGTATTGTTTTCCCGTAGAGTACAGTCCAACATTAGGCAACATATCAAGGCACCGGTGAACAGATTGATGCAATGATGAGGAATGAGTAAAATGCGTTGGTACCTGATGATCTGTCCCCACAGATGGCGCATATGTGCTTTGTAAAAGATGCCATTGGTCCCGAGGGGTGCGTTGGTACCTTAAGGATGCCGTTTATTCCGGGGGGAGGTTTAATGTCTTCAGTGCTGCTGACAGAGTTCATGGGGGAATGAAGCTGAAATCAAACAGAAACAGAGAGAGATAAGTTGGCGGTAAGTACTAAAAAGTTTCATTCAATACAGATACAAGTGAGTTCTGAATGTGTGGGGTTATACTACTTTGTTAGCTATTCCTAACCCACCCCCATAGCTCTAGCTTATTATTACCATCCAGGTTGGAAGTGCAGTACAGATCCCCGATGTAATGAAAATTACAGAAATGTGTCCAGAAATGAATCCCTGTAAATAAGACCCTTTAAAAAAGGAACACTCCACTGGGGTGGGGGGTTAAGTATTTTCAAGTATGTAATAGAGATAAAAAGCTAAACAAGGGATATGAAAGGGCAAACTAGTTTCTGGAGCTACGCTAGACCCTTCCGTTATTGTCGAGCACAGACTACTCCTGTCTGTACTAGACATTGTCCAACCCGAGGCTGTATTACAGCTTACTGAAAAATGTACGAGAGGCAAACAGCACAGTATGTGCAATTGGCGCGTTTAGTGGAATCCATTCTAATTTCCAATTTTCTAAAAATATGCCTACAGGGACATAACCATTAAAGGGACACTATAGTCACCCAGACCACTTCAGCTCAATGAAGTGGTCTGGGTGCCAGATCGCTCAGGTTTTAACTCTTCACATGTAAACATAGCAGTTTCAGAGGAGCTTCTGCCACTAGAGGCGCTTCTGCGACGGTGGATGCAAAATTTGTATCCAGCATGCAGAACGTCCATATGAAAGCATTTAGAAATTCTTTCCTATGGACTGTTACAATGCATGCCGACTCTTGCCGCGCATGTGCATTCCGCTCCACTCGGGAGCTGACGCCGGGGGAGGAGAGGTCACCAGTGCCGAGGGAGCCCGGCTCTGGATTAAGGAAAGCTGCTAAGGGGTTTTAACCCCTTCAGCGCCACGGGAGGGAGACCCTGAGGGTGAGGGTCCCCCAAGGATGACATGTCAGGAATATAGTGATCCTTTAATTATCCTTTAGATGCCTAGAGGGTTCCTGTAACCCCTTAAGGACACATGACATGTGATGATTCCCTTTTATTCCAGAAGTTTGGTCCTTAAGGGGTTAATAAGATACTTCTTTTAAATATTTTAAAGAACATAATTTCACAAAGGCAGCTAAAATGTAAAGGTACAGCTCCTTCCACACCATCTAAAATAAAAGTGCCTCTCTTTGGCCATTTGGAAGGATGGGAGTTATGCAGATATGCAGAATATACACAGAAATACACAAAACAGATTAATAATCCCGACATCATCTAATCGGTTTTACAGGATAAAGCAGACATAGTGCAGTATCAGATAATTACAGATACCATCCAGGTATTTTTATTATAAAATAATATTTATAAAATCAGCCTGTTTCTGCATGCTGTTATTCTGTATCTGTTACTCTTTACACCTTAGAAACGTTGTATATTAAACCATTTCTTTACATTTTTACAAACAGACATTTCAGACTCGTTGTACCTCACTGCGTTCTTCTTCATTTGGAAATAAGTGTCTGATGGTCACTATTAAATTATATTGACTTCCATGCTACTTGAGGAAATGTATGGACCAGCCCCACAAGTCTACTAACCGTTTACCACTGAGGAGTCAAGCCATGACACCACAGATGTTCTGGGACTTAAACTCCCATGATCGTAGCAGGCCAAGTAATCGTGAAAGTTGCAGCCCAACAAAGATGAGTGGAAACAGTTGGTCCAGCAAGCACAGAAAACTTTAATGGACATTAAAAATACTGCACTATCAACTTTCATACCATTTCTTTACTGTATCAAACCACAGACTTTCTGCAGTGTGGAAAAAAGTAATGGAACAAATCCCATAATTATTTACTGCCGGGAATCAGACTTTACAGCGCAGCGCAGCGCACTGCCTTTGGGTAGAATATCTGGACTCTACCGGATGTCCCCCCGCTTGTCAAGGAATCTGAAGACGTATAAACTTTCACACCATGGGAAAGAATGAAAAAAAAAAAAGAAGACTTGAGATGAGAAGGAGCCTGATGTGAAACAGAAACCTCGAGTCTAATCAGCTTGACGGAGAGTCTGGCAGGCATAGCTGGCAACATCAAAAGTAACTGGATTGAAACAAGAAGGAGTGTGCAAGCAAGACAAACTGCTTTGCTGGATCACAAGACCAGCTCTGAAGCTTAAGTGCTTTATCTAATACTTGGGTAGCGCTTTCGATCTCATTCATCTTGGGCAGGTGGGAGGGGCAGATCAAAGAGATGGCAAGGACTGTTCGAGGCGGATGAAATTCAACATCAACTGAATTAACACCAACAGATAGCCGTGTGGATGCACATCTGTGTCAGTGTGGATGCATGTAGCTCTCAATCTGTCAATGGGCTTCCGGGCATCAGTTATCGGCTTACACCAAGATACCTGGAAACAGGGTTAGAGGACACGAGGTGTAACCCAGGTAGAGCTATCGCAAAGAATTTGGGGGAAATTTATCAAAACCAATTGAATAATGACCTTTTTGTGGATTTTTTTTTCTGGCATGCAGGAATTTTGACAGTCATTTATGTAACTTTTTGTATAGCGCAGTCCAAAAATTTATGTTTGCGCAAAAAAAAAAAAAAAAAAAGCTATTTTCTGCCACTGTTTTCCTGACACTTTTAGACGCTCATAGAAAGCGAGGCAGAACACACAGAATATCTGTACTGTATGTTTCATTCACGGTGCATACAAAAAAATAAACCTCTGAAGATCTACCATGTAAGCTCATCGAGCAGGG
Organism: Pelobates cultripes; assembly: GCA_933207985.1. Classification (NCBI taxonomy): domain Eukaryota; kingdom Metazoa; phylum Chordata; class Amphibia; order Anura; family Pelobatidae; genus Pelobates; species Pelobates cultripes. Next base: position 137,265,671 of record OW240920.1, on the reverse strand, counting down.
CCCTCAACCCCCTCTGTTCTTGTACATCAGTGGTCTGATCTCAATTATGTGTCTGTTAGTCCACCCATTGTACAGCGCTACGGAATTTGTTGGCGCTATATAAATAATAATAATAATAATAATAATAATAATATGTGAACGTATAATATAAAGGCATCACTTTTCAGATTACTTTTAAAACACTTTTATAAACTGGAACAGCGTTTGAAACCACGGAGCAACGCAGGGAGGAGTGGGCCTTGACAGAGCCAGGAGTAGGCAGGGTGAAGTTCAGGTCAAGAGGCTGTCCTGTGATTGTGCTGGGGGGCGTGGGTTAGAAGGGAAGTTTAAATAGCGGCCATTTTAGGGTAAGTTCATTCTAACTTGAGCCTTTCTTACCTGTAAATTGTCCCTCCCACCCACCCTATGAGCTAGTAGTAGTTCCCGTTTGGTCACAGCGGCGGGAAAAGGTCTTGGTTAAACTGGAATTTTGGTGGGTTAAGAAATTGGTAGGCCAAGGTCTAGGCTGGAGTAGGCCGGAAGTCAAAAGTATGGAGGTAGGTTCGAGCCCGTCGGTGGCTACGAACCAAGGGGTGTAGGGGTGTCTGGGTACACCCCTGCAGTTAGACAAATGGAGGTGGGGCCTCTTGGTAGGCCGTTGAGTTACGTGTATGTATTATTGGTTATGCTAATGTTTGTTTTGGTAGGGTCATTGTCGGGGGTATGATATAGGAAGAGAGCCTAACGAAGGAGTACTGTTGACAATGACCCTAAATTGTTAATTTATATATTGATATTAATTAATAAAGCTGTGGACTTTATACTCCAACAGAATTTTCTGTGTCTGCGTGTTATTAAAGTATGGTTGGCACATGCCGAATAACGACTGTGCAATAATGTCATGAATTCCTCCCAGTAAGTCACTTTTAAGATCACTTTGATAAATCTGCCCTTTTGTATTCATACTTGCTCTCGGTTTCATCCAACCAAAAGCCACAGGTAACCAATTTTTCCATTTAAGCCCAATCATGTTTTTTTTTTTTTTATCAGCTAATACTATGAACATCTGAAAGCAAAACCATACCAAAGTCCAACACAGGGTGTTCTCCATTTTTTTTTCTCAACTTGATCACAATCATTACTGTCATTTATAAAGCACCGACATATTCTGCAGCGCTGTACAATTTGGGAAAAAGACAGTGCCAAAAGGGGCAGATGTGCTCTGTAAAGGGGACGGGTCCACTCAAATTACTGGTGGGTCACCCTGACTATACAAAATATAGCATACAGGTTGCGCCTAATAAAACAAATCGTTTCAATACACGTATTCCTATAGCGGGATCAAAAACATAATAGTCCCGATTTTTCAACAGATAATCTTGATCCTTGAATAATAAAGAATAAAGAAGGCCAACTAAGTGAGGGATGGACTGTTTCAGTGCGATCTGCAGGGTTCTAGAACCCTGAGCGTAGCGCAAGTGCGTCTAATGATGTGTTCTCAATACACTTTTTGTGGACCGGATCCGTAAGTAGAGGCTGTCCCGCCACAATGAGCACTGCCGTCACACATGCAGCCCCGGACGCACCAGCATAAAATAGATTCATTAACTGAAAACATTTTTCGTCCAATGTTAGCTGGACAATTAACTATTAAACTGGTTGAAGAGGAGTGTGTCTCGTCACTAAATGACATGTATGTTTAATGGTGTGGGTGACAACATTGAACTGAATGACAGAACAGATCTAACTACACACACATATATTCTTTCATTATTGTTCCATATTAAAAAAGATTACAGAACTCACAGGCTTTAAAATATCTGATTAGATTTTGTGACTGAAGCATCAAGATAACTTTACCCGTGTGTTCGTAGAGGGCAGCAATATTCCACAAAAACATAGGATTACATTTATTATTATAAAGGGAGAGCATGCGTGCCAAAATTGCTGGGGTGGGTGGGGGCAGAGCCGTGGAATCATCCAGCACAGCAGCGATGTGAAATGACGTAGCCCCGAGAAACAGGACATAAAGAAGACTTAAAAAAAAGAAAAGCAAACAAACCCGCGATTAAAGACGGAAGCCCCAAATCGTGAGTGTCCTGAAAAACTCAGGACTGTTGGCCAATTTGTGACAGTGAATACACATACTGGTTCAAACACTGCCTTAAATGCTGTATCAACGTAATGGAAGAAACCGTTCAATCGTTGTAAAACTTTTTTTTAACCTTTAAAATGGGTCTGCGCAGCAACATTCAAATCCCCGAAATTCAAAAATAAAATATATAGTAAATAAACAAAAAAAAAATGCCTGTTGGGACTGTAAGCTAATATTACACAGTGTAATCAGCTGCACAAAACTTGAATATTTTCATTTGGAATGTTAGCATTACAGTATATGCATCTGCAATGGAGAGTGTTGGGGATCTACCCATAATTCTTTTATGGCATCTAGGGGGTTAAAAAGATTCTCTCTGACAAAGTAATAGTAGAAGCTGTGACCAACAGCAAACGGTCCACTCTCTGAAATTAGAAAATCATTTCTGAACTAGAGGTGTGGCAAGAGAAGGGGGTTTTTGGATGGGGGGGAATTATCGCTGGCTTATTAAAAATTTGCTTCAGGTATTCCAGGAGGCAAATGACATCACCGCGCTGAGGAATGTTTACATATCCCTGTAAGACAAACCCTGAAGTGTCTCTCCCTTATTACCACATGGTGAGAGCGGCCAAACAGCTTTTACAGCTCACAAAATCCTGTTATAAGCTCGGTGATGTCAGGCCGAGTGCGCTGCACGCAGGGTGGGTTTATACAGCTGGGGGCCTGCAATGGATCAGTTTGTTAGATGGGATTGGAAAGTGCCCGGCGCCTCTTTTAATTAGTACCTTTCATTTATTTTTTCACTTTTCTTTTGAAACGCTCAGCGTCGCGCTGCCCGCTGGAAACATAATACTTCTGGCAATCGTACTGGGGATCTTTACCTGTCACATTATTGGGCAACAGACTTTAAACAAGTGGCGGCGAAAAGGAACACCGCCCCAGGCGATTTAGAATTACAACTCCCATAATGCTCTGCAGTCCTAAATGGCTGGCAAAGTATCACGAGAGATGAAGTAGTACAAAAACTGTGGGTCTCCTTCTCTGGCAGCATCAGCCTTAAACCAAGGGGTTTTCAGTTACTGGTCTAATAATTTAAACCTGTGATGACCCCGCATACTTTTTAATGTCAAAAAGACAAATGACACTGTGTTATCTTAAGTCAAGAATTTGGATGTATTATTAATTCCACCTCCCTGCTGAGATCCAAAAGAGTTTAATTCAAGAAGTAGTAGGGGATAGAAAGAAAATATAATAATTGCAAAGTAAAGACAGGGCTATTCAATAAAATCTAAATATTTGCAACAGCAAAACTGATGCAAAAGTAGTCAAGCTGTGACCATAGCGGTTTTAGATATTTTTCCAGATCAGATGTCTATACATCCAGATCAAGTCACACACTGCTAGCCACGCTTTGAAAGTTACTGGATACTGCAAGCCTGGAGGGGTCATTTCACTTTTAAAAGATCTACATTTTCACACACACCTAAAGAACAGCGACAATACAATAGAAATGATGAAAATAAGTATCAAAAGATCTATTATTATCTTTATAGCACCGACTTGAATATTAGAATACCCTGTACTTTAAACAAACTTTAGAATGCACAAAAAAGGTCATTATTTTTTTTATTTTTTTTTTTAAAAGGAGTATCCAATTGTGTCTTTTGTCCACAGACGTGTGCGTGTAAAGTCTGTAAATTGTCTCATCGGTATAGATATCTCAGCAAAGTCATATTATGTTACATTTTAAAAGGGACAAAGAAAATGTACTTTAAACGATACAGAACAAACAATGTGTAGGCAACCGTCGGCACTCCATATGGTGTGAACTACATCTCCCCTGATGCTTTGCCAACATTATGGTTGTAAGAGCATCATGGGAGACGTAGTCCACAATATCTGGAGCGTCGAAGGTTGCCTACCTTTGGGGCAGGCAAATCGCGTGATATCGTGACAGTCTGTTTAAGCTATCAGTCATAAAGTTGGTAAACAAAAACAAAAAAAACTGCAGAATATTTACCCTCTGTGTATAGGTGGATTTCTGGTCCCCTTAATTTGTGCTGCACCCCATATCAATCCAGTAGACCACCATGGCAATTTGCTACCTCTCTGCCCAGCACAGGCAGACAGACCTAGCAGGGGAAAGAAAAAGTCCTATCATAGCATCTGTCTCTGGAGTCCAGCCATCAAACGCTGATCCTATGGCAGCGCTGTCAGACTGCAAGATCGACCGTAGCCCACCATGCAAACAGGTACATCTGAGCCCCCCTGAAAAATCACCGAACCTGGGCTCCTTTCCTGTCCGACGTCACCCAGCTGAGGCGTCGGTGCCTGCGAGTCTCAAGCCGAACATATTGCCACGGCAGCAGGCGAGGAAGGGCTTAATCAGCCGCTCTACATAATCACTTAAGACAGTCAATGAGAAGATGTCAAACTGGAACTCGAACGTGTGGCTGTTTCCTTTGGTATCTGCCTTGAAATTCCCTATAGGAATGCAGTCTTTGAAGACTCCACTGGAAGTACTTGCAGATCATAAAATAATTTACGCATACCTTCCAAGTGTTCTGATTTTGGAGGGACAGTCCCTATTTTAGGCCCAAGTAACTCTGTACCACTTTCCTATAATAATGACTTTTTATTTTTATGCGCTCCATATTGTTGGGGTGTTTCAGAGTACAACAAAGTTTAACAGTGATGCAACAGAGCAGCTTCTTTCTTTGCCTAATTCGGTAGAAAAATAATGAAAATGCTTGCACCTGTAAATGAAAACTAAAATTGCAGGCACCCATTCTGCGCATTTCCCATGAAACCTAGACTGCATTTTATCTATATCTATCTATTGTAAAAATAATAAAAACACTATGAAAAAAATAAATAACACTTCGGAAGATGCCACAACATGCATTCTTGAATGTTTGTGCCCCGCAGTGTATCCTTAACGAGTGCCTTTTATATTGAGTTAGTGGTCTCGTTCCCAGGCTAGCAAGGCAGAGTTGCTGGGGTATGTGCCTTCTGGCAGGACGGCAATTAACTTAGCAGGGTACCCTGCTCTGTGTACAAGGTGGCAATGCCTGGATGACTTGTGGCAGGTGGCTTGCTGCTTATATAATAGTCTAATCTCTTTACCACAGGAGGAAGGGAAGCGTCCAAAAGCTTTAGATAATCTGCCCATCATCTTGGCATTCTTTTCTTGGAAATGCAAGAATAAAAAAGGCTGACTGCATTTACCTCTAAAAATTCCATTGCGGAGCAAAAAAGGTAGATCAAATTGCAGCATAACTAATCAGGAAAAAATGTTGTTCTAAACTGAAACACTTTTAAAGCTTAGAGAAAACAGAACAAAAACAAACATGCTGCATATTGTATCTTCATAAAAGGACATTCTAAGCACCATAAGTACAGCTTTTTGTAGTGGTTATGGTGCTAGGAGTCTTTGGGTGCCAAATCCCACTTTTCTCCCCATTTTCTGTTAAATTATTTGAGTTGTTTGCCAAACACAGAGGCTCTCCCAGCACTCAAAGCCAGGCCCTTCTGCTGACCCTCGTATCACAAAAGGATAATTTCACTTATATCAAAGAAAGGCGTCCATATTGGTGGGTAAAGCCAGGCTGTGAGTGTGGTGCCAGGACAGCCTGAGATTTTATCAAAGCCGTTGAAAACAGTTTGACAAAACCAGGGGCACTGGTTGTCACCTTAATCAATCCAGTAAGATCGGCAGGTATGGTGTTTAGGATGTCCCTTCAATGGTTTTCTGCTTAATCTTAAACTGAACCTGTCATGACTGATGCACTTTAACTGAACGCCCAGTTTTCAATAAATGTATATATTTTAGAACAGAAAAAAATATCTCTTTAATTGAAAATTTTGTAGGGAAAAAAATCCCAAAACACATCACTATTTACTGTAGCTCAAGTGTTGTCGTGATCATAGCTCTGTACTGTAACCTCTACCTACGGTGCCACCATTTCACAATCTGATATAATAAGATTATATGAAATTACATGAAAAAATGTATTCTAAAGGTTGAACTCAATGGACTAGAGTCTTTTTTTTTCCCCAACCAAGATGACTATTAAACTGCATATTGTTCTCTAGGAGAATATAAGAGAACAATCACTTTAACTACTTCTGTGAAAGGATTTTATAAATATTTTTGCACACAATTTAAAGTGCACCAACCATGCCATACAAAGTGTCTTTTTAAAGATGGTAATATTTCACCTATACATGTTGGTGTTAGCTATTTCAATTTTAAAGGGTTCTCTCTTCCTCGCAAGAGGGGGGAGGGAAGTCTGGTAGGTCGGGCTGAGGGGAGGACATAGGCAGCACAGAAAGGAGGACTGGGGTTGTTGCCATTGGCTGGCGCCATCATGCAGTCCATGTTGGTGCCAATATTGCACAGAACTGAGATTAGTCAGCCAGGAACTCTTGTTCTGGCTGGATAATGATGTACGATGATCAGTGGTGTATCCTGGTTTTGTGCTGCCCAGCTGTAGAGGGGTTAATACTAGTATTTGCAGAGTTTCATAGCTTAACGTTGCACAAACAGACTCTAGGCATAGGCGTGCGCACAGGGTGTGCCGGGTGTGCCTGGGCACACCCTAATACCTGCGGCCCGCGCTATGTGCCTCCATGGGCCGGTGAGGGAAATCAAAGAGAGGCAGGAGAGGACCCGGGAAGCTCTAGCCAGCAGCTCTGCCAGGTTCCTCTCACGAGGTCGGAGCTATGCCGCTCAGATCTCGCATGAGAACTCTAGCCCCGCAGGCTAGAGTTCACTCACCACTGGACCACCAGGGATGGCAGCAGCACGGTCCCCCTGGACCACCAGAGATGGCAGCAGCAAAAGGTAAGAAGGGAGGGAGGCTATTTCCTAAACGGTCCCTCCAAACAAATACACACACACACACAGCACCCACACACATACATCACCCTTACACACACACAGCGCCCACACACACACACAGCAGTGTGTATATGTGTGTATATATATATATATATATATATACGCGGCGTGTGTGTTTGTGCTTTAGGGTGCACACCCTCTTATAAAATAGGCTGCGCACGCCTATGACTCTAGGCACCATGACCACTTCAAATCACTGAACTTACTCCTTTAAAGGTTTACTTCTATTAACAATATAATTTTTGCAAATATGATTTTTAGGTTGTCATTTGAGGCCTGGGAAGTTCACACTAAATATTTGATATGCAGTGCTATACTTTGATGCTATATAAATTCAGTAGCGATTGCTGTCACGATGTACAGATTAAATCTAAACCTACATTAAGGGGAGAATGCCACCCACACAGTCTGAGAACAACAGTAATAATCATTTTAAGACAGCGTTATGGAAATATTTGAGCTGTGTAACCAATAGGTAAAGCTTGTGTTAAAACACAAAGTAAAAATTTGGATCGACAGGGGCTTATTCGCTAAACATGCGACTGTAGCAAACTCAAAAACAATCTGTAAAACTTTGGCTAAATTAGCCAACTGGGGAGAATTTGTCAACTCCCCAACAGACACAGCTCAACCATTCTTCCCTATTTTAGAGTCACGATAACTCTAGTGAATAAACCCCGCAATCTTTAATGCATGACTTCCTGAGAGATTGTGCCAACAGTAACCACTGCTTTGGGAAAGAAGAAAAAAAAAGTACCAGGAGCCATAATGAAACTAAATCAAGTCAATCATTTCTGCAATTACAAACAGAAACTTATACAGGGCTATAAAATAAAACGTCCCGCTGCCGCAGAGATTGTTACTGATGTACAAATCTAGCTCTGCCTTTTAGAGGCATCATAAACAAGCTCACACAGCTTAGGATCTTTTCCTGTAGTGGTTGTGGTGCCACGAGTACCCTGTGTTTGGCGGTTACAACCGTCCGGCGCTTTTCCCTGCTGAGACTACTTCTGACAGAGAGCAGTAAAGAGCTTAGCTTGGAAGAGCTACTGGACGTTCCGAAGCGGAATATTTAATCTGTCAGTAGCAGAGGCAGTTAGCGGTGCTCACACCTCAGGTTAGAAGTCAAACTGTACTACAACAATACTAACAATAGGGGGAGCCAGAGAACTCCTTTATACATGAAACAACATGGCTTCCCAAAGATCCCTTTAACCTCTTCAGCACAAGGGCAAGAGCAATTATTTTGTCCACATTAGTCAGCCATAGAATGCACCACCCAGGGCAGGTCTCTAGTCTCCAGTCTCAGAGGAAATGGTCAAAACGCTGCTTCAATTAACTGGTTATATATATTTTTTCAATATAGCCCTACGCTATCGCCCGTTGTCTCCACTAAACCAGGTCCCCCTTCTCCACTGAGTAGGTGTTATAAACGTGCTATTGTTAATGGTCTATTTTCATTCTGGATACTATTTATACTTTTTGAGTAATTATATCCCTTTTCCGGTTCGCTGGTGAGACCAAGGCACTGACCCCCTCCCGTTCCTGTGTGCCAAACATTCTCTGGTGTATTTATTTATTTGGCTAATCTATTTTATAAGACTAAGGTGGATGTTAAGATGCCCACTAACTTAAATTACTCGGAGGGCAAGTGGACTGTTCAAATCCTGAAATAAAGGACTATACAAAGTCCAGAGAAAATGAAGTGTATCACTGCTCTATCCCACTTAGAAGGTTACACAAGAGGACTTACCTGGGGGCTGCTGGTTCCATAGCCAAGGCCAGCCGTGGATTGGATAGACATAGAGGGGCCCAAGGGTGGGCTGATAACCGAAAATGGCGGTCCCATTCCATTGATGGGGGAGCTGAGAGGCGAGTGCAGTTGAGTTGGGGATCCCAGCGAAGAGCTTAACCCAGAATTGCTGAGGGACGGATGAAGCAAAGGTGCAGTCATAGACCCACGAACATTTTGAGAGTTTAGGGACGTGGAGTTGATCTGGGTAGAAAAATCTGCAAAAACAAACAGAAAACATGAACGGAGGATAGCAATTGCGTTTGCCTTTCATTGAAAATCTTAAAAATCTAAATATGCTAATAAGTTCCAATATTTTCATAGCATCTATCATACCAATCGATGTATTGATAAATTCCAACATACTGATATAATCTTCAATGCCTTGATAGATTTAAAGAGCTCCAATGCATTTATAAACACCAACATACAAACTGATTAGTTCCAACACACAGATGAGCTTTTACCAAGTGAGAAATACAACAAAAGTGACATTAAGACAATACAATTCAAACATACAGTAACATTCTTATTAAAACAAATAAAAATATATATATAAACCAGCAGGCATTATTAGGCATATCCTGTAAAGGACCATAATTAGTACCACTCATTTATGTATTTTGCATTTCAAGCTCCAATACGTCCAATCGTTTTGTTTAAAAAAGAAAAATTCTAATTATCACTAGTCACTTAAAGAGTTAAATATTAGACTTCTAAACTACTTTTATCACCATACAAGGGCACCACCAACAGAGTGTGCTTTATAACCAAAAAAGTTCTTAATTTCAGTGAAGGGTTAAAATGTCTCTCTGTCCATTACAATTTGAAAAAAAGTAAAGCGAAATTTTGCCCTGTGTAAACAATTGCATCTCCTGAATAACCCTTGGAGAATTGACACGTATCTGTCTCCAAGATCATTGCTGCTTATTACAGGATGGAGAGTCCGGTTCTATATGTCAACAGTTTCGGGGTCTAAAAAAAAAATTAAAAATAATAATAATAATGTAATAGGAAAAGGATATCCATGTATTGTGAAGGATTCGGCCTATGCACACAACTTTTCCAACGGTGACAGCGAGAGTATATGAAAGATCAACGTGATCACTTTTCTTTAGGCTCTGCCATTTTGACCTAATGGTATCAACCATATTTCTACTAAGTTTTGTCACATAATTAAAGTACACCCATCATGTAAACAAAAACAAAAAAAAATCACAATGTTTAGATCACATCTTACAGTTCTTAGTTTGTCGTCAGTCACTGGGAAGGTTATTAACATGATAAATGCTGAGAACTTACAGTGAATTTCAAATTTAAGGTAAATATGAAATTCATTTGGAGATTTTTTCTAATTCAACAACTTTGGCCTAAATTTTGAAATTCACTTTGAATTCCTGGCATTCTCACTTGTGTTATTAACCCTGATAATATAGACTGTAAATGTGGCTGATCAAACAAAATGGATGCATATCCGTTTCCTAACTCAGTCCGAAGAGTTTTATTTAAATAAAATGAAGGAAAAAAAAAAAATTCTCAGGGAATCTTGTTACAAGGTATACCTTGTTAAATTTACCTTAAGCCGGTCAGTTATCACCTTTTGTGCATCACAGGTCTACACATTAAAGGAACACTGTAGGCACCCAGACCATTTCAGCTAATTGAAGTGGTCTGGTTGCTGTAACTCTTTTGCACTTAGTGCTGTAATGTTAAACATTGCATTTCCAGAGAACTGCAATGTTTACATTGCAGCTCTAAGTCTGCCCTCTGTGGCTGTCTAAAAGACAGTCACTAGAGGGCTTCCGGAATCCAAACGGACTTTTGGTCCGTTATCAGACGCTGGATGTCCTCACGGACCTCCAGCATCAGACTCTCCCGATAGGAAAGCATTTTGATTAATATAAAAGTTAAAATAATAAGGAAAAAGGAGCTGATCCAGGAGCCCCAAAAGAAAAGGATAAGGGGCTGGTAAATTAGCTCCAAAAACACCCACCGTTATTTTCACTGAGGATGGGGGATGACTCACAGGTAGTATGAAAGGAAAAAAAACAAAAAATAGCATACCAGTGAAGGCCTTAAGGAGAGAGTAGCAATGAAAAGGAGAGGATGTCCAACCTTTAATACGACTAAGGATGAAAGAAATAGCGGGTAGAAAATAAGTGTAGAGAGAGAATTACACTTATACAGCTGGTAAGGTATATGTACAAACGAGCTAAGGTCCACACAATGTCTCTAAAACAAATCTAAATAATGTCAGAATACCTAGCTCCACACACTCCCAGCCTGTAAACTAGCGGCAGGTATAACTAAAGGTAGAAACCACAGGGAGGAAGATGAAGGAACTGAGCCTGAATAGCCATAAACCAAAAAAGGCTACTGAAAAGAATCTATCCACGTGTTACCTCGGCACCGTGTGGAGTGTTTGGAGCTAGTTGGACCTTAGCTCGTTCGTACATTTACCATACCAGCTGTATAAGTGTAACTCTCTCTCTATACTAAATTTTTTTACCCGCTATTCTTTCATTGTTAGACGTATTAAAGGTAGGGCATCCTCTCCTTTTCATTGTTACTCTCTCCTTAAGGCCTTCACCGGTCCACTATTTAAATTTTAAGCATTGAATAATGCTTTCCTATGAGGAGGTTGAATGTGTGCGCTGCCATTGCCGTGTACGCGGTCTCTCCCATCCCGCTGATGGCGGCGGGGGAGGAGTTTGTGAGGAGCCTGACCCAGCACTAAGGGATATCGGCGCTGGATTCAGGTGAGTGGCTGAAGGGGTTTTGACCTATTAACCCTATAGTGCCAGGAAAACTGCTTTGTTTTCCTGGCACTAGTCGTAAAACTAGTCTATCAATTAATAAGTATCCAATCTCATCTGCATACTCTGTACATCAGCGGCTCCCAATACTCATAGAACACCAAAAGGACCGGAATTGGGCATATATCAACTCTGTACCAGTGGGGGTACATATAACACATGGACTGGGAGTGTCAATTAAAGACTTGGTGCGTAGCCACTGCTCTGCACTCCTTATGAACAGAAATGGCCAAAGGTAGATGCCCCAACTTCTGCAGACTTAGGTCCCCCAGGTTTTTACCCTTCCGATGTAAACATAGCAGTTTCAAAGGAGAGGTCACCAGTGCCGAGGGAGTCCAGCGCTGGATTAAGGTAAATTACTGACGGGGTTTTAACCCTTTCAGAGCCACTGGAGGGTGTCCCTAAGGACTATATAGTGTCAGGAAAACAAGTTTGTTTTCCTGACACTATAGTGATCCTTTAAAGATAATCCCAGTCACTTGAGTTTACCCTACATACTGCCATTTACATTTTGTTTCTGCCACTTACAGAAAAGTAATCAGTGATTAAAACCGAAATTAACAAGGCGACTTGGGGGTGGCCCGGGACGGAAAATTAAATGCTAATAAAAAGGAAGAAAGAAATTCAGTGTTCTCTCTGTTGGTGAGACTGGGGAGAGAACTGCTGTTCATTGAAACCAAGTACAGCAACGCATAGTCTAAACATCACTACTCCAAAGTTCAAATCTAATCTCCTGGCATTCTGCTACTGGATGGGGCTATTCTAGAGGGGGGGTTTTAAGCCGTGAAAGGTGCCACTTATGGCCACACAACATCATTTTCTTTTTCACGTTCTCCAAATGTTTATTTGCTGCCAGCACTTTCAACCATGTTACCATATAATTTTCTACGATCACAGTGAAGCAACGTATTAACAGTTAACCCTTCCACAAGTTACAAAGATAGAATATGTACAGGATGAGTGGCCGTGGGCACACAAAGTTACATTTGAATTTAGAATACTGAGTAGCCAATGGGGGATAAACAGATTGTAGATTTAATCTGGCTGGCTTCAGTAGGCTTGATAAGTAACATAGAATCAATTTATTATTAACCCCTTTACTAATGGGCATATGTTTGCAAGTCTACAGGCCATTACCGTGATTATACCCATGAATTAAAAAAACAAAACTTGAATTTAAATTCTGGTACACTGACCGTGGAGTTCTACAGCGTTGGGGTAAGAGCCCCCAGCCCCTCCCTTACTTCCAATTTAAAAGTTTAAAGCCTTGCCCAATTAAGCTTAGAATTAGTTACTTAGAGGGACACTATATGCACCCAGACCACTTAATCTCTTTGAAGTGGTTTGGGTGCACTGTCCCTGTCCCCCTAACCCCTCTGCTGATGCTACTGCACTTTTAGAAAAGTGCGAAGACTGCCTCTAGTGGTTGTCTACCAGTCAGTCACTAGAGACACTTTATGGCTTTTTACAGAGTTTAACACCGTTAAACGACGCTGGACACCCTCATGCTTTACATGATTACTTCCAGCATCTCGCAAATCCCCTTAGGAAATCATTGATTCCGATTAAAAATAAATAATAATAATCTTCCCAGAATCATCTATTCCTTGAAGATTTTGAGATTGTGTAACCAACCCAAAGCCTGAATTGCTGGAGCAGCAAGATGTGCCAAAATTGTACCGACACGTGGATCACGCACGGCTGCCATTGAAGTGAAGATATTACATCAAACAACACTTAAGGCAAATGTCCCTTTAAGAAGACTCACAGCTCTACAACCCACATACAAACTGTGTTGTCTCTGTATTGTGGCTCTATATTTGGAATTTCACAAACCAAACCTGTTAATGTGAGGTACCAGGATGTGCAGGTGTTATTTATATACCGTCTGCTGCGGGTGACACAAAATAACATAAAGGGGGAAATTACAAATGTTTTGGTTTTGGTTTGTTGGTTTTTTCCGTCACTTAAACATCGCCAGTTCGGAGCAAACTAGGAAGGAAATAAAAATAAAATGGAATTGGTTTTATACGATTCCACGCGGTGAGTAATAATGTGTCGCATAAAATAAACAGCAATTATATCAGATTTATTTTATGGACATTATGTTTCATATGCATTTATCGCTTTATCAAGTGCATTATCTTTCTACAAAAACATATTAGCTCATGTTATCTGGATATGTTTATTGTATCTGAACAAAGTGGCAAAGGCCAAAAATCTGAAAAGTACAAATGTTATGAAAATGTACTGGCAAAAACAAATTACAAAACAAAAGACAAACACACACAAAAACAAGGGAACTCCTCCAATAGCTACCAAGCACATTAGCAAAACAAAAGGTTGTAGTGGCTATGGCGCTTATTGTCTAGTTAAAATGTCCCCATTGATCTTTTTAACATGGTCACAAACAACACTTTTAAGAGTTTTTTTTTTTTTTTTTTAAACACTTGCTATTCAATAACTTGTAGCATTGGGGATAGTAGAGGAGCGACACTGATTTAATTTTATTTTTATTTTATTTTTTTTTATCCACCGTGTAATGAAAAAAAAAAAATATTAAAAAAAAATGTGTATATATATATATATATATATATACACACACACACACACAAACACACACACACATTACACATGAGAAAATGAAAATTAAAAGAAAGAAAAAGATGCAGAAATTATAAATAGAGCATACAGAAAACATTAGTGTGCACTAGAAGAGAGACAGGGTAGGTGTTTAAACACCAGTCTTCCATACAAAGATCAATAATTTGATGCATGTCTCAGAACATTTCATCTTTATAAGTGTCTGCTTTCCACATTAATCATAGAACTCCGGCTTCCCATTACGGGCACAGAAGTATGTTTTTAAATAATTAGCATTTGCAGTATTTCACTATAAATAGATATTTACTGCAGTCGATCAGTTAAGGAGGTCTTGGAGGACAAGAGAAACGATTCTGTCAAGTATTCCATAATGGAAAAGCATATGAACAGGGTAATTAAGCTTGTTTTATATATTTATTTTAAAAACTTTTTTTTTCTCTAGAATAGTTTGTGTCATCATTCATATTTGGGCCCAGTGATTGGCCAAACTTCCCAAATATCCTCAATAAATATAGCTCCATTTTGGGATACAAGCGCATCGCAGGACAAGTGCATGCATGCGCAAAACCTTTTTTTGGAGGATTTATTCACAAATCTCGTTTAAGAATAAGTGTATTGATCCAGAATGGCATATTTCCTTATTGGCAAACTTCTTTTCATGCAGGAGCTGAGCAGAAATGGATTGATACTGAATGGATCTTTGATATTAGTGCTTTATTAGGGAGGAGAGTCAGCAAGTCTTGTGACCGCATTGAGCAAAAATGACATTTAACAAAGCAGTACAAAGCGTGGCATTATAAGGGAAGGAACATGACGTGGCTCAGGGTATGTGGCAAGGAGAATATGTAGGCAAAACAGGAAGTACAAACGGGGAAGCCAGCGAGAGTGAGAAAAGCGTAGGTCACATATTTAACTCCTTGACTAAAAAAAAACGTGATCAATACACCCCTGCAACCAGAAAAAACAACAAATAAACGATTTTGGAAATCATACATAATTAAATGTATTTGGAAAAAACAGAGTTGTAGCAATTTGACAAACTTGACGAAAGATGATAAACTTGATCATTCTGACAATTTGGAGATTATTTTTTTTCCTTTTCTAACTCCACAATTATGGCTTTATTAATGGCTTTTTATAGAAAAAAAAAACCTTTCTTAATGATTAAACAGGACCTGACTGACTGCTAAAACACTAAAACAAAAGACCAGCAATACAAACTCTAACTTCTTATGTTAAATCCAGGTCTTAAAAGTTACTAGCCCCCACCAATATTTAGCTATTTCCCCTTTTCCCAAAAGCACGGTTTTTCATATTTTTTTTTACAGACTCTTGCAATCAAACCCGCTCTTCATTTGCAAACAGAGCAGAACAAGGGGAACAATTACAGATTTTGCTGAACAAGCAGAGTGATTCAGTAACAGGCTTCTTCAAAAATATGTTGCAAGAGAGATGATAAATTCCAGCCTCTTATTTCATCCTAGTTGGCGGCGTTTGCAATGTCCGGTCACAGCGATCAGCGTTTTGCTGTCACATTCTTAGTGCTAGGCCTCTCAATTTACAGCCAGAGAATGTACAAATGCGGCAGGCAATTAGCCACGGCAGTCGGCGGCCATTCTGATTTAGGTCCGCGGCTGTGGAACAAAGGCAATTTATTTGGCAACCCAAAAGTTAATTTTATTTTATTTACCAGTGGAAAAGCAAATCCTAATAAAACATCATAAAACGCAGTGTACTGCGCAATAATGAGTCTCTCAAGGCACTTCAGTAAAGATAATAAACACTTAGAAGAACAGTCACACGTTTCAGAAAAAGCAGGGCAGCGCAGACCGCAGGGAGGGATTCTGGGTAATGCGATGCAAACGTGCAACTCTCAAAAGGCTTTGCAGAATAAAAACATTGCTTGATCCAATGTAAAACTAAACTAACAGTTTGCGCACAGTTATAGGCAGCAATTGGGAACATAGTACGAAGGTTTTAGAAGAATTGACAAAAAAAAAAAAAAAAAAATTACTTGCCAGGAAGGTAATTAATACGGACTCGCCTACTGTTTTAGTAGACAAAAATGTTGTTTATTTGGGTCTACCCACCGCATTTTTATTGTCTTTTGCCACAGACTAGTAGTTCACAGATAATTGTAGGGCAATTTAGAAATGACAAAAGGGGTTAACCAATGTTCACAGCCTCTCCTTGCAAATATTTTGGACGTAGAATGATCTAAACAGGGAGGCTGGTTTAGGGTGCTAGAAAAGACGTTTGATAAAACTTGGAAAAGCTTTAATCATGGCCTTTTAGCACTAGAACAGCTACAATAAGCTCCAGTGGGTATGGTGTTGGAGCGAAAATAGTTGTATAGAGCACCAACTACTAGCTCATGGATACATTTTTTTTCAAAAGTCAAATAGCCACAGATGAGTGTGTGACATTTAATCCTTCACCATCACATGCCAGGCTATTAAAGCAGAAGTTTAAAAAAAAACACACCGAGGTTTTATTTATGGATATTTTGCAGTCTGGGTTCACACACCAAGAATCATACAACATTTGGAATTTAAACACTATGTCAAAACAGCATTTTATGCAAACATATAAAAATAAAAAGTAATGGGTCCTCTTTGAAAAATTTAACTATACGTATAACTCTTTATTTTTTTAAATACATGCATTTAATGTCAGCATGCTAACTGGTAATGTGGTTTCTGAACACTTAAGTAAGATTTATGGCTTGCGGTAAGATTTCACGCGTTTGCTTTGTACATTTATACTTATTTTTTTCATTTCCGTTTTAATTTGTCACTTTGATAAATTTTGTAATTTTTTATTGGTTTTTTTCCCCCACCCATCTGCTATTCTTATTTTACCTTTCAAGTCCCAAAGGCATGCAAAAAATATTTACTAAAACCACCTGCCCCAGTTAACTCACGATACGCATCTTTTTTTCTCTGAAACCTATTCTAGTCATTTAACGCCTTTATAGGAAGCAATGGTGTATGGCGGAGTGCTTTTCCTGCTTCGCAATGGTGGAGACTGTAGCAAAGTGTGTAGAAGCAGAGATTTGGGTTTTAGCAGCAACTGTTCATGGCTTTCTTTGCGGTGGAAAACACTCAAAATCTGCTGATTACCATAACGCAAGACAGGATTAACTGGCATTTCCTGTCTTATGATAAAAAAAAAAAAAAAAAAAAAATCTCCCTTGTCCAGGCGCATAGTTAAGTCTTTATCTGTAAACAGGAGCAGGCTGGACTTAGGGGCAATTAGTCAAAACGACCCAGATTTAATATATCCTTCGCACCTTGTCATAGGAAGAACCGTGACCCGGAAAATCAACTCAGACATGACAGTGATCTCAAGATATTGTAGATCAGCTTAGTAAGTATAGAATTTGATAAAAAAAAAGTTTCAGCCCACGCATAAGCAAAATGGAAACACACACCTCTGTTCCACTAAATATTCCGTCAGTGCTTTGAATTATTAATCTGAACGTTCCCAAAATATTCTGAAATTTCAAAATCCACAATCAATGAATCCATTAATAAAATAATATCTGCACCTGCAGACATCTGTTTATTGAGATCTTACGCTGTGCTTTGGCTAAGTAGCGATGTTTAAAATAGCAGGTTACTGCTAAGGTAATACACAGGAATACTGGCAGGAAATCCATAACTATTTGCATATTGTGCACGGAATTGTGAGGTTATTTGAACACCTCACAAATCTTACACTACTACTCTGTAGTTCTACTCTGTAGAAGAGTATAAAAGAAATATATCAATAGAGCATCACTATTAAATAATGTATGTTTTAAGGGTTTTTGTTGTTTGTTAAAGTTCTTTTAACCAGCTGCTTTTAAACTAAAATCCCTAGGCAGAAAGGTGTTAAAGTGTTCTGCTCCAAAGTGGAACAAGCGTCCTTAGCTGTGGAATACGCTTACCACTCTCTCCATAAACAAAGGATACATTTCCTGGAAGGTGACCCCCTTCCGGTGAAACTGCTGACCACAAGGTACATTCACACCTGGGTTCATGTCAAGGTCGTCCGATATATAGAACAACAGAAGGAAGATAACTTGCAATAATTTCCCTTATAGCAATGGTAAAAATGTAAAGAAGCTAGGTTTCCATGGCAACTGGCTAAAGGTTCATAGACGCCCATAGGAATGAGTTAGTCTTGTTTCTGAACAAAAATTATACTAGGAAATTCAAGGCGATCTTCACTCTAGTCTAGATACAACAGCAGCGATGAGAAACATTATTTTTAAAAAATTTTGTTTATAGCAACCACTTGGTGTATGTCTTTAAGTCCTTGTAAGGATTACAAATTAAAAAAAAAATTATTTTTTTTTTTTAAAAGTAGTTTAGTTGAAGAACATCTACAACAATAATCTAATGCGAAATGAATTTAGTATAATGAAATGAATGCAGGCAACGTTTTGGCCTACATCAAACTTTCTCAAAACATTGTTCAGTGAAACACAGTATCGCTTTCTGGCGAATGGAATGTCTGATTGCAGAGTTTCTCCCGATCCGTTGCTCTGGTCAGATACATATTAAGCCCACACGAAACCTCCCTCTGCGTCTCACTTGGATATCATGTGTTAAATTTTAGCGGCGACCTGGCTCCAACAAAAGGTGTGGACAATCCCCCGGGACCTGCCTAATCATTCTGTTTGCTTGAGAATGCTTTTAAAGTTGCCATCTAATCAGCATTTTTCTCGTTAGTCCTACCAGGGCTTCTCACCTTTGCTAACCATTTCCACATGCCGGCTTTCACAAACATAAGCCTTTTAGCAAGTAGCATGGGTCCCGTGTCTGGTTACAAGTGAATAAATGTTTAGCAAAAACATTCTGGGGATAGGATTCTTTGCAAGTTAACTGGCTCTTCAAAAAAACTCCCAGGGGTAAAAGACTTATTGGGCATGAGAAATCACAATGTGAGTCCTGATCTGCTGGCTAAACAGTTCTGGTGCAGTCTACGGCATGACCTCTAACCTCAACTTCTGTGCAGAGTGTGTTGTGTCACTCTTTGAAAACATATCACTTACTGCCAAAAGGTCTGATACCACGTTGCTGTGAATTGGTCAACTGATTCTACTAAGATCACAACTGCTAGTCCTCCTCCTGTTGTTGGGGGAAGACGTTGAGGCCACGATTAGCTAACAGCCAAGTCAAAATTCTCTGATACCGTTTTTGGGTGTCACAGAGCTTATTCACTAAATTAGAAAGGAGAACTGATAAGCAAAGTGTAAACAAAAACACTCAAAATTCATCTATTTTTTTAAAAATGTGGTTATTTTTGTCCTAAAATATCCATTTACTTCTGTAAATCGTCCACAAGTCCCAAATTGATGATTAAACCCGTAGGGATGCTATGACACTTTATAGGAACAATGGGACTTGCAGGTGCGGTGGGATGGGAGATACTGAAAAGAGGAGGACAGAGGATGCTTAATAATTAATCGGGCTTTCAAAGTCCTAATAGAATCATTGACCCCTTAGAGAATGAAAGATTTGGGGGGGGGGCAGGGGTTAGGATAAACTATGTTTCCAGATCCCTTTGATAACACACAATCAGGAATCGTCAGTCATTCTTTCAATTAGCGGTTAAAAGAAAGCCATTTAGCTCTATAAGTTACAGACTAGAATTTTCTCTGTACATAACCTTGGTAACAAGTTGAAAATTTGACTTTACGAAAAGATTTTTTTTTTTTTTAAAGTATTAAAAATTGAATTGTCAACAGTGTTAGCACCACATGAGTGAAAAATGTTCTGTAGGCCTAACGTGTAACAGAGTACCTGAGTTCTTACGTGACTCATTTGTTCTAATTTTTCTGTCACGTCCTTCAAGGTTCTGATGAGTTAATATGTGACAAGGCAATTTTCCCATCACAATTGGCGTGACCGTAAACACAGTTCGCGCGGTAGATTATGTTTACAATACAAGTGTCCTCTTATCACCTCCTTGCGCTAAGGTGGCTGTATGAATCAGAAAAATTCAGAGACGTCATGTATAAACCTGGCATATACCACAGTCTGTTGCACTTATTCCGGACACAGGAGATGTCAACAACCCGGGCTCAGAAATTACAGACAGCTTGCTACGGGAGAATTCTATGGCTTCTCAGAGGCGCAAAAATGTACAAATGGAGGCAATAGAGTAATCGAATAATAAAAATGGAAAAACTGTCACTGTGCCTACAGCGGCAACGAATCATGACTACCTTATCAAAACAAGGATATACAAAAAGAAATGTCACATCGAGCCTTAGTATCACTAGCTCGAAAGAATGTGTTTCAACCCCCAACTCCACAGACGCCATGGACTCAAATCCACTATGTCCTCTTTCTCATTCTTTCTTAGCATTTCACCCCACAACTCTTCCCCCAACTTCTTTGCCCCTGTCACTCTACCAACCCCCCTCTTCCCTGCTTGTGCTTCCCCTACTTCCCCTTGCTCTTTTTTTATTCGCTAATGTGGATAATATCTGAATGTACAAATCTTGGTCAAAGCAGTGCACAAGACATGGACCAATCCCTCGGATGTCAAATAACACAATTACTTGTGAATATACTACCATCAAGCAATCCCACATGTTATTAGACACCAATGTTAGTTTATTGCGGTTTACAACCTTTTATAAATGTTTTAGACATAGGTCTATCTTTTCCTTTTCTTACAAATATGTCATTATATTTAAACTGAAGAAAACTCCATAACTAAACATTTAAACATGGGGGGGGGGGATGGAGGTGGAACATGTGGGCTTTTAGAATGGTAGTGGAATGGTTAAAGAACGTCAAGGTTACAGTCCAACTCAGTCACTCTAGAAGCAAACTCATATCAATATCAAAATAATTCAACCTTGTACTTGGATCTGCAAATATACACAGCACCGATAGCTCCTACGAATCAAGAAAATTCCAATTTGTTCTGTATTAAAGAATGAATCCCCCCTTCCCCAGAAAAAAAAGAAAAACAGAAAAATTAATTGGGGCAAAATATCAAAAGACAATTTTTTATTCATTTTTTTAAATTGTAAGTCTCCATTGGTCAAAATCTAACTGGGAATTGTGGGCAACTGATTTAGATAAATTGTACAATGCTTCAAACAGATATTTATGTTCCATATTTTGGATTCAAATGTGCAATTTTACATAAATTAAGTTAGGTGCAAAAATAATCAGTAATCTTCCACAATTTGAGTGTCAGCAGCGCAAACATAGAAATGGCAACTTTTGCCTCCTGCGATAATTAACTTTAAATTTTTATAGGGAAATGATGAAGACAAGTCACAAAGTGATGGCATTAAAGAGGTTCTGCAGGAGCTGTTGACACCTATATCCGGATGAGGGGGTTTGTGCTAATTACAGACTCTCCGTAACTCTGTTACTGCTCACTTGGCAGAATCACGGAACGTGCTAAACTGTTTTTAGCCAATCGGTGATCCTTCATACAAACGTATAGGAGTAGCACAGAGTGTGGTGCGATCATGTGCCTGCCCCCAATTTTTCATTTTGGTTAGTGTTGATGGTCAAAGACTAGAAAACGGCAAGACATCACAAGGGACGGCAAATGAAGAAAAAAAAATAACTTCATCATCATCCTTGGGGTCTGCAAGATTAATTTATTTATGTATTATGGTCTCCTGAGCATCTCTCCAGTATGCTCTCACCCACCATGCATTCTGCCTCCTGTTTCTTTTTTCGAAGAAGCGCGAGACTGATACGAACACAGACGTGTGTCTCCTCAAGGTTGCCATTTATTCTATCTGACAAGTTGAAGAGCACATCGGGAGCACGGTTGAAGTACACACAGGTTTTTTTTGTTTTGTTTTTTACGTTTTTTTATTTGTGGTCTGTTGCCATGGTAACCACACAGTAGCTACACAAAACCTGACCCACCTCTGCATGCAGACAATTAGGCCTTGCACCTTTTGGCATGCAGCCTTGGGTTAAGATGCTTTCAGAGAACAATAACTGCGTCCTATTTAAGTTTTAACTTGTGACATTTAACATTTTTTTCCAGCACCTCAGTTTAGGTAACCAAAAAAAAAAAGTAATATGGTAATAACCACAGGCAAATATAGAAGTGTAGTAGGTACCTGTAAATGCCTTACAGTAGAAGCAATAAAGACTAACTGTGATAAGAAAATGGTAGTAGATACCTGGAACAGCCTTCCAGTGGAAGTATATATCGGCTGGTTGGAGCAGTGCAATATATGCCGTATAACCAGATAACCCAGGTTCGAATCCCGGTCAGACCTCCTCACCAGTAAGTGTCTGAGTAAGAGACCTACAAATATATATGCACCAACCTCTAATCCTGTAAGACCAAACAGGCCCTTTTCGTCCATTACTGTCTCTTGTCAACTGCTTGTTATCAAATATCCCCTTTCTATACTTGTAAAGTGGTGTAGAATATGTTGGTGTCATATAAATACTACTACCAAGGGAACAGTGACATAGAAAGGCTATTAGATACATGGAACAGCCTTCCAGTGGAAGCAGTAAAGACCAACAGTAATATATATATATATATATATATATATATAAAGTAGTAGATACGTGGAACAGCCTTCCAGTGGAAGCCGTAAAGACTAACCAAGATAACAAGAGAGTAGTAGATACCTGGAACAGCCTTCCAGTGCAAGCAGTAAAGGCCAATAGTGATATATTTAAAAAAAAAAAAAAAAGGATAGTAGATACATGGAACAGCCTTCCCGTGAAAGCAGTAAAGACCAACAGTAATATATATAAAGTAGTAGATACGTGGAACAGCCTTCCAGTGGGTGCAGCAAAGGATAACAGCAATAGAGAAAGAGCAGTGGTCCAATGGAGTAGCCTTTCAGTGGAATAAATAAATGCTGGTGTAATAAAGGAATTAATGCTTGGGCGATATACAATGTCATGGTTTTATAGTACGAGGTAATAGGCTGAAGTTGAGAAGAGACATTCCAATACTACTAAGAAATATCTGTACCCGCCCTGAAGGGAGATGAGACACACCAGGCCATTATCCCGCTAACAGAAAGGCATTGACAGGCTATGTCATCGTAGGAGTCTAGCCCTTAAAGACTCCCACCTTGGCTAAATGACTGTAAGAGGGGCTCTATAACACTGCGCCTGCCATCCTGTCACTGTGTCTGCATGGACCAGATTATCATAACAGGGAGGAATGTGGACGGTCACCAGAGGGGTTAACTATGGAGAACAAACCCCAGTCATCTGTATGATTG
This sequence comes from Pelobates cultripes, assembly GCA_933207985.1. Taxonomy (NCBI): domain Eukaryota; kingdom Metazoa; phylum Chordata; class Amphibia; order Anura; family Pelobatidae; genus Pelobates; species Pelobates cultripes. Next base: position 137,242,250 of record OW240920.1, on the reverse strand, counting down.
ACACGCGAGAACTTTTCACCTTGTTCACTAGCAAAGTTCACAATGACACATCTTGTAACCGAGTACAAAGGCATTCTAGGACAAACATGAAAACAAAAGAAATCACATTGTTTTAAACTCTCGCGAACAAAACAAAAATGCTTTACTAATAAACAATGCAAACAACGTAATCACAACTTGAGACTAATTTTATATAAATCTAAAAACAAAAACCATCGAAGGGCAGACTGGCTTAAGAAATGGGTTAAGGGTTTATTTTTTTAATTTGTCGCAACAGTTCCAGAAGAGACTTTGCAAAGATCCTCTCACTCCTTGAAAGGGGTCCCACGGCAGAAGGAATGAGTGGGCACGGGGGTAACAAATGGTCATATGACATGACAAGAAATGGCTGTACCTGGCACAAAAGCAGTTAAACTGGTTCCACTAAAAATTACAGAAATAAATAGTTTTTTGTTTTTTTTTATACTGTGGTTTCACCCACAGCATGGAATAGATTCAGGGATTGCCTTGAATGGTTAACCAGGGGCTAAAATGGGGGCAGGCTAACAGACCTTCCGCAAAAACTTAAAGCAACAGTAACCCATATAGAGTCTACTTACCCAGGATAACACAGATGTGTAGACAGATGTTACTTTGAAGGTTTCGATTTGATACGGCAGCGCCTTAGAACACTAGGTGACTCGTCACTGACACTTGGCCTTCTCATTGAATGAACACAATAAGAAAAAAAAAAACACAGACTGGCAGTGATTTTCTACCAGTGCATTCAGGGGTTAAAGCAAAACAACTGATGGCTACACACAACCAACCAGAGGAAGATTTCTACAGCAACATTACGCCACTAGGAGCGGTAGATGTGTTGGGAGCCCTGCCCAAGTCAAGGACATCCCACTGAAACATCTGCAGATTAAAAGCCTTCTGATAAGCATCTGCAGTGGGAGAGTAGTGGGGAGGGTGGTCTGTCATTCATAGAGAATATATATCCTTCATAAACCTCCCCTCCCCCCCTTCTAAAATGAGCTACTGGCAAAAGCACGCAATACTTTTACAGGACAGCCGGTTATTAAAAAGTGGGTGTAAATAGGTGGAGGGGGCCACGTTTGATTTCTACCCATTTTAAGGTAATCTGCCTTATTTTTATAAGGCTGATCTCGGTGTACAGGGCTGGTAATGAAAGTATCTTTGTTGTTGCAGTAATGTGAAAGTTACTTCCTTATTAAAGAGATGAGAAGATTTTCATGAAGCACATTCACAGAATCACACTAAATCTCGAGCCTGGATAGGTTTCAGCCCTGGTTTCTTAGAAACCTTCGTCTTGTCATATGCCCTGCCACTGGCACATGATTCTAATCTTCAATAAAGAGTGACTGGTATAAAGAAAATGTGACTGTAGATAAAAACTGTTCAGAGATGCCGAGCAGATTCTTTGTATCTTTAAGTGTCACACGTTTGGACCAGGGAGACCACAGCACAGATTCGCAACTGATCTAGGAGATCAGTTTCCTCTTTGCCAGCCTTATGATTGCATTCTACAACAGACATAGCTTTTCTTACCATCTCCACCTTGGGACCTAGATCTCTTGCTCCTGCTTCACCACGAGTTACAGAGATAGAAAACAAAGTAACACTCTGTGTATGAAAGTATCACAGCGATCCACAACAGTAACATTTACAGTAAGATGCAATGGAAAAGTATCACAGAGCTCCACAGCAATAAAACTCACAGTAATGTGCATTACAGGAGTATATCACAGAGCTCCACAGCAATAAAACTCACAGTAATGTGCATTACAGGAGTATATCACAGAGCTCCACAGCAATAAAACTCACAGTAATGTGCATTACAGGAGTATATCACAGAGCTCCACAGAAATAAAACTCACAGTAATGTGCAGGGTGTATGAGAGCATTGCAGAGCTCCACAACAATTAACACTCACAAAAATGTGCAGTACATGGGTATATCACAGAGCTCCACAACAATAAAATTCATAGTAATGTGCATTGGGTATGAGAGTATTACAGAGCTCTACAGTAATAAAAATCTTAGTAATATGTAGTATGCATGAGAATACCTCCATAAGACAGATAGTAATGTGCAGTGTGTAGAAAGCACATAGCAACGATCATAAACAATGTAATTCTCTGTAATACATTTAGTATATATTGTGAGTTACAGCGTTCCAGAGCAGTACAACTCCAGCAATATGCCATGTGTGTACAAAAGCTCCCCTGCAGAGCTCGAGATACGTGCACAATTGTCAAATGAAAGGCCTGGTTCTTCAAAATACTGAATTGTCAAAAAAAACAAGAGAGCCCAAATTATGAGACATTTAAAATGAAGGTTTGGTTTTTACTTTCAAAACAGTTGGACTTCTCGTGCACTGATCTATGTAATGTGTACTTAATGTGTGTGTAAACTCCTAGGAAGCGTTTGCAAAGTAAACACAACAAAGATTTTTCACACTGTGCCATTGTAAACAAAACATAATTAAGCCTTACTTGCCCAGTGGAACCATTTGACTAATGAGTGACTACTGGGACTTAACACACTGGGACTTGCCTGTAGAATTGAATATTCACACATCACAGGATAACTTCTAGAGAAGAGTTCTATGTAAACAAAATTTAACAATAAGGAATCGATCACAACACAATACCTTCCAAAAGCCCTGATTTAACAGGGACAGTCCTTATTCCACTGTCCTTTCCCCACACACGCAAAAAAAATAGCTTTTCTTAATTCCCCTAAATGCTCTACATCATTTTTTCAGTTACAAAAAAAATATTAATTGATTCTGAAGTCGCCTGAAATAGCCCCACCCCAGACCATGCCTCCACAACCAAAAAAATTAAAGTGTCTTCTGAGAGGTTTTCCTAAGTATCTACTACATCATAAAGCTGCTCAAGCTACAAAATTATTTTAAAAAACCCAAAAATAAATACATTCTGAATATTTTCTGGCACCACGATACCTTCCACACACACAAGAACAATGAACCAGACTGTCCCTTGCAATGCTTTCACGATCACATGATACATATTTAAATTATAATATTGGATGAATTAGATAGATGTCTTTCTTTTGTGCTTCTTCCAGCCCCAAACAATATAATCACAGCCTCTCCTCCCACTACAGAGAACATGCAGGACCTATGGATCATTCTGAGTGAGTCTAATGGGAACCAGATGATCAGGGATGCAGTGGGGGAAGGGAAAAGCTGATGCACTCATACAAGTACATGTACTAAGCATTCAGGTATTATAACTAAAAAAGAAAAACATGAAAAGATAAGCCACTAAGGTGCATTCCACACATCATTTAGGAGGGAATCCCAGAACCTGAAACACAATTTTAAATCGAATATTTGAAATTAATGAGAAATGTTCTAATTTGAAATAATAAGACAACTGTTAAAGAAATCAATAACGATATGATATTATTGTGGAAAATAGGATGAATTTTTGTTTAATTGCGCCACGTTGGTGCTAATTTGGATCAAAGTCATGGTTGGTAAATTTAGTGATGTGCCTACTGTCAAATTCTGACCTAAGTCTTGTACATCAGGCTGGCTGGGTATCATGTAGTTAACAAACATCTGCCACGGTGAGCCACACAGCCATTGGAAATCAGATATGGCTAGGAGTCGGTATCTAAAGAGGCAATTTGTAAACCATGACCGCAATACATGCATATTACAGAAATATCTGATGCAAATATCATTGACGAAACTTATCAAGGCCATTGTTCTATTTCCTTGCCGCTACATTTCTAATCTATCCACTTGTAATAATTGGCAACACCTTAACAAAATCAAATTATTCCAACAAACACTGTAATCTCAATAGAGGGTTTTGTTGCCAAATTCACCCAGCCACCACCAAATCTTTTCGGTTAAGTGTGCCAACTAAACGTGGCATTATTTCAGGATTATGTGCAGCCACAGAGTGAATTTAAAGAGGGTAATGGGTTTATAAATATCTGCCCCTCGTTTCTCTAGAAGGGGTAATAATTCGGGCACAGATTGTGTGGCTAGTAACAGATTCTAAGTCTACAAAAAGGTACTCAATAGATGTTACTCCATCCAAAAACAGCTTTATTTTGGCAAGGAGGCTATCCAGGTCAAACCATGGTGATTAAAGTCTCATTATTTCCTCGATGTGTTTTTTTAGTTTGGGAGATAGTGGTAGATTTATCAAAGTGACGTAAATAGAGAATAATGTGAAAGTTTTAAAAGTGGGCAGTTACCTTAGGCACATACAATTAGCAGGGCATAGTCTATTGGCTGCGGCGGCCATTTACCACTGAGATGTATGGGCTGATATGTAACAATTCTGGAACATCTATTACCGCATACTCTGCCTGCGAAGAATCCTTAAAAGGATGAGCCCCCAAGCTGTTGCACAACTACAACTCAAATGATAATTTGCCAGTCTTAAGGAAAATAAACCCTATAATTTGGCCAACGATTGGCACAGAGCAAAAAGAAACACACAAAATTAATTAGACACTAGAGACACCCGGACCACTACATCTTAAATGGACAATATAGGCACTCAGACCACTTCAGCTCATTGACGTGGTCTGGGTGCAAAGTCCCTGTTCCTTTAACCCTGCAATGGTAATTATTGCATTTTCTGAGAAGCTGCAATAATTGCCTTGCGGGGTCAAGACTGCCTCTAGTGACTTGTGACAGCCATTAGAGGCACTTTCTGGTCACCTGACGCTGGATGTCCTAACGCTCTGTATGAGGACATCCAGAGTCGGCTATTTCCTCATACAAAATGCTTTCCTATGGGAAGAGCCTAATGTGCTTGAGGCATTCTCTGCGTATGTGCATTAGCGCACCACGTCAGGTTAAGTCAGAGAGGGTAGAGCGTCAACCCAGTGCTAAGGGACTGTGGCCCTGGAATCCGGTAAATACAGTAAGGGTCTTTTAACCCTTACTATGCTGGGGGAGCTAAAGTTCTAGAACTACAACTTGATATTCCTAGAATTATATTATCCCTTTAATGAAGTGATCTGGGTGCAGTGGCTTCATTCTTTTAACCATGCAAAGTTAAACATTGCAGGTTTTCTTGTTGTTGTGGTTTTTTGAAACTGCAATATTTACATTTTAGGAAGAAATCCACCTCTAGTGACTATTATTATTATTGCCATTTATATAGCGCCAAAAGATTCCATAGCGCTTTACAATATTACTAATATACTGACAGCCCACTTGAGGCGCTTCCGCTGCACTGACGGAGTATGACTCGATCACGTGACAGGAAAGCAAATTGGAAGGCGTTAAATAAAATGATTTCCCACGGGCAAACTTGATTGCGCTTCCCTCGGAGGAGGCACGCATCTTCAGATGTTGCAGGAGGCAGAAAGACGAGCAGCATCAAGGGAGCCTCAACGCTAGAAAAATCTGAGTAATTAATTTTATTGATTTTTATGGCAAACGGGGGTGGGCAAGGAGCACACCTTAAAAAACCTTGCAACATGAGGATTATATCATTAGTAATACAGGTTTGTATTTCTAAAGCTATAGTGTCACTTTAATCCCGGGACCCAAGCTTCCCACTAATTACAGACAAAATACATAGAAAAAAAAAATCAAACAAATAAAGTTACATGCACACTCTCTTGACATCCCAATGCACATTTAGATAACAGGAGGCTTTTAGTAGCACACCAATGGCCATTAAAGTGTAAGCTCACCTGCCCAGTTAGGACAAAAGTGCATTGGGATAATGTGCAAAAACCTGAGTTGCCTTAAGAGCTTGCACTCTAGTCCTACTTAGCATCCCAAATACTCAGAGAAAGTGAAAAAAGGCCCAAAATTCATAACGCGTCCACTCTAGTTTTATAGATCATACTCTGCCAAGAAAGAAAAGTACTACTTATGTAGCCCTGACAGGGCTGCTATAAACAAGTCGGATACTCCATGCTGATATTAATTTTGCTGATGGCATGGTTTGCCCCTGGTTTTTAAAAGAGTTCAAGTATTGTCCCGTAAGCCACTGCCGACATACAGAGAGAGTAAGATAGGAGATGGGGTTCAGAAGGGAAAGTGCTCAATTCGCAAACCAAAGAGATCAAAAACCAAGAAATAGAAAGGCTCTCCCCCCTTCTTTTACCCAGGCCCTTTCCCCGTACCATTCCCTCTTCTACATCGTCCTGGAGGGAGGTTCAAAAGTGTACCAATTTCCGATTCCCCCACTCCCTGTTATTTGCACATTCCTTTTGAGTTATTTCAGGCAGACTGTTAACCTCATATACATCGTCAGCCACATGGATCCCAAACGCTGGATGTGATAGAGCATGTTGCTGCTCACAGTATGTGCCCAGAATACATTATGGACATCATTTATTTACGCATCCCACTGGAAATACAGGAAGCTTGTGGAGAAGGACACATTCAACAGCGCATGGCTTGTGTGAGATTATAATCTGAAAAAATAGGGCTCATTCCCCAGGGTACATCCACCAATATAAAAGGATAAAATGCTTTGAAGAGTACAGAAATTGCTAAATATATTAGGGTGCAAGATATTCCATTTCCCTCGTGGTTTTATATATTGGTAGAAAGTTTGAATTGCAACCTTACAAAATTGTCTTTATCAGTTTGTCACTTACAAATGAGGGACTGTTTAAATCAATCTTTAAGCGCTAAAAAGCATAACATCGTAGAATTCACAGAGAACATTGCAGAGGGCGAGATAGCGCAGTTGGATAATAAACGTGAGCTCTCGCACAAACCTCACAATTAAAAAGTTGTATTCCCTGCAATCTGAGTTCAGTTCATCGATTGGCCTTCTGAAGGCAATTGAAAAAAACAATTACAAAAATAATAATTTGCCAAGCAACAGTGATATTAATCTATTAACAGTCTAGTAATAACTTACTAATGTGTTAAAAGTGAAATGTCACTTTTTTGTGTGTTCCTTAAGTGCAGTAAACATTATATTGAAGAATTACCTGGGGGGTGAATAATCTAGCAAAGGTAAGTAAAATAAAATTTAAAAATCCACCCTCGCACTTGGGCATTATTTAAATACTGCCGTATGTGCCAACGACACTGCAATGATTAATTTAATTTACACATTATGTCAAGGTAGTTCAGCAAGGAATGTAAATAATAAAAATTAATAAGAATTTTAAAAATTACATAGAAGAACTCATTACTTATTATTGTTGTGCCAAGATCTCAATAGTGACCGTTCTTCTTTACATCCAAGAGTAAGCAAAAAAGGCTTTTGAGACGCCCTGCTGTAAATGATATGTCGGGTCCACAAGACTAGCGATTTGACCATGACATCATATCTAGAGGACTGGTGTAAAAATGCAAGGTCATCAAATGTTAAAACATACGTCTCAATGTTAAATTAGATATCAGAAAACACACGCCATAATTTTAGGGTTAAATTCCTAAGCATGTAGGGAGAAGCATTTAAACTTAGGAACGCTTGAGTTCTTAAATCCTTTTGTCTATTTGTATCCTGGTTGGAGATTAAACAAAAAAAAAATCAATTTTTCTAATGAAAGAGCTCCTTCGTTCTAGAAACCTGGTTTTGATTAGCTCTGAAAATGAAGCCTTTTTAAAGCCCATCACTGACGCCTGCGTTCTGTCTTACAGCAAGTACGAGATCCAGGCGCTTCCTTTTCTGAGCTAAACGGTATTGTCATAAAAAAGTCATACAGGGGATTACTGATTAAACAACCAATTTGTGCTGAGTTGGCAATGGAGTTGCCAAATTGAAGGCTAAAAAAAATAGCAAATAGGGAAATGAATGTTGGCTCTCATCTCGAATGCAAACTTACTGTTTAGAGGAATAAACCCCTCTTACGCCAACAGATCTGTGAAGAAATTGAGGACTACCCTTGTAATAACAATAAGGTTTGTCCAAAGAAGAGAACGGTTTTATAAAATTAGGTGTTCAAGAAAAAACCTCAGAAGAATGGCGGAGCAGTCTGGCAGCTTGCACTCTATATGTACTTTGCCAATAAAGGTTATCCCGTTAAGCCGACTAGTATCTTCGTTTTATTTAAAGGTTTATGAAAGCCAGCGCAAGCTGTCTTGGTTGTCCACATGCGTGTGCTTGTATTTTTGTTTATGTAAAAAAAAAATTTTTAAATTATGTTTTGAATGTTCATAGGATGAAAGACCTATATAGCTCTCCTTACATCAGGAATGGTTGTAGAGATGGATTTATGTCTCCCAACAACTTTTACACTGCACAGAGCTTCCACCTGCACACACAGCACATTCCACGTGTCTTATTTTGCATGCCTGTACGTGTGTGTAATATGGCAACTCGGAACAACAGCGTGAACCTGAATCTCAGCGTCATAGCGGCCTGCATGAGGATTAACGTAGCGTTTATGCACTAAACAGAGTACTGTTGTGCTGACAAGTGAACTGAAAATTTACAGCCTTGCTGGTCATTAGAAAATAAATCCTTTGAATTCTTTAAATGTTCTCTTTGGGTTCATTTTACTCCTGAATCTGTCAAAAAAAATCTACCAAAATTATTAACCATCACATACCTCCCAGCTCCCCTCGATCTAGCTGTAAAGACTTATACGGAACTTCAAGTCCCACATTCTACATCTGGTGGGGTACCAAAGGAGGAGACACCATAGAAATGCTTAAAAAAAGCAAGTGTGCCAAAAACGTGGTTGTACTGTGCAAGGGCGATGCAAACCATTTCGGATCATGTAAGTGTTAAAACGATTGCATGTAGGATGGAGCGATAAATGGAAATAATGCCCTTGCAGGAACTTTTTGGTCTATATATTAACCTGCTTCAGTAAACTCGAATACTAATATCAATATGGTGCCTTGTGATTGAATCAGGGCTCCAAACAGGTCAATTCATTTCAGGTCTTTGCTGTGTTAAGGAGACAGATCCACCTAAAGTTGTTGCATGCAAAATATTTTGATTTTTGGCGCTGGAAGGACAGAGCGTTTCATGTTGAGACTGCAATACCAGATAAAGCAAAAAATAATATACAATGTGTCTAGATAAGACGCCTGCTGGAATACTGGAGATATATAGAATTTTGTGGCAATGTTCTAAAAGACAAGTCTCAGCATTAAAGAGTACTTCAAGTACCATGACCACTGCAGTGATATGAAACTGCTGCAGGAGGTGTAACCAATCATTGATAACGGGAGTAGTCCCAGAAGATTGGAAGTTAGCGAATGTTGTGCCCATTCACAAGAAAGGTAATAGGGAGGAGTTGGGCAACTATAGGCCAGTAAGCCTTACTTCAGTAGTGGGGAAAGTGATGGAAACCATGTTAAAGGATAGGATTGTTGAACATCTAAAAAAAACACATGGCTTTCAAGATCAGAGACAACATGGGTTTACTTCAGAAAGATCATGCCAAACAAATCTTATTGATTTTTTTGATTGGGTAACTAAAATAATAGAACAGGGTGGTGCAGTAGACATTGCTTACCTTGATTTCAGTGAGGCTTTTGACACTGTTGCACATAGAAGGCTTATCAATAAACTGCAATCTTTAAGTTTGGATTCCAATATTGTTAAATAGGTTAGGCAGTGGCTAAGTGACAGACAACAGAGGGTTGTAGTCAATGGAGTATATTCCAAGCATGGGCTTGTCACCAGTGGGGTACCTCAGGGATCTGTACTTGGACCCATTCTCTTTAATATTTGTATTAGTGATATTGCTGAAGGTCTTGATGGTAAGGTATGTCTTTTTGCTGATGATACTAAGATATGTAACAGGGTTGATGTTCCAGGAGGGATAAGCCAAATGGTAAATGATTTAGGTAAACTAGAAAAATGGTCAGAATTGTGGCAACTGACATTTAATGTGAATAAGTGCAAGATAATGCATCTTGGACGTAAAAACCCAAGGGCAGAGTACAGAATATTTGATAGAGTCCTAACCTCAACATATGAGGAAAGGGATTTAGGGGTGATTATTTCTGATGACTTAAAGGTAGGCAGACAATGTAATAGAGCAGCAGGAAATGCTAGCAGAATGCTTGGTTGTATAGGGAGAGGTATTAGCAGTAGAAAGAGGGAAGTGCTCATGCCATTGTACAGAACACTGGTGAGACCTCACTTGGAGTATTGTACACAGTACTGGAGACAGTTTCTTCAGAAGGATATTGATACTTTAGAAAGAGTTCAGAGAAGGGCTACTAAACTGGTTCATGGATTGCAGGATAAAACTTACCAGGAAAGGTTAAAGGATCTTAACATGTATAGCTTGGAGGAAAGACAAGACAGGGGGGATATGGTAAAAGCATTTAAATACATAAAGGGAATTAACACAGTAAAGGAGGAGACTATGTTTATTACTTTACTGAGAGGGTAGTGGATGCATGGAATAGCCTTCCAGCTAAGGTGGTAGAGCTTAACACAGTGCAGGAGTTTAAAGGGATTCTCCAGTGCATATTTGTTTTCCTGGCACTGCAGGACCCTCTAGTGCCCCTCTCCCTCCCACCCCCCATTCCAAGTTGCTGAGGGGTTAAAACCCCTTCAGTGACTTACCGGAGTCGGCACTGGGTCAGGCTCCGCCGTCGGCGTGGTAGACCTAATGCGCGGCAAAGGCCATGCTCGCGCATTAGACCTCCCCATAGGAAAGCATTGAATAATGCTTACAATGCTTTACTATGGGGATTTCGACATAGCGTGAGGACATCCAGCGTCGTTTAAAAACACTATGAACACGGAAGTGTCCTCTAGACAGCCATTAGAGGAGGACTTAACCCTGCAAGGTAAATATTGCAGTTTTCAATTACAGTTGCAGGGTTAAGGGTAGTGGGAGTTGGCACCCAGACCACTCCAATGGGCAGACATCGTCTGGGTGCCTGGAGTATCCCTTTAAGCATGCGTGGGATAGGCATAAGGCTATCCTAACTATAAGATAAGGCCAGGGACTAATTAAAGTATTTAGGAAATTGGGCAGACTAGATGGGCCGAATGGTTCTTATCTGCCGTCACATTATATGTTTCTAGGTTTCCATCTCGACAAGACTTACGGTCTGGTCAATTCTGTGCATATTCCTATAGTCAGAATTCGTCACTGGAGGACAGGTGGCGCCCGGCAGGGTCCCAGGAAAGAGGGTAAACTGTTGAAAAACTATTTGCCCCATTACAGGGAAACAAGGCCAGGGTACTCCATTGGTTTCCATGAAGACTGCTGCACTGTGGTTGCAACACAAGGCAATGGTTCTGCAAATCTCAAGTTTTATTATGGCTCTTTCAATAAATTAGAATTCAGGCACAATGCTGGCGTCATTTGAAATGTGTATACCTTGCATTAAAAAAGAAACACACAGCCCCATTAAAAATTAACAAGAAGAATTTCACAAGCTAGGGGAAAACCAGAGGACACAGTCTGACATATTTTAGCTTCATCGAGGCTCAATCATAGATTCACATTTTCACTATGTTTTACTATTCCTACTTAACAGAAAATAACAAGTTTCACTGCTTTCAAGATAATTTTTCGACAGGAAAAAAAATATGACTTGCTGTTTCCTCTCAGAGGAAATGATGGTTTTGCTGGCAAACGATGCAGAATTGATTCATTTCTAACAAGAAAAACAAAAATAAAATAAAAACACTCCCCAAAGGGTTATTTGCCCAACTCATGTTTTTTGCTGGAAAACTGGCCCTTTCGATGTGTGACCCGGGAAAATTTGGAATTATCTTTTAAATCCCCCTGAAGGACATATATAACCAGCATCTGAGTCATGCATGAATCAACACTATCATCTTGAAGGCCTTCTCCAAAGTTCACATATACACATGTGCACAAAGTGATATTTTTATCCTCTTGCCCTTTCTACAGTAACTACATTTGCATGCCCTACCCATTTGATTGCTTAAAAAAACAAACAAACAAAAAAAAACAACAAAAGAACTAACCACTGCAGAAGTATGGAAATATGATGCAAAAATGAAAGCAAATTAAAATAAAAAGATATGGCTAGAACTTGACATGACAGCGGTCAACTATGGTTCCACATACATCCAAAGTGTCCCGTGTCCAACAAGAAAGTCCTGAAATAGGCCCAGGCCATACGATTTGGTATTTTTGTACTCGGTGCACACACACGAGAATTAGGGAAAATATTTAAATTCTACTTAATAAATTAATTCACATGTCTGCTGATGTACAAGTTTACATGGATATAACAGTTATTAGTATGACAGGCCAATGTGTGAACTGTAGGTGACTCAGCCGATCACTGTAACTTTTAACGACTAGTAAATCACACCACTGCTTTGTAAAAAAATTAACATTACATAAAAGCCAATTAAAGGTTCATTCCAAGCACATAGCCAATACAGTGCACTGCAGTGGTTATGGTACCAGGAACACTCTGGTGCTCCATATTGTAAGTAGTCAAACTAATTGTTTAGCCATTAGCTCCAACACAGATCCTGCGTTAGATATCCTATGCAGAGACAACAGCAGCTGATTGCTCTCAGCCAAAGTCCCAAAACAAACATTGCGCAAGAGTGTCACCATCACCAGACATTTGAGCATCCCCCCTCCCCACCTTCACTCTCATCTTAGATTAATGCAACTTCTGCCCCATGCTTCACTACATATCCCATTAGATATGCTCAGAGCTTAGCTCAAAATGGCTAAGGCTTCTGGCTCTGTCTTCAGTAGCACCTGGCGGTCTCCAAGTAAAGTCAAAGCGTTCCAAAATGGATTGAGTATTTTCAATGAGTGAGAGCCTGCACAGCCCTCCTGACACCACAAACACTATAGGCAGCTGTACTGGTTATATTGTTAGAAGTAGATTTTAAATAATCAATGCACCCCTATGGGGAAAGTTCAGCGTCTCCATGCAGAACTTGGAAAAACTGAACGCCAGTGAGGAAGCACCTCTTGTGGCCGCCTGAGTGACTGCCATTAGAGGTGTTCCTAGGAAGCAATGTAAACAATGCCTTTTCACTGAAAAAGCAGGGATTACATTAACAAGCCTGCAGGGACAGACTAGATACCAGAACCTTCATTGACCTGTAGTTGTTAAAGGGGTGCCCCTTTAAAGTGCTGGATTTAAAAATATATTTACAGAAAATCCGCAATCTGACAATCCCTCTATTTGCTCATATTTGTTAAAATGTCATTGCTAACTTTATAACTGATATGAATTATGTATGAATGCTTTTTCCAAACACATTCTAACTTTACTGTAATGGATAATACGTTACATTCTTCCCAAGTTTGAATCAAAATAGTTATGCAAAACCTGGAAGAACTGTTTTTATCAGTAGTGAATTAAACGCAGTCTAGCAAACTGATCAGTGACATGAAGTATATCACATCGCCATGAACCTAGTGACTATTAACCTTGGAGCACACAGCGATTTTAGATGTATCATGGAAGAAAACAGACATAACAAGGATATATTGGCTAAAAATTAGATTTCTAAAGACGCAATCTCTCATATTGGGTCTGAAGTGCAAAGGGAAAAAATGTATAGTTCCCAGGCTAGAATCAGCCTATCACAAAGCAACAGATTAATTTAGTACCAATTTTACAATAAAAAAGAAAAAAAGAGACTGAGACTTGTCAACTACACAGTGTTTAAAAGAACACTCCAGACACAATAAAACTCAATGTGAATTAAGTTGTTATGGTGTCAAAAGGTTCCTGCACCAACTTAGCTTTAGGGGTTAAAGCGTTCATGGCTTGAGAAAAATACATACGTAAATGGAGAGCCAAGAACTGGCCAAGAGCTTCAGCACAAACTCTAAGCCAATCAGCGGCTTCCCTGCCCTCGGCAGTCCGATGCTTCCCGTTTGAAGAATCTGAGAGCATCGGAAAGATGGGGCAGTGCAAAACAGCGCTGGAGCAAAGACTTTGCCGTGGAACTTCGTGTACGGTTTAACCCCAAATGGAAAGCTGGCACCAGAACTTCCTGCCACAAGTATAACTTCATACCCATGACGTTGTTATGGTGCCTAGAGATTCTCTTTATTATTTTCACTTCATATCTTTCCTATGGGGTATATCCACTAAATGGCATTTTGCATTTTTGCAAAATTTGAAACAAAGTAGAAAATCTGGATACATTTCCCAAACACAACTAATGTTTCCCGTTTCCAACGTGGATCTTTTGGCCTCAAATCTGTGATTCCCTTGTCAATTCTTCATTTCCTGGTACTGTGAATAAAAATCCCTATGACTTTACAAGAAACGGAAATATTTTCCATTTAAAGCAGTTAAAAGAAGACACCTCTTTCCTCTACAAAATTATGTCTGGGAAAATATGGTGTAATTAAATAATTCTATCAAACTGGATACAAAGCGTTCGTTAAAGCAAGAGAAGGTTCAATCATGCAAATTCTCCAAGAGAACTGGGAAGGTACATGGGTTGGACTTATGGACGGCTGTGTCGCAGGAAATCACGTAAAAGTGCCAAGAATTTTTTTTTTTTTCCTTGTCCATTGAGTGGAATGCAGATTAACCTTTATCACCCAGTGACAAAATGACAAAAAGCAGGACTGTACTCAACAAGAGAGGTTACCAGTGGAAGGAACATCTTTCAAAAATAGGCATTCCTCTCAAGGAAAAAAATAATACTCTAATAATGTCCCTCGGCTTACATTAAATAAAAAATAAATAATAATTTTAAAATATAAAACTAAAATAAAAAATTGCAGTTTCCCACAGTTACGTGCCAAATCTTTAGTGGAAATCCTGCCATTTAACAGAAAGCCATATCTAAGCACAAGCGTCTATTTATACTTTTTATAAATTCAAAAAGAGACACTGATGTTATCAGCTGTAATGTGGTTTTTTTGGCAGCTTCTTCTCAAACTCAGTAAAAGTTGAACAGTCAGCAGGGACATTCCATTGGTTTCTATGGCGACTGCTCCACTCAGATAATTATATTCCAGAGAAGTTCATTATATTTAACCCCTGACGTTGGATGAATATTGTCAGCCTTTAAGGCTATATAGCCAGAATGGTTGTTAAAATTAAAATGGGACCATGAGAAGTGTGTCAATAAAGTTACCAAAATGTGCAAAAAGAAACAGTTGATGTATCTGCCATGAGAATTCATAATGTGGAACGAGGCAATGTATTAAGAGTAGAGATGTCGCGAACCGTTCGCAAACTTCCTGCGAACGGCTCGCCGCGGTTCGCCACGAACCGTTCGCGGCGAGCTCCGGTCAGCTGACACATCCCGGCCAATCTCCAGCAGACCCTCCCTCCTAGACCCTCCCACCTCCTGGACAGCATCCATGTTGAAGCTGTTTTCAACATGGATGCTGTCCAGGAGGTGGGAGGGTCTGGGAGGGAGGGTCTGCTGGAGATTGGCCGGGATGTGTCAGCTGACCGGAGCTTGCCGCGAACCGCGACGAGCCGTTCGCGGGAAGTTCGCGACATCACTAATTAAGAGATGTAACAATATTATCAGTGAAATACATCGGTACTGAGTCCACAGTAACGACTTCTATCACTATCAGTGGTACCGGGGAACATTAATTAGACAATATTCTTTAAATACTTACCTTATTCCAGTGTAGATGTTCCTCAGTGCTGGGTCAGGGTCCTCCTCCGTCGATGTCAGACAATGGGGAAACAGAATGCGAAAGCATTAGGAATTCCCTGTAGGAAAGCATAGACTCAATTCTTTCCTATGGGGGATTTCAACACGCTGGATGTCCTCACTAGCGTTGTTTCACGGAGTCAAATTCAGTGAAACTGCAGCAAGTGCCTCTAGTGACTATTTGTAAACATTGCAGCTTCTCGAAAACATGTTTTGCATTGCAGGACTAAGGGGGGCAGATGAAGTAGTCTGGGTGCCTAAAGTCCAATGTCATTACAGCCCTCATTCGAGCCAAGGCACAGGGGAGAATTTGGCCTCAGCGCAAAAAAAGAGGTAACATTATTCATTTTAACTTTGACTGGGAATGATAAGCACAACAAGGGTTGTGATAACCAAAAACACAGTTTTTAAGGAATCCAAACAAAGTTATTGGGTACTTTTTTTCATTTTCTACTTAAATATTGTGCTCCTAATTCCTGAATCATGCATTTGTCCCTGATAAAATAAAACATCATAGACCGGTATCCGAGAAATCCATAGCATATTGATGCAGAAAGTGCATATCTGTGATGGGCTTTTTTTTTTTGGTTTGGTAGCGGCAGCAGGTTCTCCAGCTCCCCAACATACAGAAAGTAATGGTGAAGATGTTTTGTATCGCACACTGCAACAAAGAACACATTAAACAACACTGTGCAAACTCCATGCAGTGAGCCTGTCGTGGTTATGGTGCTTGAAGTGCCCCTTTAAATAAACACGAACTGTGTATTCAAGAAGGAAACAGTCATTGCTTCATCTAACACTTCTCTTGGCAGAAATCCTCCTGGCTCCAAAAAAAAAACAAAAAAAAACAAAACAAAAAAAACAGTCCCCCCCCCATCATCCACCTCTGGCTGATCCATGGTCTCATATGGTTTGGAGTGTTTGAAGCAATGTCTGTAACTTGTTACAACAAATGTGTCAAAAAGTTACAATAACACTAACCAGCAATTTATTAGAGTTAATGTGTTAGGAACCCGGGCATAACAAAGTAAAAATAAGTACAATAAGGTTTGTTCACTAAACAATGAAATGTGTTGAATGTATAAGATATTTGCCTGTATTTCGGGTAGGACAGACCAGGTACAAAAGAAAAGAAAATGGTAATTAAGGTACCTTGGAAAGTAAGAGCTGTGCATAGATTCAGCCTACAAGACGTATTTCCAGTCAAAGATCAAGTATCCACAGGTAAATTGTAGTCAAACTCACTGATTGCAATATACCTGCCAATAGTATCGATCTTGGTGAGGCAGTCCCAATGTGGTTCCCCCACCCGGACTTTTTCACAGGTGCGTCGGAAACGTTCACGTCTGCCCAGTTAGTTGTCACGCATTTCTGCCCGTGTACTTGTGAGTCTGCAGAACATAGTGTGTGCAGGACCGAATGCCTGTCTGGAAAAACTGCATCAGCCCTTTTTAACAGGCCTGCCATTGTACATCATGGTGATACGGGCACATTCCCTCCATTACCCATCTATCAGGAATTCAAAGCTAATTTAAGCCCATAATAGCTGTACAGTAAAAAAATGCTATGTGTGCCATGTTTTCAGTCTAAATTTTTTTTATAATTAATTTTGAATTCCCAGCAATTTACACTTTACTGATGCTTCACTCTGTTTAGAGCATCAGGGTTGTGGAATTTATATAGCCCAACACCTGGGACATGCAGTTCAGGGTGCCGGGCAAGCAGTGTTTCTATTATTTTAGCCCTGTTGCAGGGTATTTGGTGTGGTGGAAGAACGGTCTGATTCACGTAAAGCTGGCTAAGGACCACAGTAGACAGCCAGGCATGGTGATAAGTGGCGACAAGTGGTAGCCACTCCTCGCGATGCACAGTTACTGGCCGCCGGGATACAGCAGGATGTCATATCCCGGCAGCCGGCACTATGTGCATGGAGGAAAGAAAAGTCATGGGGACAAACTGCAGAGTTAAAGGGACAATATAGACACCCAGAGCACTGCATTTCATTAAAGTGGTCCAGGTGCAGTATCCCTGTCCCCTTTACCCTGCAATAGTTAACATGACCGTTCGTGGCAGTCTTTTATTCTTTGAAATAATGTGTGAAGCTATGCACGAGGATGTCCAGCATCTTTAAAATCCCCATAGGAAAGCACTGATTCAATGCTTTCCTTAGGAGAAAGCCCTAATGCATGCACACCACTCGCCGCGCATGCACATTAAGTTCCCCTATTGATGTGATATCGCTGGAGAAGGAGACCGATCTAACACCAAGATTCAGGTAAGTGAATAAAAGGGCTTTTAATCCTTTTCAAGCTCATGTGGGGGATAGGGGGAAGGGAAGACACACCTAGTAGGTGAGTGATAGGGGCCAATTATAGCGTTAGGAATACGGTTTTGCGTTCCTAATGCTATTGTGTTTCTTTAAGGTTTTTTGGGGGGGTTGCTACATAAATATGTAAAAATTGTAAGCACTTTTTAAGACGCCTTCACATCAGCTTATTGTTGGGGCACAAAGCAATGCTCGCCGCCTGACGCCATCTGGACACTTTCTAAAAGAGGGGACGCTATGCTAATGCCCAAGGCACATTTAAACATGGCGTATCTTCTGTCCTCGTAGATTGGGGTTAAGCTCCCCTCCCACTGACTAATAGAGGACATAAACGCTACATGTTTGGGAATGAGTAATCACAGCGCTTTCTGTAACATGTATACTTAGCTATGAAAGCGTTATTTTAAGACACCCAAAGGCTTAAGCAGGTGAGGTTTGGAGGGATTAAGTTGTTCGCTGGTGCATCTTTTGTCATTTTAAAGTTTTAACCCAACATGAACCCACTTAAAACAGAACAATTGCAGCAGTTATTGAAAAAACAAGTACTGATTCATTTCACTTCTCCTGACTACCCAGGGCAGGCTACTGTGACTGATTTCTCCCGACCACGGAGTTGTAGTTTGAGGCTACAGTTAGAGAACCCAGCAGAAATCTTCACATCTGGAAATTCTGTATACATGTTTGGCTTGTAGAAGGCTCTTCAGGAGACATTGCAGAATGGTTTTGTGACTCTTCGGGGGATGTCCGGTGTCATTCTGCATGACACTTCGATGATTAATACTCTGAAATGTTGAAAGCTACACTCAAGGGTGTAGAATTAATAAAATAATCTACTTGTTCTAGGGACTCAAGTCTATATGTCCTGACACAAAATAATATTAAAGATTTGGGGGCCTTTCTTGAGCCGTGGCCACTAACAAGGCGATTTGCTAAACAAATTTTCACAAATTAAATTGGCCCACATATTGTACAGCCCCATTACATAATTCACATTACCAGCAGCTTTAAAGGGACACAACAAGATGAAGTGGTCTTGGTGTAGTGCCCCTGTCCCCTTGGCCTTGTAGCCGCAAACATTGCAGTTTCAGAGAAATTGAAGTGTTTACATTGTAGGGTTAAGACTGCCTCCAATGACTATCAGACAGCCACTAGGGGCACTGCCTGGTCTCTGTGAAACAACTCTGGACATCCTCAGGCTTTGTACGAGGACGTCCAGCGAATTCTTACATCCCATAGGAAAGGACTGAGTTAATGCTTTCCTATTGGGAAGGCCAAAAGTGTGTGTGGAGCATGCACGCTAGGACCTCCCCATTGGCCAACGTCGGCAGAAGAGGAGCCTAACCCGCCACTAAGGGACTTTTAGGTAAGTGAAAGGTGGGTTATTTAACATTTTACTTGTCACCAGGGGGTTAGAGGGCCCCCTAAGTTTTAGGAATACATCTTAGTATTTCTAAGTTTAACTTTAAAGGGACACTATAGTCACTAAGACCACTTCGTCTAAATGTAATGTAAAGCTTTGCATTTTTTTTTTATTTTTTTTTTTTTATAAACTGCAATGTTTACATTTCAGGGTTAAATACACCTCTAGAGGCGGTCATCCTGATGGCCACTAGAGGCACTTCCACCTCCAGACCAAGTAAAACTATCTGGGAATGAAATGCTGCTGATAGCAGCATTTGATTGGAGGAGTGTGGCGTTTAACCGCGCATGCACATATCTAATCCACTGCTTCTCTATGAGCCACAATGGATTGGAGGATATAACGGGTGATGACAGTTTTGATGTGGACAACACAGAAATAAAATAAGACGATTCGAACTTAGGAACAAGTTTGCTATGCACTACTGTTTTAGAAATTAAAAGGGATTTGTTTCAAAAACATTAATTAATTTGCATTAATACGTAGAGCATTAAAAAAAAAAAAATACATTGCATTAAAATAGAAACAGGTTTTAAAATATTTTCAATTATACATTTCAACCCAACATGATGTTCATTATTATTAGTGCAGCATTTAGGGCTATCTAGTTCATATCTCACCTCTCCTGAAAGATCGCCTTTCCCACGATTCCTGCACCAGTTCTAAAAATAAAAAATCAGAATAAATTTCAAAATGTGAAAAATTACCAGCCATTTAAACAGTGCAGGCCAGGAGCATGCTGGTATATGTAGTGGGAAAAGAGGTCTAAGCACTAGAGACAGGTAACACAATTAAAAACAAATTTAAAAAGATGGTGGATATTTTAAAAATATCTTGAAAAAGCACAGAAATCAACAATTTCCAACCAGGATTTATAGGAATAGTAGTGCAACAACAAGCAAGTGGAATAATTTGTATATCCCTGATATAGAGAGTTTTAATTGTTTGTAAATGTAAAGTTCCTTGGCAGATTTACTTAAATTAAATAAGCCGCTAAAGTGCAAGGAAGGCTGTGCAGGGAGCTTTTGCGGAAGCCGTAAAGCGTTATTATGCATTTCTACATTTTAATAAAGACTTTCTGCTATTCTATTGGCATAATTGGTCATGTCTTTTAGCAAAAGGAGGGAGGGCTATGAGAAATAAGTACATTCTACATTCAAAATAATCTTTTTCATCTATTCCAGATATATGGTAATTTCTGCATTTAGTCTTAGGTATTAAAACATTTACATACATATTTGTCAATGTCACAGAATCTTCATTTCCATAAGAGCCATTTGAATTTCCCATTCAAAGCATACATACGCTCGCATTGACCACATTCACATTCTACAAGGCTTGCATCATGACAATCTAGAATTTAGCTCCCTGGTATAAGTTCACAACATGACCCAGGAAACCTTCCAGCAACTCCAAGACTCAGGTGTCCGAACAAAGCAGATTGATACTCCATGCTGTCTATTACCCACTTTTAAATTGACAATGTAAATAATGTACACATTTAAAGTTTCTGCATTTGCCGCAATGCCCAGGGCTGTGAAGGATCTTAAGTGGGCCCTCATAAACCCAGGAAATGACTGATGCTCACTTAATTTTCTACATAGCTACTTTATCTATTAAGAACTGGGAGTTGTAGTTCAATTGTCATGTTTCATTTGCATATTGTGTACAGAATTATTTTTGGAGGAAATAAACAAAAACATTATACGTAAGGACAAATATAAGGTGGGCACTTGTGCTGTTAAGCGGGCACGAGGTACCTGCAGAGAATGCTTTAGCAGCGCCTTTGCATGATTACACAGATTGTGGGCCGTCTGTGAGTCTGGCGTGCTTGACGCCTCTTAAGAAGGCAGGTCCACCAATTGTTGTCATCACCAGTGAGGCAAATTGCATCACTGGCAACGTCCTGGCCAACACCAAGGTCCGCACACCCTCCCCATTCCATACTTCACAATTTTGGGGAGGTATGCCATTGGCCAGTACTCTATAAATTGCACATAATCTGCGAGTGCCGAAAGGTCTCTTCCACCACATTCTACTGGAGTCTTCCTCTAAAATGTCTTCTTCCCTTTTAAGGGATGCCCAACCCCCATTTGTTTAGGCTCCCCCACCCTTTCATGATAAATGGAACCATAATGGAAGATCGTCTGGACACCGATCGGGCAATATTTCCACATTATGAGGATATACAGTTAAACTGAATACTTGACAGGATTCTATGTTTCGACTTTATCATCAACTCATTCCTCTAAAGCAAGGTGTCTCAAGGTGCCAAGCTCTGCAAACAGAAGCATCTGAGGCCTGACCCAACTTTTCCAACCTAACTTTATTAAAACATGTTCATATTGGGCCTGCTTTCACCTTGTGATGCACAACTTCTCCTCTACATGTAGACTGCGGGAAGCCTCTTGTTCGAGATATTGAAACATCAACTCCATGAGTAAGTTTCAGGTATGAAATAAAAAAATAAAAAAAATTAAAAAGGAAACTGAAAAACTAATAGATCTTTTTTTACTGCCTTTTTCCCCTTGTATGGAAGACATAAGACATGAAAAATCTGTTGTTGATCTCATGTTTACGGACTGACATGGATGCGGTCAACCCTTGATGCTTTCCGTGCCGTCCAACCAAGCCCCTTCTGAATGATGACGGTTATCAGTCGAAGCAGAAGCGAGCTGCATTTTTAACCAATGACCTCAAAGTGACACTCTGTATTTTGCTGCCAAAGTCAATGAGTCATCGTTTGGTCTCCCGCACCTCGGACTCTTTTTTTTTTCACATCACTTTTTTAGCACTTCATCATTAATCAGTCTTCAACTCTTTACCTCTATAACCATCACATCCCATTTCTCGTCATCTACCTAGCAGGGCCTGGTTTAAATTACGAAGATGAAGGACTGTTCTGCAAAAAAAGCCACCTGAACAGGATTCAAATTACCCAAAGTCGAGGGGCCCCCACACACACACACACACAAAGTCTTAAAAAGCACGTCCCAGTTTTAACAAAATGTCAACTATTTATGAAATTAACGGAGAATATGTGAAACCACAGAATCTACAGTCTCAGTTGTAAGCACATGGGCCACAATGAAATTCTATAGTCTCTACCATGGAATCTAGAATTGAATGTTTCAACCCTAGTTAGAATGTTTTAAAACGCATGCACAGAACAGTGCTTGTCTAATGCACACCACTAGTGGGACATTGACACAAACGATCTTAGACACCACACAAGGAAGTAAGTATGTACAAGCCTGAAATAGCTTTCAGTCCATAAAACAGGCATTTTCAGAAGTGTAAATAACAATTCAAAGGCGGAGCAGGTTTTTTTCATCCATGTTCTGATCCTTGCGGATTTCCAATAAATAAAGTCAATTCGTCAAGTACCCCTGTGCATGTTTGATTTTTTTTTTCAATGCGTTATCTCCCACAGTGGCAGAGGGGAGTGGGAGGGTTGTCTGTTTTGTTATTATTGTAGTAGGGAACCCTTACACATATTTGACTATGTGAGTATGTTAAAAAAAGGCATAAATCTCTCCATTACCCAGACCAGTCTTTCAAAAACGTGACAATCAGAAAAACCTGCTGTCTCTGTGTACAAAATAACTCCTTTCAAACAAACAAAGCCGGAACAACCAGTTTATCGTCAGTACATCGCCATACAATTCGACGCCCTTTAAAATCTCTACGTCCATCTAGGAAGTACAACTCTAACAAGGCGATGTGGTTCAGAAATCCAGATTTAAATCACAGATTATGTTTTCATAGAAGTAAAAACATTCAATGTGCAACAATGCAATTAGCAAGAATTTTTATTTGGATATTTTTCATTAAGCCAGATGCATGTGGTTTTTTGTTTGTTTTTTTTTTTGTTGTGATTTTGGTTAAATAAATAGCCTTGTGCGACACTGAACCAACTCTTTGGAAACTTAATTGAAAAAAATGCAGACAACAACCAAAATAGGGGACTCTGAAAATGTTAAACGTATCTATATTGACAGCCTTTACTGGTAGTAGAACACCCCCCCTACCCCCCCATCCCCACCTCCCCTCCTCCTCCCCATTTTCAAAAGAGGAAAAAGTTAGCAGTTAATAAGTTACTAATTTTTTTCCATAAACTCTTGCTCAACATAAACTAAGTAAGCAACTCCTTTGCATAGCTTTTGTATCAGTTTCCAATAATAACCCATTAAAGAGATCCGGGATTGGTTGTGAGATAGTGGCCATTTCATGGTTGTAAAAAGGGATCCGAGACCAAGAATCTGTATTACATTAAGGGGCTCAGATCAAGTTGTCAAAAGGTATAAGATTTACAGGTTTTTTTCACAGTAAATCCACGGTGACACGAATTAACAGGAAACAACAAATATGCAATATTATTGGTATCTATGATCCTTTAAATAATAGGGTATAATAAGAAGAATTAAAATGAATGTAAAAATAAAAATTTAAACAATGTTTTATTTTATGCGTGCATGTGAGTAACAGACAATCAAACCATGCCTCAATAGCATTGGCAAGAAAGTTGGTCGGACAATGCATATTATTTACAAGGCATTCGATTATACTGCACAATTTTTAAAGATAGTGTAGAGTACAAGCTAAGTAGTGCATGTCTAGATAAACTATTAGGAGGGGAATATGAAACCATGCAAAGTCTTAGACATGGTATTCAAAGTAGTTAAGTAGATTGAGAATCGAGCGGATGTCACTGTGAAGTAATATTCAAGAACTGAATTATACGATGTATGAATAACAGCATAGCGTTTCAACAAAAAGCAAAAACAGGTATAATATACGATAGCGTGGCATCATTGATGATGAATGTCAAAATGGACTTAGGCTACCACTATAAGCATGTTCTCTTACACTATTATTGCATACTGAGCTGCATATTTTAAAACAACTGTGTATCATATGAGATACGTTCCTATCAAGGTATGTGATACTAATACAGGCAGGTGAGGTGTTAGTCTGGAACGCCAGTTGAATAGTGAGACGGAGTTGGACACTTAACTTGTGAATGCAGTGTGGGGAGCTTATCGTGAAAGGGTCATGTGCAAAAAAGCATACTACAGGTTGTAATAGGCTATGTGGGTGATTTGAGTTCTATATGAAAATTATTTTAATCCATGATAGGTACCCAGGGTAAAAAGTGGCAGGGGAGGAAGGTGGAAAAAAGACAATAAGCGAATGAGGTACGGTAAAGACATTCCTAATACATTTTAGTAATTAGAATGACTCATGTCCATCAGGTTTGACTTTCGTTCCATAAACACAGATTTTATCATTTAGTCAGAGGGCTTTTTTTTTTTTTAAATGACAATGAGGTTGTTATTCCATTTGAAATACAATTAATACAGAATTACATTATCGTTAATTGTGATCAGAAGATGCAAGGATCACAGCAAAAGAAACAAAACGAGCAACTTCAAAAAGCAATCCACTAGACTGATATTTCAGGGGCTCTCCCTAAACACATCACAAGTCGTGGTATTTAAAAAGATTTTTTTCTTAATTTTATTTGTATTTTACATTTTGCATGCCACCTTTAAAATCGAGACAGATGCTTCTGATGGAGTAGAAGTGGAAATATCACATCTCCTCGTGCACATGTGGTTCTCACATTTCTCAATGGAACACTTACAGTTTTGTAGACGGAATCTCTTCACCCCTTGGCTCGGCAAAAATCAGTGCGTAACGTCTCGCGGGTTATCGGAAAATCCCCTTAATGCTTTTCTGAGCAGCAGCTGTGGGACAATATCTGTCCTGCGAGTTCTAAAGGGATATCAAGTTATAAAGGAGGTCTTATCGTTCGTCTCGGGGTCGGCGGTGGAGATTTAGATGAAGAAGTAGCATCGGAATCTAAATTATCGATGGCCGGAAAGATTACAAATTGCGGCTGTATTAAACAGGATACAATATATCTGGCGCTCGGCTGCCCAACAACGGATGCTGAACCACTTCTGCAGAGGCTGGGACGAGGTCATAAACTCTATAAAATTGGTAGCAAAGCACGTTTGGATTATGAAATGGACCAAGAACATGCTCCAGCTATTGATAAAGGGAGTCGTGCAAACTCTAGCCATGACTGATGTACTGCAACTCCCATGAACCAAGAAAAACTTGTGACGGACAGAGGATCATGGGATTTACAGTTAATCTACAGGCAACTGCAACCTACTCTCAATAAAGTGATATCATTATAGTAATATCATGTTTAACCATTAAGGACCACTGAAATGCCAGACATGTCATGGTACAAAGGGGTTTCCTCAACTCCATGTAATTACTTTTAAAGGAGCAGAATCACATTTGTTTATTTTAGTTGGCAGCATATATACAGGAAAAGTTTGCACTGAGGGGTGAAGGGAAGGGTGCATTCATAAAGACACGAAAGGTAAAGGAGGAAGGGGTCAGGCTGAGAGGACGAGAGGTGCGACAGCTAGTGGGGCCGGGGGTGCGACGGCCAGAAGGGCCAGAGGAACGCCGGCCAGAGGGGCCGGGGGTGCGAAGGCCAATGGTGTGACGGCCAGTGGTGCCAGGATGTGAAACCAGAGATAATGAAGGGGTGAATGCTTTCAGTGAATATTGGTTGCGCTGCTGCCTGTGAGATTAACACATTTTTTGTACGCTTTTGCTTGGACTATTCCATTGAGGCTCACGACGCAGTGAAGTTTGAAGGTATCACTGTGCAGCTGATGAACATTCCGCCTATATTTTTGCATGCTGGATAAGGGAGACCCACTGACTAAGTCATTAGCAGAGGCTGTGCAGAGATAATTGGCAGCTGCACTAGACTTCATTGTGCTTCTGGTAAGATATCTGTGTGTCGTTATGACAGATAACTTGTAACAGACAAATGTAATTGCAGAGAACATTTACCGGACAAGAGAGTTCCATTAAATTACTGCTTCTCCTCTCATAACCTCCAAGGCATAAAACCAGATAAGAAACTAATTGGAGTCTAGATATGGCTTGGAACTTGCAAACTCCCCCAGTCTGCACTACAAGCAGCGCCGACACTGAGCTTGTACATTCCTCTGGAGCTGCAAATTCCCTGCATGATATTGGCTCTAGTTTAATCAGGATAATGGGAGTTGCAGCACAACAAAAGGCTGAGACGTGCAGATTTCAAGCAGATGACGCACTGCAGGCACCTTCTTTAAAGGACTACTCCGAGCACTATAACCACTATAGCCTGCTGTAGTTGTTATAGTGCCAGAAGTGCCCAGGTGCCCTCCCACAGCAAGCAGTGGCAAGAGTCAACATGGGTCCACTGCAACCCTTGAGCCTGAACATTATCTGCGCCATGAAAGAAAATCCATCAGGATTAGTAGAACGTTGGCAAAAGTCCTGAGACCAGAAATTGTTGGGGAGTCAGAGCTGGCTATAGCAATTAATATAGTGTAGCGTGAACCATATTGAAGTTTCAGTTAATTGCCGACCCCCCATGTCCATATCCCTTTGGTGTAAATGATATTGTGGTGTTGGGTAATTGGCCTTTCTTCAGTGTGGGCCGCTGTGTTCCCTAAATATTGTACAGGCAGCAGTTGGCCTGTCTAACTGCCTGAAACACTACTACACATCAATTGGTTAAAGAGTTCTAGTTAAATGTGTTATTACGACAATTATGAAGCTCATTTAAAATCCAACAACTGTAGATTTAGAGTCCTCTCCATCTTGCGTTGTTTCTGATACGATAAATGTAGACAGTTTGGAAAACCAAAGCATCTATTAGTGTACTCTCAACTCAAGTAAAAATTCCGAGGTCAGAGAGGACAGCATTTTTGGTACCATAGGAGAGAAAAATTGCGGTTGGTGATTTGCTGCAAACGCCAGAACTTTAAAATGTATTCAAATGTTTTATTTTTAACGTAATCTTTTATTTGCATATATTTTAACGCCTTTATAAAATGACTGGTTGTCTTCAACCCACAGCTTTCCTTTCGTTGCACGTAGAGTAAGGTACTAAAGAAAAAATAAATACATACTACTAAAAAAATATTTCCGCTTGAACAGTTTTCAAGATAATTAACACAACACATAGCCGGTTTTTGGGTTCTAATGGTTAATGTAGGAAGCTCTGTATCCTTATGGATAGTCTACATTAATTATAAGGAAGACTTGTGATCAGATGCTACATAAATGATCCTTGACCCGCTTTTACACTCCAACTGACCTGCTTTTATATTCTGTAGAGTCTTTGGCGTATCTGAAGCATACATGAATTCGAGATGTCTAAGCAAATCAGGGATACCCAAAAGACCTCCTGATTTTTGCCTACATCAGGTGTATGGAAACTTTCCAAAGGACTCACTTGCTACTAAGGAAAGTTTGAGTTTCCTAATTTTCACCACTTATAATGCAGTTCCTTGGAGAGAAAAACAATTTATTACAATTTTTTTTTTTTTTTTTTTTAAACTCAATAAATAAAGTGGCATGTATTTACTAAACCAGGAACTGTGGCACGTAAAAAGCTGGGTAAATATTTCATACTGGGGCTAAGATGTACAATTTTCCATTCCCTACAATTACTGGTTAAGTATTTCAGTGTGCAGTGAGTAATATTTGTAGATGATGCTACAATCCCTGGTTATATGGCATACACAAAAAATAAAATGTCAAAAGGTTAAGCCTTTTTAAGAACATGTAAGAAAATTATCTCTCACTACCTGATTTTTTTCAGGCACTCAGAAAAAAAAAAAAATCACTCAAGGGACCTTTTATCGTAATAATTACATGGCTGGAGAAATCAACACCATCGTGCCTGGACAGAAGTGGTGTTTCAGAATAACAAAGCAGTAAAGAACTAGACAGGAGTGCTTTCACAGAGAGGGTCCTGGTGCAAAGAATTATCAGAGCTCCCATAGTGCAAGGGTAGACAAACATTAAACTCTCAACTTTTTCAATGGATCTGGCTGCTGACTGAGGATGATGAGAGTCTGGGGTTAGTGCAGTCTCTCCTTCGCTCCCACTTCTCTCTTCCTAGCCCAGTCACGCCGTTAAAGGGATGTGGTGCCCAAACGGGCCCCCGAATAAGAGATGCCAATCAGGTGGCCCCAAGAGTGAGGGTCACCCAAATCCCCCTGCAGCTTGTGTGTCCTGTGCAGCTGCACAGGCGGTTGTTCCACCAATGTGAATGATAATTTGCACAACAAGGTTTTACGAAAAGGTAGGTCAACAGCTATTATTAAAAATACAACTCCAATGATGCTTTGCCGCTAACTCTAAGGCTATGATATTTAAATCACTGCTTACCATCAAGATGCATTCATTTTGTGTGTTTCAGTTACTGGTAAAATATTTCAAGAGACACTATAGACAAAAGAACCACAACAGCTTAATGTGGTGTCTATAGCGTGTCCCGGCAGAGTTTTTAATATAAATGCTGCCATAGTTTACATTGGTGCCTAGTACCACCTCTAGAGGCAGTCACTCAGAAGGTGACAGTGTGCAGGAATGGCGCTCAGTGTCTCCTGAATGCTCCCTATTGAGATGCATTGATTGACTGGATCTCTATTAGGAGATAGTGTCGTTTTGCTGTGCATGCACAATAGTCTTTCAATGCTTTCCTATGGAAAAGCATTGGATTGGCTGAGATCATCAAAATTGATAGTCTCAGCCACAGAGGCGGGGCCAGCAACAGTGAGTGAGAAAAGGTGTACGCTCACCTATATTCTCCAGAGTGAGGGGGGCGGGACCGGAAACCTATATATGTATTCCAGCACTATAGTGTTCCTTTATTGAAGGACTGAACAATAAACCTGCAAAACCTGTGTCTGCAAGGGATAAAACCAATGTGAATGATTGGCATATTTAGGTGTGTGTCCCATTTCACAATGTTTACACACTCCCCCAAACATGTTGGCAAACACTGGGCTCCTTATCCAATTAAAGTAGGCAATTAGCAGAGAGTTGTCAGTAAACCAAACCTGGCATGGCAAACCAGTAAGGATTACTGCAATTTATTCCAGCAACTAAGAAGTTACAAATAAAATACAATTAAACCCCATTGTGATGACAGCAGCCCGCGATTCAGACTCCCAGCAGGAAAGAGATTAACATAACACTTAAAAAGTCCCTCACTCTAATGGTTCTGTGAGGTCTGGGTTAGTCAACCAAGCACAAATAAATCAGGCAATATTTAACGAGGAAAAATGTGAGCAAAATTCGAGCACTGCTCTAAAAGTGGAGCTGTCGCCATGGAAACAGTTACTCCACATTTTACCCATGTTATCTACAATTACTCTACATGAGCCATGCTAATACGATCAATGGATAATTTGATTATATATTAATAGGGAAATCCTAAATCTCTGTTAAGGGACGTGGCCTTCAAGAACTGAGCGATCTTTGTGATGGACACAAACACAAATTTTGTGCATTTCTGTCAAGTAACAGCTAGAGTAAAGAACTTTTGAAATGAAGGCCCTGTGCCAGTCCTTTTCAAGGGACGCCAATTTATATAAGCCTCTGTGAACAGGCCTTAACGCCACTAATCCTTTAATTGTACTCAGGAAATATGAAGGGGCTACAGTCTTGTTGGAGAATTTCACTGTGATTGTTAACCATTCGACGCGAGAGATTAAAAACACCAATTGGAACTGCACGCAGCGCCGATCAGCATGCGCGATTTGCAGGAAGCAACGGCTACAAAGATGCACTGATTGCTCAAGTTTAATAAATAGTGATACACTCTCCATGATAAGTGCTTCCCACTGACTGCGCAAAGCCAGCGGCCAAAGCAGAAAAACTTCACAGGGGAAGCGCTCGGATTAAACCAAGCTCACAGCAACAAACGATAAGATAATGAAGAGTTCTTTTTGTGAACACGATGTTTGGAAGTGTTAAGTCCACGTTGATAATAAGTATTCTTGAGAGCTCTGCCCAGGAGAGAAGAGTTCTGCTGTAATCTTAAAGCGGCACTGTCATGCCGAACTTACCTTTCCTCAATCTCTTCCTCTTCTCCCCCTCTCTCAGGATCTGTTCTTCTTTTCGTCCTGTCTTCTTTAGTTTTCTTTAAAATCATAAGACAAAGTAGGGACTCTTTGCCTTATGGAGGATTCCTCCGCTTGACCAGCTCTGACCAGCGGAGGAGCAAAGTGTGCTTCATTTCCGCTGGTCAGAGCAATTTTCCCACAATTCTCACCTTTCCTCTGTGTTCCCACGATGCTTCCTGTCATTTTAGACGAAACTGCCGAATTGCGTTCTCACTGAATGAGAACAGTATGTTCGTTTTTTTTAGAACGCAATTCGGCACTTTATTCGGATCGGAATTTGAGGGGGGAATAACATAACTAACCTGTAAAATAAAATTAAACTTACCATTCAACGTCTTCTTTTTTCTCAAATCTTAATTTTTCAGCCCCAAAAAAGGCCAAATAAAAAACCATCATAACCGTCGAACTTAAAATAAAAATCCAGTGCGCAAAAAAAAAACCTGACGAAAAAGAAAAAACCTGAGCGCAAAAAAATAATCCATCTTCACCCATGGAGGGCTCCGCGCAGACTGAGCTCCGCAGGGCGGGGAAGGCTTATAAAGCCTTGCCCCGCAATTAGGCTAAGAACACTCTGATTGGTGGGTTTAAGCCAATCAGAGTGCTCTTTGTCATTTTACACAGCGTGGGAAAATTCAAAAGAACTTTCCCACGCTGTGTAAAATGACACAGAGCACTGTGATTGGATGGATTTCAAGCCATCCAATCACAGTGCTCTGTGTCATATTACACTGGGGACCTCTAGTCATTTTACTTGGGGACCCCTAGTCACCTTGTGGGGGGGGGATTGATTTAGGGCCCCCACCCGCCGTCCAGGGGTGGGGGCGGGGTGGGCCGGGCGGGGAGGACAGTAGGTGTGTCCCCCTTCATTATATTTATGGCCCCCACCCACCACCCAGGGGTGGGGGCCGGAGGGGGGGTGGACAGTAGGTCCCCCCCCCTCATTATCATTATGGCCCCCACCCGCCGTGCAGGGGTGGGGGCCGGGGGGGGGACATTATGTCTCCCCCCTTATTTTACTTTAAGGCCCCCACCCGTCGTTTACGGGTGGGGGCCAATAGTTTTTGTTTTGTTTTGTTTTTACAGTGAGCAGCCACAGGCTCCCTTATGCTATTATGGGGGTCATATTGACCCCCATAGAGTGAGAGGGACCTGGGGGGGGCTTATGAAGTGGCGGGGAGCACTGTTCCCTGCCGCTTCTATCTTTACATATTACATATTATGCGTGCCGGTAGCTCCCTCCTTGTAATAAACTGAATGAACAAACAAACACTAATACTCAGTGTTTGTTCGGCTAATATTTCTATTCACTCATTCGTATGTCTGATGAATGAATGAATAGATGAAATTCCCGTTCGCATGTCCAGGTGTTTCACTGGGCATGTGCGGGAATCTCAGTGCTATCTAGTGTGGGATGACGTGTCCCACAGGGACTTCCTCTACCCACACAAACATGGCGGCGCCCTGAATATAGATCGGGGCAGAAAATAAGGAATAAAAAATAGGTAATGTGGGGGGCTTAGGGACATTTGGGGATGACTAGGGTGTCAGTTAGAGATAGTGGAGGCCGGAAGGGGGTAAAAAAAAAAACCAAAAAACAGAATTCGGCATGGCAGTGCCGCTTTAATGAATACGTAGCGAAGTATCTTATTCAAAAGTGACACGGCCGGCTCAAACACATGGGTGGTGGGGGGGAATAAACGCACTAAATGACTTTCAAAAGTCAGACTTTATTTGGTGGATAAACATTAAAATGTAGGTATCCCAAAGTAAATGCACACTGTCTTTATACTCTGTATTTTGGGGGTTTCAAAGCAATATTTGTGGACTAAATACATTTATTTTAACAGAACTTCAGGGACAAGCCTACAAAAACACACACACATTATATTATATATGTCTCATGACATTTCATTGTTACACCTGGCATCAGTATGTATGATAACGCAAAATGTAAATGTCTATCAGCTCCTTCAAGTTACGTCTCTTTAATTTCTATTTCAATTTCATTTTAAATACTATTGTATAGCTCTGCCTTGTTTGCTTGCTTGATTTTTTATGAAGCTTTTTGACCCTCCAAAATAATTTGGAAGAATATATTATAATATGCAATATTAATATACATTATATATTGATGTTAACAAGTTTTATCAAAAATTATGTTAAAATCTTCAGCTTCAATAGAATATAATAGAGGTATTGACAGGAAACGCCCTTTGACCAGTTTGGCGAACACAAGCCCTGAAGATAATACCATATCAGTAACAGCAGACATCATATGAATCCCAAATCAGACAGCAAGAATGGATCCAAACCTTTATTCGTTTTCACAAAACAAACCCAAACATTATTCAGCATTCACAAAAGCATGGCTGCATTTTGCAGCATTTTGCAGAGGTAAAAATCCCTAGCCAATTGTGCCGAAATCATAAATTGCAGGCAAAACTGTAAAGCACAATAAACAGGAAAACATGGCATGTCTCCGTGAAATACAGACACTCCTCACTTACCGACCGGGTTGTAGGAACGGCCAAATTGGTCGGTCTGGAGTCAAGGGATTCCCTGCTCTGGTGCGTTCGTCTATGTTCGGGGAAGTTTCCCTGAACATAGATATGCGCACCAGAGCAGGGATACCCACGACGGCTCGCACTTACGCCTGATCATAAGTGCAAGCCGTTGTAAAACAGGTAGGTCACTAAATAAAGACAACCTGTAATACAGAACAATAATCCATTTCAAACTGGTGAGCATCATTTGCCAATCTTTATTGTAATCAAGTTTTCTTGGAGTAACATCCTCCGTAGTTTTAAGGGTACAATAATCCCCTTCCCTGCCTCAGTCAATAAATCTGTGTTCAGTGTTACTTTATTGTTCAACAAACCCACAAGAGGTGTGTAAATAACGAATGGTGAGCAAATCACTCCAGCATATCCAGAATTTTTCATGTGGGACACTGCACACGTGTGTTTTTCGAAAAGAGCATTTGTCACATTTTTATGCTTGACTGCAGACATTCAGCAAAGTTGAATGTTCCAGGGAAAGCAGGTAAGTGTGACCGGATAGTTCACCTATGACGAACATTGAAAAACAATCAAAGTATTACCCCCTGTACAAATGTTAAATTACATTTATTTCTTCTTTAAAAAAAAAAAAAATGTAAAAAAAAGAATCTGCAGTTTCTAAAAACGCAGACTGAAATTTTTGGAGAAATGCACTTTTTAGGCAAATATAGTCAAACTGCAAACTTCTCCAACTTAGCTTTTTTTCCAAGCTCTGCTAGCTTACCCTAAAATTAGAAATTCCTTTGTCAATTCTCCACAATTCTGGTTTTATTGAATAAATGACATTGCTAACAGTCCCGCCTCATCGACTTTGGGAAAGGAATCTGTTCATGGACGAAATCCAAATGAGAAGCTTTCTATAAATCGCAGGCCTTGCAAACACATCGTGCTCCTGCCAGTGGACCAGTTCAGTTTCCAGCAAGGGCCATATTTGTTTATTTCCAAATGTGCCGGCTCTCACGCAAACAGCAGTCAATATGTCCACGGACGTCAGAATCACTTTCCAAAGACACACAGTGTCTGAACTCTCAGTACAGCATTCGGTAGCCTCCGGCCCTCCTTCCCAATTTGCTTCCTCCAGAGGATCTATTTTAAGGACATCCTTCTTAGTAATAAGCTCGATTGCTGGGCCTGTTCCTTCCCATTTGAACGTGCTCATTTGTGTAAGAACATCCTGCTTATAAAAACATTGGCTACTTCAACGCTTCCTACAAAAATAGCCCATCCCGAGATGCCTCGCAAGCAGGGAAGTGTCCCAAATATGTTATGGTTGAGAAAACGGCATATCTAAACTGTCTTTATTTATAGAACTCAGGAATACCTGTTTAGGAGCGCACTGTTCTGTGGCCTATAACTAATGTATCTATGCCGAATGACAAATAAATTGCATGGGATACGTTCGGGCAAGGGTGTCAAACTCGGTCCTCCAGGGTATTAAAGCAGTTTGCTTCTTTTCCCTTACATTTTCTGTATGCAAATCAGTTTCTAAAAATGTTATCAACAGACAAATTATTTTGACCTAAACAAGTTAAATATAAATGTTGCTGTTGTTATTGCTTGATCTGACAGTTTTTCAATGGGGAGGGGGCAATATGGTAACTGTAAGATATTCTTTCACTCCAAAAACGCTGCAGTGGCCATGTGATGCCAAACAGCCAATCAGAAAAGAATCTAAGATTTCATAAACATGTTCCCAGGGTTCCACTCTGTATACAAGAGGGAATATTGGGTTGATCTAATAAATTCCATTATAATGCTAACGGCCCTCTATTACTAGAAGCAATTAAGGTTTAATTGATTTTCGTTGGTTAGTTGATTTTGCAAAAAGCAGGCCCAACTAGCAAAAGTTGAAGAATGCTTGCCAGTTCAAAACATTCTGTCTTTGAGCAATATTAATCAATTTTCAAATTTCCTTAAATGGTACATCATTTTTATTTCTTTTTTTTATTAAAAATGATCGCTGTCAATCACAAAGCAATATCTCAATTCATATCCAGGATTTGCTGGGTGAAAGATAGAGACAGGAGACGAAGGAGTGTATTTACTAAACCGGGCATTGCAAGGAACTGAAAAACTAAATTGGGAATTTTAGGACAAAATTCACAAATTGAGAAACAACTGAATATAAGTATTTTTCTAATGCAGCTATTCGGTCTAAAACTTAGCAATTCAATGTTCACTACACTACATTCTCTGTTTAGTGAATAAACCCTAATCATATTGTTTAAAATGTTTTTGTTTTTTTTTCCCACCAAGAACCATACATTCCAATATATGCATCTAATTTAACATGCATCTCGGGATACAGACAATATTATACACACGCCACATATGTCTAACATTTTCCACTGGAGCCGGGAGCAATCGAGACATTAGGTTCCTTATTGTGGAGTCTGATTATGCTTTCTTGGCTATAGAGCCTCAAGCGAAACGTTTCCCCCCCCTCTCTAGTTTTCTCCAAGGGAATGCTAATTAAATAAAGTTATCATTGTTGATTCAAATGTTGACTTTTTTATTTTATTTTTTACATTTCACATAAAATGCATACAAAATTTAACAAGCCTGCAAAAAAGTATTCACAGTTTCAAATATGATAAAATGTTGACTTTGCCAGGAACGAACATATGCGTAATATGCAGTAGTAATCATACACAAAAAAATATAATGAAAATTTCATCTACATCCAAAGCTTAGCCAAGTGGAGCTCCATGCAAGTGCCCTAAGAGTTCATCTTTTAAGATTTTAAGCTCGAACGTGATGGCTAAAGCGGCACTCCGTGTATGTACAGCCCAGTCCGAGTGGGGTGACACCAATTGTATCACAGGCACGACCACATACTGAATCCACCCAACCCTAATTTAAAGGGACACTATAGTCACCTGAACAACTACAGCTTAATGTAGTTGTTCAGGTGAGATCTATAGCTCCCTGCAGGCAATCTAATGTAAACACTCAAAGAAAATACAGTGTTTACATTGATTGATAGGAATACCTCCAGTGGCCGTCACTAAGACGGCCACCAGAAGGACTTCCTATCATGCATGGCCCTAAAAAGGCCATGTACACGTCAGACGTATTAAAATACATCTGATGTGTGCAGGAGAGAGAAGGCACTGTGTGCGCGCCTCCTCTCTCCTGCCTGTCAGCAGAGGAGAGGGGGCGGGCAAAGACCGCGAGCTGAGCGGTTAGTCAGCTCAGCTCGCGGCCGCGCACACCGCGCTCAGGACTTCATAGGGCAGCATGAATGCTGCCCTATGAAGTATGTGCGCATGTGCGGCGAAGCTGCGCATGTGCACAAGGAAGCATCTGATTGTTGCGCATGGAAGCGTCTGATTGCTCCCTGCTCGCGCCTGCCTATTTCGTCATTTTGATGAAATAGGGGGCGTGGCTTCACGAGTCTCCCGGCACTGGAACGAGGTGAGTAAAAAGGGCTGCCTGGAGTGACCCTTTAAAGTAAATCGCTATCTTTAAAAGGACACTATAGTCACCAAAACAAGCTTAGCGTAATTAAGTGGTTTTGATGTTTAGATCATGTCTCTGCAGTCTCACTGCTCAATTCTCTGCCATTTTGGAGTTAAATTGTTTTGTTTTTAGAGTCCCAGTCACGCTTCCTTTATCGCAAACTCTGTTTAATTTAGAATTTCTTATCTCCTGCTCTGATACTAGCTTGCTAGACCCTGCAGGTGCCTCAAGTGTGTTATTTAAGTTCAATTTACAGAGCATGTGATAAAAACATTTAAAGCAAGTTAAAAGGACACTCCAGGCATCAAGACCACTTCTGCCCATTGGAGTGGTCTGGGTACCAACTCTCACTACCCTTAACCCTGCAGGT
This sequence comes from Pelobates cultripes, assembly GCA_933207985.1. Taxonomy (NCBI): domain Eukaryota; kingdom Metazoa; phylum Chordata; class Amphibia; order Anura; family Pelobatidae; genus Pelobates; species Pelobates cultripes. The sequence continues at coordinate 137,205,560 of OW240920.1, read as the reverse complement.
GTAATTATTGCAGTTTTTATAATGACCTTGCAGGGTTAACGCCTCCTCTAGTGGCTGTCTACTAGACCGCCACTAGAGGGAACTTCCTGCTTCATAGCACAGGTTTTCTGTGCTATAGCGACGCTGGACGTCCTCACGCTGTGTGAGGACCTCCAGCATTGCTAAAATCCTCATAGGAAAGCATTTCCTATGGAGAGGTCTAATACGCATGCGCGGCGCATTAGGTCTCCCCCGACGGCCGGCGTGATAGGTCTCCCCCGCCGGCCGGCGTGATAGGTCTCCCCTGTCAGATTACGTGGTGACGGGGAGGAGCGTGGGCAGACCCAGAAGCAGCGCCGAGGGACAACGGCGCTGCCTCAATTAAGTCACTGAATGGGTTTTGACCCCTTCAGCAACTAGGGATGGAAGGTGGGAGGGAGAGGGGACCTACCGTGCCAGGAAAACGATTTGTCTTCCTGGCACTGGAGAGTCCCTTTAACATCTGATTGAAAATGCAAAAAAAAAAAACAAACAACATTTCATGCAGGCTGTGTCAGTCACAGCCAGAGAAAATGCTAGGGCTGCATGGACAGAAACAAAAGTAAATTTAATTCCAAAGTGGCAGAGAATTGAGCAGTGAGACTGCAGATTTTGATATATATCCCAAAACTGTTTTGGTGGCTATAGTGTCCCTTTAAATATACAATTGCTTATACAGTGGGACCTCGGTTTTACGAATTTAATGCATTCTCCGAGACGTTTTCTTATTGCGAAAAATTTGTAAACCGAAACGCGGTTTCCCATAGGAATGCATTGAAAACCAATTAATCCGTTCTGGAGGTCAGAAAAAAAAGTCAAAATGAGCTGGCATGGAAACCAACCCACAATGCTGAATACACAATAATAGGCCCTTTAGAAGCATTGATGACACTGATTTCTTGTTTATTGTTTTATTATATCACTGTATATGTCTATATTTGCAACTATACATTGCTCATATATTATGCAAAGATTTTAACTTATTATTATTATATGTATAAATAGTTGTTTTTATTTAGTATATTTATAATATGTTTATGTACCCCAATATGAGAATTGTATTTTTTATTCTGTATTTTGTTTGAATATAATCTCAATAATATGTTCAGTGCATTTTAATATGAGAATTGTATTCTCTTATTTTGTATTTCGTTTGATTATTTTTAAATATAAGGCAGTTAGCTGTTCTCCATAATTAGGACTGGTTTGCCCGTTTATTAAATGGAGCCCCTTAGTCACTTCCGGGTTGCCGAATGGACGTATAGGAATGACGCAATGACGGCCGACACGTCATGATGCAACGACGGAACGTGGGTCATGACGTCATGGAACTCCGGGAACTCCGCGGGAAATTCAATTTCCGGAAGCACAGATTGAAAAGGACGCCAGAAGAAGAGGACTTTACACTTGAGAAAGACATATTGTCGAAACGCGTTGTGTTTTTTATGTAATACTTTTACATTTTTATTTACCTTGTTATTTTATTCAAGTAAATACTTTTTTAAAGCTTGAAAAAAAAAAAAAAAATTTTGGTCCATTATCTATCTTTCCTACATCTGGAATTCTGCACCAGTACCTATAGGAAGATCGTGGGGACATCTTGAATAGCTTGGAAAAGCTGATTTTCCACATGCAATCAAGCTAGAGCCTGCTATTTTAGGCTCTATTTATTGTGAGTGACCCAATACTTTTGCTTTTATCATTTCTACTGTTTACAGTTTTACACTATGTATGGACTTTTATGTTTTACAGATTAAGTTCAAACAACGATTACTATTAAGTATTCAAATTTTGTACCTTTTACTCTGTTTATTGCACCCCCCACTTTGCTATTTTGTTTGAACAATAATAGGCATGCAAGCGACGAAGCTCAGCTCCCTACCTTTCCACAGCTTGAGAAATACACCAAAAAGTCCCAAAACAACTGCAAACAATTTCCAGAATGGCTCCAACACTCGATGCAAAAGCCGCTCCAACACCTCCACACTGGACGCCACGTGCTACCCACAGACTCGAGCATGCAGGGGGCGGTGCTATAAACCTCCCAGGTGCAATGCATCCTGGGGAAACTTGCTTTGTTTTGCGAAAAAAAATTGTAAACGGAGGCATTATTTTCAATGGATTTTCATTTGTAAACCGAAAATTATGTTAATCGAGGCGTTTGTAAACCGAGGTCCCACAGTATGTTTATTTAAATTTAAAAAAATATATAGAGAAGAGAAAGAAAAAAATGCACATGGACGTACATCTGCACTCATGCATGCGCTTATACGTGCACACCCACATGCGAAAAATACAAATGGGATGGCACAGGCTACCAACTACCAGCAAGGAAATAGATAGGAGAATGGCAGGTTTTCTCACCCGTAGCATGTGGAGGAAGCAGAGCAGCAACATCCGGGTCCTACAACAACACAAAACCTCAGCAAGTACAACAGCAATCAGAGGCGCAGTTACCGAGGTCACACCTCATCAGCAATGAACTTGACAATTCTATGCAGAGATCTATCCGAAACTCCCACACGCTAACTGCCAGAGAATTAAAATAGAGGATAAAGGGCCCACACTCCTGAAAAATGTTCTCATCTGGTCATTAGAGAACTGCACGGATCTAGTATAATATCCTTTAGATTGTAAGCTTACTGGCAAGTCTCTCAAACACTGCCATAACAAACTCATATTGTAACCCAAAGAGTTTTGTTTTTTTTCCCCCAAGTTAACGTGCATGCATCTAGTGCTGTGGCATTTAAAGGAGCTAAATCAGAGAATAATTGTGGGATTCTGGGTAACAAACGGTAATGATAAACGCGTATCTTAACATGTAACTTAATCATATAAAATAAAGAAGCACTTTTTGTTGTTTTTTTGAAAAGGTATCTAAGTACTGTGAAAAAAACAGGGTGTTGTCATAATTGATAACAGAAAACCAAGCAACCATGCAGGAATAATCCTGATTAACTAGCACATTTCGTTCATGTTTTTGCACGAATGTAAGGTTTTTTTTATGCTGTTCTGGGTTATTCACCAAAGTGTCAATTGTTGCGAATTCAAAGTAAATTATATTTTTGTTTTTGCAAAAATGGATGGATTGAAACCATCTATTTAACATAGACTTCTTACATTATTTTAAAATCCTAATAATTTACTCTTTAATGATTAACCCTGAATCCGTTTGTCAAGGGGGCTATAATTCCAATTTGCCGTGTATGGATAAAGCATGTGATAACATGGTATATAATTTGATTTTTAGGAACTTGAATTTAGATTCACTTTTAATTCTCACTTTAGTAAATGCAATGTGAATTAAAAATGAATGTCAGATTTCTAGACCACAATAGCCTAATTTGAAAACGTCTATATTTTTCTCAGTTCAATTATTTTGGCATAGCATTTGTATGTCACATTAAATTCCTTTAGTGAATTAGAAGGCTGGCTATAAAACCTGCATAGGAAACAATCTTAGTAGCTTTGCACATTTGTGAAGAAATGACTCCGTTCATCAGGATTTCTACCTTTGTTGTACAGTTAATTCACCCAATTCAGCTGGAATTCGGCATATAGCTTTAATTTCTACCCTTCGGATGGATTCAGGCGAATTCCCCGTGTAAAATCTAGGTGGCCGCCATTTCGGCACTTTAAAATGGCCGCGGCCATTTTACGTGCGAACAGCGGTGTTTGCCCGTCAACGCGTGGAACTAAAATCGGATACGCAAACAGGCGAACACCGCTGAGACCTCCATACATCCTGAACTTCGCACGGGAAAGACCGAATCACCGGCCGTTCGGTAGTTACATGCAACTTCGTATGGGGATTGCAACGACCACGAAGATGCGAACGGATGGCAGGGCTTTCGTCTCTTTTATTCGCCTAAACGGAGACCGACCGCAGGGCCAAAACTTATGGAACTATTTTCGGCTAGATGATCCGTGCGGTCGGTCAAAACTTTAGTGCTCCATAACTCCCGAACCATTCATCCGAATGGACTGATTTTTTGACATGTTGTCCCCACAAATGAGAACTATCCAGCGGTGCCCAATTTAAAGGTGTACCCCCTGTTTTTGGGGTACATCCAGAACTGGGGTAAAATAGTGCACGTTTTAATGAAGTTAACTGTTTATCAGAGGGGAGGGAGGTAGGGGCTGTAACCTATACCTGATTGGTGATTTAATGCCTCCCCCTGGGTGTGTATTTCTTGTCTGTAACCCTAATAAAAAGCAGGCTGGAGATTCCAGACCTCAGATCTACTTGTATCCTGATTCTGGACTCTGACTGTTATTTGGGAATTCGTATGCTTTACCAAGGGGATTATCTTGGGAAGCTGTTATATTTCTTATGGACTTCATTGCTTAGAACTACCTTAGACGCTGGCATTGCAGGAGGAATTATCAAAGTGGTTCAGCTATACTTGATTTCCTTACAACATTCTACTGAAAATCTTACTAGTTCTTAAACAAGAGAAGTCAAAGCTTCTACAAATAAATTATTATTATTGGCATTTATATATCGCCAACCTATTCCGACTCGTTTTACGGTGTTATAAAGGGGGTGTTTAACAACAAATGAGACAAACTACTACAAAATTTGCACATAAATTTCAGTTGATAAAGACCCTGCTGTAACAAGCTTACAATCGAAAGGTAGGTGTCCTTTTACGTTACAGGAAAAGTAGCCATTTTAGATATGTTGTATCTGTATGGGGGAGAAATTCATGTGTCAATTTCATTTATTTTTAAGCAATTCCCTCTTACTCAGCTTCCTCTCCTCGGCCTACAATGTTGTAATCTGCTGAACGTGCTATTATGGTGGGGAACTTTCTGGCGCTACGAGACCCCATCCAAATACCCGACAAACAAGCTGTTGAGAAACATTGTCTCATTTTATAAAAGATAAACAAGACAATTAACGGACTATTACAGAACAAGAATGAAAGCCCTGTAAGCAGAGGTCTGAGGAGGCCTCTAGAGAACAGGGCAATACGGTCCTGCAGTGCTGGACAGACAGGAACAAAGGGTTTTGGATCCTAAGACATGGGGGGCACATGGAAAAGAATCAAAGTAAAAAGGGGGACTCTGGAAGAACCACAAAGAGAATTTGACACAAAAATATCAGGGACCCAGGCATTTTGGAAGGGCAGAAGAGCACATAATTAAAATATAGGGACTCAACGGGGAGCCCCCAAAAAAAGACACGAGAGAGACTCTGGTAAGGTGGGAGACGCAAACAGGGAGGCAACTCAAGAGAGGGAAAGAGAAAATAGAGGGGTGTAAGTAAACAGAGAGAGGCAGCACTCGGACAGAAAAATAAGGGGGGTTTGGAGGGATTAATCAAAAGAGGGACTGAGCTGAAGGATAGACTCAGCGTGTGAGGGTAATAAGACAGAAAGACAGGAGGATGGGGTGGGGGTAGGCATTGGTGAACCTCAGCAGAACTGGGGGAGATGTAGAGGGAGAGATAAGACCAATTTAGGATTGGAGGGATGGAGCCTAGGAGGGAAAAGTTCTATCAAAGAAAAGAGAGGAACACACATGATGCAAAGTAATATTCAGTTAAAGCAAAACAGACACACCCACCTCTAAAATGTGTACTTTATAAAGATAAACTCTTTGTCAAATACTCACACTGGTTGTGTTGGAATTACAGTCAAAAGATAACCTGAGACAAGGTAGGGACTACCTTGACACAAGTCAGAGCTACCTTTTCTCCAGGAAAAAGTCTCTGTATATGGAGGAACCCCTGATCACGCGCATGCCAAAGAGTACCACACGGATAAGCCACTAGCCGAAGAGGACCAGCAGGAACAGCATTGCGGAGGCCGTGATGGACAGGTTCAGGTAAGTTTAACCCACCTTTCCCTGCACTCCTCAGCCATCGCACTGCCAGTGGTACAGTCTGCAGTCACTGTCGGAGGTCTTTGCAAAGACACTGACAGAGCCACTTTAAGAGAGAGTTATTGAAAAATAGGACCTTAAATGGATGAGTCTCATAAATGTTGTAAACTAACAACAGTTCGAAGAGAATGGCTAAAAGTGACTGCCACTAGAGCGCTTACTAGCCAACAATGTAAACACAACCTTTGTTCTGGAAAGGCAGCATTTACACTGTTAAGGCTACAGGGACTGTAGATCCCAAAGTGCACCCCTTTATTACACAAAATGCTATTAAGGAGCTTGTCCATGCTCTACTAATTTCCCGCATGGATTATTGTAACCCTCTCCTATTGGTCTTCCCAAAAATTGTATTGCCCCGCTAGTCTGTAATGAATGCTGCCACACCTCACCACTCTGTCAGTCCTTACATTAGCTTCCTGTATCCTATAGGAGTCAATTCAAAGTGCTAACCAATACCTTTAAAGCATTGACCAATTCTAGCCCATCATATCTCTTCACAGATCCATAGCTATGCCCCTTCTCGGTCTCTCCGCTCTGCCTGTGACCTTCTCCTGTCCGCTGCTTGCACCCATACGGCCAACTCACGCTTGCAGGACTTCTCACAGGCGACTCCCTTCCTATGGAATAGCCTGTCTTCCGCCATCAGACTCTCCCCTAATCTTCAATCGTTTAAGAAGAAGTGCCTTAATATCCGGCTCTTTAGGAAAGCTTATGGCCTCCCAGAGTAACCTCTACCTCATATACCGGTCTCCTGCTCTCTCCTAAAGGGCAGTACTCTACTCTCTCCTCCAGCTCTGCTTCACTCCCACCTAATTTGATTGCTATTTCCTGTCCTAATGTGTTTTATACCCCATCTCCTATAGACTGTAAGCTCGTTTGAGCAGGGTCCTCTTCAACCTATCGTTCCTGTAAGTTTTCTTGTAATTGTCCTATTTATAGATAAATCCCCCCTCTCATAACATTGTAAAGCGCCATGGAATCTGTTGGCGCTATATAAATGGCAATAATAATAATAATAATAATAATAATAATAGGGGTTCTGGTGACTACTGTGTCCCTTTTAAGGAAAGGAAAGAAAAGTAAAAAGGCGTAAGAATAAAATAGAAAAATAATGGAAATGAAAGACATTTGTGGGGGGAAGACCCAGGTGGGTCCTAACTCTAACCATTCACCTTGCTTCCTTGAGCTTCTGAAAAAGATCTCTAATGAGACAAAAAGGGGTATTTTTTTATATACACCCCTATATATTATTAACCCTTAATAGGGAACACATGGGATGGGCGGCTGCATTGTAACAAGGGTGAGTGATACAAAAAATGGATACAAATGCAGAAGGATAAGTCCTGCGCTCACTCCCATCACTGGGCGGCAGCAATGACTACAGTACACATCAGCCCCAATATATAGTAAAAACCAAAGAAAAACAAGTTACCTGCGCTCTCTCCTAAATCCCTATGTATTTTGAAACAAATTGAGTTTTTTTTAGTTACCTCCAATGGCCATGGGACAGGATAAGCCCACCAAATAAAAACAAGTTCCTTGAAGCAAGGTGAATGGTTAGAGTTAGGCCCCAACTGGGAGGGGTGTGCATTGACGTTGGCAGGTGGGCTTATCCTCTCATGGTCATTGGAGGCACCTAAAAAAAAACTCCATTTGTTTAAAAATATGTGTATTAAAATAACGTGTACTGTAGTCAATGCTGCCGCCCGGTGATGGGAGTGAGCGCAGGACTTATTCTTCTGCATTTATATCCATATTTTATAGACTGCAAGAAACATATATAGGGTTAAAATAATATTATTATTTTTTTAAAGTTCAATGGAAAAATGTGTTTGAAAAAAGCAAACAAGAAAAAGGCAAGGCACAGGTTCAAGGTGAAAGGTTTATCAGACAGCAGAGTCTTAGTCAGCCACAGAAAGTGAAAGCGGCAGATCAGGACCTGCCAGTCCTATATACCTTCACTCATACAGCGAAGTGGTTAAGATGATTGGGGGGGTTGTCAGTCACTGTGTGACGACAGCCTGCACGCCCCGCTATAACATTTTCCAGATGTGGGAGACAGAAGCAGGCTTGTTCCATGCTCACTGGAAGCTGAGATTGGCCGGAGATAATTTGAAATTCCTGAATTCAGGCCAAAGTCTGCCTATAGACTATTGGAAGACTAGCGCAAGTTACTGCTAGGGAGACTGCAAGGCTGGGGGGGAATGAAAAAAACTTCAATGGTGGTTGGGGGAATCCCTGTCCACAAGGAAAAAAATGCAATTCACACTGCTGATCTACATACATATGGCAAATAATCACCCTGTCACTTTGTTAGTTTTAATGGTCTTATAGGGGATTAAAAAATAAAACAAATACACACATCAGTGAGGGTATTTAACTTCACTTTTAATTTTCCCTTCCCTTAAAATTAGACCATACACAACATCCTTAATCTAAATGAAGTTGTTATGGTGCCAGAAGGTCCCCCCATGCTCACTCATACCTCAAGGAGTTGAATAGTTCTTGTGCAGTTTAACACCAAAGTTGCCTCCAGCACCAATTTCAACCCCCCCCCCCGAGAACGGTTTAACCCCTTGAAGTAAGAGTGCGTTTGAGGTCCTCCTGGCACCATAACAACTTTAAATTATTTTGTTATTGTGCTTAAACTGGCCCTTTAATAGAATTATATTCTGACATCGAGGGCATAGTATTACTTTACTATTCCCATGATCCTCTGATGCCATGAAACAATGTCAAATCTAGGTTTGTTTGTTTTTTTTTGTTTTTTTTACTTTTTTAGCCTTGTGTTTAATAGGTAATTAGTATGTGACCTGAACATGTGAAAATTTGGTTATATGCGGCTAGCAAATAAGGAAATGTAGAGGCTTGCAAAGCATAGGAAAAACCAGTAGAGGATGGATGAATATGCATTCCACTGACATCACAGAAGATCCTGAAAGGTTTCAGTGTTGCAAGGATCTCTCTCATTTAGACCTTAAATATTACATCAGGTTTGCTTGGTTAGATCAAAGAAACATTACTACTTTGACAGGTATTATTTTATTGTGATTGATAGATTGATTGGAGCCAAGTATTAAAACACATTTTGCAGCGGTCGCACAGTCTCAAAGCCTTTGTAAGACGGACTTTGAGCCAAGATATGGAATAATTGTTATTGAATCACCCTTGTGCATCAGCGAGCAGTTACTAGCAAGAGATCGGATCGTGAATTGTGCTGGGATACGGAACAGGTGATTAAGATCAGACTATTGCAGCTTGAGACTAGGGTTCAATGTACTAAAATAGCACTATGTAAGCCAGGGCAAGGCGATTGGTTGAACAGATTGTGTGACCTACAGAATAACTGTTCTCCTCCCCTTGAATAACCCAGCGTCAAATCTACTTAATGTGTTATTAAGACTTTTACTGGCTGTGATACTTAAAAAAAAAAAAAAATTAAATTAAAAAAAACTATATATATATATATACTTTTTTAAACAGGTAATAGATTTACTGCGGCAATAAAAACTCATTGCTACAGATTAGGTGTGTCTGCTACGCTCCCTCCCACGGCGGCTAGGCTTGCTAAGTTCCCAAGCTGCCACGCACATCAAGGCGCCCACTTTTGCAGAGGTGATTAAAAAACATGGCAGATCTCCCAAATTCTGCCATGCAACCTTTATTAAAAGTAAGGCTCCACTGTGAGATGGCTCAGTGGGTAGTTGCTCCAACTGCAGCACATATTGGAAGAGTCGCAAGTTCAGTGCCTGGGAAGGTCAGTTAACCTCTCACCTTTCCCAGGTAGATTAATGGAGTAGCATTTAAGGGCTCCAAGCATCTTAACCACTGCAGCCTGTCCTAACCTAGTTAAGTTTCCCAGATATGGGGCAAACCGTTTTGTTTCCTCACCCAGCATAGCACTCCCGGTTCTCCAACTGGCACTAGGTCGCTGCAGGAGGAGAGGTAACTCCGGCGCGGGAAACAGCTAAGTGAAGAAGGTTTGTTGGATTGGTTGTTTTTTTTGTTTGTTTTTTTGTTTGTTTAACCCTTTCAACACCAGGGGGGTGCGTGGAGGCAGAGGGACACTATAGTGTTAGGAATACAGTTTAAGAGAATAAAACACACTTGTACGCACCTTGAAGGGAGCGGCTGTACCTTTGGCGTTTAAACTTGCTCAGTTTGCCACATTGTGTTAGAATTTAATAGGTGGCAAGGTAATTAAGCTTTTTCGAAACAAACAGTGATTAGGAATTGGCCGATTCTGCCGTAACTTGTCATACAGAGCCTGGTATAAAACTGGTGCCTTTACTCCTAATTGCTACCTAACTAAGCTGCCCACTAACTGCTTAATTACATAATATATGCTGGTACAAGGCTGCGAGAAGCATCTTATATTCAAACGTGACTGGCTTCACGCACTCCCTATTAGCCACAATTCTGGCTAATTCCATAGCAAAAACATTGCTGTTTACGTAATAAACAAACTAAAAACTGGCAAAAATAGGCCAATATAGAAAATTTCCTAACTCAGTGGTTATTAACTAGGCACTATGGCCATTTTAAGCAATTTAGCACAGAATAAGCGTCCCTGTCCACCCACAGTCCGGCCCCCACTGGAGGTGCGACTAACGCAGAAACAACACACTTCCATCTAGCAATACCAATTCATACCAGTAATGGGCACTGTGATAGGCCGAAACAGGTCAGCTGAGACACTCAGTCAATCACAGCTGCCTATTACTGCTCAGGCTAATGCTTCCTTATTAGCCTACACAGCACAGAGGGGATGGTCTGCTGGGGACTCTCGTTTAGCTTTAAACCATTACAAAATAGTTTGTCAAAAAACACGGTCAAGGTTGTGGACCAATGTGAGAATTCAAGGTGCATTCAAAGTGAACTTTAAATTTAAGGCCAAAATAGCCGACCTGGACACAGTCAGCCATGTTTTCAGCTCAGCTACTCTGGCCTTAAATTCACTTTGAATTCTCAGTTTAGTAAATAACCCTTTTTAATCACAGCGGCCTCAGAAGTTCAAGGCTTTTACGCCACTTTATGCACCACAACTACAATATGCGTTAGTGGTTATGATCTACTTAGGGTATCCCTTTAAATTTGCAGCACAACCCAGACAGAAGAACACATTTTCTAGATTATAAGCTTTTTCGAGACGCAAAATAACCAAATCACCACTTGTTTCCATTTGCCTTAACTTGTTTGTCATTAATTTGATAGTTTTATAGCAGGCTACCATTCAACGGTACAGCAAATTATAATTCCAAGCTGTTTACGCATAATGGATGAGTGGAGGTCAACGCTTATGTGAGCAGGTAGCCGTTTCAATACATGATTAACTGCGCACAGCTTTGAGATCAGAGGGTTAACAGAAAACAACGGATCACATTAACCTTTGCTAGCAGTGGTCAGTACATGAGGCCCTTTCCACGCATTAAAGAGTTAAGTACTTACAATATTAAATCCTACAAGTGAAAGCTGTCCCGTGCATCACTCAACTCTCGCTGCGGCGGTTAAAAATTCATTAATGAGAGCAGATTGGCATTATGTCTCTGCTTTAATTAAAGAGGTCCATGGAACGGCATTTTAAAAGAGTCATGTCATTTTGTAAATGACATGGCTACATTACAAAGGGAACTACATCCACGGAATCCGACACACTTGCCTTTCTCTCTCCACGTTGACAGCAGGCCTCACCCTTAAATTTTTAATTTGCCCATGAAATATTCAGCCACACGGAAAAGGGATAATATTTCTGGAGGTAAGTGGTGTTAATGGCTTCCAGTTGGGAAGAAAAGCACTGGAAAATGCTAAGAATTAGGTCGCCGGAGATGCGCACGCCCTCTGGAAATTTGCAAGAATGTTATACAGTACTTAATTCTATCTTATTGTACTGAATACATTTAAAGGAGCGGTAAACCTATATTTTTAAATCAATATGTGACATGTTTACTGTACAGGGATTTAGAGTCCGGTACAAATAATAACTGTCACAACACCAACATGATGTCACGATTTGAGCAATCGAACTTCATCAGAAACAAGGATTTCTTTATCAGCGTTCATCCCCAAACAGTGATCGCATACTTTAACGCATATCAAGCCTGTCTTGGATCCAATAAAAAGAGTTTGTCAATTAAAGGACCACTAGAGCCACCCAGGCCACTTCAGTTCAAGTAAGTCGCATGGGTGCAGTGGTCTTTTAGTTTTAACCCTCCAAGAATACTGCAGTTTATAATTTCTACTTTTTCTTTTTGAAACTGCAAAGTTTACAATGCAGGATTAAGTCCCCCTCATACTGACAGCCACAAGAGGCACTTATGTGGTACTGGCCAGTGATGCAAAAGCCCCCATAGAAAAGTCGATTCACAGCTGGTCTGTGGAGAGGTTTTGTTGCGTGCAGCAGTAGCCATGCATGCATAGAGGAGCATTGATTGGACCACACCGGAGAAGGTCTTGCATCCTCCGTGACATCACAGGAGATGGAGGGGTAAGCAACGGCAATTTAGCCTCGGCAATTGAAAAGGGTAAGTAAAACTTATTGTATCACAAACGAGGGGGTCCTGTATTTTACTAGGGACAGTGACACTAAAGAGTTTTGTAGAAAGCTGTAGAGGCCTGAAATAATGGCTGAGCAAGAAACATACATTTTCTCATTCACGAGTTAGTGAGATTGGTGATATGCTTCATTAACGTCATTGCGAAGTTTGAAAACTAAAATTAAATGTAGCAATTCACACCTCTGTATTTAGCTCCATCCCGGAATCAAGCAATTCAACATATTAGCTCCCTGTAAATCATTGTTAGAAAACCTGCACTTTTCTATTATTGAAGAACTGTAAGAAAAATTATGTGAAAAAAAAGGCATGAGACGAATTATTGGTGATTTTTGATTGTTTGATTCCATTGTGTCATTTCCAGAAGAGTGACAGTTCCCTTCTCTAAGAATTCATTCGCATTGTAACAGAAAAGGAATGTCTCAGCAAGCGGCGTGGTAACAGTAAGAGCTATAAGTCTTCTATCACTGTAGAAGGAAACATTCCTGAGAACTGCTCTTAGACAAGAAGACACAAAAGTCATTCAGAATACACAGAAGATTTATGGGCCCCTGGTTCTGACTTTCAAGAAAATCCACTGGTCGCCATTGCAACAGAACAAAAGTGCACAAAACATATATCAGTCAAGTGCATTAGTCCATCACTCACTGTATGTATGGGTAGGCAAACACCCAGAATCCTTTGTGCCTCTAGACTGGTATTCAGTGTGGTTAGCATATGATGATGGGAAAGTTACAAGAGGAATATTGGCAATCAGCGGAATGTTACTATGTAGCACTGTACGAATGTGGTTTCACCACAACTTTAACAGATGATCTATAGCGTAGAACCGGAGAGTCTCGTCATTCTATACCACTAAACTTTAAAGGCTGGTATTATCATACTCAAGGAAATTATTGCAGCTCTCATCGACGCAACAATTACATGGTTCACACGGCGCCAAAGGAACCGTGTTCTACCCATTTGAAACTAGGAAAAAAGTCCACAGCATGACAATCACAGTCATCTCATTGCTAATGTATCATTTTACGATGTCAATGTAACATACATTCAGGACATTACCGTGTTCAATTATGCACCAAGCAGAATATTTTTATAATTTTTATATATATATATATATTTGTTTGTTTATTTGTTTTTCTCTTTCACTACCTTGGAGCCTCAAAATCTAATGGTCACTAATAAGATATGTATATAATTCTAGCAGAGACAAAATGGATCAAGGGATATAGAATACATATAGGTGTCACACCGATTTAAAATGGTTTTATAGTTTATGGTCGGACCACGCAAGAGGACAACTGGCACCATCAATACTACAGCATGCTAAGTGGTTATTGTGCATAGTATTCCCTTTAAACATATACATATATCAGGGCTTGACAAAGCCCAGACGCCAGGTCGCCATGGCGACTAGAAATTTTGCCCTGGCGCTTGGGATGTCAGCCCTTTAATTAAGATGGCACCCGAGGGAGCATTAAAGTCGACCTTGGTGGGGAACACTGGAGCCGGCCGCCCTGGTGAGCATGAAAGCAGATGGCTCAGGGGTTACATTGGCCATATTCTTCATGCCGCCTGCCCGTCCACCCGCGGGAGCACGGGGGCCGCCTGCCCGTCCACCCGCAGGAGCATGGGGGCCGCCTGCCCACCCGCGGGAGCACGGGGCCGCCTGCCCACCCTCATAGAGAGAGGCTTTAAATCAATGATCTCTATGGGGAACATTCAACGCCTCCATGCAGAGCGTGGAGACGCTGAACGTAGGTGCTGCACACAGTGTCTACGTTGAAAGGTCTGCCAGTACAGGCTATAGACACCAGAATAACTACATTAAGCTACAGTGGTTCTGGTGTCTATAGTGTCCGTTAAGAATTGCATTTTTCTCATTGAAAACTAAACCAAATTATTAATTTTTTTTTTAACTGGCTCCTAGATTCCAAACAGATTTGTCAAGCCCTGACATATATAAATATTTTGTAACATACATTTTCATTTTAGGGAGTATATAGAAAACATTTATAAATGCGTAAACTGAGAGAGGGATAAAAAAAAAAAAAATTAAAATCAACTAGGTAGGGTATTTTTAACTGCCATTAAATTGCCTCTCGATTGACTTATATAAGCACCATAACGTTTTTTTTATTTTTATTTTTAAATACAATTCTTTTGCTTGTCAGTTAGTGTAATTACAGAGCATTGACGATTTCTTCCCTCTCGTAAGTGGGGAGCGTGAGATTTAAAAAAGAAAAAGGAGGAAAAAAAAAAAACACACATAAAAGCAAACAAAACATGCCAAAGACGGAAATATAATGCTGTTGTAGCTTCCCATAAAATAGGAATGAAAAATGAAAACGGGGGGAAAAAAATGTATTTCAACAATATTTCTGCTTGTCTGATTTTTTAGAAATCTATGCCAATCAGCTCCATTTAACCTATTAAACATGCCACTGTCTTTAGTTCGCTTTCACCCTTGGAGGGACTGCCGGTTTAAATCATGATGGAGTCTTTTTTATTTGTAGACAGAAGAGACTGACAGTCAGTACGGCTCAGCAATGCTACACGAAAAAAAGGAAACAAGAAAAGAAGGAGAGATAGCTAAAGTCAAAGCACCAATCCTATTTAGAACAGCACAATCCAACAGATGACAAAATTTATAGTGCATTGTGGGAAATTGACAGCTCTGAAATGCCTTTAGCCAATCACATTATCCGGCTAAGGCATTTTATGTGGCATAGCGGAGGCTATTCTGGACCGCTATAAAATAAAATATAAAAAAGGGGGAGACAATAGTCTTTATGAATCCGTCTATATATCGGCACTAAAACTTTCATCTCATCCTCAAGTGTAGCGTTTCCCAGACAAACGACCACAGAGCTGTACAGAGTTAGAAAACAACAGGAGATCTGTAGACAAACGGAGCCTTGTGTTTCTACGCGGTAGAAACAGTTACAAAGTTTAAAAACAAAATTGAGCGCTGTTGCAGAAAACATATATAATAAACATTAAAAATCTCAGACGAGTTTAGAAGCTTGGCTTGAGTTACTTTAGTTCCTTGAGTAACAAGTCAGGACTGTCAACATAAAAATGATTATTTGCCCAACCCAAGTTTTGAGGGGGGTAAATGATGAATAGAAGAAGGAATTGGACTTCATTTGAGGGTACATCATTCCTGTGGCTCTATAGCCTTGTCAGAGAATGACCACCATCAGCCTTGGCTGAAGATGTCTGACTCTTCCTCATAAGAAAATGACCGAACATTGGAGGAGATGATACTACAACAACAAGAGAAGTTAGTTTGAAGGCGGTTCAAAGAAAGAACTAGTTGGGCTTGAAATCCAAAAATGGCAAGTCCCATGGAGACACGATTGAAAGGCATATTCTTATAAGGGTTTTTATGAGAAAATTAGATACCTGTGGATCTGAAGCCTTCTCTACCGGAAAGAGATAACATGGCAAAGACTCTTAACTCTAAGATTAAAGTCTTTTGCCCATACTTTACTGTAAAAAACTAAATTAAATCTCAAGAGGGACGGGGATTGTGGAAGTAGCCCATTCTGCAGAGGATAGTACACATCTAAAACAGATAACGGTGTATGATTTTTGGCATGAAATAGTGTATCCACCATCACTTCAGTGATAATCTTGCCCGTCAAAGTAAGCCACAGAATTTTAATGCCTTTAAAAGGGACACTGTAGATACTATGACTGCCTCATCCCATTGAAGGGGTTATCGTGTCTCGAATATCCTGGCAATGACCTTCCTGGCAATGACCTTTCGGTCAGCATTCAACCATTTTTAATGGTAAACAAGAGACCGCAAAGCCCATCGCCGCTGTCCTTCTTGGGCTAATGAGGAAGCATTATCCTGAGCCGCAGTGGGCGGCTGTAATAGGCTAAAAGTCGACAGCTTATGCTTTCAACCAATCACAGTGCCTATTCCTGGAAAGAATTTGTATGAATAGAAGTGTGTAATCTCTGCCTTAGCCACAAATCCAGTTGGGGAGGGACTATGGGAAGCCAGGGACCCTAATTCAGTGTTAAACTACTAGAAAATGTTTTAACACTCAATGGAGGGACAGTGCCAGGTGACTACAGGCATTATAACCAATTATAGTGCAAGAAGGCTGCCAAAAATAAGATTTGTAAAATAAAAATTATCAGAATATTAAAATTACTGACTGTTACTAGCAGAGAGGACAAGGCAATGAATGGGGCTCCGTGGTTAGGTCGGCCCTGAATAATTCTGTCCAATTACCCAAATGTAATATTATCAAAAATATTTTTCTTTCCTAAATCTGGTCTATTGATAAGAGCTCTTGTGCAATTCATGCAAATGTTAATAGAACACAGATTCTAAGTTACGATTTTGGAAAGCAGGTGCTAAACATGTTTTAGGGTAGTTATGAATCAACATCCAACAATAGGATTACAGGAAAATTGCAAACGTGTTAGAAAAAGAAAACCAAAAAAAAAAATCCACACACACAACTCCTGTCTTACAGAGTTTAAAGAAAAGGGGAGTGTTAAAAAAAAAAAAAAAATTTGGTCCACATAAAAACATTGAGTCACGTAATTTTTTAGGCCATTGCGTCGAAATGTTTTACAAACAAAACAGATTATAAAATGTTGAAGGTAATTAAGGTCAGGGAAAGGAGAAAAGCATTCTAAAACTGTGAAATTTCCCATAAAATATTTTGTGCATAGACCTAGGGATTAGAAAAATAAAATCACCTTGTTCTTGGGCACACTGTGTCTCCTTTTATAATCTGTAAGACCGATTGAAGGAACGAGTTACGCTGTTCCTAAGAGATTTGAGGCCTCTATAATTCTTCTTTTGTGTGACAGGACCTCCATATTGTCACAAAAAAACAGAGACAGTTATAACATGAAATGCCAGACAGTAATCTAAAGATATACAAGTAAGACGAAGGATAGAACTGCGGTAAGTAAAAATTAGTACACAAAAAGAACAAGGATGCAACAGAAATGAAAGTATCATGGACAAAAACAATGAAACATATATGCACTATTCAGAGAGGACAAGACCATCGTTAACAGAACGAGCTAAAGAATGTCATTTTGCACTGTGTTCTGTTTAGCTACTACCCCTCGGCAATCTCCTCGCTGCCCGTCACACTTTATCTTTTCGAAACTAATAAGGATTTCGCAAAGCTAAAAATGTCATTACACCCCAGGCCATTTTCATAGACAGGACGGCGGAAATATCGAAGCATTTAACCCCTTAACTTTCTGTCGTGTGACCTCTTCTGCAACAAAGAGCTTAAGAGTTAAGGACCTCAGCTGCAAGAACAACCAAAAAATAAGTATTAAAAATGAAATAGATGCGGGGGGGGGGAATATATATATATATATATATATATATATATATATATATATATATATATAAAAAAAAAAAAACATATGCTGCTTTAAAAGTGTTCCAATCCTTACGGGTAATCTTATCAGAATGCCATCAGTTGTCTTAAACCCCAAGGCCTAAATTTAATACTATTGGACAAGCTTTTAAATTGAATTCATATTATGAAAAACCATTTGCATTTTTTTACATATAGTTTTTTTATACTTTAATGTGAGGAGAAAAGATTTTTTTTTGTAAAGTTTATCTAAAAATATTAAATCATTTAGAAAGCGTAACCGACAATATTAAACAATATTAATATTAAAGGGCCACAAATTTGTTTTTTTAGCGTTTTCCCATTGGTAGGGACACCGAGGCGACTGCCCACTAAAAAACTGTATGTTCCCTTCTGTCCACCACCCTTTAAGTTGAAAATCCTAAGCTTAATAAAGATTACACACCCCGTTTCCAGTGCCTGGACTCCTCTCCTGCAGCTGCTCGATCCGCCTCTGGTGATGACAGCATCCAAGCTGACATCACCTACAATTTTATTTACAATATATTAGGAAAAGAGGAGGAATACCATACTCTTCTTGAGATCCAGTTGCTGCCAGACCTGGGGTTGGCTGTCCCCACTGCAACTGTTTGAACAAAGGCACTCAGGTCCAGGCACTCCGGTTTAAATTTAAACAGCAGATTTAATGGAAGCAAGTGTCAAGCTTGAAAAAAGATCTCTCTGAGATTGAAACATTGCACTTGTTTCCAGTAAATCTGCTGTTGAATTGAGTACTGAGTGCCTACAATTTTAATCAGACTGAAGCACAAAGCCCCACAAATGGCTTTATTGAGAAAGAAAAATGGTATTGGGGGCGGGGGGAAATAAAGTGTTCGTTTAAAGGGTTACTGCACATTCTGAGTTTGACCCCTCTGCTGCCGGAAATATAGTACCACCTCCAGTTGCATCATTGGTTGTCATTAGCCAGCCTGGCAACAAGAGTTCGAGGCTGGTTATTGTTAATTCTGTGCATAGAATTCTACGCACAGAATTGCATTTATAGGATGAAAGCAGTTAGAGGGTGCTCTCAGCCAATAAATGGCCAGCAGGAATGACTTGTGCAGAAATTAGATGCAGTCACTGGACAGAGGGGGACAGTCCGTGCCTGGCAGGTACCCAGGCTAGATGGTAAACGATTGTAAAACTCTGTACAGGGAAATTGGGCCAGGGCACTCATTGCGGGCTTTAGTGGTTATGATGGAGAGAGTAACCCTTAAAGGTGTTTTGAAAAAATATATTTTGACATTAATTAGATCACACATGAATAATGGGTCTTTGCGCTAGCTTTCTAACTGCAGTAAGAGTGGACAAGATACTGCAATTTAAATATTTGGATTTCCAACAAACACATTTCAAGGATCCCTGCGATACATCACTACAGGAAATGGACTAGTGGAAATATTGGAGTGACTTTGACAAGGGCCAAATAGTGATGGCTGGACGACTGGGTCAAAAAAAAAGAAATCTTGTGGGATGTTAGCTGTATGCAGTTGTTAGTACCTACCAAAAGTGGTGCAAGGAAGGACAACCAGTGAACCAGTGTCATGGGTGCCAAAGGCTCACTGATGCATGTGGGCAGCGAAGGCTATCTGGTCCGATCACACAGAAGAGCTACTGTAGCTCAATTTGCTGGATATAATAGGAAGGTGTCAGAACACCCTGTGCATCACAGTTTGCGGTGTATGGGGCTGTGTAGCCACAGACTGGTCAAACTGCCAAAAATGACCCCAGTCCACCGCCGAAAGCACCTTCAATGGTGACATGACCGTCAGAACTGGAAGAAGGTTGATGGTCTGATGAATCACGTTTTCGTCACGTGTTCTGGTACTATAATAGACCAGTTTTGTTTAGTTTTTAATTCTTTCACTCAACATAAAGGGGATTAAATAGTAAATGCAGAGATGCTGTGTACTAATGGACTGAAAAGTTCATATTAGACTTAGAAGAGGAGAAACACAAATCTTGAATACCAAAATAGTTAGGGACCCCCTTCCAATATTTTCTAGATCCATTTTTAGTTATTGTGGAGTTTCAGTTTTAAATCAGTGATCTCCTTCACTCAGAGGGTTAAACACAAGACATTTTTGTTGCTGTCCTTATTTTTTGCAGGTCTTATTCCTGGCAGAGAGTTAACCGATGGAGGAGTAGAGATTCCCAGAGCTTGCTCGTTTAATAGCATCCAGAGAGTCCTTGGTAAACTACGATGTGTGTTTTATGGCCGGGAACAGCTGAGCTTGTAGATGGAGAGATGAAAGAGTTTCACAGTTTACAAGGCACTTGTCTCCAGTTCAACACAACAGTGAGACAGGAAGGTGGGGAGGGGAGGGGGGGCGAGATGGAGAAGGGGGTAACAACAAGAGTTTAGAGGGTGGGGGGCTTTGACAAGATTTGGAAAAACAAAACAGATTGCCAGTGAATTTGGCCAATATAAACTTCACAGCTGGGCAACAGTGGTTATTCGCTAGCAAGAATACAGTGTTCCACTAGACAGTGTGAATTCACTGCACCTGATACCCAGATGTCCCAAAAAAAAAAATATATATTTTGAAAGTAAGCAGATTGGCACTTAGGGCATAAAGATAATGCATTCTTACAGAACAAGGTTTTCTTTCCCGCAAATGCTTCCCATGTTTAAAAACAGTTAGCGGTTGTTGTCACTATAAGCTGCAACGTCACTTTGAGGTTGGCTTTAATCCAAGCTATAACTGATACTTTAATCAACTGAAATTCTCAGTCAATTACCAAGCGTCATTGTTTTCCTCTGATTATGAACAGAGAATAAGATGCTTGATGTTCTTTTCTTACGTATTTGTATTACTGTAATATTGCTGAAGATATACATTTACAATGTTCTCTTGGAATGTTCCTGAATCGTTTTAATGTTTTAATGTTTTCTCTGTTTGTTCAATATGTTATGGCGCTTCACAATCCAGATAAAACCTAATTTACAATAAAATAAACAAACCGTTTACAGTATGATAAAATGGCTTTACATTACACGGCTCTCTCCCTAGTCCGCTAATCCAAAGTAAAATATTAAATTTATCTCTTGCACTACCTCCGTTTTGGTCAGCCATCACTGAAAGGAAATTGAGTGATGGCAGCCATCAGAGGTTAAATCGGAGGTTAATGAAGCGGCTGTCTTACACAATGAGCATCAACGGGTTACTCCAACCACCACGACCACTTCTGCTTTATAAAGTGGTCATGGGAGTAAAAGTCGGGATGTGCAGTGTTTCAGCTTAAAAAACGCTGCACATCCATAGATAATGTTAAATGTGTGCTGCTGGCATACGTGACTTGGGCAGCCAAGAACTCAGGCTGCCTAGTGTCAATTCTGTGCATAAATTACGTGTGTCGTCACATTGGCAACAGATTTAACTGCTTCTCCCTTGCAGACTCTTGTCTTCTCTCTCTCTCTCGCACATTTTTCATCCCCACCCTCCAAGCCTCCTTCCCTACCTCTGTCTTCCCCTCCCTTTGTAGGATCAGAGCGCGAACATGCCCTCTGAGGCTGTAAAATCCTCTAATCAAATGCTTCTCTAGGAGACTGGACTTTGGCGTTGCTCCCGTGACATCAGACAGGGGTGCGCCGAACAGTTCCGGAGAGTTTCGCCTGGCACAAGATTAAGGCACGTAAAAATATATTTTTTTAAACGTTCTTTGAGCTTTTTTTGGTGGTACAAATAGAATCATGCCAATAGGGTATAAGTCTATCATCCGTGACAAAGGGTTGGAGAAACCCTTAAATACAGGAGTGATCTGTAAAAATGATTGTGAAAAGATCATATCAGAGTCTTCACCGAAGTTGTTGGCTGTAAGGGAAAAAGGGAAACATGGGAAATAACCTTCTTTGAATAACGTCAAGGCAAGACTCCCCCCACACCCCAAAAAAATGCTTCCTGCAGCAAAAAGAAAAATACAAAAAATTAAATTACTTTTACGTAGAAGGGATATAAGGAGACAAAATCCTAGAAAACATGTTTGTGACAGTTCGACTTCAATCAATAATAGACCATTGCCTCAAAACCACTTCATTAATTGAGAACATGTCGAAAACACTTGCCATCTCAATGACAGGGAAGCTGGCCGAAGGCCATTCTGGCGTTTGAATGATTAAATTATCTAAACGTTAACCATTTCTTGCCACACTCCGCAATCTTGCTCTCTTCACTCCCAAATCCAAGAACTAAAAATGAAAGCACAACAAGTATGTTTGCTATAAAGCAACTTTTAGGCAAAAGCACTTATTTACCAAACAGGGGAGCTGGAGATGAACAGACAAAGGGAATTGCAAGTTTTAGACCAACCTACTGCGCTGGAAACAAATGTACACATAGATACGTACATACAACACCAGCTAGCGTGTACATCATTTTGCAGGATTATATCAGTTCCCCCCCAACAGTCCCGATCTTTGGTAGGACAGTACCGATTTCGGAGTTCTGTTCTGCCGTCCCAAATTAGTTCCCTCATCCTGGAACACTAGAGAATTGCCCTGTGAGCACTTGTGCTGTGAACATTAGCAGGGCTCTCTGCAGGGTCAGTCAGGTAGATTGGGGGTCAGTCAGGCAGGCCTGCCCCTTTTCTTTTCTCATTATGTGGGGCAACAGCGACGTGAGAAATGGCTCTGTCGGCACCCCCCTTCTTAGGGCACATCCACCCTTCCCAAACTCATACCCATGTTGGGAGGGGTATTTTAAATGATCTAATAATTTTCTATCAATCAGAAACAGATCTTTAACTTTGCGGGAATCCATCAAAATAAATGTGAAAAAAACAACAACAACAACAACACTATTGTATTATAATCTTGTAATGCCCTTTGTACAGCGCTACGGAATCTGATGGCGCTATATATAAAATAATAATAATAATGCCCTGTACTAGATGAGGTTTTGAAGTGTATATAAAAATTATATATATATATATATATATATATCTCAATTTCTCTTTACATCAAATTCTAAAATAGAACTGTTGTTCACTATAAGTGTTCGCTAAGATCATAAATCTGACCTCTTGATAGCGTCTCTCGATGTCATATGGGGAAGGTGCCAAGAGGGCACAGAAAGGTTATCTTGTTTACCCAGAACCTGCCAGTGAGCTTGTTCTACTTAGCTTTGTGGTAAGTGTGTGGCACAAGTGGCAGAAATCATGAGCACAAATATTCTCCTCCTACCAGAACTTAAAGGGACACTGTAGTCACTATAACCATTTCATCTCTTTGAATTGGTTATAGTGCCTGGAGTGCCCTGACACTGTCCCTCCATTCAGTGTTGCACCATGTTTGTGCAGTATGCCACAAAATAAGAGTCCCTGGCCACCCACAGTCCAGCTCCTTCTGTATGTGTAGCTAAGGCAGAGATTACACACTTCCTTGTTTTCATACCCATTCATACCGTCAGTTGGAGCTCTGACAGGCTAACAGCAGTCAGCTGACACTCTCAGCCAATCACAGCTGCCCATTGCTGCTCAGGCTAATACTTCCTTATTAGCAAAGGCAGCACAGAGGGGATGAACTGCCGGGACTCTTGTTTAGCATTTAAACATTAAAAACTGTTTAATGCTGAAAGAAATGATGGTACCAGGGGAATCCAGACACTATAACCAGTTTAATGAGATGAAGCAGATACAGTGCCTACAGTGTCCCTTTAACTAAAAGGTGTTGCTCCCAACCCAAATCACTTGAATTGAAAAAAAAAAAAAAAATAAGGAATTGAGAAATGTAGACTAAGATAGTCAGGCTGTTACTATAAAGTGGTTATAAAATGTTTCAATATTATCACTTTTTGTTCATGTTTTGCAATTCGCTGGAAATTTAGCCAGAAGTTCTCCCCTAAGCCTGACTAATACTCCAGATTCTGATTGGTCGGAGGTACAACCTTGGAATCTTTAAGAATCCTGTATTCTGTTTACTAGGGCTTGAAAGTGTTGCGTAGCAATATGTGAAATGTATATGCTTCAAATAAAAAAACAGTCAGATATTTGAACACGGATGACCAAGAAACTGCTCGGATTCACGAATATTCTGTTGGGGGTACAAGCATTTCATAAGCGCACAGGCAGCACTTTCAAGGTGTGCACAGTTGACTTATAACTAAAGTGATTTGCAATTTGTGGGGTGGGGGGTGAATAAAAAATAAAAGAAAAAACACAAAATTAGTTTTTAATGCATGGTGATTTTTTTCCAACACATGAAACATTAGACATAGGTTGAAATCACATAAAGGAATCCAAGACGAGACGGTCAGCAGGCAAATAAGTCAGTAAAAGATCATTACCCATAAGGCAACAGAGCTACAAGATGTGTCACTATTCGTAATATAAAAACATGAGACGGCACCGTGCCCACCACATGGTGAGTACAGTATAAGAATTCTTGGTAACCCTCATTATTCTATAGGTCAGGGAGACATGCGTTTTCTTAATTTTTTTTTTTTTGTGGTCCTCAGCACCCCGAATCTGGCTGTACACTGTCTAAAGATGGCTCCCTTTCTATAAGCACAATTACACCCTGCACTAGCTTATGCCAAAATGAAAAAGATATTGCGTGATAAGTAGTTTTAATGCTTGCGCGCACACATGCTGAGATTAATGTACACCAGGCTTCCAATGCTCTACAGTAACGTCACGGTAAATTAAAATAAAAGGCTTGAAAAATGAAATATTTTGTGATATATACATCTGCTAGCAATCTGGCTGTCACTGCGTATGGCTCAAATAGTGTGCGGTTTAAAAGGACATCCGCCCCATGCATGCATGGCAGATTAGATGTATATAAAGCCTGTTACGTGTATCATTTATCTGCACATTTCTTTAAGCCAGATATAAAAAAATATATATATATTCACACAAATATTCACGAGGAATGCACGAGTGTATTATACCCTGAATATTTAGACAACATTTATAACTTTTTTTAACATTGATTCAGAGGGTCCAGGTATCTCACGGATTAAAATTGTATATAATGGATTCTTTAAAATCGTCCGACAGATGCCTTAGATGCCAGATATAAGTAATTATGGAGAATTATACGGGAAATGTAAACTTTAAGGCAATTGGCCGAAGGAGAAATATTCTCCAAAACAGCAACTTTTTCCAACTTGGCTATTTTGCCCTAAAAAAAAATAAAGCAATAGGCCTGCGTTTTCCGTGTTTTAAGATACACTATAATCACCATAACCACTTGAGTTCATTGTACTAATGGTTAATATGGCAAAGAATCTGTGGTTGGGTGCCACTCTCCCTGGTTTATGTTAAACCGTTTGAGTAGTTTGACAAAACTTTTGCCACTCCTGGCCTCCAAATCTTTATCCCTCTGCTCCAGTTCAGGTAATGAAGTAGCAAACGTCTACATTATCTCAATGAATGGCTAAGAGCACAGGGCTATCCTTCTCCCAGCACTTTCAGCTTATCAATGCTGTCCAAGGTTGGAAGGGCTAATGAGGAACTTCATGTCTACATTAGCCAAGCAAACAGCAAAGGAGCCCGGGGTCAGAAGATCCTCGATGTGACATAAAGCACACATCCATTACACTGAGCTGTAAGAAGTGCCCCTTTAATGACAATAAATACATTAATAAATAAATAAAAAGATGGTAGTTTGTCAATTACCGCTTTATTGTTTTTTTTTTTTTTGTTTAGTTTTGTGGTGAGTGTTGTTTATTTTTGACATTTCTGTTACGGTTTCGATTTAAAGTCATAAACTCGCATGCGCTGCGTGGATTTTTTAAAATCAATTCTTATTGTTGGTGATAAGCTTAAACTGCCGCTGAACTTCATGGAGAATTGGCGAAAGCCTAGATTACAGAGGGGTTTGGGGACCCTGGAAAAAGAGAGTTGAATACAAATACTTCTCCCACGTTCAGACCAATAAAATCACGCATGCTTAAGACTGCGGCTTTAAACTGTGTGTCTGCTCTCACATTACCCCAATCATAAAAAAAAAAAAAAGTATCTCCGAAAGAAGAAAAAAAAAATCCATCTATCTCCGTTGTGTACAGCACCGCTGCCTAGAACGCAGAAAACGCAGTCATATTTAAACATAAGGAACACCTGCCTGCCTTGTTCTATGCATTTATATGTATGGACGATGTTGTTGGGTTTCATTTAACCGTCGAGCCTTTGATTAAACAGTAATTCTAGCCCCAGCAGCTGCAACTGAAATCCAGAGGCCGCGTTTAAATGGACAGGCTGATTGTGAAGTTATTAGGGTTTTGTCACGCGCAGGCATATATGGACGCGTTTTCAGAAAAGTCAGCCAGATGGTTGAATGGAGATGGAAATAAGCGATAATAGAGGACGGACGCCCTATGTCTCGGGTGCTGTAAAGCTTTGTTGATTTGGGGAGGGCTCCCCTTCATAAGAAGATGCTGACTACAACTATGCAACAGAAAACTTCACGCTATTCTTACAATGCATCATATATACATATACCATCACTACCTGTTTAACAGCGCAGGGGGCGGAGTCTGGGCTTTCCACATTACCCCGCATTATACCTATCCTGCCTGCTGTAGCACCTGTGTCTATGATGGCTTACTTTAGCACTTCTGATGCTTGAGAAGTGCATTCCCCATGACTAGTAGAAACTGGCTGAGCATCATGGGAAATTAAGTTCACAAACCCTTTACATTGCTGCAATTTCTCGAAAGTATCACAGGCCGGTTAGTAGCCAATTTATCAAAAACAAACACAAAAAAAAATAGTTGCCCTTTTCCCGCTATTATTCCATGTTGCAAAACAAGGTAAAATGCCACTAAACAAACAAAAATAAATAAATGAAAACACCGAACATCAAGCATGCCTAATTTTTGGTTCCCCCCTGTCTCGCTGGCAGTTTAGAAACACTGCCTTTTTAATTTGGCAGGTAACCTTATACCCAATACATTCTGATTAGGGTTTTCTCAGTGAACTAAAACAAGCTAGAACGTAGAAACTTGTAAAAGAAATACATTCTGAAACTGCCTGTTACCACTGTTCAGATTGGAACCCGCCCGATGGGGAGGGGGAAAAATAAATAAAAAGATATAGCCAAGATTGGGAAAGGGTCTCACTACTTGAGCACAGGTGGCTGGAAACATCAGTGCTAAAGCGGGAATACAAATAATGTAAACAGCACTGTACATCAAAGACCCTATGTGAGCTGAGACCCAAAGCTGTGCATAAGTAACAACGGAATCCACGAACACATGTTCTGCGCCAGAGTTCTAAAAGTTGTGCAGTCACCGCGGAAACAAAACGATGTTCCATTATTAGAACTCTGCTTCATGACGACTATTCTATGCAGAACCCACAATTCTCCAAGTAAAAAAAGGACACCCTCCGATTCTGTATTGTGTCGTCTGCCGATGAAAAGCAGGAAAGCGGTGCTGACAGCTTGGAAGGAGGATTTCAGTAAGATCTGGCCGGACGCCTCGGTCCTCCTAAGTCTCTTATCTAGGGATTCACTTCTCTTATGGATAATAAAATGACTGTACAGTAGTGGGGGGGGAGTACACACTCATTTCGTTGGCAGCACCATGAGCCAAAGTCATCATAAAGTCTGTTCGCCGGTTATCCGGGATGACTTATGCCACCGATACGGAAGGTGTGAAGTAGAGTGCATATCAAGGGCAGTTAGAGTAGAAGCTGAATACGGCTGTAATTCATCACATTTGAGCTCTAGTGCCCTTTCAAAAAGAACAAGAGACAGACAGATCCAACGAGTAGCAGGGAATCATTCGAGGGATTCTGGTCACTGCAGGATCTTAAATTCTCACAACCGGGAGTCGTGCAGTAACCACAAAATGGAATGGAAATATTTTGATGCCAATGACTAAGTTAAAGTAATACTCCACTGGCCAAATACAAATGAAATTTACCTTTTAGTAGATATACTCCAAGTGAAAACATGCATGCATTTGGTATATCTAAAACCAGCTTGCAAAAGCTGCAAATCTCTTGTCTGCATCTTATTGCAAGCCCTCCCCTTCTAACCCCACCCAGACTTTCTGTGACTGGCCAATCACAGACTTCCCAATGCAGTACAATGAGAAGTCTTTACAAGGCAGGTGCTCTGGGCAATTACTGCTTTTTGAGTTTAGCTCCACTGAGCTAACCAAACCAGGAAGTAAAAGGACCAGTTCTCTGATGTGACAGAGGAGAGGGAGTGTAACACGGTTAATTTATATTGAAACCTGCACCTTTTGTAAAATGACAAATAAAAGACACACTCTTCACACATAAAGCATTTCTCCAAGCAAAAGTACTTTAAGGGTCCAGAGTGTCCCTTTAAATTATAAAGATTCAGAACGGTTTAAAAACAATTAAACCATTCTAGCAAAGCACTTGGAAAGGGAAACATTAAAATACTTTGAGAATTATTCACAAAAGTAAACACCTAAATGTAGCCAATTTAAATCAGAACTGCAAAATTTAGACAAAGATAGTGGATTTAGAAAAATTCTCTCAATCGGCTGTAGACTGAGTTCGTTTCACTAAAGGTTATTTATATAATGTTTTTTCCCCTTTTTTTCTTCCATTTAACAACATAATTGGGTGTTTAGGGAATAAATACTTTAACGCTTGCCTCCCGGCCCTTGCTCTGAGATACAACCATGCGCATCACACAATGTTCACTATTCAATCACTGCATGGTATACACACCCACACAAAGTATTTTATTTACACACAATCACTTTGAAACACATTCACTGTTAGAAGACGCAGTACTACAAGTTTATTGCTGGTCAGTGATATTAGTTTACACCAAGAAATCAGCTTGTGAAAAACCAAACTGAAGCAAGGCTGCTAAAGAGAGACCGATGGATTTGGACTGGATATCCAAAACAGGGCCACTTGGGAGCTATGCATTTCTACCATTGCTTTACCGGTGTGTTGATGTAAGAAACCCACTTCGATTCATAAACTAATGTGGTTCCCAAAATGAGAAAAATATAGATGAGAAAAAAAAATAAAAAATAGGGTTACTAAAGAAAATGAAAAAAAAGGATCATTTCCTCCCTCCGTCTGCGATGCAGACTCTTACATTTTGTAATCAGTGCAGTTTGCACCCCGCTAAATATCGCATCTTACATGTAAATCTGAGTGCGATGAACAAGACGCCCAGCATATTGTCAGCCTAAAGAGCAGCATGAACGTCAAGTAACAGACTTCTAAACAGTAGGGATTGGCATACATCCCTGTCGATGCACACGGCATTAACTCTCTAAGTCCTGCATAGCTGACAGCCAGTGCACTGCTACTGCCTTGGCATGTAAGGAGGTATAATCTGGTTGCTGGGCTACTGGAAGAAGACTTTAATTTTAAAAACATATTATAGGAGATAGAGACTCACAAAAACAGTCCTGGTTACTCTTGCACAATACAAAAACCAAAACTGTAAGCCTCAACATATTTTTTAAGAAATACAGTATGCAATATAATATGACACGCCATACAAAATAGAAAAACGGTAGAAATAGGTATAGGAAAACACACAAGAATTAGAAAGAAATTACAGTCTGAAGAAGGATTAATCAAAATGGTAATGTGGACCAGGAGGGACTGTCTCTTCTAAACAGGGATAGTTGGGAGGGGTGAGAACACATGCCATGATGTTTAGAAAAGTTACTGAAGTCTGTGTGCAATTGGAGTTGCTTTATCCATAATGCAAGGACACACAGAGAGAACACATCGATGCGCCAGATGTTTGTGAACTATATATCCCATAAAGCTCAGTTATTTGGGGCACCAACATCAGCCACTGCTTAAATAGATTGAGGGGAGGTTATTCTGCTTCTTTTGCAATCGACTTAAGAAGGCATTGCAAATTTATAAATATAGACAATGGGAAACCACTCATACACAGCAAAAAGGTCCAAAATAATAAAGAATTTTTTTAAAAAAAGCACAAAGTAGCAGACTAACAAACGAAACAAAGTAAGGTAGGGTGGAGGAAGGGATCAATTATAATTTTTTTCATAGTAAAATTGTAAGAAGAAAAAAAAAAAGTTAATTAAAAAAAGTAAAAATTCCAACCCATATACACTTTTAGAAAATCACCAGGACTAGACCCTTCATCTGCCCCTGCTGCAAGCCAATTACTGCCAGAGAAGGCTTTGCTGTGGCCATAAACCTGTTGAAGGCCCATGTTCACACAAGCAATGCTTTGCCATTCAGCAGTCGGATCTCCATGTGAGATGGTCATTGATGGAAAGGGGACTAAATATAGTCCCAGCGATGCATCTCAGCTTGCAGTGTGCAGACAAACAGCTGGGCTAATCTCTAGACACTGACCTCTTAATCGCCATTACCCTCCAGTAACAGAACCAGAACAGAACAGGCAGACTGGACATCAGCTGGAGCACATGACCCAGTCCTATTCTAG
Source organism: Pelobates cultripes (assembly GCA_933207985.1). Lineage (NCBI taxonomy): Eukaryota > Metazoa > Chordata > Amphibia > Anura > Pelobatidae > Pelobates > Pelobates cultripes. The sequence goes on along the minus strand of OW240920.1, from coordinate 137,175,315 downwards.
CCCGACACCGCTATACCTCTAAAGCAGTTTTGTGCAACAATGCCCACTACAGCGGCTTCCAGACTGCAATCCCCAGAATCCTCTTCTAAACAATGAGCAAACAAACTTTATACAAGAACAAAGGATGTGGGAAGAATGTAAAAACATAACATACAGAAATATCAATGTTTAATTAGTGGGGTAATAGCTTTTTGATCTGAGGAGATATACGACTGTCATTCTGGGGTAAAGAAGGAATTTTTTCCAAGTTTGTTGCGAATTTAGATGTGCTTCAGACTGGGGTTTTTTTTGCCTTCTTTTGGATAAACAGCAAAAAAACAAATGTGAAAAAAGGTGAACTTCACAAGTCCATTTTCAGCTATGTAACTATGAAACTAAATGATGCAACTGGGATATTAACCTTCTTTCTGTGTGTAGGAGCCATTTACAAAACCTTACAAAAAAAACTCACAAAATAGTCAAGTGTCCAAATTGAGCTCGAATATTACAAAAACATTCCTTTAAAGCTTGCCGGATGAGATCTTGCCAGCATGCTGATAGCCTATTACAGCGCTCGCTGCATGCGCAGAGCAGATTATCCGATAGCCCGCCACATTCTACTTTTCAAAAGTCAGTCGTTGGGAGATACGATAGTGGAGATTTTAATTTTCTCCTGACTCATCAATTTTGCAGCTCAGTGGTTGGTGCTTCGCGACTCAGAATTCAGGGAATGAGTACAGATAAACAATTTAAGGGACTGTAGCAGTGCTACAAAAAAATATATTACAGAGCTAGGACATATATTTTTCGAACTTACTAGCTTGAATATTTTAATGGATAGTTTCATATGAACGATTTGATATAAAAAAATAAAAAAAAGTCTACTAATCTACACACACACCAAAAAAAAAAAATGTATTTTAAATCTGGAACGTCCCTTTAACAAGTTCATGATGTGAGCCTGCAGGGTTTAACGGTGGACGCATAGTTTGCATTATTCACTTAAATATTCCAAATTGAAAAGGCACCGTTATAAAAAGGAACTTTCATCTTGTGTGTGTGTCAAATAAACATATATAAAATGTAAAAAAAAAAAAATTTTGTAACTTTCACAAAAATATGTGTAAAAGTTTCCGTCTTGTGAAAGGGAAGGGGAGGTGCAATCTGCCTCACCTGCCCCAGATAAAGTGGTAGAGTTCTTGAAATGTTGAAGAAAGTTCCTCCAAAATATTATTTTTCCCATCCTTTGGATCTGCTGCTTAATCTGTTTTTTTTAAAGAAAAACACTAGTAAAAATGTAAGCTGCAAGTACTGAACACCTTAAGATTTAGCGACAGGTTCTATGCGGACCCCATGGTATTGCAGAAGGTGCGAGAAGGAGGTAAGTCTCTGATCCCACTTGTGAGACACTGAATTTTATTGATTTATGATTTAATCAAAAATATGGGTATGGCAAGATCTGGAGGCCTAGCATTTTAAGGGAACAGTCCAAACACAAAATGAGAAAAATAAAATGTTAAAAATATCCAATGAGATTACCAGTCTGGTTACATCAATTTTATCCCCAAAAAATGTTTGCGTGTGGCATCTGCAATCGCAAGTAAAACTTGGGCTGAGCTCTCTCTGCTCCAATGAAAGAGCTACCCGGCAGACCATGGTTGTGCCAAGTACTCAACATAGCCAGGTGGCAAAAATATTGAAAGGCCAAAATTTGGAATAACCAAAGCCGCTTATTCTTGTGCTCACAGTTAAGCTATTCAAAAGTAATAAAGATGAATACCCAAACAATATATACTGGTTTGTGGAATCATTATATTTAGCAGAGAACCTTAAAAGGCAGTATACCGATGGTTTAAAAGCATTATCGGATTTGTAGTTCCATAAGAGCTAGGGATCTTTATATTGGCCCTTTAGTGACATAAACACTATCAGACATATATAAAATGTAAAGGAAAAAAATCTGCACTTTTTGTGTCTCATGGGAGTTGGTTTAGAGTCTGAGAATGATAAAGTCCTTTTTTGGGGGGCAATGAAAGGGTTAACAGGCAAGTTAGAAGCATGCCGACAGTCATTCTAAGAGCAGCTTTTATAAGTGAGATTAACAAGATTCAGCTTGTATGGGGAGCCGTCTTTGCGGCATCCTCTCCGTCCTCCTAACTTCCCCCCGGGCTGCATTCTGAGCCAAATCTGACATTTCCCTCGTCTATCTGTTTTTCACACTCTCTCACATTTAAGAATTAGAACTCTAAATCGAAGGGGTGGCGGGGCAGGAGAGGGTGTGCGCACGCTTCCACAAGTAGTCTGGATGAACGGACGGCTAGAGGAAACGGTTTGGATCCGAACCATTTCTGAAGCTTGGCAGTGTGGTAATAACCAACTGGGGGGTTGTTAACCTTTACTACGCCAGACAAGAGAGGAAATAAATAAAATAAAACAGACGGCATATTCATTTTTGTATCCAGAGATCACAAACCTTAAAATACACGTTTGCCTCAAGAGGGTATTTACACAACAAATAAATTATAACTTTGTTGCAAAGGCGTAACCCCAATATATAAATCAAACTAAAAATATAATCAGAACTAGACAACATTCCAAGAGTTTATTTTAAAAGGTTATTATTAATATAGCAGGCGTTATACGGTAGTTATGGTAAACCAAAGTCACTCATTTGTTGTGGATTACAGATCCTACAAGGCGTGAGAAAGCCTTATGGGAAGCACAGTTCATCACATGTGGTATGCCACCGACTAATCAGAGATAAAAATGTAAACTAGATAAGATCGTTAGCCAAGGTACAAAAAGGGTTTTAAAAAAATAAAAATAAAAAACACAACACACCACTTTTTCTCGCTGTTGCTGTTTTGGGCACAGAACTTTGCGGTGCTGATTCAAACACGTGGCACGGGTTGAAAGTCCAAGGTTAGCATGCTAGGGACAGACTTTAACCTAATAAAATTATTTTTGTTGCGCAAGAACACACACACCTCTTGCAAAAAAAAAAAAAAAAAGCACGAAAGGGAAAAACTGCAGAATCTAAGTTTCAAGAATAGTGCAAGTAGAGAAATGGAAGGACTATATTTCAGAGGAATTTAGACAATCTATACATGCAAAGAAAGAAAATGCCTGGGGGCTTGTCATATTTTTTAGGTTTTTACCTTTTGTGTTTAAAAAAAAATAAAGTAAAAAAATAAATAAAAAAGACCAGACGTATGAGTGATTCATATTAAATGATTGTCACACTCAAAAAATATGTACATAAATATACAGTTGTGCAGGTTGTATAGTTATGTATCATGTAATAATAAATAAGTTACAAAGATTTTTTTTAAATTTGTCACCAAACAGTGACTCGACATAGAACAGCAACCTAACTAAATGTTATTCGGCTATAATTTAAAAAAACGTCAAACTTGCCCATTTGCCCTAAACCTTGTAAGTCACTTGTAAACTCACTGTAAAGTGTATCCCCTACCCCCACAATGCAAAGGAATGGTAAGTAACTCTTAAAGGGACAAGTGGCTCTTATCTCCCATCCCTGCTTCTACTGCTGACTAAGTTTTAACTGATCCCACAGCTTTGTGTCTTTGTTAGAGTACACAATTTCCTGGCAAACAATGAGAAGGAGAGCCACAGGAGGTCTTAAATTTCATTTACACAGGTCTAATCTCTTACAGTATCTGTTACTGCTTTCAAATCTCCAGCCAGCTGTGAGCTATCACAATCAGGTAACAGGGCTAATGACAGCCATTAAGATATTGAAGGGCTGTTGCTGAAAATCCAAATCCCGTTAATCAATCAACTTGACTGAAGGCACTTTTAAAGGGACACTACAGAAACCAGAACCACTACAGCTTAATGTAGTCATTCCGGTGACTACAGCCTGTGCCTGCAGGCCTTTCAATGTAAACACTGCCTTTTAAAAGGCAGTGTTTACATTGCAGCCTAGTAACACATCTAGGGACAGTCACTCAGAGAGCCACTAGAGGTGCTTCCTAGCCCAGTGCTGCACAGGGTGAAGAATCTACGTTCAGCGTCTCCACACTGGAGATGCTGAATGTCACCCATTGAGTCACTGCATGTCTATGAGAAGATGCTGACTGGTGCAGTGTGGCATTTTGCCACGCATGCGCAATAGCCTCCCAATGGTTTCCAATGGGAAAGCATTGGATTGGCTGAAATCATTGAATGTGATTATCTCAGACATGGAGGTGGAGCCAGCTGCAGGAAGAAAGGAGCAGCATGGGAGAAAAGGGGAGTAAAATCAAAATGATGCATAAACAGCCACGACAGCACTACAGAGTCCGGAATACATGTTTGTATTCTTTACACAATAGTGTTCCTTTAATCCCATGTGTAATCCTGCTTCCATTGTACGAATCTAAGAGCTGAAGCATAGATTAGGTCCACCACTCACAGGACCTCTCAGGTGTTCTCCTGGGCACTGGGCCATACATCACAAGGCAAATTTTAGAGCAGTTGGCAGGAACATTCCATATTTTCTTTTGTATCCATAGATACTTGACTAACTTTCTAAAACTTTACCCACTGAGCTCTTTATGTTTATCGAGTTCGCTGAAACTCAAGACAACTTGAGCATCACCAAGAAGCTTCAGGCCAGGCAGGAACCAGAGTAAGAGGGCAAACCTTTGTTAAATGGCTTGTCCCATTATAGGGGAAAGGGGCCAGCAGCATACTCCTGACATCATAACCACTACAGCAGGCCCTTCTCTTTACCACAAGTGAATCCCAACTAACTTCTTTTCAAGCCTTCAACGTCCTACCTCATTGAAGTCTGCAGGCACCCAGAACCATATTATTTATATATATATATATATATATATATATATATATATATGATATACCAAAGGGAATTTTCTCAGATGTTACCCAATAATTAGTGCCCTTGTGGGCAGAGAATGAGTTAGCTCAATGTTTAGGTTACAGGCTTAAAGGGGCACTATAGGCACCCAGTCTCATTGACGTAGTCTGGGTGCAGTGTCCCAGTCCCCATAACTCTGCAATATAAAATACTGCAGTTTTAGCAAAATGCTTTCCTATAGGGAATTTGAAGACGCAGGATGTCTTCTTATTCCCTACAGGAAAGCATTGATTCAGTACTATCCTACCAGGGAAGGCCTAATAATGCATGCGCAACACATGACATGTGCCAAGTAATAAGTTACTAAAAGTTATCCAAACAGCAAACAAATTGTGTGTTCCCTCTCTTCCTAAAGTATTCAAGATTGGAATCCAGTGCAACAAATATCTTCTAACGTGTAGCTGTGCAAAAGACAGATTTTACTTTTGTCAAACAAAGCTCTTAATGCAGGAAATGATTTGAGGAAAAGGAATGGACAGAAATGTTTTCTATTAAAAAAAAAGACACTTTGTGAAATTATTGAATGTTTTCAGTGAATCTATTTTTACAACAGGAAAATAGCAAAGGCAAGTAGGGCCAACAAGCAGACCTACATAGAACTGGTGGATGTGACCTATGGAACTGACGCAGACTGGGATTATTAATTAAACTGGGAATTGTGGAAATTCCAAATCTTAAAGGGCTCCTGACATGCCTCAAAAAACCTACTGCTTATTAGATTGAGCATTAGATTTTATCTGTAGATTGTGAGAGCAGTTTTGCCAGGGCTATCCAGACACATTTTTAGGCACCTTACTAATAATTTATACAACTAAAATGTAATTTGTAATTTAGAACAAGAACAATGTATCTTTTTTTTTTTTTCCCTAACACAGACTGATTTCTAAACACATTTATTGTCGTTTAAAGACACATTACTGGGAGTATTATTGCTGTGGAGCTCTGTTATACACTCTGATACATTACTGGGAGTATTATTGCTGTGGAGCTCTGTTATACACTCAGACACATTACTGGGAGTATTATTGCTGTGGAGCTCTGTTATACACTCTGATACATTACTGGGAGTATTATTGCTGTGGAGCTCTGTTATACACTCAGACACATTACTGGGAGTATTATTGCTGTGGAGCTCTGTTATACACTCTGATACATTACTGGGAGTATTATTGCTGTGGAGCTCTGTTATATACTCAGACACATTACTGGGAGTATTATTGCTGTGGAGCTCTGTTATACACTCTGATACATTACTGGCAGTATTATTGCTGTGGAGCTCTGTTATACACTCTGATACATTACTGGCAGTATTATTGTTGTGGAGCTCTGATATACACTCAGACACAATGATATACAGCTCCTAGAAAAGAGGGACATTAGGAAAGAAAATAGGGACAGAGGGTTTTGGGTCCAAATAGGGACTGTACTTCCTAAATAGGGACACTTTGGAGATATGATGAGTCTATGCATTATAATACAGCTTTTTCCAATGTTGTTTATATTATTTGTTTAAACATTTATACATCTCCTCATTTTAATTATTAAAATATATATGTAACACATTTCTATTTATTCTATGTTTATTTCCAGTATCTGTCAACAATGATTTGAAGATTCAAATGCAATTCCAAAATTGCTGCCTCCACTCTGAAACACTGACAGAATTTCCAAAGATAATTCTAGTTACATTCACTATATCTTGCTAACATAAAATGGATATTCCGCTATCTGCAATACTGCTTTACAGATTAAAGGAAATGATCATCTGACAGCGTCACTTTAAGACTACTAAGAGCATTCATAGGATTTGATACTGGTAATCTGAATCCAAAAACTGATCTATACTTTCCAAGATATCACTTGTTGGCTTGAAGAATAATAATATTTCTTTAGCGGGGGGGGGGCGGGGGTGGATATTCACAAAATATGCCATCCAGACTTGTACAAATACAATTTAAGAGTCCTTTGGGTAAGAGGAGTAAAGCATAGGTGACAGTTTACTACTTATGAAAATAAAATAAAATGAAATCTCCTGCTGACCGGAAAAAGGTGAGTCTACATGACAGCTTCTGGAGACTTCTGGAGAGAAAAATTGTCTCAAAAAGATTTTTCTATTATTAACATTTTAGAGCACCAACATATGTCAGCAAGCAACTGACAGACGGATTAATGCTGACAAACTAGGGTCATGTTCAAACAGGCTTATATTCGATCAGTTTATTTTTACTGGGTTTTTAAAATTAAATTAAAAAAGAAAAAAAAGAAAAAAGAAGAAACACGAAAGCTAAATAAACCACTTGTTTTCTGCAAATCAATGCAGCAGATGGCATCATAACCCACGGACATACAATGGGCGTGTAATGATTTGCAATTCTAGGGGTTAAAGGTTAAATTACCCTGGCAGTGACATTGTACCCAACTTGGTCTTGCAAAAAAAAAAAAAAAAAAACACATTCTTGAATTCTTTAAAACATTCTTGTATTGTCTTTCTATGTACTCATCATGATAACATTATACAGCTTCTGTGATGAGGGTAACAGACCTCTTCTCCCACTCCAAATCCATTGTCTCATCAACAATGCAAATTATTTAACCCTACATCACAGAAAGAGGATCTGAATTTGCATGTAAATTGACTTAATTGGTGCATCTTTCCAATTGTTAGATTCACTTTTTTATTATTCTCTTACAAGGTCCCCTTCCATAAGGTTTAGAGATCCATTTAAAGGTTTTTATTAACTTATTAAGGGGCAATTATGTACCCAGCAGTCGTCACGATCTTTTGTTAAAAAAACATTAAATCAATATGTAAAGGAATTTTATAAGAAACATAAATTATTTGAAGAAAAAAAAAAAAGTAAACAGAACATACACAGGCTGCACCTCAGAGTTCGGTTGTCGTTAAATAAGGCTCTTGTTTGTGATCAGATTACATTGCTGTTTTTTTTAAAAGTAATTGATCCCTGTTAGTTTAAGAAATAACAATAAGGGTTTGGTTATATTATTGCTACTAAATTAATATTAATAAAAGAGAAAAATAGAGATGCAGCATTATCGACTCCAACTAGAATTGCCAAATCTGTGTACCAGGTCTATCTATTGAAATATTATGTATCAATGCAGTATGTAGAATTAATATTCCGCAAGGTATCATTAAGTTAAAAAGCCAAAGGAATTGACTTGATTAGATCATGTATTCCGCACCCGCAGCACATGGGGTTTCAAAAACCAATATGGCAACACATTTATTAGTTATTCAACAAACCAGGACTTATAAAGTAAATACAAAGAAAATTGTACATTTTAGGCCGATGTCAAAAAATTTAACAAAATTCCCAACTCGGCTATTTTCCTAGTTCAACTCTTGTGGCCTATAATTTGCAATTTCCTTGTCAGTTCTCAACAACAGCCAGTTTACTGAATCGCTTCAGATGAGCTATCTTGACAAAATGCGATAGAACACATATTACGCTAACAATGCCTTTTTTATGAGGGTTACTTTGTAACTGCCTCTTTAAACTGTGCTCCTGGTCCTGGTATAGAGAGGTTTAACTGTTCCGCTGGACAATGCACACCTATATAAAAAGGATTTTATATGCTCCACACCTGGCAAAGAGGCCACAGGATTCGTTCTCATGGCTCAATCAGGCGTTGTAACGTTCACTCTAGAATACCAGGATGGACATAAAAATGCTACAGTCTTTAAAGTGCCACAACTGTGAAATATAGAGCCCTATTGACTTCCCATTGTAAAAGTCCGCTTTGGAGGGGGGTCTCTCCAAGATCACGTCTGAGGTCACTGACTTTCACAGAAGTACACTGGACCATACAAGTCCTCTTGGAGAAGTTTTTAGTGTCATAAAACCAGAATGAAAAGACCAGGTCCTGTGTCTGGGATAGTGCGCAGGTCAAGGAGTCAGGCAGAAGTCATGTATATGCATCTCACAGTTTTAATTTTTCTTCTTCAAAGCTTTGAATATTTCCTAGCATTATCAATTAAATCAAGGTCAAAACATCTAAACGTGAGAACTGTTCTGTTTACAAAAGGTAGTGAAAATGCGGAACCGGAAAAGTCTCCATGGGGTATGCGGACAATTCTAAAAACCATGTGTGGGCCATGTTGTTGAGCAACATCAGGGTTTGATCGTTAAACACTAAATTATGGTAAAACTAAAAATGTAATTGTAAAATTGAAAAAAAAAAAAAAAAAAAAAAATCAGCCCATTTCTGAACTATAGACAGTTTGTTTTTCAATTCACTAGAATTCATTCTATAAAGAATCCTAAGGGGAAGCATTGCTCTCAATTTTTATACATGAAAAGTTTATTGCCAGATCTTAAACACAGAGCTCACAGTATAATAAGAATGAGAGAGAGGTATATCATCAGCTGCTATAGAACTATCGTCCCATTTTGCTTTACCAACAGTAAGGCTGGCAGTAGATCAGAGCAACCATTTCTTCAGCAAATGCATTGATCAATGCATAGCTCAAATAAAAAAAGCGTTAGACACTCACATCAGCAGGAATTAACCATGTCTTATGCCTCTCAATAATGGGAGCCAAGAGCAGGCATATGTATAACGGAGGTGTGTTATCTTTGCAAGTCAGGTCTACCCACGAGTGCTAATAAAGTTGAGAGAAAAAAAAAAATTAAGACCATTACAAAATAAGGACTGGTCCATCACATACAGGACCTTTGGGAGGTACAG
>OW240920.1:137045744-137160744 GCA_933207985.1 Pelobates cultripes | reverse complement strand
AAATCGATATCGGTCGATCCCTAACTCTGGTTTAGCATTTAAATGTTAAAATGGTTTAACACTGAATGGAAAGACAGCGCCAGGGTACTCCAGACACTTTAACCACTTCAATAAGAAAGCAGTTACAGTATCTACAGTGTCCCTTTAAATTAACGTTATGAATTACACTGCGCTGCAAAGGGTCTTCATCAGAAACAAAACCCTAAACAACCCTGGTGGAATGCATAAGAATTCTTTGGATTAACCATTTATGTAGGTCGAGCAGTCGATACTACACATTACACCCTGGGAAAACAAACAAACAAAAACAAGGTCTGTTAATGAGAGCCAAATTTAGTTAAATAAATAAAATTAATAAACTAATCCTAAATAATCATATAAAAGCATTCTTTTAGAGTTGGTTCATCTACCAAAGATCTCCATATTTTTGTTAGGTTAGAAATTTAAAGAGGAAGCTTGAACAATTACAATTAATTTGTGAAGATCAGGGTGAGGCTTTGATGAAGCTCCAATAAAAGAAGTTGACTTGTCTTGGGTCAGAAGTAAAAACAAACGCCCCCGAGAGCAGTGAAACAGGTACACTGGTGGGTAGATTTACCACAAAAAAATAAAATACATAAAAATAAAATAAATATAAGAACACTCACCTGTGACAGGTATAAATCCTTTAGCTTTCTGATGTACTAACACTTCTCTATTTTGATTCTGCAAAGTTCCTAACTTATTTCTTGTTCTTTTGCTTAAATCGCTTTTTTTTTGCATAAAAAAATTCTTCTGTTTACCCTACCCCCCTCTCTCCCATGTTTCCCCATTTTCAAGTGTTCCTGTGTAACATGTAACAACTATGTAGCCCTATGGGTCACTCTTCCTGAAGGCACTCTAATACATAAGTCACAATGTTCAGGTCTCCTCCTTTTTCCTCACTACTTAGAACTCCTTATGCATTGAGGTTTGGCTGACCTGTTATCAATCAATTAACAGAGCGAGATAAGTCCACTTTACTGCTACCAGGAAGAGAAGACCATAAGGAAAATAGAGCCTTAACCAATAAGGCACACACAAAAAAAAAAATATAAAGACACAAACAATTGATTTGTTTTAATTACGATGCTTCAGAATGTCATAACGGTGACAAGCATCTGACCAAGAGGGTTTGCAACAGTTAAATGATGAGCGAACCAGTAGGTTTCGCTTTACCTTGGCCTTTGCACACAGTGGTAATACTAGGGGGATGCAAATTATTATTATTATTATTGCCATTTATATAGCGCCAACAGATTCCGTAGCGCTTTACAAATGGTTTGTTTTCTAGGCCCGATCTGTCCACATGTACCCAAGCAATCAGGATGCTAACCAAAACTAAGGCAATGTGTCAGCCTGCAAAATAACAGGGATTTAATAAGATCACCTTTAACGTCAGCCAGCATGTGCACTTCCAGATTCTGGCTGAAGGTAATAGGAGTCGCCATAGTTCCATCAACAGCTAGAAATCTCCCCTTTGCTGAATTCTACAAAGTACACGCTACTTCTGCAAGCTGGCAACAAAATACTCGCAGAAGGCCAGTGAAAGAACTTTTAAAATATTAATCTTTGTACTGGCATGTATGAGGCCCTGTACCTTTAAATGCAGTGCCTCTCCTTCAGGGAAACAGTGGTGTTTTGGAGTCACAAGACTCTGCTTTAACCACTAAACCGCACCTCCCTCCCGAGCACAGAAAGTCTCTGCATTTTTATAGAAGATTCAGAGCAGGAGATTTTAAATCTTTCCTTCCTGATTTCGATAAAAACCAAAAAACCAAAAAAAAAACACGTATTTGACTGCTAAAGTCTGACCCTCGATTGAGCGACGGCTTACTACGTTTTTGTTGCCACTAGAAAAAGGATGAAAGGGAAAAATGTATATTTAAATGCAAGAAGACAGAACCGAAAATACATTGTATAAATAAGTAATCAAATTCATGTTCAGCAAAGATTTTGCTAATTAGTGATAGGGGTGTTTTGATGGTTAACGACATAGCTGATGGGTGATCACACTCCATACACATTAACTAACAGTTGAGATTACAAGATGTCTTTATCAACATAATTTTTTTATTTTATTTTTTAAAAACACACACACATACCACGCGCATGCATTAACACTCAAAATGCCATAAGGGTGAGCAACTCACTAAATGTGGTCATACAATGCAGCAAAAAAATCTTGGGTAAATCAATGGCGATGTGCAAATATAATAAAAGGGCATGGTTGACAAACTTGCCCATCACAGCAAATCATTCAGTGAGAATTGCAGATGCTGCAGAACCTCTTGTCTGTCATAGCTTCCCCAGAAGTCTTTGCAGTACCTGAGCTTTCATTCAGCTTTCCAACCCGTTCAGGCCAAATCCACATACCTTTGTCAAAACTGGAGTCCGAATATTTATTAGCAGCATGAAACCTGAGGCTATTAAATTCCATAATTTTTTTAAATTATTATTATTATTGTTTTTAAAGAGCCACCAAATACTGACGCTCTGTTCTTTATAAACAACTTCACCAGCAAGTTGACACATCGGAAATATTAAATGGAATAGAATATAAAAGGTGATGAGATACATGCTGGCACTAAAGGATTGAGGCCCTATTCTTGGAGTTTACAATCCACGACTTTCAGGGATTTACTCACTAAACACTTAGTTGCCATGTCTGGACAAGCGACTTGCAAAATGTTCGCCAAAATATGGGATTGGGTTTCTTCATAAACTACATAACCCATGATGCTCAGCACTGGACAAGCCCTGCTAAAGCACATTAAAAAAAGTCAGACAAAAAAAAAGGAAAATCCCAGCCCCACTGTTATCCTGTAACTGTCGTACTTGCTTAGGAAATGTAGCAAATCTTTTTCTCTTTTTGTGGTTTGGCATCAAAAAGGTTCATCATTTGTGGCAAACTCCCTGGGCAAACTTACATTTACAGAGAAAAAAAAAACAACTAAAAATGGCGGATGCAGCAATTCAATGAAAATCCGAGCAGAAGATCCAATCCTGCGATTATTGAGAAGTGTGGAATAAAGATCCCTGTCAACTGATACGTTATTTTTAGTTTAAACTTATCACTGGAGAGAAACTCTGAGTAAATATGACCCAAATGCGCTCAAGGCTAAAGTCAGAAAGACCTACCCCTTGCATCACTATCATTTTTTTTCCAGCCAAAAAGTAGCATAAAGGTTGTACTAAAATTCCCCTGATGCTTTAATCCGGCAATGCATCAAAGGCGATGTAGTCCCAAAAAGAGACAGTGTCCTGTTAGCAAATCCAGATACTAATTTACCATTCAACTGCCCTTAAATAATCCACCCGACTGTACCAAATCATTACGGTCTTAACAATACAAGGACTACTTTATTGCCAGAGTACTAGATTAATCTGGACACTGCCGAGTCTCTGTGAAGTATAGTCAATAAGTCTTTTAACCGCTTAAAGCTTCATAAGTAAAAGGCCAGCGTGATGGTGTCCTTAAGGGGTTAAAAGGCTCCCATTCTCACTTATGCAAAGTCGGATAACCTTTGGCTCTCTAGTTTAAGGACAGCGCCTGTCTTCCAGTAACCTTCTAAATACACTACGGAGGTCTGGATATCACAGGAAGTCAGTTCAGCACACAAAATCCAAAAAAATCCCAAATATTTATGTAAACACAAGAGGAGGAAATATAGAATTTGTAGGCAAATGAAACATGACATGGCCCACCCAGTCGGACATCATTTTTTCCTACACCCTTAAAGAAAAAACAAACTCATCTCCCTGCATATGTTTTCCTTAAAAAATAAACTTGCAGTTGCAATAGTTTTATAACTAGATAAAACTTATTTGCTCCCCCCACCACCTTTTTTTTTTTTTTTCTATCCGTGGTCCAGACCATCAGCCTCCTCTGACCTACAAAAAAGTTTGACGCGTTAAGACATGTCAGCTTAGATCATCGTTTTAAAATAGGAAAAAATAAAGAAAACACAAACAATATAATAAAATAAACAGGCATGCATTCAAAAAAAACAAAAACACATTATCAGAGTATTCTATACAGAACTCTCGAAATGGATCCTTTTCCAAAATAAGTAACAATACCCATTAATAAAAAACAAAACAAAAGGTTGTCTAGTGCTACATGTTCCTACAAAACATTTGTCAACACATGGTGTCAAGGGGTTTTTGAATTTCTAACATATTTTTGAAATTGTTCTATCACTTTCTTAAAACAAAAAAACAACTACAAAATGTATGGATTTATTGACACCTAATGCCACAAGGGTATAAGGTGCCGTACAGCGCAAGACACAGGGAGATAGCCAGTCTTTTTCCAAACCTGAGGGGGGTTCGTAAAGAACTTGCTGGTATTACAGACCATTAATAGTTTATTTACCCAACTGACATGCAACGGGATATGTAGCTGTCGAAAAGCAATTTGATATCTGCGCAAGGAGTTTGATTGAAGTTCTGGAAAGGCCTTATCTGCTTTGCTGGTGAGAGTCTGTAAAGTGGGTTGAGATGGATAAACGCTGGGCGGTCCTGGACCGGCACAGAAAGAGGAAAAAAAAAAACTTATCAGATGGCATTTGCACTTGGCACTAACCAAGACTTGGCAATGGCGGTCAAAACTAAATAATGCAAACAGAAGGGGGGAAAAACAGTTACACTGAGACTTCAGGTTACTTTCAAATAGCCGGCACTTGAGAAGCTCGGATACTGATCGTATTACTCACGGCGCACTATGTCAGAGAACGTAATTAGAGAAACAACTTTCAATAATATTAGATCGTCTGTTTCCTGCGCCGAGAATGGCTGCTGGTTGTTGAGCTGCTGTTAATAGAACAGCATGATCAGATCGATGGTGTATGACAGGCCTAGACTTCTTGGCCCACGAGCAGTATCCACACTTAACCGTTTAAAAGACCCTCCGGCAAAGAATGATTAACTCTTTAAAGAGCCCTTGTGCTAATATACCACAGATCAGCAGAAAGGCATTTTTTTCCCCTTTCCTACTGGCACATGATATAATTTTAATGCACATGACAAAATTCTGACTATGTCTAAATACCAGATTTTTCCAAAGAGGCAAGATTACAAACAGAGCTAGCTTTGTTTTGGTGCTAAAAAAAAAACACAAAAAAAAAACAAAAAAACATTTTGATAAACAAACCTCCATGAAATCTTTAGGTACTTTATCTAACGTACAAGCATACCAAGTTGGGGCTTATTCTCTAAACTGTGATTTTTGGACGTTTGAAAGCAGATTTAATAAATAATTAAAACTCCATAGCCAGGTGTGGAAAAATATACTTAAAGTTTGATGGAAACGTTTCCCCCAACTCTGCTATTACTGTCTGAATATCTACCAGAAGGGTTTATTTACTAAAAAGAGACATTTGCGAATTGAAAACGGAACTGCAAACATTTAGGTTAAACTATATAGCCAAGCTAAGACTATGGATTTTTCTAAAATCAGCATATTTTTACCCCAAAACTATGCAATACAAATTTCAAACTACTACAATTTGCTGTTTAGTGAATAATCCCCAAAGCCTTGTCAGCTTATCAAAATGCACTGTATAATTATTAATTAAGATAAAATGAGATGTAAATATAAATTTAGGACTCTAAATATCTCTGGTAACATTAGTGAAGTAGATTTTGGCATTTCAGGGTCCACACTGCACTGAAAAATAGGGGTTAGTATAGACTAGAAAACTTCAGCACTCCAGAAATGTTGTGGACTACATCCCCCATAATACTCTTACACCCATAATGCTGGCAAAGCATCATGGGAGGTGTAGTCCAAAACATCTGAAGTGACAAATGTTGCCTATGTCTGGATTAGAGTGTCTCAAACTACAATTATCTATATATCGCAAACATACGCAGCAGCGCTGAATGTTTTCACTTAAATATAATATAGGAATAATGTCCAACCTTTGCCCACTGGCTGTTGGTGGCTTATTCCCACAATTCCATGTGTGATAAAGACCAGCAAAGAACTATGGGAAACATATTCACTAACAGAATGCAGCCATTTCTTCCACAATTTTGCCATTGCTCAACCATTCAGTTAATAAAACTCAAAATCTAGAATTTTGAACACTGGATCATTTTGGTCAGGAGGTAAAGGTCTGAATTGTAAGCCTTTACTGAAGTTTCCAATTATCTAAAAAAAATAAAATCCAATATATAGCCTATTGTGGGGAAATCACAATAGCCCCAAAATAATCTGCGCGCATGGAGAAAAAAAAAAAAAAAGAAGGGGCGTCTGATGTATGGGTGAAGAATTTGCACATGCTGTTCAGACATATCTGTGACTTTATTAACCCACGAGGATATGTAAGGACTTTTATTAGACTATGAGAATACAGTACATGGTTTCAAAAGTCCAGATTGCCTGTTGCAGGGGTTAAAGCAAATAGTACGGCCAATAAAATAATTTTACAGAGTTTTACATCTGGAGACGATAGGCAGACGTGTTTTCTGGATCGCCTTTTAAAAAACCTTAATACGAAGTACTAGAAATACAATGCATTTATACTTGAAAACCGAACAAACAAAACTGCAATTTTTGAGCAACTACCAACAACGACAACTGATCACAGCGCTACAGCAGTAAGTTTTATAGAGGGGAAAAAAAAACATAGTTGCAGATTTATTTATTTTTTTACTTATTACAAATAACTTTCACTCAAAGTGAAAATGTCTCAACATTAGAAATATGTTTCTTCGGTGAATATATAAATGAATAAATATTGATTTTAAGACAACTTTCAAATGCTGGCGTTGATTATGAACCAGTAAACAATCAGCACAGGACTACCAAACCCCCTAACACACACACACAAAAAAAAAACAGACACTACCATGTGTTTTCTCAAAACTGTTTTTTTTTTTAGCCTTTACAGATCACCATTCTCTTTAAAGAAAATAGCAACATATTAATACAGCAATCTTGCCATTAATTATTGCGTGTTCATAAATAAAGGTTATTACACCTCAGAGATTTAACTACCAGTAATCTTTAGATTCTGGTTATTGGTGGTTAACGCTGATTAATTATGAAATAAACTAGTTCAGAAATTACTAAACTCTGTGTGAGAAAAAAAAAAAAAATCACTTCTTGCAACAATGATGAGGCGGCGTTGGCAGATTGACAATGCAGGGTACCTCAAAATGGGTGAGATTTAGGGGTACACAAAAAAAAAAAAAAGCCTGTCAATGCTTTTGTATGTATCTGACAGTGAGAATGCCAAATCAGTTTAACCCTCTGACAGGCTTAACCTTTGCAACCTGTGTGCACACATTTCTTGAACCCAAAGATACATGTGGAAGATTAGAGCAATGGGGATTGAAGATAATCTTCTAGGGGGGAGAAAGGGCTTTTGTCAATCATTTTAACAATTTATGCAATCAGAAGGTTCTACCAACAGAATGTTCACTCCCTTCCATTTAACACAGGGGATTGAAGACTAAAGAGATGGGTGCCCCTACATGCTTACAGACATGTTGGATGTTTAACATTAAAGAAGTGCGTAATTAAACTATTTTAGCAGATTTTGCAATGTCTTGCAGCCCTGTCATTGCCAATGTACAAGGCCCCCTGCTATTCTATGCTGGGGGGGATTAAGTCCATGCCCCTTTTACAGAGTAACAATGTCAAGTCACCAAAAAGGAGCATTAACATGTGCTTTTAGTGGATAGTTAAGGATCACTATATTGTTTCTTTTGTGTGGCCAGTTGCACAACACCATAAGAGCCCTTCTCAATAGGATTATAAACATCCAGGAAGCAATATTGCCCTCCCCCCCTCCCCCTGTGTTAGCTAGACATCCTTGGCAGTGTCAATGTAAAACCCACACTATCTGAACATTTAACTTGCACTTGATCCTTACACAAATCAATGTAACTTTTACCCCCCATCACTCTCACCAGTCAGAACCCACACAGCCTGGCAGCCCACCCCAGTACTTTGACAAAACTTGCACTCACTCTCACAAGGTAAGGCTGTAAACAGGCACCCCAGGAATTAGGTGATCACACCCCAGACACCTCCAAAAAAGAGCCCACATTAACTCCTGGAGTGCCATGGACATTTACAGAACCAAAATATTAGGAGCTGGGGAGGGGGTGTGCAAACGTAAACAGGATACCAGACTCCAGGAGCCAGTTTGGGTGCCAGAGGGAGGTGGTATGCACTGCATTGCAAGGTTCCTTCTGGCAGCCAAGGGGTTAAACACAGTATGCAATATTGCAAATAAAGCCCCCCAGACCCATGCATGCAATGCTGTACAGAGGATCCAGGCTGCTGTACTCACCCAGAGGCAGGAAATGCTTGGTGTCCATGGCTGGTTAACTCATGCCAGTGTCTGTGATGAGAGATGGGGGGGCTGTGCCAGATTTAAAATAATAATAATAATGCAATCACCAGTTAGCCGGGGAGGTGTGAGAGAGGCATCAGCTGGACAGGGGGTGTGCTGGAGGGATGGCTGGGAGCCCAGGGAGTTAGAATCCAGAGCTAGAGGAGCCCAAAGCACAGGGAGTTGTTGCAAACTCACCAACAATGTAAGGAAAGTCCTGCTGTATGTCCCCTGCTCCCAGTACTGGCTGCAATGCAAAGGGGCCCCGCCAAGGGGGGCAGCGACGGACGGTCCTCACCGCAGCGACCGCAGCCAGGAGGGGGCCCTAGCGGGGAGGGGGGCAGTGAGGGGCGCAGGAGCCCTGTCTCCTCCCACACTGGGGAGGGGGGAGTGTAAACTCCTGTTAGGGCCACTCGCAGGATCACAGCTGAGTGGAACTCACTTCACTTATTGTAAGTAAAGAGGAGGACACACTCTCTAGAGTCATGGGTTAAACACTCACACTCTTATTATGGAGTGCCCACTCACACTCAGCAAGTTCTTCTTGCGTTTAAGAAACTGAGAATTTACTCAAAGGAAACTCAATGTAAAACTGATACTCAACTACATACTCACTCAGCTACATACTCACCCAGCTCATACTCAGCTACATACTCACTCAGCTCATACTCAGCTACATACTCACTCAGCTCACACTCAGCTACATACTCTCTCAGCTCACACTCAGCTACATACTCACCCAGCTCACACTCAGATACATACTCACTCAGCTCACACTCAGATACATACTCTCTCAGCTCACACTCAGCTACATACTCACCCAGCTCACACTCAGATACATACTCACTCAGCTCACACTCAGCTACATACTCACCCAGCTCACACTCAGCTACATACTCACCCAGCTCACACTCAGCTACATACTCACCCAGCTCACACTCAGATACATACTCACCCATCTCTCC
This sequence comes from Pelobates cultripes, assembly GCA_933207985.1. Taxonomy (NCBI): domain Eukaryota; kingdom Metazoa; phylum Chordata; class Amphibia; order Anura; family Pelobatidae; genus Pelobates; species Pelobates cultripes. Next base: position 137,151,410 of record OW240920.1, on the reverse strand, counting down.
AGCGTATACTCACTCTTATTTCCCAAAATATCACTTACCTCCTTCACTTAGATATATCCGGAATTCCACTGTCACTCAGATATTTATTTATAAAATAGTTTAATTACTAAATATCTGAGTGACAGTGGAATTCCACTTACTTCCCTCACTCAGATATATCAATAACACTCCCCTCCCTCACTCATATATCAATAACACTTACCTCCCTCACTCATATATCAATAACACTCACCTCCCTCACTCAGATATATCAATAACACTCCCCTCCCTCACTCATATATCAATAACACTTACCTCACTCAGATATATCAATAACACTCACCTCCCTCACTCAGATATATCAATAACACTTACCTCCCTCACTCATATATCAATAACACTCACCTCCCTCACTCAGATATATCAATAACACTCACCTCCCTCACTCAGATATATCAATAACACTCACCTCCCTCACTCAGATATATCAATAACACTCCCCTCCCTCACTCATATATCAATAACACTTACCTCACTCAGATATATCAATAACACTCACCTCCCTCACTCAGATATATCAATAACACTTACCTCCCTCACTCATATATCAATAACACTCACCTCCCTCACTCAGATATATCAATAACACTCACCTCCCTCACTCAGATATATCGATACCACTTACCTCCCTCACTCAGATATATCAATAACACTTACCTCCCTCACTCAGATATATCAGTAAGACTTGCCTCCCTCACTCAGATATCAGTAACACTTACCTCCCTCACTCAGATATCAGTAACACTTACCTCCCTCACTCAGATATCAGTAACACCCTCACTCAGATATATCAATAACACTTACCTCACTCAGATATATCAATAACACCTCCCTCACTCAGATATATCGATACCACTTACCTCACTCACTCAGCTATATCGATACCACTTACCTCCCTCACTCAGATATATCAATAACACTTAGCTCCCTCACTCAGATATATCAATACCACTCACCTCCCTCACTCAGATATATCGATAACACTTACCTCACTCAGATATCAGTAACACTTGCCTCACTCAGATATCAGTAACACTTCTCTCCCTCACTCAATTTTTCAGTAACACTTACCTCCCTCCATCAGATATAGAAATAACACTTAGCTCCCTCAGATATATTAGTAACACTTACCTCACTTATATATATTAACACTTACCTCACTCAGATATCAATAACACTTAGCTCCCTCACTCAGATATCAATAACACTTAGCTCCCTCACTCAGATATATCAATAACACTTAGCTCCCTCACTCACATATCAGTAGTAGACACTACTACTCTTACTCCATGAATTACACAAATCTTTTTTAAATTTTATCAGGCTGTAAAATTATCAGGCTGGAAAGTTAATTTGCTCTTTTTTTTTAAAATTAACTATTGTGATATAAAGTTAGCAATTCTGTTATCAATTCACCAAGGTTGGCTGAGATTGACATTAATAACGATCATCTGCATTATCTGAGGAGGGGGAATTATTTATTTCACTTTTCAAATCACTAAAATTAGCTATATAGTGAATAAACCCTTTAATTTTCTTTCAGAAATATATGTCATGGAATCTAATGACTTCTCATAAAGTGCCATTAAAGGGACACTATAAGCTCTACAACACAGTGTAGTGGTTATAGTGCCAGAAGTGCCAAGCAACCCAAAAATTGTAAGGAGTCAAACCTTTTTCAATTTGTTCAAATTCTTTCCAGGGGTTTATCGAACACCGTTCCGATGCTCTACTACTTCCTATGGAAAGATGAACGCTCTATACCTGAGCTTAGTTCTGCAGTGCAGGGCTTAGCTTATTGGCTGAAAGAGATCAATGCTTAGCTCAGGAGCGCTAACGGAATCTTCTGCTGGGATTACAAGAGGCAGTGAGCAATCCCCAGGTACAAAGTAAAAGTATTTTAAAATGTCTTTACTTATAAAGCAGAAACCCTAGAGTACTCCTGACACCTTAAAACTTTATGAAAAACTCATTTTTCAGAGGGGTAGTAGAGTGCATCCTCCCCTTCTGAAAAGTGAGTATTTCATAAAGTTGGAATCGTTATGAAATACTCATATTAACTGTGTTTGAATTTCACTGAAATTCCAATCCAGTCAAGAGATATACAGAGACAAAGTAAGGACTGCTTTTTTTGACACAAGGCTGTGTCTATTGTAGATCATGCGGTCTCGAGGGATCATGCCGTGATGTTCGCCCCAAGCACGACCACACCGGACCAAGATGGCGGAGCCCGCGAGGGACAGTTTCAGGTAAGTAAATTCACCTTTACCTGCCCCCTTCGGCCATCGGACCCCCAACGGCATTGTCACCATCTGGGGACTTTGTGTATTCGACAAAGTACCCAAACGGCGACAGTGCCTCTCTAGCCACTACAGCAAGCTTTAAAAATTAAACAGAAATGTAGAAATAAAAAAAAAAATCTCTGAAAGTTCCTCTGTACATTTTTTAGCACCATTGTGCTATATAACCTGGACCTCGTAAAAGATATTAAAATTATTGTTTTCTATAAAGCTCCAACATATTCCACAGCGCTGTACGAAGGGTAAACCAAGCACACAGGTAATTGCGACAAACCAAGTTTACCATACTGGAATAACAGGTGATCACGGCCGTGCCCAATGTGACCTTATAGGCTGAGGGAAGTATGATCACGGCAGTCTGTCTAAACAGACTGTTGACATCCAAGGTGCAACTTGCAGGCAGAATACTGCTGTTATTAAAAACAACCTACAAAACAGCAATTTCAGCCCAATTTTTCAGTCATGTTGTCAGACCAACTCAAAGCACTGATTAGTCAATAAGCATCAAAAACGCTCTGTTGTTAGCTGGTCATGTTAATAATATCTATGCCATTCACCATCGATCAAATAATAATCACTGATGTTGTGCATTGTTATCTGACATCTACCGAGTTAATAAAAAAAAATGTTTTTTTTTTTTAGCCAAAATAGCCAAACTGGACACATACCCGTCTTGGAGTTTTTCCTCCTTAAAGGGACACTATAGTCACCACAACAACTACAGCTTAATGTAGTTGTTCTGGTGAGTATAATCATTGCCTTCAGGCATTTTCATGCAAACACTGCATTTTCAGAGAAAATGCAGTGTTTACATTGTCCCTAGGGACACCTCCTCAGATGGCAACTGGAGGGGCTTCCTAGGGCAGTGCTGCACAGTAGGCAGCACTGCTGTTCAGCTTCTCCACACTCTGCATGGGGACGCTGAATTTTTCTCATAGAGATGCATTGATAGGCCAAAAAGGCATTTGACCCCACCCCATCCCACCTCCTTGATGATTTTAACAAATCAAATGGGATTGGCTAAAAATCTGCTATACTGATGATGTCATCAAGGAGGCGGATTGGGACCCACGCGGCGCTGGAAATAAGGTGAGTTTTAATTCCTTTTAAGGGGGCAAGCCACCTAAATGGTGGTTTTAACACTATAGGGTCAGGAATACATGTTTGTGTTCCTGACCCTATAGTGTTCCTTTAATTTAGAAATTTTACTGACAATTCAAAAATTAAAGCGGCTCTGTCATCTTCCGTGGTCTTTGCATGTTTTGCATATATCCCCACTTTGTGTGTGTAGGTCGGGAATGAATCTAAAGGTCAGGGCCAGCGCGTCGATAAGGCGGCACACGCGGCCGCTTTAGGGTGCCAGAGCAGGGGTGTGCAAACTTCCGAATCCCCTGCCTGCGACTCGGGCCCTGCCTACCGCTCCAGCCCTGCCTGCGACTTGGGCACTGCTTGCGGCTCTGGCCCTGCCTGCGGCTCTGGCCCTGCCTAAGGCTGGGGACTCAGATTTTTCACATTACCTGTCTCTCTCCCTGCAGCCAGCAGCTATCATACAGCAGGTGGGATCTCGCCTGGCCTCTCCTGATGATGTCAGGAGCAGGGGGCGTAACTTTCACATTTTTTTTTCTTAGCCCATGCCCCCCTCTACAGCCCCTGCCCACTACTTCTATAGCCCCTATGTCCCCTATCAAGCCCATGTTCCCCTTTCTATAGCTGCTGCCCCCTCTACAGCCCTTGTTCCCCTTTTACAGCCCCTACCCACCCCTTCTTTTGCCCCTGCTTACCCCTTTTACAGCCCCTGCTTACCCCTTCTACAGCCCGTGCCCATCCCTTCTATGGTCCCTGCCCACCCCTTGCTTAGCCCCTGTGTCCTCCACCATAGCCCCTGCCCCCCACCACAGCCCATATCCTCCTCTCTACAGCCCATACCCCCCCCACTCTACAGCCCATACCCTCCCACTCTACAGCCCTTGTGTCCGTCCATCCCCTCTACAGCCCCTGTGTCCGTCCGTCCCCTCTACAGCCCCTGTGTCCGTCCGTCCCCTCTACAGCCCCTGTGTCCGCCCGTCCCCTCTACAGCCACTGTGGTCGTCGTCCCCTCTACAGCCCCTGTGTCTCACCCCTCTTCAGCCCCTGTGTCCCCCCACACTACACCCCCTGTGTCCCTCTCCTCTACAGCTTCTGTGTGTGCCCCCCTCTACAGCCCTGCAAAGTCAAGGGGCAACTCACCACCAAGCTGATCTAATGGTGGCCTCCTAGACACGACCAACAGCGAGACGCAGGTACTACCAACAAGTACCCCGAGCCATCAGGCAAAATAGATACCGGAGTGCCTTGTGGCGGAAAACGGTGCCAGGCCTCGCGGACACACGCACCCACCCACACACAAACAACACTGGGACCTCAAACCCAGCGAAGCACACAAATAAAGCACCTGACATTAGACCCGGCTACCGGTGCAACACCAGATACCTCTTCCCAACCACTGCGGCAACACAAGCAACTGCGAGACTGCACGCCAAGAAGAGACACACTGAAGCTGACTCCCAAAACGGAGATATTGGGCCATGCGACCGCGAGGAAGGGACTAAAAGCAACAGCCCAAGGGTCCTACCAGCGCTGGGTATAGGCTGAGGTGCCTACCACACTGCTACACAAGGGTGAATACAACCTGGACTGTATCCGAACACCCAACACAGCTGCCCACCCAGACCCAGAGGCCTAAAACAAGCCCCGAATAGACAATGCTCACATGTCATCACAGACTTGTGGTAACAAAGTACTAAAGTGACTAATGATAGTATTAAAGTGACTGATGATAGTATTACAGCGACTGATTATAGTATTACAGCGACTGTTGAAAGTATTAAAGCGACTGTCAATAGTATTAAAGCGACTGTTGATAGCATTAAAGCGACTGATGAAAGTATTAAAGCAACTGTCAATAGTATTAAAACGACTGTTGATAGTATTAAAGCGACTGTCAATAGTATTAAAGCGACTTATAATAGTATTAAAGTGACTAACATAGATTTAGCCTACTATAACATAAAAATTGTGCCTGTTAATCTCTTGTCCCATATGTTTAACGAGAAAAGCCTGAGGAATGCTTTCGGGGCACCTCACGTCTGTTTGTAATATCTAAGTGCACTACAAAAATAAAGAATTAAAAAAATTTTTTTTACAAAAGGCTAAATTTAGCAATCTGCTTCCCAACAAAATATTTATGGCATGATTTTTATTTTCATTTTTATTATTGTCTTACTCTGGCAAAACTAACAGCATAATTTAAGTGAACACGATAAAAAATTCTAAACTTTTAACGTCTCTATACAGGTAACACAATACAGTTTGAAAAACAGCTTGAGCAAGTGAGTTAGAGAATAAGTCCCTTAAATGCAAAAGTCACTTTCTTAATACATTTTGACCCTATGCTTTTTAGCATTGACTGAGCAAGTGGAAGAGTTGAACATTTAAACATAAAACAGATTTATGGTCTCCACAATGTTATATTCTTTTAAATTATTGTAATTGATCTGTATGAAAACGTAAAACAGATGTATAGGTTGTGCACGGTGGTATTTTTTTTTATTTTTTTTTGTGTAATCTGAATCTTTTCTCGAGAAACGAGAATGTACATTGATTTTAACAGAAATGTCTTTCTATATTATAGTCAGACTTGAAACTGTTTTAGGTTACAAACTTCATAAACATTTTAAGCTTAAGTGGAAATTTGTCATACTGGCTTTGAGACAGAATGTTTTAATGGACAAAATATTAATCACTGTAAAGAAAATTATGCGTTTTGTTTAAGCTCAGAGCCAGTTGTCCAATCAATTTACATCACTGACAAGTATTAATTTACCTTGCTATTATTTGTCTAGTGACTTATAGTCACAAATTAATCAAGCCGTTTAAGGGGGAAATGTCCTATATAGAAAGGTTCAAATTCTATAATAATCTGCAAGGAATAGTTACAGGGAAAAATATATATAATTATAGTCTCTTGTTTGGTCAGGACCCTATTCAACCAATATTTCAATTTACATACTTTGTCAGTTCTTGTGCTGGTTTATTTATCTTTCATAAAATCAAACTGCTGTCGAATATGTTTATTTATTTTTATTTATTTATTATTGCAATTTATAAAGCGCACACAGATTCCGCAGCGCTGTACAATTAGTTGAGAAACGTACAATATACACAAACAAATACAAGAGGTAAGATAGCCCTGCCCGTAAGCTGATATCTAGCCATTGGAGCTCTTTTATACAAAGTGCTTAGCTAGATGGCCCTTGAGCTTACAATCTAAAGGATACCAGGGGGATTTGAGACAAAAGGTAGCAGGGGAAGTTTTGGAGGTGATGGCTGAAAGAGTTAACAGAGAAGCAGCTATTGGTAAGATGTTAGGGGAATGAACAGGTAATTGGGTGAGAATCTCGAACAACAATCAACTCAGTGAAGACTGCATTTACCATCCTGAAGAAACACCCATCACTCTCAGGCCTCACTTCACAATCAACTCAGTGAAGACTGCATTTACCATCCTGAAGAAACACCCATCACTCTCAGGCCTCACTTCACAATCAACTCAGTGAAGACTGCATTTACCATCCTGCAGAAACACCCATCACTCTCAGGCCTCACTTCACAATCAACTCAGTGAAGACTGCATTTACCATCCTGCAGAAACACCCATCACTCTCAGGCCTCACTTCACAATCAACTCAGTGAAGACTGCATTTACCATCCTGCTCTATATACGAAGTCTCTCCGGAAAGTATCAATCTGTGTAATATGAAAAATAGAGATTTATTTAAGAAGATACAAGAAACATTGTACCTAGGACAATGGCGCCTCAGTCCCCTTAAAAGTAGGCACTTTGGGACCTCACAAAGTTCTGCAAGATCCTTTCGCCATCAGCTGCCTCGTTGTGTTTACCTGAATCTCATCGACTGTCTGAAATCTCTTCCCTTTCAAAGGTGATTTTAGTTTTGGGAAAAGCCAGAAGTCGAATCCCAAATCTGCGCTGTAGGGGGGCTAAATCACTGGGTGATTTGTGCAATACTTTTAGTTGCGCTGCACTCGTTGCATCGTCCCCAAAAACCTTTTGAATCATCCGAATACTTTCTGCGACGGAATGTTCAAGCTTAATGCAAAATTTGAGGCAGATTTTTTGCTCTGCTCACTCAGCCATTTTGAATGTGATGACCACACAGTACACAAACTCACTCAACGGCATCTAGAACCCCCACTGACTAGTACAGTGAAGTCATCATTGCTCACGCATGCGCATTCCAGTCCACTCTCCTTGGCTGCCAGGTTACATCGATGTCGTGCAAAACATTCTTGTCATATTAACAATAACTGGACTTTTTCCAGACACACCTTGTATATAAATTAATATTCTTTACAGGCTGTGAATATCACATTGTGGACAAAAGCTGTGTGGGGCTACCAAACATTTCAAATATACTATGAGGGAACCTTTAATTTTTGTGTGTGAGTGGGAAATTTTAGGTTACATAACAATTTATGTAGTTCAAATGTAATTTAGAACAAGAACAGTGTATCTTATTTATACAGTCTGATATCTAAAAACATTTATTGTAGTGTAAAAGAAAAAAGGGACATTAGGATAGAAAAGAGAGACACAGAGGAATTTTGACCATAATAGGTACTGTCCCTTTTAACCCCTTAAGGACACATGACATATGTGACATGTCATGATTCCCCTTTATTCCAGAAGTTTGGTCCTTAAGGGGTTAAATAGGGACACTTGGGAGGTATGGCAATAAGGCCTTCAATTATTTTAGATGGACACTCAAAAGTTTTTACAATTCCATTTCTTCAAATCTATTTCCTAAGCGCCACCATCAGCTTAACGTAATGGTTTGGGTGCAAGCAGTGCTGTATTTAGCCCAAGGCAAACTAGGCATTTGCATTGGGTGGCACTAACCAGGGGGCTGCAAAAAATGCCACCCCAAAACGCCAACTCGGGTGTCCCCTGGTGTTTCCCCCAGTGTTTCCCCCTGTCATGGGGGGTCCATAAAGTGGCCACCTTATGGACCCCCCGGCGCGCAGCTATGTTAGAATCAAAGGCGGCGAGGGAGCTGTGATCTCCCTGCTCTGCTCCCTTGCGTACTGTTTGCTGATGCCGAGGGAGCCGGAATATGATGTCATTCCGGCTTCCGGCATCAGTAGATGGACGCTAGGCGCGAGGGAGCAGAACAGGGAGATCACAGCTCCCTCGGTGCCTGTGATTCTAACAGAGCCGCACGCACAGCTCTCACAGCAGCCCCACTGGACCCTCAACGACAGGTTGGAAGGCTGGGTGAAAAATGCAAAAGTATTATAATGATATTAATAATTAGCGTGTATGTTTGTGTATGAATGTGTGTGCATGTGAGTGTATGAGTGTATTTGAGTGTGAGTGTATGTGTGTGCATGTGAGTTTATGGGTGTGTGTGTCTGTCAAATCAGCGAGAGTCTGTTTGTCATTGAGTCTGTGTGTGACTGTCAGTATGTGTCTTTCAATGAGTGTCAGTGTGCATGTGTCTGTTAATGAAGGAGTGTGTGTCAGATCCGTGAGTCTTTGTGTTTGTCATTAAGTGTGTGTGACTGTCAGTGCGTATCTGCCAGTTTGTGTCTATTGGGCAATATGTGTGTGTCAGATCAGCAAATCTTTGTCTGTCAGTGATGTCTGATACAATGCTTTCCTATGGGGAAGCCTAATGTAAGCGTGGAGGAGGAGCCTGACCCAGCGCCGAGGGACATCGACACTGGATTCAGGTAAGTCACTGAAGGAGTTTTAACCCCTTGAGTGGGGGAGAGAACAGGAGGGCGGAAGGCACTATGGGGAACTATAGTGCCAGGAAAGCTTTCCTTCCACCATAGTATCCCTTTAAAAAAAGTAGGAAACGGTGGAGTCAAAAGAGGAAGGAGTCGGTGCAAATTTAGATTAGGGGGTTGCCCAGGTTTAGTCTTGCCTAGGGCAGCACAAAACCAAAATACACCACTGGGTGCAAGATGTGTTTTTTTTGCACTGTTCTTCCATTTTTGTAAATCCTTTTAAAGGTGGTTTGACAAGAGCAGGTGAGGACAGCAGTGATAGGCCAGGAGTGCTGCATGGCCAATAAACACACCACTAACAGCCTGTGATTGCCATGCAAGATTGTGGGTAATAATTTGAATCATTATCAAACTTACTCATTACCTGAGTGATCTGAAACTGCGCTATTTGCATAATGTGCTCTTGGTGGGCCGGCTTACTTGATTGGCAGGTGTCTTGGCGTTAGTTCACACCAGGCTGACCTGCCAGTTCTTTCAGAGGACCTGCACCCTTTCTGGACAGGTTTGCACTCTTTTCCCCATTCAGCGGCATCCCACTTCATAGGACGCTGTTAATGATTGGGTTTTGGATGCTAGAAGCTTAACAAAGATTTTTTTTTTTTTTAGCTTCTTCAAAACTGTTAACAGAAAATTCCTTGCACTGTAAAGGGACACTCAAGTGCCCGAATACAAAATAAATAAATATCACTATTTAGTAGGGATACCCCAACAAAAACTTGCATGCATTTAATTAAGCATCTTTGATGCCACCATGACTTTCTGTGGCTGTCAAATCACATATCTCCAGTGTAGCTCATGTGCCATCTTTGGAAGGCAGTTTCTTTATGCAGTTACTGTCTCCTGAGATTAGTTCCACTAGGAAGTAGCAGAACCAGTTGTTCGATTGACAGCCCTGGAGGGTGTAACAAGGTTAATTTATAAAAGAAAAACATATGTCAATTTCTATTGAAATCTGCACGTTTTGCAACTTTATAAAACTTTTAAACAAGTTAAAGTGCTTTAGGGGGTCTGGAGGGTCCCTTTAACCAAATACTACTTTACAGAAAAGACATTTGGAATAGCCTTCCAATTGAAATAATTAAATAACACATCTAGGAACACACTGATCAATCAGTTTTATTGGCTGGCATGGGAGATGCCAATCTGAATGTAGCATAATTATAAAAGAGTGCAAGCTTTGGGGCTTTATTGAGTTATGTGCCAGAAAAAAAACATATATAAACAGCCTTTATAAGTGTTCCACTTATCTCCAGTTTGATGGATAATCTGTACATGGTTTATTCCCTAAACAGTGACTTATGGAGAACGGAAAACTGAAAATCTCTTCAATTCAACTTTTTTATTTTTTTATTTAGACAACTTTAACCTTGTTGTTGCAACATGTTTCTTAATAGATAATTTGACAAATTACTCCCAATCTGTTCACTAAGTGTATAATATATATATTGGCAAATGTATAGCTGCTATAAGTCCTCTGGTGCATCTGGTGAAAAAATGTCCTTTAAGTAGTCAGAATGCCAATTAGATCAAAGTTTATGAATCCAATAAATCCAATGTGGATTACAGAGAAATATTTGTTTGTACTCTGTAAGCAATGAATAAAAAAACGTTAATATGCTTCTGAAAGAACGGCAAGAGGGACATTTCTAAATATTTTGAGAGTGATCTCATTTTTTGTTTTTTTGTTTTAATGAAAATAGTTTTGAACAATAAGTGTATTTTTAAAGTGACAGCAGAGAACCTTTCCAGAGCCAATCTGGCTGGCTGGTAACTATCATTCCAGTACAGGCCTGCTAACGGGACATGTCCCCTTTGCAAGCCACGCCTTTTGCGTCACGGTTTTGAAGTCTGCTAAAGTTAGGAGGTATGGGACAATCTTCTAAGGGAACACCTGCGGAAACGTTCATATTTCTGCTGCACCTTTTTTCTACTTTTTGTCTGGCGTCAAGATTCAACCTGGTGGGAAATAGGTTTGAAATCAGGATGGCTGTGAGATATGCAGATATGTTAAAGAGACACTGACCAGAGCACTCACAGCCTATCACTGTCATTCCAAAGCTGGATAAACAAATATTCAAATGGTAGATGGGAGACTTTGAGGGGACAGAGAAGGAGATCAGAGATGCAGGAAAGTTGTGTTCATAAAATCTGTCCCTCAGGAAGGTGGGATTCTGAGGACCTAGAGAAGATGTTGCTAGTAAGGTTGGGTTTGTAGACGTTAATGTCAAGGATGCAGGAAGAGTAGGTTAATGGGGCCTTTTTCCAAAAAGCCTAGATTCCATCAATGAGGAACAAATAGTTATTGTACCAATAGCCAGATTAACCACGAAGTGACCTAAAGCGGCCACCTGGTACCCAAAGATTAGACCGTGCAAGACCCCGCAGCCGGGAAAATACTTGATCTAACTATTCGCCAATCCAATAATAAGAGAGAAGAGGGACCCAAACTGGTATCCTTCTCATACCCACTTTACATCCATCAATTCCCAGCTGGCTTTTGCAGATATTCTACATTACATTAAAAAAATAATAATAATAATAATTCCAAGTAGAGATTTCTTTGATCTCAACTGATTCCGTGTTCCAAGCCTGCAAGTTCATGAGACTGGAACACGCATGTTTTAGTATATACTGTAAGTATGCAGTAACAACACAAAGCATATTTGTTGTATGTATTAACTCACACTTTTATTTACGCAACAGATGTGTTTATATGTAGACATGCACACAGTCTCAACTAGAGATATATTTAATTTTGTTGAAGGGACACTCTAAGCACTGCGACAATGGATGCTCATTGCATAAGATATGTTGAAAGGAGAGTCCTCTTCCATTCTGAGACAGTCCCTGCACACAGTGGCTTAAAAAAATTAGCAGATATCACTGCTATCAGACTGCCCCTTTCCACCTGATGTCAAAAGAGAAATGCTTACTTCTTCTCTATTGAGCAGTCCCACTCACTCAATTATAGGAACTGTGGCTGGGGCGGAATTACAAAGCGACCAGGATCAGACCTCGTAGACCTGAAACAGAGGCTCCTGATTGGTGGAGCCTCTTCCTAATCTGAGAGTGTTTATCTGCTGCCGTATTGTGCTTATTCAATTGTTGCAACTTTTTTTTTTTTTGTAAATGTATTAGCAACCACAGAACTTTGCGTGTAATACACAAGAAGATGCCTCTTCCCGTAGCTGTTACTGATGGCATCTGCTGATACAAGACAACAACAATGACACAGAAGCCCTGCATTTTGTCATATTTTGTGAACTTTGGACTTTACAAAATGACTAAGTAGTATTTACATTTCCAGTGCACACAATATAAGTATTTTATAAAGATTTTAGGAAAGAAGTGACCGAGACACTTTAAACTTTCAATATAAAGAAGCTAGTAAAATATTTTTTAAAAGTATAATAACTTCAGCTTTATTCAATAAACTGGGTGTTGTGGATTTTAGAGTAAAATTGTTGAATTAAAAACATAAGTAAGATAGATTTTATTTTTTTCAATTGGTTGATTTTGCCTAAAATTTAAAACCTGTGTTACCTATTTGGTCAGTAAACCGAATAAACCTCCTTGATAAAGTAAAGAATAACCCAAATTTCAGCATTAAATGAGTTTTAAAACCCAGTCTTGATAAATAATTAAATAGTGGAGTTGAAGAAAAGTGTTTGTAGTGAATGCACACCGTCGAGTCCCCAGGTATGTACATAGCAGATGTATTTCTTCAAATAGCTTAATTTCCTTCTGTAACTGTAAACCGTTACATACTAACCTGAGGATGAAATACTGTAATATTTGACTTAATAGCAATGTGTGATTTAGCTCTATGTTTCCTTTAATGCATTTATTGCAGGATGCAGCTGCTTAATGAAATCAGGGCAAGTTACAATTTTATTGCAGCCTTGCAGAATGAATGTTTAAAAAGCTTCCTGCGTTAACAGAGGATGTCTGGTCACCATAGTTTCGACACATAAAGAGCATTTGTGATATAAATAGATAAAAGCACCGTGGGTATGTATAAATCTATGTGCATGAACTGTACGTGTAAGTATAAAAAATATATATATTTACATTTGTGTGTGTGTGTGTGCATGTATATGAATGTGTGTAAATATTATCATCACTCTCTCTATTAACATGTGTACTTAGATGTATTGTATATAAAATTATTTTATTATTTTACATGTGTGTCTGTGGTCAGCGTGAGCTTTCTTGTCAATGCTGGGTCAATGTTGGCAGATGTAGTTTAATTAATCATATAACGTCCAAGTGTCCCTATTTAGAAGGGACAGTCCCTATTTTGGTCCCAAACCCCTCTGTCCCTATTTTCTATCCAGCCCCATATTTTGTGTGTATCTGAGTTTATAACTGAACTCCACAGCAATAACACTCCCAGTAATGTGTCTTTAAACTACAATAAATGTGTTTAGAAGTCAGTCTGTAAATAAGATACATTGTTTTGGTTACATTTTAGTTGCATAAATGGTCATTGGTAAATTGCCTGAAAATTCTCAGAACAGCCCAGTACCTGGCCACATCCGCACACACCCCTGAAAGAAAAGTGTCCTTCGTCGTCCACTCGAAATGCTGGGAGGTGTATGGACCTTTTGTAAGTCTAAAGACCAAACTCTATAACTTTAATTTAGATTAAGCAGCATTAATAAAATGTACAAAAATAATGGCTAAACCAGTGAAATCTATTTATGATACCAGGAATTGTGGAGAATTGACAAGTTAACGGCAGGTTTTAGATTAAATAGCTGAATTGATTTAAAAAAAAAAAATTCTGAATTTCCTGTTTTAGACTTCGATTTGCAATTTTCTTGTCAATTCTACACAATACCTAGTTTTAGAGAATAAAATCCCAGTTATTCAAAAGAAAAAAAACTACTTGTGCAGGTAATTCCTCTGTGTATGCAAAAATATCATTATATGTTTCAATGACATTATTATATTGAATACTCATTTAATTATTTCACCACATTCAAGCGGAAGATACAATATACGCAAACAAGGGAAGTTTACAGAGCGAGTATTGTCTGTATTTTTCTATCCCAATTAAATACATTTCTTTGCAATATTATGTTTGTCATGAAGACATTGAGACAGAGCTTGAAGCCTTGCTGTTTCTGTCAGATTACAATAGAGCACGGAAGTCAAGGCCTTTGCCCTCTGTCTGTTGTCAAAATACATGGACCATAATGAGTATTGGACGCTACGTTTGTAGGGCAAGGCTGGACACAAAAGTGAAAGAAGGAAGATAGCTATGTTTGCTGCCTGAATCAATGAGCTATGTGACACCTCTTTATGGTGTATTCTTGTGTTGATTGTCACGATTCGGGGAACCCAACACGCTGGCACACACACACACACACAAAAGGTGCCGTACCGGACCTTAGAGTGGCCGGGCTAAGTACACACAGAATAGTCAGGAGACAAGCCGAGTAAAGGGGAACCAGAAGACAGAATAACGTGAAACGAGCCGAGGTCAAAGGGTAGGAGAAAGTCACAGAGTCAGATAAACAAGCCAGAGAGTACGTAACCAGAAGCACAAGGTAAGTAGCAATACTAGCAAGCAAAGACCACAACAGGGCAGGGAGGAACAGGAAAGGTAAGTATTTAAACCATCAGGTTAATTCTGATTGGATAATTTCCAATCAGAATTAACAATCACACGTGGGAGATATTTAGACCTCCCACTGTGATTGAGGCACTGTGCCTTTAACGCCGGGTCAGGTGACTGACCCCGGCGTGTATAAACCTGGGCGGTCTCCCAGCGTGCAGCGTCATGCATGCTGCCGCTGGGGGACGTGGAGGGAACGGCGGGCGGCATCCGAGGCTGGAAGGATGCCGCTCGCCGTATCCACGAGGCGGAGGGGACCGCGGACGGCTGGAGGGTGAGTACTGCGAGCGGAGTGCAGCCTCCCCTCGCAGCCGCCCGCGGGAGCCTGACATTGATGGCAACAAGGCCTTGTGAGATGCAGGAAAGACGATGAACAGTTTATACTGGCCAACGCTCATGGACACAAAGTAACCTTCCTAATTTGGAACCCTTGCTTAAAATTGACAGGTTATTCCTTCTGCGTTCTCCTCCATAGAGACGTTAGAGACAATTATTCCGTGCCAGATATACATGCTCGTGAAGTCCCAAAAAGTCAGAACTGTGCACACCATGGCTTCTTTCTGGGAGGTTGACCTGCTGGATCACAAACAGTACTTTGGTTTTAAGAAAAGCTAAGTTTAAAACAGTGTCCATTGCTAAGGTACGGTGAAGTCTAAAACATATTGCCTGTCTGTGCTCATTTGCATGTCTCACTGGTAATTCTGGGATAGTTGTGGAAATGTGATTTCTCGTGTTTCTGTGCCCAAAGAGAAGTTCACAGATTCCTACTCGAGACAATTACTACAAAACTCAATAATGGATATGAATACATGCTTCATCAAAATAACTTAATGTCTGAATTTTAGTGCTCTTTGCATCTGAACAAGTTTTTTTTCCAACAACTTTTACATGTATAGTCTGGCCACATGTTCGACCAAATGTGAGTTATCATTGCAAACGCACCGGCTGACGCCAGGTTTAGCAAAAAACATTATTCCACGCTTTGATGAATTGGGAGGTGGGAAGATAAAGCAGGAAACATATCTTGAACAGAAAATACACATTAAATACGAAGGTCGTAGGATTTAGGAGTAAGGGAGAGAACTTTACATTTTCACTTCTTAAAAAACATTAGGAGGAAACAGCGCACTAGTTTGTTACTATCTGTCTTAGAGACAAAATCTGATAAACCGTTATCTAACAGTAGAACTTTATGTTTTACTGTACACTGGAAAAAATTTGTTCTAGTTCAGGGTCTTCATGGCCCACAATCTACAGGACTCCTGTAATTTAACAAGCAAAAAATATATATAGTATGCATAGGGCGGAGACAACACACACTGCTGTTGCGACAGCCAATAACAGGTATTTCATACTCATTTTCTCAGTCAGAGAAAATAATTTGACAACAACACATCTTGGCTTCTTAAGTCCAAATTTTGCAATTTGATTTTGAATTCACTGGAGTTTGTAGAGTTATTCACTTAGCCATAAATATTTTTGACAGTCAAAATGAATGTAAAATTTTAGCCCAAAATAGCTGAAGATGTAGTAGACGTGGAAAATGGTCTCAGTTTGACTATTTTCTCCTAACATTTAAAATAACTTTGAATCCATTCTGCATTCCGAACAATTCACACTTTAGTAAATAAGCCTTTGGTGTTTAGTGAATAGGTGTGAATTGTTGGTAATTCAAAGTGAAGCTCAGGTTTTAGGACACAATAGCTGAGGTGTAAAAATTCTCCAAATCGGCTTTCTTTTCAGTTGGGCTGTTTTAGGAAATTTGAAATTCACTGTGAATACATTTTGAATTCCAAATAATTCACACTTTAAAAAAAACATTAATGCATCCAAGTTGTCAACCTTGTGCCACATTTTGTCAAAAATCAAAGGACATTTCTATTGCAGTTATATTATAATTATAATTTAAACGTCATATATTATAATTATAATTTAAACGTCATGTTGCTTTAAAATGATAAATACAGAGTTTGGGCGAAGCTAATGTAACCACTCGCATCTCCCTCCCACAAAAGAATCATTATTTTTTTTTTAAAAAAGGCGCTAAGGACATCTTCCTATTTTATAGTAAATAGAGTTCTGGCACAGACTAAAATCTGAATAGCAGATATGTATTTATTATTATTAGTTTTTTGGATATTTGATTTTTGTAATCTTCGTGGAAGCCATGTATTTGACTTCGTAGCATTTGATGAAAGTCCTTCTCGCTGAAGGCCTGAGGGTATTTCTAGGATCTATTATCAAGTATGTTAATTACAGCCGTACATTAGCTATGTGAGAAAACAAGAGATGCACGATCAGACATTTTTAGCTATTACCTATGTTGAGCATCATTGATGGCTCGTCTTTGGCATATTACACGTACATTTCCCATGATGCCAGTTAAATTTCGGTCAGAAGGTAATAGGAATTTTATAATTGATAATGATTAACTATATAATTGATTGATTAACCTATAGCAAAAAATGTTGGTCCTCATTGACGTTGACTTGAATACTTTTAATTGACATGAACTTATATTTTATAAAAATGTCCACCAGGTAAGAGTTAACACTCCAAGTACCATAACCCCAACAGCACTAGGTAGTAGTTATGGTGTGAGGATCTCCCTGCTTCCTACTTGTACTACGACCACCAAAGAGGAACATCCGCTATCTCCCCCGAACTGTCACCTGTAGTTCATGGCTAGCCCATTGGCTTAGAGTGTCAGCTGATCACCCTCAGCCAGTGAACTGAGCCCTGCACTGCCGAGCTTAGCTCAGGCAGATAGATTATAGCTCTTTGGTGGTATTGAAGGTAAGAAGCTACACCTGGCGGAATCAGGTAAGAAGTCAAACCATTTGAAAAAGTTTTGACTATTTAAACTGGGAAGGGGGGGGGGCGTGGCCTGACTAATGGCGCGGACGGTCGCATGTGAGTAACGCTCCGTCCAAAACCGGCCTAAATCAGCGACTATCACAGCGACCCAGACCAGCAAACCCCTCACAAACATAGCCCCACGATGGCCCAACATAAGGGGAAGAAGCCCTGCGAGAAAGGGGACAAACCCGGGTTCTTTGCAGCCCGCAATCAGACACCTAAAACCCTGATCCCCGTCGAGGAGGAGCAAGATGGCGACGACACCATCCCGCTGCAGGACTCCCCAGGCTCCAGAGACCAGCCAGTAACACAGGCAATTCTACAAACGTGCCTGGAGGAGATGGCATCCAAATTGCTTAAAAGCTTTAACAGCTCCATAGCTGACCTACGAAAGGATGTCCAGGAACTAGGAGAGCGGACAGCCCGCATGGAACACCGCATGGGGGAATATGCGGAGGCCCACAATGACATGGCGGATCACGTCCAAAGAATAGAACACACGCTGGAAACCTGCCAAACAAAACTTATGGATCTCGAAGACAGGTCCAGAAGGCAGAACATACGCCTGAGAGGCATCCCTGAATCGGTGAAACAACCAGAAATAACAGAGTATCTCACGGAGTATTTCAAAATCCTGGCTCCTGACTTACCCGCAGATGTCCTACTTATGGACAGGGCACACAGAGTCGCCAAACCGAAATTTTTACCGGAGGAAGCCCCCAGAGACATTCTCACCCACATGCATTATTTCCATGCTAAAGAGGCTCTGATGAAAGCCTCCAGACAGAACAAACACCTCCCTGAGAAATACCAAGCAATACAAATCTACACAGACCTTTCCGCTCTCACCCTGCAGAAGAGGAGAGAGTTTAAAGAGGTCACTGATGCTCTGCGACAACAGGGGGTACAATACCGCTGGGGCCACCCGGTTCGCTTACTGGTGCACAGGAATGGGGCAATCCACACCATCACCACCCCAGACGAGGGAAGGAAAACCCTGAAAAGATGGGGTATCCAAACGCAACCACAAGGAAACAGCAAGACACAACCCACCAGAATCCAGCCTGAATGGAAGAAAGCACGCACCTGAGCGAGGAAGAGGCCGCCCGAACCGGGAGAAGTTTACCTCAGTCTCACTACACCAACCTCCACCCAACGAGTTACGGCCTAATCGGTCTCTACCCAACACGAACTTTTAGCCAACGCAACGTGTTGGAATTGCAGCACCAACCATGGACTATGATGGTGCAACGCCACATGCAGAACTTTAACAGGAGACATGCAGACCAACCGTTGTAAGTCTATTGGGGTGATACCCCATACACAAACCACACACCGCCCACACACTCACACACGCTGACATACACCACTATGTACCCGCGATAGCGGAACTCAAATGCCCACACTTCATTGGCTTACACACACTAAAGCTCCGGCTGGAGAAATGAGTCGGCAGAACCCACTGTTAATGTTACAGTTTTTTATGTTGAATATTGTTAAGAGCAGGGAAAGGTTAAGGCTATATGATGTCGCAAACGGCCCCCAGAACCCAAATAGATGCCCAGAGACACCGGGCTAAGAAGGGGTCAAGCACCACTCACACTGAGCATGTGGTCACAGCGACAATTAGGCCGGGTTACCTATGTTATCCAAACTCTTAAGTACCACGCTCCCACATGGTACTACTGTACAGTTACGTAGCCCCAAACCGGGCTTTACTACAGTTCTTCTTGTTAACCGTCCACTCACGGCACGGTTTCCCCTATTCCCCCCCTTCTCCTACCCCCCCCCCCCAACCTCTCTGGAAGAGAGTACTATAACTTGCGAGCACTGCAGGGAGTATTTAGAGTATCTTACCAAAAGCCTAAGGAAAGACTTACCTTCCGTGAACGCTCAGACCCTGAGGGGGAAAAACCACCCAGACCAAAGGGAAAGACACGTAAAAACACCCACGGAGACGACCCAAAGGGCACGTACACTAGAGGCCGAATCCACAATAATAACAGACAGACACCAACCCCATCAACTGTATGAAAATACAAAGCCACAATGTTAGGGGACTAAACACCCCATATAAACGACACTGTTTACTTAGGGATTTTAAACAGACACAACCAGACGTACTGTGCCTCCAAGAAACACATTTCAAGACAACACCACAAATCAAACCGTCACAATTCCCACACCAGTATCATGCCACATCAGGACACAAAACTAAGGGCGTATCAATACTAATTAGCAGCCAGGTCTCCTTCCAATACCACTCTCTGAGAACAGACCCGGAGGGCCGCTACCTCATACTAGGGTGCACGATCAACAATAACAAATACACGATTGCCAACGCATATGCCCCAAACACAAACCAAAGGAACTTCCTACACAGAATCCTGTCTCTCCTTCGCCCACCACAAGAAGGAATACTGGTTTTGTGCGGGGACTTCAACCACATCCTAGATCCTAACATGGATACTACGACCCAAACCCCCCACACGACAAGCTCCAGACAGCAGACAGCCTGCACGAACCACCTAAAACTACTAGAGGAACGGGGGCTGTATGATGTGTGGAGAGTCCTACACCCACAAGACAAAGACTACACATATTTCTCCGCCGCACACAACACATACACTAGAATAGACAGGTTCCATATTGAGGGCCGTCACCTAGACCAAGTGCTGGAATGTTCTATAGGCGCCATCTCGTGGTCGGACCACGCCCCTCAAACCCTAACCCTTAAGGATAGCTATGACTATAAACACAAAAGCCCCTGGAGACTTAACGAGTCCCTACTAACAGACAACTCCTTTACGGACACAATACAGAAGGCCATCGACGACTTTTTCACTCTGAACAAACCAGAAGACACCTCTATTAGCACTACATGGCAGGCACACAAGTCTGTAATCAGAGGGCTCCTCATCAAGCAGGCCTCTCACACGCAAAAAACACGGCGAGCCAGCTGGATAGCCTGGCACAAACAGCTGTCAGACCTCACACACAAAAACAAAACCCAACCAACTGCGGACACACAACAAAGAATTAAGGACATATCGGAAAAAATCAAAACACACACTCTGCAACAAGTCGGATACAACCTCCGAAAACTAAAAGCCACACACTACACCCAGGGCAACAGAGCCAGTAGAATACTAGCAACTAAGCTGAAGAAAGTAGAGACAAACGCCAAAATACCATATGTATACACAGCCAACAACACAAAGGTTGTATCCCCCATAGAAATAAGCAATGCGTTTGCAAACTACTACCAGCAACTGTATAACCTAACACACTCAAACCAACTGCAGGTACCGAACAACCAGGAAATCACAACCTATCTTCAAGACACTCCACTACAGACCCTCACCGCAGACCAGGTGGCCACACTACAGCAGCCAGTCACAAACACAGAAGTAGAGGAAGCCATACAATCCCTTCCCACCAACAAAGCCCCGGGCCCAGACGGGTTCACAAATCTGTATTACAAAAAATTCAAATCAACCCTTGCAAACCCCCTAGCCCAGCTATTCAACTCAGCTGTCCAGGAGAAAAAGCTCCCTGAGGAGCTGTTGTTAGCACATATTATAACGCTCCTGAAACCAGGTAAACCCCCAACACACTGCCCCAACTTCAGACCCATATCGCTACTTAACACAGATGCCAAATTATTAGCGAAAGTCTATGCCAAGAGGCTGGGCACCATCCTTCCCTCCCTGATACACGACGACCAAGTAGGGTTCGTAGCAGGGAGGCAAGGGGCAGATAACACCCGGAAAGTACTGAACCTCATACACTCCATACGGAGGTCGAACGTGGGAGGCCTTCTCGTGTCCTTAGATGCAGAGAAGGCCTTCGACAGATTAAACTGGGGATTCCTGAAAAGAGTCTTGATGAGAATATGCTTCCCTAGCCATTTTATCAACATAGTGGAGGCCTTATACAGCTGCCCAACAGCAAAAGTGTTAAACGCGGGATTTTGTTCTGACAAGTTCACAATCACCAATGGTTCTAGACAGGGGTGTCCCTTATCCCCACTACTCTACGTCCTAGCACTAGAACCCCTAGCAGCTAGAATACGGGCAGATGCATCCATACACGGAGTAGCCCTGCACCAACGGGAATATAAATTGAGTATATTCGCTGACGATGTCTTTCTTACATTGACGCAACCACTAATATCCCTGCCAAACCTAATGAAACACATCACAACATATGGCCTCCTATCCTACTACAAACTAAACGTCTCTAAGACACAAGCATTGGGGATCAACATACCCAACAAACATATGGCGCTCCTTAAGGATTCGTTCCCCCTAGATTGGAGGGATCACTACCTAACCTTTCTAGGAGTGAAAATGACAAAAAACCCCGCCACACTGTTCAAAACCAACTACATACCCCTAGCTAACACCCTAAAAAACACACTACAGTCATGGGAGGGGAAATACTTGTCTTGGGTGGGCCGCATAGCGGCCATCAAAATGTCCCTATTACCGAAACTGCAATATCTATATAGAACACTGCAAATCCCCGTCCCAGGAACCTTCCTGAAATCACTTTCGCAACAACTAACAGCCTTCACATGGAGTAATAAGAAGCCTAGGGTTGCGACGAAACTCCTACAAAGGCACCAAAAACAGGGTGGGTTAGGTCTCCCTGACATAACTGCATACTACAAAGCGGCGGCACTAACAATAGTGCCGCAACTAAGACCACAACCAACGTCACCACAGTGGCTCCATATAGAAAACCACTGGGCAGCACCTTCAACGCTGCAAATGTTGTTCTGGACCCCAAAGCCCCACAGACAGGACACCACGCATCTACTACCCACAACGCAACACATACTGCACCACTGGGACGCCTCCAGGCACCACCTAGTTCATTACCTCCCTGTGCCTCTAGCTACCCCGCTAGAAGTCCTGGCCACCCTAATACCAACATGGGACAAAAAACCATGGCAACAAGGGGGGATAACTGAAGTGGGACAGCTGTATGAGGGAGGCAAACTCCGTCCATTCCCAGACATTCAGAGGGAGTACAATCTTTCCTCCAGACTGATTTTCCCTTACTTGCAGATCAAATCATGCCTATCTCAGAACAAACCCAACGCCAACAACGCTAACGCCCGAGAGCACCTATCTGAATTTGAACTTCTGTGCACGCACAGAAAACTGCTAAAAAAACTAATATCCATAAACTACAGCCTACTATTACAGAAGGCAGACACAACCAAAGACACACATATACAATCCTGGCATTCAGAACTAGGTAGATCCATAACAAAGGACAAATGGGACAAGGCATACACCTCACATAGGGGAATAACTTCCTGTGCCACCCATCTGGAGCTACAGCGCAAACTGCTGTACCGTTGGTACCTAGTTCCAGCCAGAATCCACCACATGTGGCCGCAATCCACAGACAAATGTTGGAGGTGCGGACACCAAAGGGGTACTATGACACACGTTTGGTGGACATGTGAAAATATCAAACCCTTCTGGCACGAAGTCCAAAATGTCATATCAAACATTGTACGTACTCAGGTGACCCTCACCCTAGAACTTTGCATTTTATTCATCCCCCCAGACGGGACTGCCAAGGCCACGTGGACAGCCATGTATCACGTATTAATATCAGCGGCGACACTTATCGCAAGGTTTTGGAAACAGGTAGCAATCCCAACCAGGGAACTCCTTATACAGCAAGTGACACTCAACTGGGTCTATGAAACAGCATTTGCGAACCAATTTGGCACTAAAAAACACTTGAAACAAGCCCATGTCATGTGGACGGATTTCCTGTCCAACCACACAACACAAGCCGTACCTAAAGAGTGTCTACCCACGCCCACACAAAATGACACCCCATGAAACAGCACACTGACTTTCCCCCAACGTGAACCATTCTCCCCATAGTGCAAGAGAATACCACCTCTGAGAGACCCCCGCACCACACCCTCCCCCCTCCACCCCTCACCCTGACAGAGTCGAGTATGTGCAAACAATGCAATACAGAAATAGGAAGCAAAACAAGAGCCTAGGTTCTACTCAGTTGGGCAAAGTACCCGGCTGACTATGAAATAATGGTTATAGGGAACAGAGCATAGAATAATGTCTAGTACATACACACGCCTATCTCCGCATAAGTCGCATTGGTAGCCCTATGCGTCCACAGCCAAAGCATCCGCAGCATTCATAGTAAAATACTTAACGTATATATATACTCTTGTTAAAGCCTCTGTGTTATGCAATGATTGACCAATAGCATCACCGCACACCAGAAATAATATCACTCACTAGGAATACGGTAATTTTGCACACAAGAAACGCAAACTAGCACAGGCTACATATAGTAACTGTATTGTATAACTGTATTGGATATTTGATTGTATATCTGACTCTATCCCCTCCCCCTTTTTTCATTCTGTACCCCCCATTCACTTTGAAAAATAAAAATTGTCAAATTGAAAAAAAAATAAACTGGGAAGGGGGGACAACAGGTCAATCCTTTAGTCCATATTCTCTACTGAAAAATGGCAATATAAATGCCCTGTGGTTATTTACATAGTTAACATATGGTGTTTTTTTGTTTTTTTTATTCCAGCGCAGTTAAAACTAATTTCTGTTCCCGTTAATTCTTTTTTTTATTTTATTTTTTTTCAGTACAAACAACACAGGTATTATTATGCACATACATGCAGGAATACGTTAAACAAAATTGAAATGATTTGGCGTTAACGAGCTGGGTCCGGTTTACAGCTTAGTATACGTAGTTCTTGTGTAGTCATGCATCATAACATTCACATTTCTTAACCACTTTATTCCTCCCTTTCCCTATCTTTGCTTTCCCTTTTCTTTTTCTCGTTTGTTAAGCTTTATTGTATTCTTTTACCACTAATACTGTGTACGCAAGGGCGGGAATGTTATACAAAACTGCAGAATAGCGGCTAGGCTTTAGGCACTAGGAATGCCCTGGTGTTTGTCAAATCACTCAAAAATGACTTGACTCACCAGGGATGGCACTTGTAGACTTTTTGTATATTTTAATGTATTATCTTTTTATTCAATGACAAATAACACAGCATTGAGACATGACAAAGGAACGCTATGCAAGATGATCTATAAAACATACATTGGAGTTGGCTTATGCAGATTAATAGATACATCCAGAAAATTTATGCTTTCACATTCGGTTTTGGGTAGACTGGGTATCATACAAATAGAACGTGATATGTACAGACATTGAGTGGAAAATTACATCCAGGATTATCCAGGAAAACATTTACGTAACACCTTACAGAGTATATGCATGTAAAATAAAATAGTCCTCTGTTGTCTCCATGCCATTGTGTGCGGAAGTGGTGAGTATAAACCATAAATACAACAAATAATAATTGTAGTCATAAACTTTGGTTAAACAAAAAACATGAGTGCCACCTTGTTTCCCACCTTGTGTTATTATAGCGTTGCGCTCGAGAATCCCCAAGTCCTTCTCTCATATGCCCTGAGATATGTGTGATAGGAGGAGATGGGACAAGTGTGAGGTATAAAGTGTTAGTCATGAAACCAGGAATAATATTATCATCCCCGACAGAAATGAGCACGTTTCAGAGATTGTATGGATGATGTCCCGGATCCCCGTAGTGGCTGGGGTTCCCTTCCCTTTATGTCAAGTGACTGGTTGCATACATTTTTTCCGGGGTTGCCATATGTGCCTGTATCGGTCTATTTGACCCATGGATGATCATCTCAGCTCCTCGAGCATTTAGAAGTGGTCCACCCTCTGAATCAAGGTACGCACATCTGAGCTTGTCGGGCATCTCCATAGGTTTGGTATGACTAATTTACTTGCCGAGAGAATGAAGTATAATATTGAGAACCTATATCGTTTAGAATTACCTTCCAGTTTTTGGAAGAGTAGGGACCGCACATCCTGTGGTATAGTGATACCCAATACCTTTCTGATCAAAGTAATAACTGCCTCCCAAAAGGGTTGAATTTTGTTACAAAACCACCAAATATACACCATATTTGGTGGTTTTGAGACAAAATTCAACCCTTTTGGTCTTTCCCACATCTCCAACATAGGGGGGATGCATCCCTTGTGTATCGATGTACATCTGCAGGGGTCACATACCATCGTGTTATAAGTTTAAAGTTTGCCTCCAATCGTTGTACGCTGCTATGGGAGTGAAATGTTCTATAAAATATTTTTTACCATTCCTCTTCTGTAAGAGAGGGCAAAATGTCATCATTCCATCTGCGTGAGTATGGCGGCGGTTTAGGATTGGTCACCAGTTGTAATGTTTTATGGCATTTAGATAGAGATTTTGGTACTGGCTTAGTACTAGAGCATAGAAGTTCGAATTGAGTTTCCGTCCTAAGACCCTGAGGAGATACGTCCAAGGAGCATACAAAGTGGGTTATTTGTGAGTATAGGTAGTTATGGAGGGTGGTAACGGGCCTGTTAGGCATCAACTCCTGTAACGATTTTAAGCCAGACCTGCTCATAAGATGCGCTATCGTGATGGGAGTCCTAGTGTTCATTTGAAGTTGTGGGACAACTTGGAGTCCCACAGGGAACATCGGATTATGAGATATAGGGTATTTGGGCGATGTTTTTGGTGAAAATTCTTTAAGGTGTGCAATTCCCCTCCATGTCTGCAACATAGGGGTAATAGAGGGGTGGGGTGGTATAGTAAATGTAGGGTGTTGAGCCATTATCCAAGGGATGGCCCGGAGAGGTATCTCAAGAAAAGATTGTTCCATATCCATCCAATGCTTGGAGGAAAATGTTGCGGATCAATCTAGTATTCTGTTCAAGTGGATTGCTTGGTAATAGAGAATGGGACTTGCAGTCCTCTCGTAGACTCTTTGTGTCACTATACCCCACTCCCTCTAGCATGTAAGCTCATTAAACAGGGCCCTCAACCAACTCTGTTCCTGTGCGTCCATGTCATCTGGTTACAATTGTGTGTTTGTCAGTCCACCCATGATACAGTGCTGCGGAATTTGTTGGTGCTTTATAAATAATAATTAAAAAATAACAATAGTCGGATTCAGTAAGGTTGAGGAAGGGATACAAGGTTGGATACAGTAAGATACAGGAGGGGATACAGGGCATAGGCGTGCGCACGGGATGTGCTGGGTGTGCCTGAGCACACCCTAATCCCCGCGGCACGCCTATGTATTGAGACAGGCAGGGGAGATCTCAGGATCTCCCCTGTCGGCTCATGCAGAGCCGGTGCTATCCTAAGAGAGGATCCGGGGAGCTCTTGGCAGATCTCGCGAGAGTGAACTCTAGCCCCGCAAGCTAGAGTTCTCTCACCACTGGACCACCAGGGAAGGCAACAGCAAGGATCCCCCCTCCCTACATAAGGTAACAAGGTAGGGGGGATATTAACTGATCTAACACAACCTCCACTGGACCACCAGGGAAGGCAGCAAGGAACAAGAATCCCCCCTCCCTACATAAAGTAAGAAGGGAGGGGGGATATTAAGTAATGTACCTCCTCCTCCACAGCACACACACACAGCACCTACACACATACAGCACCTACACACATACAGCACCCACACACATACAGCACCCACACACATACACAGCCCCCACACACATACAGCCCCCACACACATACACAGCACCAACACACATACAGCACCCACACACATACACACAGGGTTAGATTCAGTAAGGTGGAGGAGGGGATACAGGGTTGGACTCAGTAAGGTGGAGGAGAGGATACAGGGTCAGATTCAGTAAGGTGGAGGAGAGAATACAGGTCCAAATTCAGTAAGGTGGAGGAGGTGTTACATGGTCGGGTTCAGTAAGGTGGAGGAGTGGATACAGAGTCGGATTCAGTAAGATTGAGGAGGGGATACGGGGTTGGATTCAGTAAGTGGAATAAGGTGGAGGAGGAGATACAGGGTCGGATTCAGTAAGGTGGAGGAGGG
This sequence comes from Pelobates cultripes, assembly GCA_933207985.1. Classification (NCBI taxonomy): domain Eukaryota; kingdom Metazoa; phylum Chordata; class Amphibia; order Anura; family Pelobatidae; genus Pelobates; species Pelobates cultripes. Next base: position 137,123,787 of record OW240920.1, on the reverse strand, counting down.
AATACAGGGTCAGATTCAGTAAGGTGGAGGAGGAGATACAGGGTCGGATTCAGTAAGGTGGAGGAGGGAATACAGGGTCAGATTCAGTAAGGTGGAAGAGAGGATACAGGTCCAAATTCAGTAAGGTGGAGGAGGGGCTACAGGGTCAGATTCAGTAAGGTGAAGGAGGGAATACAGGGTTGGATTCAGTAGGGTGGAGGAGGGGATACAGGGTCAGATTCAGTAAGGTGGAGCAGGGGATACATGGTTGGACTCAGTAAGGTGGAGGAGAGGATACAGGGTCAGATTCAGTAAGGTGGAGCAGGGGATACATGGTTGGACTCAGTAAGGTGGAGGAGAGGATACAGGTCCAAATTCAGTAAGGTGGAGGAGGGGCTACAGGGTCAGGTTCAGTAAGGTGGAGGAGTGGATACAGAGTCGGATTCAGTGGAGGAGGGGTAAGATTCAGGGATACAGGGTTGGGTTCAGTAAGGTGGAGGAGGGAATACAGGGTTGGGATTCAGTAAGATTGAGTGGAGGGGATACAGGGTCGGATTCAGTAAGGTGAGGAGGAATACAGGATTCGGCAGTAAAGGTGGAGGGAGGAAAGCAGGGTGATTCAGTGACAAGGTGGGAGGAGAATACAGGTGGAATCAATAAAAGGTGGAGGAGAGGGATACAGGGTCCGAATTCAGTAAGGTGGAGGGAGGATGCAGGGTCAGATTCAGTAGGGTGGAGGAATACGGGATGCAGTTCAGTAAGGTGGAGGAGGGGATACAGGGTCGGATTCAGTAAGGTGGAGGAGGGGATACAGGGTCGGATTCAGTAAGGTGGAGGAGGGAATACAGGGTCAGATTCAGTAAGGTGGAGGAGGGGATACAGGGTCAGATTCAGTAAGGTGGAGGAGGGAATACAGGATCGGATTCAGTAAGGTGGAGGAGGGGATACAGGGTCGGATTCAGTAAGGTGGAGGAGGGAATACAGGGTCGGATTCAGTAAGGTGGAGGAGGGAATACAGGGTCGGATTCAGTAAGGTGGAGGAGGGGATACAGGGTCGGATTCAGTAAGGTGGAGGAGGGAATACAGGGTCGGATTCAGTAAGGTGGAGGAGGGAATACAGGGTCGGATTCAGTAAGGTGGAGGAGGGAATACAGGGTCGGATTCAGTAAGGTGGAGGAGGGAAAACAGGGTCGGATTCAGTAAGGTGGAGGAGGGAATACAGGGTCGGATTCAGTAAGGTGGAGGAGGGAATACAGGGTCGGATTCAGTAAGGTGGAGGAGGGGTACAGGTTTGGATTCAGAAAGGTGTAGGAGAGGATATTGAGTGGGATTCAGTAACATGTAGAAGGGGATAAATGGCATAGAGGAGGGAACAAAGGGTCGCTGGTCTGGATTCAGTTATATGGCCCCAGGTCTGTCTGAATGTTCCAATCAATTAGAAGTCATAGATCATCACAGGGATAAACCTAAACCCAGAATGTTGGTACATGCAACTTGGTCAGTACTTGAGTCTCTAGTAAGGAGTAAGAAGGGATGAGGAGGGCACACGTTGCAAATGAGGGGGGAGGAGAATAAGCATTTTTATATTTCTCCTATTCTCTGTATATGATCTCTCTTTGCTGGATGCCAGGTGCAAAAGGACAGAGTTTATAACAATGATTTACAGGATGCTAAGATGGAGATGTCCAGTTGCGGGAAACAGATATGAGGATATCAATATTTGTTTTTATTTTTCACACCTCACAAATGCATATTTTTATAAATAGGAATAAGTAGACATATTAATAAAAATTCTGTGAACTGACAGTTCCCCCTTAATCAGAGCCCCTTTATTTATGACCGCATCTAACGTGATCGTCCCATCCCATTAGCTAACATCCACTAAGATTTATAATCTCCCCTTTCGGATCCTGTGCACAGCGCGCAATGTTGGATTAACGAGGACTAACGCTGCTGTATAAACTGCACTCATTTTTTATTCCTTTCCACTGGAGAAAATCATGAATAAAAGTTTGATTAGTCTCCCTGCTATTGATTGAACGTCAGATTTCTGGAGAAAATACCACTGGTGGTTTCCAGCAAGCTGTGATTTAGACGCTCTGGTCTTTTAAATTAAAAGAGCTTTAAAGCCAAAAATCTATATTATTGTTATACCTGAAAATGTTTTAAACGAGTTGACCCTGGGACCTCAAAATATGATTTCGATAATAGTCCTCGTTAAATATCTATGTAGCGACAAGTCATTGTGGCAAGCGAAAGGGTCTCATTCTGATCCTCGCGGAAAACTTAATGTGTCATGGAAAAAAAATATTGTGTAACCTCATTTCAAACAGGGATTTAAAGTATTTAACAACAGTAATAGATTCAGATCCGATTCAGATCTTCACAAATCATTACTAAATATGCATAGAATATGAACGAGTTATCACCTATGTTACCCCAAGAATTTGCACCTTCACCCCAGATTCTGTTAATTTACCCTGTGATTCTAAGAATGTTTGTTTGTATTCTCCTAGGTAATATTCTGGAAAGGGACGTGGTGTGTCAGTGACACTAATTGTGCCATTGGTGATGTACCCACCCTTAAAGTGGGCATGTCATCCTAATGTGCATGTGCGCCTGGATGACAGGCCTATCACCAACAAAGTCCAGGCTGACCAAGTGCAGAATATGGCTGGTGCTGTACTTTTCGCTAGTCCTCCTAATGATAAAATTTTGTGACTCGATGAATGTGTTTTTCACCTTAAATATCTGCCCATTAATATCTCGACTCTATCCATTTGACCTCAGAATCTGCTTGTTTACAAATGAGACCCTAAAAATATTGCCAATTATTCCAGATAATCTTTCTATTTATCCTGGTAGGCAGACACCCTTTAGTGTAGGCGTTGACAATGCAGTGGGGGGTACGAGACCTACACAGTGCCAGCACACAGACCTCTGACGTCGGTGACCTGGCACGGTGTACTGAATGAGGCGGAGGATTCTGGGTAATGATGTAAAATTCTGGCACACTCTGCCTCACACCTTACTACGAGAATGGAGGACTCAGCCAGGGCTCTGTGCTAATGCAAAAATCTGTCTTGGCTCAATCACAAGAGATGAGATCTGCCAGGATGCAAAATGGGCGGCCAATAAACATGGTTTGCAAGAGACGCTGACAAGATTTGTAGGCAACTGAAAATGTCTTGCAAAATTACCTTCTGTTGTAGTACATCATTAATCTAGGGATATTGTGAGCTGTCTATTTAATGTCCTTTTCCGTGTATATGGACAACACGTTTTTAAACAGTGCGTTGGCAAAGGTTGGAAATAGCAGACAGAAATGTAAAGTGGGAACAATATTACGCGGTAGATAATAGGTGGAATAGCCGCCCGTTGAATTCCTACAGAAAAGATACATTGGAATAAGGGGTAGGCAAAAGGTAAACCCCCAGCAGGTCTAGAACATCAAATCCTGTAATGCCTTGCAGCCTTGAAAGGATCATAGAGTTAAATATCTTGTTGATTCTGGCATTAATTCAGTCCAAACTAGTGTTGCAAAAAAATGGTTGAGTTGAAGAATTGTACAATTTTGGCACAAAGTTTGCAGTTCCCTTGTTAGTTCCTCACAATTACCATTTTAGTGGATAGATCCCTGAGACACTGAAATGGTTTATTCACTAAGCACCAAATTGTAGCAAATTAAAATCTTATTTTAGACAAAAATAGCTGATTTGGATAAATTCTCTATTTTGTTCCCCTACATTTTGCAATTTTTTCTGCACATTTTTCAAGTCCCTGCCATTTGGAGTTTAGTAAAATAACCCTGTGATAGACAGTAGGTGTTCGTAGCTATAAACAGTGGCCACAGATCGTAGAGAGAGAAGTATTGGAGCAGGCAGGTGGAGATCGGGGATGGTAGGTCAGTCGTGCTGTCAGATCCAGCTTTTTCTTTAAATGTTTGCAACAACGAATTCCCTACTCCCCGTCACAGTGGGGAGAATGGCACCATGGCTGAAACAGCCCATTAAAACTGGATGTTTACTGGAGGAGTATTGTCTGTATCTACGGCTGCAAGTCACTTCCAGCTCAGTGCTTCGCCAAGACTGCGAGCGAGAAACGTCTCGGACACATCAGCAGCTGCATCAAGCAGTGACAGGGCCTCGCAATCAGCAAGAAGGGCATGGATGGGCCCAAAGCACCTTAACCCTATGCTTGCATCCTCCTACGGCACCCAGTAGGTTGGCATTGGATGCACGCGCACAGCCAACCTTTGAGTACTGGGCGCCGTACTTAGAGGTGGTTGGGAAAAAAAATAACCTTCACATAAATACATTTTAGATCAAAATACCTGAAGTGAAAACACAGCTGATTTGGAGATTTTTTCCAGATCAACTTTTTCAGCCTAAAATTTGAAATTGACTTTACATTCCATAAATTAAAATTTTGGAGAATAACTATGATGGGGGTTTCAGTCACAAGAATTGCTCAAGCATGCAAACTAGCTCCTGTATCTTCTTTCCCAAATTTGTCATTATTTACCTGTGTATTTGTTTGCCTATAGAACAACATTGCAGGAGTCATATCCTGTGACAATTGGGAAGCGTGAAAATGAGATGCGCATGGCCTACTCAGTGACATCACTCATGATGCCGTAAGAGATGAGTGTGCAGCTTCAAAAATGAGCCATGTCTGCCTGGCGTGAACGCAGCTTTGCTCACAGGCTGAATTGCTTGAGTGCAATTCTATTGAATTAGGGATAACAACACACGAAAAGGACTTGGGAATTGTTATAGACAACAAACCATGCAACAATGTGCAATGTCAATCAGCAGTGGCCAAGGCCAGTAAGGTATTGTCATGCATGAAAAAGGGCATTCATTCTCGGGACGAGAATATAATTTTGCATCTTTATAAATCACCGGTAAGACCACATATTGAATATGCTGTGCAATATTGGGCACCTGTTCTAAAGAAGGATATTATGGCACTAGAAAAAGTGAAGAGGCGGGCTACAAAATTAATAAAAGGAATGGAACATATCAGCTATAAAGAAAGGTTAATAAATTTAAACCTATTTTGTTTAGAAAAATGTCACCTGAGAGGGGATATGATAACATTATACAAATATATTCGGGGCCAATACAAACCATTGTGTGGAAATCTATTCACAAACCGGACTTTACATAGGACACGAGGCCATGTGTTTAGACTGGAAGAAAGAAGATTTAGTCTAAGGCAAAGGAAAGGTTTTTTTTTTACTGTAAGTACAATAAGGATGTGGAATTCTCTGCCTGAAGAAGAGGTTTTATCAGAGTCCGTACAGATGTTCAAACGGCTACTAGATGCATACTTGCAAAAACAGAATATTCAAGGATAAAATCTTTTAATGTAGGGTAATAACTGCTTGATCCAAGGATAAATCTGACTGCCATTCTGGGGTCAAGAAGGAATTTTTTTCCTAGCTTGTTGCAAAATTGTGTTTCAAACTGGGTTTTTTTGCCTTCTTTTGGATCAACAGCAAAAAACAAATGTGAGGAAGGCTGAACTTGATGGACGCAAGTCTCTTTTCAGCTATGTAACTATGTAATTTGCACAGCACATGCAATGCCTAATGATGAACTCTCACTGTGCAGCATGGGGGCAGGTGGCATGTTACATATCCTCAAATATCTCTCAGTAACAGAAATCAGTGGGAATATGCTAAATGTTCATGCACACAGCCAATTCAGATACCTTTATTTATTTTTGTCAATTGAAAAGTAGAGTACCGCGGTATCGATCTCAAAATTATTTAGCATCCTTAACACCTTAAACACACGTATGCTCACTAATTCTGTGTCTGAAAACATTATTCAAAATGTACTATTGAGTTTCAAATACATATTGTAAAGGTTTACTCCAACTCTTTTAAGTGTATTTTTATTTATATATTTTTATTTAGGTCCCCCTCTCCTCCAATATAAAGTCAAACTTATAGAATAAACTTACCTGGAAACTAGCACTGGACGAAGCTCCTCTTGCTAATTTCCATACCCCAGGAGACATCACTGCCTCACTCGCGGGTTCCAATCAAATGGTGCTCATAAAGAAACATTTTATTAGACCATCTCACTGGCTCAGAGGGCATGCGTGCACTGTGAGCCATCAAAGAGATGGACGGAGTATTCGGGTGGACAGAAAAGGGAGGGGATAATTTTTTTTACAGTAGAGCACAAAGGGAGCACAAGGCGGGAGAGGAACTCAGCGCTTTTTTTTTTTTTGCAAGGGGCAGGCTGAGAAAGCAGTACATAATGTCATTTTTGCACAGAATTTACATTAGTTAGCCCAGAACAGAGTTCCAGACTACCTATGTCACATCTGCCAGGGGTGCAACTAGCCCCTGGCATAAAAGTGTAAACATCCCAATATGTGCAGCGTTTCAGGCAAAAGTAGTGTACACCATTTCTAATCCATGACCACTTCTAAAAGGAGAAGTAGTCATGGTAGTTTGATTTCCCAAGGTTTGATTTTTCCATGGGAAAAATCTTGGGCCTGGCAAGTCCAAAAAAATAATAATAAATTTCTACAATTCTCCCACAATTTTCAACTCGACATGCAAATGAGCTCAGACAAGTTTGCATAAAGACTTGGATAGCAGGCTTAAACTGTGGCCCCTCAGATGTTGTTACACTCCATACTCTCAAAATACTCTATGAGCCTATGGCTTACTTGCAACAATATTTGCTGGTTGCAGTTCCACAACCCGGAGAAGGGATTGGCTGAGATATCTTAGCTACTTCCTGGTTTCAGAGGAAATTTCTGGAGGGGAATTACATGGAAAACCTACAAAACACATTTGGGAGGATTTTTTTAATATACGTATTAAATGTCCGTATAACAAAGCACACTGCGGTGATTTTGTGAAGGGCTTCTCAGATAAGATTCCTCAGTCAGCCACGTGGAGAAATTAATTCCAAGAAAACAACAATGAAACCACAGGATTGTATGGCAATAGCCACATATTTGAAACACAGTGTCATCCTGCGCTACATAAGGATGTGTTTAGGCATATATCGAAATGTGCAAGTCTTGATATTGGAATTAATTTACTCTTAAAGCGGTACCATCACTGAATAAAATTCTCAATCACGTATATCTCACACTAACCTCTTTTCATGTGATCTTCCATGTTCCTTTAGATGTATGTTAAAGATCTAGCATATGGCAGCATCAGTTCAATCCTGGCACAGCCAGGGCATTCATTGCATCATATTAGGGGGATATGTATAAAATTTAATATGGGACAAAGTTCTAAAAGCTTCATAGTCGCCATGGAAACTAGTGTCGCTGTTGATTGCAACATGTTTATAACTGTGCACCAGAATTTAAAGGGACACTCAAGGCACCAATGCAACTTCATCTAAATTAAATTGTTATGGTGCCAGATAGCCCCTGGAGGCAGGTCTGGTGCATTCATAAGGTGACACAAGCGGCCACCTTTATGGTGCACCGACCAGGGGGGGCACTAGATTAGAGTGTCCGGCAGGAGGTGGGCGCACATCGCTCCCTCTTGCCATGGACTCAGTGTAGCGTGGCCGAGCGGAGCGGATTGCACTACAGGAGGATCTGTTTCCTGTACCTGGCCGCACTGACAGGAAGTGCTCACTAAGAGAGCACTTCCTGTCAGTCCAGCCAGGAACAGGAAACTGAACCTCCTGTACTGTGGTTCGCTACGCTCGGCCACGCTACAAGAAAGGTTGGAGACACACCGGGAGGGGAGGAGGAAGAACACTAAAGGGGGAAGAAGGGGAGCAGACCGGGAGAGTATCCCTCTACCTGGTCTGACAGGAACCCGAGAGCCACACAGAGGAGCGGGGAGGAGAAAGAGCCACACAGAGGAGCTGGGAGGAGAAAGAGCCACACAGAGGAGCCGGGGAGGAGAAAGAGCCACACAGAGGAGCGGGAGGAGAAAGAGCCACACAGAGGAGCTGGGGGAGAAAGAGCCACAGGGGGGCAAAGAGATAAACAGTGGAGCTGGGAGGACCAAGAGACATACAGAGAGCTGAGGAGGCAAAGAGACACACAGAGGATCTGGGGAGAGAAAGAGATGCACAGAGGAACTGGGAGGAGAGAAAGAGACACACAGTGGATCTGGGGAGAGAAAGAGATGCACAGAGGAACTGGGAGGGGAGAAAGAGCCACACAGAGGATCAGGGAGAGAAAGAGATGCACAGAGGAACTGGGAGGGGAGAAAGAGCCACACAGAGGATCGGGGGGGGAGTGGCGGGGGGTGAGAAAGAAAAAGCTGTAAAGCTTGACACTTTATGTATGTAGTAGGTATAGTAAGACTTGAGAGGTTTTAGGCTGACAAAGCATCATGGGAGTTGTAGTTCTACAACTTATGGGGGTCCGCTGTATATTTATTGCACTATAGAATCAAGGATAGGAAGTGTCTGACCCAAAGAGCTTACATTCTAACTGTCCAAAGACAGTGAAGTTAATTATTAGGGAACGTCTCTATTTAAGCGATACATGGTACCAATTTTGAAAAGTTCCCTCTGGCTCTGAAAGTCACTCCACATTCGATGTCTGAGTGAAAATGTGCGCAGGGCGCTGTTTGCATCCTTCAAGTGAGCAGCGATCGAAAGTCGCCTGCAAGCACCTGCCATTGATTATTCGCTGTAGGCAAAAAGTAAGGAGACTGTGATCCCCTCCAATTATAGAAAACACGGCTGCTGCAAATTGCCAATTCCTGCGTGTTTCCGCGCTTCCCATCCGAGGTCGAATTTGGATTTCAAAGTTCTGGAGGCAAAAGGAGAGCAGCAATCAAAAGGAATATTTAAAATAACCCTCAAAATTGTTTTATTCTGCCGTTGATGGGATGAAAACATGCTAAAAGCTTGTGATATTCATGGTTGCCTTAAAGTCTTATTAACCCCTTCTTTCCTGCAGGTCTGTATGCGTATGGGGTACATTGCAATATATAGTTTTATATTTACTGGGATGTTACCGGCTACTGATGATCTGTCTGAAGATGTTGAAGTATCACAATACCACCTTTCCAATAATTTCTTACATGTTTAACACTATCAATTTGGTGAAACATTGTCCTATACCTTGTAATAAACACTCACGTTTAAGCAGTCACATTACTTATATAGAAGCTTTATCAACCCCTCAAAGGAACACTTTAAGTACCATAACCACAATACCACACTGTAGTGGTAATTGTGCTAGGAGAGCCATCTAAATAAAGAGGTTATGGTGCTTGTAGTGGGACCAAGCTGGGCCAACTGTGGCGAGACTGATGCGGTGTGGGAGGAAATGTGAGTAAAATCACCTTTAAAAGGACACTATAGTCACCAAAACAGCTTTAGTTTAACGAAGCAGTTTCTGTGAATAGATGATGCCTATGAAGTTTTACTGCTCAGTTCTTTGTTATTTACGAGTTAAATCATGGAAACAAAATGGCTTTATTTTCAATCAGATATAACTTACTTTAAAAGGTTTTATCTCCTGCTCTTTAAATTGAACACTAATTATGTACTGGAGGCTCCTGCATGGTCTAGCAAGCTATTAACAGTGCAGAAGATAAGAAAATCTGAATTAAACATAATTTGCAATACAGGAAATGTAAACATTAGATGACTCTTTACAGGAAGTGTTTAGGAAGGTTGAACGTGTTAAAAGAATGGGTGTGTGCCTAGGGCTGCATAAACAAAGTGATTTAACTCCTAAATGGCAGAGAATTGAGCAGTACTACGGCAGGGATATGATTTATACACCAAAACTGCTTCATTAAGCTAACATTGTTTTGGTGACTATAGTGTCCCTTTAATCTTTGGAGAGAGGGGGACTAGGGACCTAATGCTGTATAACCTATAGTGTCAGGAATATATCTTTGTATTACTGACATAGAGTTCCTTTAAATTATCTTTATTTCAGTTGACTTATAACACCAACAACCAATCCAAATACTACCTAGATTTAAAATGTGTTGGATTCATTTCCTTACGTCCTTTATACCCTGTTCCTCCTGAAAAGTGATATTTTTTGAAGTAGGAAATGTATGAGACCTAATTCCTTACAGGGTTGTTGACTAAAGTGAGAATTCAAAGTTCACAGTAAATTTCAAATTTAGGGGCTAAATAGCTGAACTAGAAGCATTTTTTCCACTGCTGCTGTTTTGACCTTAAATATGATGTTCACTTTGAAATCCAAACAATTCTCAACGATTTTGTAAATAACTCTTGTACTGTATGGAGTTTCCGTATAAATGTTATTTTTTTTGTCATAATAAGGCATTTCTGACTCTTTAAAACTTAGAATATTTGTAGCCTGTCACTAACTTCCAATAGTATTGGCCGAATCGCAGTTATTAAATAACTGAAATTCCTTTTCTCTTTTCTTCTCTATTTTGTGCTACATGGAGAAACCGTTAGAGGGACACATTCTCAGGTCAGAGACGGGTCAACTAGGCAAGTCCTGGGACCAATGGTAGGTCACTCTTCCATCTTTAGGCCAGACACTTGGCTTTTGCCCAGGGGGTCCAACTAAGTTTGTAGACCAAGCGATACAGTGACAAAAGCTTTTATTTATCTGTGGTCTCTCCTGACAGCGATAAACGATCCCTCCTTGACAGATAAAGCCTTCATGCAGGGGGATTTACAAAACAACTCCCTCTCCATTTCAGTAAAGGCTAAAGAAGATTCTTTGCCTGAGTTGGGTGTGATTATTTTATGCTAAGTGACCACCTGAATTCTAGATACATTCTGATTCAAAATCTTAATCTGTGTCGTTCGACTGTAACCAAATGTTTTTTAACAAAAACAAGAAAACATTTACGGTCAGGTTACTAACAACTGTGTTTTCATAGTAAATTTGTTTTATGTGTTGTAGAAATTTATGTAAATCAGAATTGTAGCTTTAACAGATCCACGGCATACAATTTTGTTATTCGGTATTTTCCCAATTGTTATTATTATTAGTAGTAGTATTTATAAAGCACCAAAAAGTTCCGTGACGCTGTACAATGGGTGGACTAACAGACACGTATTTGTAACCGGACAAGTTGGAAGGAATCCACTGCAGAAAACGTTATTAGTATAAACTTTGTCTAATGTGCAAGATATGTTGTTAATTTGGTAGTTTTCTGATCCATGGCATAACTTTTTTTTTTTATCAATCTGAGGTTTCTCTGATCCAGAATAGAATAGCTGATCAATCTGAGATTTTGTTGATAGAGAACGGAATATTTTATTAATCTGATATTTCTCTGGTCCTAAGTAGAAAATTTTACCAATTCAAGATCCCTCTGATACACCGCATTGGATTTCACAGATATACTCAACTGCAAAGAACACATTGTGTTAAGATTTAGGAAGACCCTTCCAATTCTGCAAATTTTGCCACCAGCCGGACAGGCCGTTCAAACTCTGGAGAGGTCTTCAACATTTTACCTTCATAATGCCTGGGTGTCCTACACTCCTTCCAAGAATGACAGACAGGAATCTAAAACTGAAAATGTAGATTTTTATTTAGTATTTAATGTTTTCATTTCATATAAACATAGCATGCAAGAAAATAGAAGCGGTTGAGGTCTCCCGTACTTGTTTAAGAGGCAAGAAAATTGCAAATTGAAGTCAAGCAAAATAATTTGTAATACATTACAGTTGTTTTGACCTAAAAAATGCAGTTTTCATATCAATTCTAATCAATGTCATAAACACCTAAAGAGCAATCCTAATGTATCTATCTATTATTTTATTACTTAGTTTATAAGCCAGGTAGTTCTGAAGACGAAGCCTTTGACTCATAAATAGGTACATAAGGAAGGGGTTTGTGTGATTCCAAATTTCATCCAGACACAATACCCGCTGTAACCATTTCAGGTTTAGCAAGTCACATAAAGCATTTCCCTAAGGAATCTCTATCCCATTTATAGTCTGTTGTGTAACGATGATGAGAAGATGCAAAACACCCAGATTGTCTCTTTTGTCAAACAGTCATGTGTTCTCCACATAGAAGAGGACACATGGTGGAAGCGGCAGCTCTCAGGCCTGAAATAAAAGGGGCAAAGGAGAGGGTATACTTGAAAAATGATGCTGTCTCTCATTGTAAAGCAGCTTGTCCTGGGACAGACGCGTTGAATGGCAAATCTTGTACCCTTATTTTCTGTTTCTCTCAGTGTTGCTATGCAGAAGAAATCTGCTATCGAAAAGACGGGGGAAAATAACGGAATGGGCTACATCTGTTCTTTAGATCTTTCTTTCATGTGTTTTTTTTACCCCTCCTCCCTTCTTTAACTAATTAGCTGGAGATTCAGTGTTTGGTATAGCCCATGTATATTACTCATTCTCTCTCTATTTCTATATTTTACATTGTCTCTGTCTCTCTCTCTCTCCCTCCCGTTTTGTCTCACTCTGTGTATCTCTCTCTGTATCTGTCACTCTCTGTCTCCGTCTGTCTCAGTCTCCCTCTCTCTCTGTGACTCTCTCCCTCGCCTCTCACTCTCCCACTCTCTCTGTCTCTCTCTATCTATGTCTCTCTCCCTCCTTTTTCAATTTGCCCTGAGCTGATAATTTAGGCAATTAGAAAATACGCACAAACTCTCTCAGAGATTCAACAACAGCTGTTTTTTTTTCTTCTTTTTTTATATTTTTTTTATTTCCAGACTCATTAACATAACAATTTTCTTGGCACAAAAGAAAAAAAATGTTGATTAGATGAATCAAATAATCCTGAAATGCCAAGATAAATCATGACGCTTTGTATCTAATACTATGTTTAAAAGGACATGTATGGATATCATTCAATGTGCAGTGAATGTGACTATTCAGTATCTCTGGTGCAGTGAGTATTTAATATCTCTGGTGCAATGAGTATTCGGTATCTGGTGCAGTGAGTATTCAGTATCTCTGATGCAGTGAGTATTCAGTATCTCTGATGCAGTGAGTATTCAGTATCTGGTGAAGTGAGTATTTAATATCTCTGGTGCAGTGAGTATTCAGTATCTCTGGTGCAGTGAGTATTCAGTATCTGGTGCAGTGAGTATTTAATATCTCTGGTGCAGTGAGTATTCAGTATCTGGTGCAGTAAGTATTCAGTATCTGGTGCAGTGAGTATTCAGTATATCTTGTGCAGTGAGTATTCAGTATCTGGTGCAGTGAGTATTCAGTATCTCTGATGCAGTGAGTATTCAGTATCACTGGTGCAGTGAGTATTCAGTATCTGGTCCAGTGAGTATTCAGTATCTCTGTGCAGTGAGTATTTAATATCTCTGGTGCAGTGAGTATTCAGTATCTGGTGCAGTGAGTATTCAGTATCTGGTCCAGTGAGTATCCAGTATCTCTGTGCAGTGAGTATTTAATATCTCTGGTGCAGTGAGTATTCAGTATCTGGTCCAGTGAGTATTCAGTATCTCTGTGCAGTGAGTATTTAATATCTCTGGTGCAGTGAGTATTCAGTATCTCTGTGCAGTGAGTATTTAATATCTCTGGTGCAGTGAGTATTCAGTATCTGGTGCAGTAAGTATTCAGTATCTGGTGCGGTAAGTATTCAGTATCTGGTGCAGTGAGTATTCAGTATCTCTGATGCAGTGAGTATTCAGTATCACTGGTGCAGTGAGTATTCAGTATCTGGTCCAGGGAGTATTCAGTGTCTCTGTGCAGTGAGTATTTAATATCTCTTGTGCAGTGAGTATTCAGTATCTGGTGCAGTGAGTATTCAGTATCTGGTCCAGTGAGTATTCAGTATCTCTGTGCAGTGAGTATTTAATATCTCTGGTGCAGTGAGTATTCAGTATCTCTGTGCAGTGAGTATTTAATATCTCTGGTGCAGTGAGTATTCAGTATCTCTGTGCAGTGATTATTTAATATCTCTGGTGCAGTGAGTATTCAGTATCTGGTGCAGTAAGTATTCAGTATCTGGTGCAGTAAGTATTCAGTATCTCTGGTGCAGTGAGTATTCAGTATCTGGTGCAGTGAGTATTTAATATCTCTGGTGCACTGAGTATTCAGTATCTGGTGCAGTAAGTATTCAGTATCTCTGTGCAGTGAGTATTCAGTATCTCTGGTGCAGTGAGTATTCAGTATCTGGTGCAGTGAGTATTCAGTATCTCTGTGCAGTGAGTATTCAGTATCTGGTGCAATGAGTATTCAGTATCTGGTCCAGTGAGTATTCAGTATCTCTGTGCAGTGAGTATTTAATATATCTGGTGCAGTGAGTATTCAGTATCTGGTGCAGTGAGTATTTAATATTTCTGGTGCAGTGAGTATTCAGTATCTGGTGCAGTAAGTATTCAGTATCTCTGTGCGGTGAGTATTCAGTATCTCTGGTGCAGTGAGTATTTAATATCTCTGGTGCAGTGAGTATTTAATATCTCTGGTGAAGTGAGTATTCATTATCTCTGGTGCAGTCAGTATTCAGTATTTGGTGCAGTGAGTATTCAGTATCTGGTGCAGTGAGTATTCAGTATCTCTGGTGCAGTGAGTATTCAGTATCTCTGATGCAGTGAGTATTCAGTATCTCTGGTACAGTGAGTATTCAGTATCTGGTCCAGTGAGTATTCAGTATCCCTGTGCAGTGAGTATTTAATAGCTCTGGTGCAGTGAGTATTCAGTATCTGGTGCAGTGAGTATTTAATATTTCTGGTGCAGTGAGTATTCAGTATCTGGTGCAGTAAGTATTCAGTATCTCTCTGCAGTGAGTATTCAGTATCTCTGGTGCAGTGAGTATTTAATATCTCTGGTGCAGTGAGTATTCAGTATCTCTGGTGCAGTCAGTATTCAGTATTTGGTGCATTGAGTATTCAGTATCTGGTGCAGTGAGTATTCAGTATCTCTGGTGCAGCTAGTATTCAGTATCTCTGATGCAGTCAGTATTCAGTATCTCTGGTGCAGTCAGTATTCAGTATCTCTGGTGCAATGAGTATTCAGTATCTCTGTGCAGTGAGTATTGAATATCTCTGGTGCAGTAGGTATTCAGTATCTGGTGCAGTGAGTATTTAATATCTCTGGTGCAGTGAGTATTCAGTATCTCTTTTGCAGTGAGTATTTCTTATCTCTGGTGCAGTGAGTATTTAATATCTAGTACCGTGAGTATTCAGTATCTGGTGCAGTGAGTATTTAATATCTCTGGTGCAGTGAGTATTCAGTATCTGGTGCAGTGAATATTTAATATCTCTGGTGCAGTGAGTATTCAGTATCTGGTGCAGTAAGTGTTCAGTATCTCTGTGCAGTGAGTATTCAGTATCTCTGGTGCAGTGAGTATTCCGTATCTGGTGCAGTGAGTATTCAGTATCTCTGTGCAGTGAGTATTTAATATCTCTGGTGCAGTGAGTATTCAGTATCTGGTGCAATGAGTATTCAGTATCTGGTCCAGTGAGTATTCAGTATCTCTGTGCAGTGAGTATTTAATATCTCTGGTGCAGTGAGTATTTAATATCTAGTGCAGTGAGTATTTAATATCTAGTGCCGTGAGTATTCAGTATCTGGTGCAGTGAGTATTCAGTATCTCTGTGCAGTGAGTATTTAATATCTCTGGTGCAGTGAGTATTCAGTATCTGGTGCAATGAGTATTCAATATCTGGTCCAGTGAGTATTCAGTATCTCTGTGCAGTGAGTATTTAATATCTCTGGTGCAATGAGTATTTAATATCTAGTGCCGTGAGTATTCAGTATCTCTGTGCAGTGAGTATTTAATATCTCTGGTGCAGTGAGTATTCAGTATCTGGTGCAATGAGTATTCAGTATCTGGTCCAGTGAGTATTCAGTATCTCTGTGCAGTGAGTATTTAATATCTCTGGTGCAGTGAGTATTTAATATCTAGTGCCGTGAGTATTCAGTATCTGGTGCAGTGAGTATTTAATATCTCTGGTGCAGTGAGTATTCAGTATCTGGTGCAATGAGTATTCAGTATCTGGTCCAGTGAGTATTCAGTATCTCTGTGCAGTGAGTATTTAATATCTCTGGTGCAGTGAGTTTTCAGTATCTGGTGCAGTGAGTATTTAATATTTCTGGTGCAGTGAGTATTCAGTATCTGGTGCAGTAAGTATTCAGTATCTCTGTGCAGTGAGTATTCAGTATCTCTGGTGCAGTGAGTATTTAATATCTCTGGTGCAGTGAGTATTCAGTATCTCTGGTGCAGTCAGTATTCAGTATTTGGTGCAGTGAGTATTCAGTATCTGGTGCGGTGAGTATTCAGTATCTCTGGTGCAGTAAGTATTCAGTATCTCTGGTGCAGTGAGTATTGAGTATCTCTGGTGCAGTAAGTATTCAGTATCTCTGTGCAGTGAGTATTCAGTATCTCTGGTGCAGTGAGTATTTAATATCTCTGGTGCAGTGAGTATTCAGTATCTGGTGCAGTGGGTATTCAGTATCTCTGGTGCAGTGAGTATTTAATATCTCTGGTGCAGTGAGTATTCAGTATCTGGTGCAGTGAGTATTTAGTATCTCTGGTGCAGTGAGTATTTAATATCTCTGGTGCAGTGAGTATTCTGTATCTGGTGCAGTGAGTATTCAGTAACTGGTTCAGTGAGTATTTAGTATCTCTGGTGCAGTGAGTATTTAGTATATATGGTGCAATGAGTATTCAGTATCTCTGGTGCAGTGAGTATTCAGTATCTCTGGTGCAGTGAGTATTCAGTATCTGGTGCAGTGAGTATTTAATATCTCTGGTACAGTGAGTATTCAGTATCTGGTGCAGTGAGTATTCAGTATCTGGTCCAGTGAGTATTCAGTATCTCTGGTGCAGTGAGTATTCAGTATCTCTGGTGCAGTGAGTATTCAGTATCTGGTCCAGTGAGTATTCAGTATCTCTGGTGCAGTGAGTATTCAGTATCTGGTCCAGTGAGTATTCAGTATCCCTGATGCAGTGAATATTCCGTATCTCTGGTGCAGTGAGTATTCCGTATCTCTGGTGCAGTGAGTATTTAGTATCTCTGGTGCAGTGAGTATTCAGTATATCTTGTGCAGTGAGTATTTAATATCTCTGGTGCAGTCAGTATTTAGTATCTGGTGCAGTAAGTATTCAGTATCTCTGGTGTAGTGATTATTTAATATCTCTGGTGCAGTGAGTATTCAGTATCTCTGGTGCAATGAGTATTCAGTATCTGGTGCTGTGAGTATTTAATATCTCTGGTGCAGTGAGTATTCAGTATCTCTTTTGCAGTGAGTATTTTGTATCTCTGGTGCAGTGAGTATTCAGTATCTCTAGTGCAGTGAGTATTTAATATCTCTGGTGCAGTGAGTATTCAGTATCTGGTGCAGTGAGTATTTAATATCTGGTGCCGTGAGTATTTAGTATCTCTGGTGCAGTGAGTATTTAATATCTGGTGCAGTGAGTATTTAGAATATCTGGTGCAGTGATTATTTAGAATAGCTAGTGAAGTAAGTTTTCAGTGCCTCTGGTGCAGTGAGTATTTCATATCTATTGTGCAGTGACTATTCAGTATATCTGGTGCAGTGAGTTTTAAGTATATCTGGTGCAGTGAGTATTTCATATCTCTGGTGCAGTGAGTATTCGGTATCTCTGGTGGAGTTCAGCATCCATGTTGCCCCCAACCAGCAGCTCCTATACGATTAGTTATTTCTCTAATTATATCTTACCCTCCCAATTTCTAATTATACCCTAACCTACCCATATCTGCCACAGAACTCCCAACCCAAAATCGTTTCAAAACTCAGCAATAATCTTACTCCATGCACCATACTTAACCATATCCAATATACCATACCTAGCCTTACCTATACCACCATACCTAACCAAACCCTAATCATCATACCTAATCTTATTCACACCACCATACCTAACCATACCCAAACCACCATACCTAACCTTACCATAACCACCATACTTAACCACACCCAAACCGCCATACATAATCTTATCCTAACCACCATACCTAACCTTACCATAACCACCATACCTAACCATAAACACTATACCTATCCTTACCCTAACCGCCGAACCTAACCATACCCCAACTGTGATGGAATTTCGGTGAAATGTAAATTTAGTAGGCCAAGATTTCCACGTGGCATATGTGTATGTTGGATCAGTTAGTTAGTTACACGTAGCTAAGATACTGTCATCAATGTACTGAGCATGTGCAGGAATGCAGGCACTGAAATCACATTCCTTTCTCCTTTGTTTCGGATGAGCCATGTGGTCTGCCCATATAAGGAAATCCAAATCCTGTCCACTGATTGGTTAAGGGTATGTGCAGGTGGAGCTATTAATGGGAGGAGTTATAGTTCTATAAAAAGCATGTACTCCATGTGTTCGGCCCTCAGACCTGTTTTGGAACGTTAGTTCATCTGAGACCCGATCGGTATGTTAATAAAGACCTCTAACTTCCTGAAAACCTGCATCCATCTCTTTGTGTCTGGCTTCTGCAAGTTTACTCGGTTACACAACCACCATACCTTACCTTACCATAACCACCATACCTAACCATATCCCATCCACCATACCTAACCTTACCCTAACCACCATACCTAACCTTACCGCAACCACCATACTTAACCATACCATAAACACCATAACTAACCTTACATTAAGCGCCATACCTAACCATACCCTAATCCCCATAGCTAACCTTACCCTAACCACCATACCTAACTTTACCCTAACCACCATACCGAACTTTACCACAACCACCATACCTAACCATACTATAAACACCATACCTAACCATATCCCAACCACCATACCTAACCATACCATACCATAAACACCATACCTAACCTTACCCTAACCACCATACCGAACCTTACCACAATCACCATACCTAACCATACTATAAACACCATACCTAACCATATCCCAACCACCATACCTAACCATACCATAAACACCATACCTAACCTTACCCTAACCACCATACTTAACCTTACCCTAACCACCATACCGAACCTTACCACAACCAGCATACCTAACCATACCATAAACACCATACCTAAGGTTATCCTAACCACCATACCAAACCATATCCAAACCACCTTACATAACCATACCATAAACACCATACTTAACCTTACCCTAAGCGCCGTACCTAACCCCCATAGTTAACCTTACCCTAACCACCATACCTAGCCATACCCTAACCACCATACCTAACCTTACCACAACCACCATACCTAACCATACCTTAAACACCATACCTTACCTTACCCTACCCTAACCTAACCGCCGTACCTAACCACCATACCTAACCATATCCCAACCACCATACCTAACCATACCATAAACACCATACCTAACGTTATCCTGACCGCCGTACCTAACCATACCCTAACCAGTAACCACCATACCTAACCATACCATAAACACCATACCTAACCTTACCCTTTGTGCCGTACCTAACCATACCCTAACCCCCATAGCTAACCTTACCCTAACCACCATACCTAACCATACCTAACCATACCATAAACACCATACCTAACCTTTCCCTAACTCACTTTACCTAACCTTTCCTTACCCTCTCTGTCTCTATTTATATCTTACCCTCCCAATCTCTAATTATACCCTAACCTACCAATCTCTAACCGTACCCTAACTTACCCATCTCTAATGTCTGCTCTCTTACAAATTCAACAACACGTCAGACTCAACACAACAACATCAGTTTAAAAACACATCCTTTCACCAGCAATTTTTATAAAATGCATACATTTTTATTGGATGTCTCATAATTCATCAGTTTGTTTGTAAATCCTACCCACGACAGCTTTGCAGAATATTCAAAACGATGCTTTCAAACTGGGAGTGTATCATTCCAGTGACTAATTCCCCAGCGTTGTTTGTCTGCTGGTCACTCATGTAACTAACGTCCCACTAATCCTCAGAAGAGAACGTTTTATGTCCAATTACTGGGCTCTGCGTCTACCAACCTGCAGTATCAGATGAGCAGTGTTAATGTGTATTTGGAACAGAAAATTATTACAGCTGATTATCCGATAGTTGTGGTGCGTTCATCTAACAGTGTCTTGTGACAATGTATACGTGATGAGGAGTTATTTCCCAGAATCATCCTGTGTTTATCTGAAGCCATTGCATTGGCTATATCTTAATTTTTACTTCTGCCTCCTTTCTGCAGGAGAGATGAAGACTTTGCTGTCCCTGGTGAGCACTGCTGATGGTAACAAAGTGACTGAGTGGGATAGAATGAGTGGATTTTTTTATTTTTTTATTTTTTTTTTAGTAGTGGTGGGTTAAACACAAACAGAGTTTCATGAATCATTCTTAAATATGTTTTATACCTCAGCTTAAATGTACCGAGATTAATAAAAATCAGCTTACAGAGTCTGTTATGGTTACTATGATCACAGATAATGTCATTTTATGGCAGCTAAACTGAAAACAAATTTATATTGAGATTTACAGCTGACGTCTACTTTCTTCAGTTTGAAGAATGTTTTTATCTGTGCCTCATATCCTGGTATACAGACACTATAGGCACCCAGACTATTTATTCTTTAATGACAAGGATGGGTGCTGTATCCTTGTCTGGTTAACCCTGCAATTTAAAACAATACCAATCTGCAGAGACGGCAATGTTTACATTGCAGGGTTTATATTCCTCTAGTGTATTTCACATTGACAGCCACAAGGGGCGCTTGATCTGAAAGATCCGAGTAAAACTCTGCTATTTCTATCAGATGGTCTCACAGAAAGCATCTGATTGACACAGTGTGACATTTATCAGCGCATGCACGCTCGTCTCCTAATGCAACCTACCATGGTGAGAGCACCACGGCGTGGGGGAACCGGTAAGTAAACAACCTTTTTTAATGCACTTGGAGGGGGGCCGGTAAACTAAATGGCTAAATCACACTATGGTGTTCCTTTAAAATAAGGAGTTTGGTAGGCGTGTTGAAAATGAAAAATACCTTGACTACTAAATTTTTAATTAAAGATTTACTCAGACCAAAAACATTGTTTCAATAAAAATAAAATGATATGGATGGATTAACTCCTTCTGGCACCCCAGCCCTGAAAAAAAAATAGAATAAAGAAAAAAAGTTAAAACTTACCTTGGATTTAGCGTGGAGGCCAAGTTCTCCCTATAGCCTGATCCTCCATCCATAATGTCACTGTTGCTAACTGCAAGAGGAGGTAGGTCCCAGAGGTTTGGCTGAGCACGAACTTAAGATGAGGGGTGGTGGCCATGTTGCCGTTTGTCATCTGCTGTCTGCATGCTGTGTTTCTGACAACAGACACCTTTTATGAACAGAATTAACAATGGCAGCCTGGAACTCTCTTCCTGGACTGCAAAAGATTATGCCGGAGCTGGATTTACCCTTCCAGCAACAAAATCCCTTATCGGTGTATGTGCAACTTTCCAGTAATAAACAATAACAAACATTCATTCATAAATTTTTTTGATCCTTCGGTTTAATTTTAAAGGGCTACTCCATGAACCATAACTACTGCAGCATAACTACTGCTATAGAGGTTATGATGCCTGGAAGTATCTTGGCCCCACTTCCTGGTAAATTCCAGGTTGGGCAGCGTTTCGTAGTGAAAAGCTGTACATATGGGCTCCAAGCACCATCAACACTTCAAAGTGAGACAAACACGGCAGCTGTCCTAGGCCCAGTTACTCCTGATAGCCCAAAGCAGCTGTGCCATGGGCCCACCGCATGCACAATTTATTTTAGGATCGCGCAGCAGCACACCTAACGCTAGTGTGCTGCACTGGGGCCCGCATGCTGGAGGGGCCCATCAGGTGGGCAATGCATTTAGGGCCACCTGATGGTATGGCTAAACATATATGCATATTTTTTTATGCCAATTGGAGCATTGTTTTCAGCTTATCTCACCATATGGGGGATGTCTCCCTTGAGAAGGAGGCTGACCTGGGGCTCTGAATCACGTGAGTATTTTTTTCTTAATATTGTTATATTTCTTGTATTTAAGCATATTGCACTTTGTCCTGAATTTGCTTTTTGTGGATTGCACTAACCACCATCCTGAGGGAGAAGTAGTCTTTGACAAAAACCTCCAAGGCACTTTTATAGAGAAAAGTTGGCAAGCCTTTGGGGCCCCTATGTTCATGGCCCAGCATGCCCATGCATTTAAACAGTCCTGCTGTAATCCTCACCACTAGGCCGCAAAGCATAGATCACGTAGGACCATGATAAAGCTGTCACACAGACTGCCGCTCCTCTCTAGGTGGAATATAACTACCTGTTGCACCTGTCCCTTCCCATTCCAACTGCCCACCTGACAAGACTACTAACACTGCACGGCTACAGGGAGGAGCAGTAAGAGCCATAATCATCTGTTTAAGTGCCCACTCTGATAAACTGCTCTTAAGGCCACCTATAGAGAGATGACAATATCTTTCTTTACAGGAGACCCACCCAGTAATGTACCTACATAACCCTTTGACATCTACCCAGCCACCATTATATAATGCAGGGCTACCCAATAGGTTGATCCCCAGATGTTGTAGAACTACAAGTTCCATGATACTTTGTCATTCTAAATGCATTCTAAAGACATGCGTCATGTATGTTGTAGTTCTATACAGCACTGATATAATGCATTATACACAACACACATTAACATGCCGTACTCCATTGATATATACAGCCACGAGCCACATGCACAAATATTAAGCCACTTCCCACGCCCCTTTTATATATCCACACTTTATCTTCCCCACACCTTATCAATAAATACTCGCCAAGTATTATGGGAAATACAGAACACAAAAACTTAGATAAATGTTATCACTAGTAACAATCAATATTTATGGTGCAATTTAGTCACATCCATTGGGGGCGCCAAAATGCTCTTCATTCCAGATGTCACTAACCCTTGACTCACCCCCTAAAGGGAAGAGTAATTTGTTGTGACCCCATCAGAGAGTGGCTCTCTACATGTGCAAGGGAAATGCAAATGAACTACCCAGTTTTCCTAAAGTCTAACAACAATCTGTTTCTCTCTGCATCCACATGTCACACACAATTATCTTCCTACTTCCTCTGGCATCTGCCGACACTTTGTAAATAATTGTAACAAATAACAACAGGTATCTTATAATGGGTGTAAAAACTGATTGAATCATTTTCTTCTGATTTTATGGTGACTTTGTAAGGAAAAGTGGATTTAAATGTTTGTTGCCCCTTTTATCAGCTGTGTTCTTGCGGATGCTGAAGTTGCTTGTTACAGAAAATAGATTAGACTTGGGCTTAATTATCTCTGATAATCAGCCGTTGCTGCACATAGAAGATTTTTTAGATATTCTTAGTCCAACACGGAAAAAAAAAAAAAAAGTGCTTTCGTAGCATGGTAAAACAATATTTTTTTGTTTGTTTGTTTTTTTTAATTACCACTTATATTCTGAACTTTTTGTATTTGTTTTTTCTCACCCTATTTTACTCTTTCTTTTGGTGGAATCTTGCCTTGGAGAAATATCCCCCTTAGGGCCATGGAAAGCAACATTCAGAAACTGTGTATTTAATTGATACAAAGTGGGATTGTACAGAGTGATTCTTAAAGTGTAACTTGATGACAGGAGTTGCATGCCTGTTAATGTCAGATAAAGTTCACTGAAAACATGTGAAATGAGTTAAAATTTAACCTGGTGCCTTCAAGAGGCCAGGCTTTTGCCTAATGCATCATGGGAAAGCCGTGTTCGTGTTCCAGCATGAACATGTTATTTTGGACAAATCTTAAAAAAAAAAAAAAAAAAACATAAAAAAAACCCCCAAAAACCAGGGAGCACATAAAGTTGTGAAAGAACTTTCTCAGCGCTGACTGTTGTCTTGGGTCTGGCTCTGACCTAACTGCAGTTGCACATATTTTGGGACAGACATAAATTGCCTCAGTGCTATATTTGTACACTCGGCATTATGCAATGGAAGGTGCAGCCTTATTAATTGCACGCAGTCCAAAAAAATTCTTACTCAATTCACTTTTTCTTTCTCTTTGGCAAGCTGATATTGTACGGCTCAGACGCTATCCAGATGTTTTCGAGACTGTTCTTACAGTTAGGCAGTATTGCACAGACTTTACAATTAGACGCCGATTGCTGTAGAACTTGAATAATTATTTAACCCCTTCATGAGTCATTCCACTTCAAATTATTATCCCTCCAAAATATTGACATGATGTGAATTCAGATTGAGTGCCCGTTCATCACACAATGAGAGCCGGCAAGGTTTGGGGTATACGTGGACTCTGCATCATCCTTTTCAAAACTATAGATTGGAACGCATTTGGACAGGGCCTTCTTCATCTGCTGTTCCTGTATGTCAAACGTGTTTTGTGACAATGAATTGTGTGTCTTGGTTTCTCTTGGTTTTGTACATTGCCACAGAATATGTTGGCATTTTATAAATAGTTATAAATGTACAAGGTATTATCGATTATTATTTGTTTTGTAAAGTGTCTTTGCAAACCGCTTATAGGTTCCACCGTTAAAAAATTTTGTAATTTTTTTTTAAAGCTACAAAAAAAACTAAACTTCGCAATGTAAGATCTTAATTCTGGTGATCTCTTGTCCAATCAGACGTGTCTCATAGAGAATGCATGCGCAACAATTGCTGCGCTCTGCCAATCCAGTGCTTCTTAAAAGAAAGCATTATTGTCTTCCGCGTCGTCTTGCTGTGTGAGAAGATCCTGAAGAAAAAGGAAAGGATTTATGCATCAAAACAACTACATGGCTGGAATGCAAACACTCTCCAACTTAACCATAATCACAGTTTGGCTAAATTAGTGTGGTTTGCACTGTATAACGTATAAAAACTGCAGTTTCACTAAAACTGTATCTCTTATACTGATCTATAATGAAAATAACAACATACCTCCCAAGTGTCCCTATTTAGGAAGTATAGTCCCTATTTTGAGTCTAAATCCCTTTGTTCCTATTTTCTCTCCTAATGTCCCTCTTTTCTAAGAACTCCATGTTGTCGGTGTGTCTGAGTGTATAACAGTGCTCCACAGCAATAATACTCTCAGTAATGTGTCTGAGTGTATAACAGAGCTCCACAGCAATAATACTCCCAGTAATGTGTCTGAGTGTATAACAGAGCTCCACAGCAATAATACTCTCAGTAATGAGTCCGAGTGTATAGCAGAGCTCCACAGCAATAATACTCCCAGTAATGTGTCTGAGTGTATAACAGAGCTCCACAGCAATAATACTCCCAGTAATGTGTCTGAGTGTATAACAGAGCTCCACAGCAATAATACTCCCAGTAATGTGTCTGAGTGTATAACAGAGCTCCACAGCAATAATACTCCCAGTAATGTCTCTGAGTGTATAACAGAGCTCCACAGCAATAATACTCCCAGTAATGTGTCTGAGTGTATAACAGAGCTCCACAGCAATAATACTCCCAGTAATGTGTCGGAGTGTATAACAGAGCTCCACAGCAATAATACTCTCAGTAATGTGTCTGAGTGTATAACAGAGCTCCACAGTAATAATACTCCCAGTAATGTGTCTGAGTGTATAACAGAGCTCCACAGCAATAATACTCTCAGTAATGTGTCTGAGTGTATAACAGAGCTCCACAGCAATAATACTCCCAGTAATGTGTCTTTAAACTATGATAAATGTGTTTAGAAATCAGTCTGTGTAAATAAGATACATTGTTCTTATTCTAAATTACATTCCAGGTTAGCCCCTGCGTAAATTGTTCAGAAGTCCAAGTGAATTTAAAGATAATTTAAAATTTTAGACAAATATAGTTGAACTGTAAATTAAATTGGTAATATTTTCAATTGATCTATTTTAGCTAAGAAATTTGAAATTCACGTCTAATTTACTTTGAACCCTAGGACAACGGACAGTGAATTGGCCGGATGATAACTCTCAGTCAGCTGATGAGTTGAAGATGCGCAGTATATATTTATATTACATCTATTATGTACATCTGACCTTAAGCAGATATTTTTATGAAAAAGAAAACCTCTCTTCACCAGCGAGGAAGGAATTAATATATTTTACCAGCCATCGCTAGCCATGGTAAGGACTAAAACATAACCAAGTTAATAAGGATCAGCAGTTGAAGAGTGCGTAAATGTGTTTAAACCAACCTTGTGTATCAACTATAACTGGTGAGAATTACGTAGGCTGGGTTTACATAGCTGTAAAGGCTTAATGAACGGATTTTGTGTGCGTTTTCAACCTTTGTTATTGTCTTAGCCCCTCTTGATTTTGTTTTTGCAATAAATCATTTTAAAAAAAATCTCAAGGTGAAACTTTTCTATAACCTGCAATTTACTAAAAATTTAAGTGGCTCTCTAACGTGATGTGCTTTCAAGGGCCTTCCAGCTCTGTTTGTTGACAAAACTGATACCCAGAAAGTGACATACAAAGTTTAAGGTCTTCACGATCTGCTAAGTTAGTTGGAAATTCACCCTTTCACGTTGTGAATGCAGCCATCTGCAGAGAGAAGGCCAATATCTGTAATCTCGCTGGCATAGCGTAGGTTAAGATCCATGTATTTTATTTTATCCATCAGCCCAGCACAAAAGCCTCATTCATGTGGATTTATGAGTCATCCTGGCTAGGTTTTTTTCGGAATGTGCACAAATGGGTGGAAATTAAAGGTTTTCAGTGAATTAAAAAAAAATATATATATATATATATAAAATGTGAAAACAAGAAAAAAAAAAAAACATAGCAGACAGCAGAGTGGCTCAGCCAATAAGAGGGAGAGGTTTAATGGAGCGCTCTGGAGATGTACTTGTATTGAAAAAGAGCAGAGATATTTCTCGCTGTACACAAACAGGGGATACATTAAAATAACATTAACCCCTTCAGTGCTAGAGCGGCTGGAGATGCATTTCACTGCAATACATCGGCCACATGGCTATTGCACCAGTAAAAAGGGGTAAACTATTGGTGACTATCTTTGGTACTCCAGTTTTTTCTTAAGTACGTTTCCCCTGATAAACACACAGCCCTATTATTATTATTATTGGGATTTATTTTATTATTATTAATAAACCGCCAACATATTCCGCAGCGCTGTACAATGGGTGGACTAACAGACACGTAATTGTAACCAGAGAAGTTGGACGCACAGTAACAGAGGGATTGAAGGCCCTGCTCATTTCATATAGCGCCACCTTATTCCAGAGCGCTTCACAATATAGTTGCAATTTCATTTGTGCGGAAGGCAGAGGAGAAATGAAAGGAATACTTACCTGAGCTTCTTTCATCTTGCTGCCATCATCTGGGACTGGACCATTATCATCTCCTGGAAGACAAAACATACTGTCCAACAGATTTGGCAGGACAGTCCTCATTTTGGGGAGCTGGCCTGCCATTCCCGGTGTGATCTCTGGTGTCTTGCTTTGGTGGACACCAGAGAAATGTCCCCAACAAGCCCAACACCATGCACATGGGCATTTGTAAGTGGGACTTGCTGGGGCAGCTACCTGTCTTCTCTTTAGGGTGAACTGCAACTCTTTCTTGATGTTCCAACCCAACCTCACCACGCTCACTCTTTGCCTGCCC
Source organism: Pelobates cultripes (assembly GCA_933207985.1). Taxonomy (NCBI): domain Eukaryota; kingdom Metazoa; phylum Chordata; class Amphibia; order Anura; family Pelobatidae; genus Pelobates; species Pelobates cultripes. The sequence continues at coordinate 137,096,357 of OW240920.1, read as the reverse complement.
CACTCATGTGTCTATTCGTATAAAACAAGGGTCTGTGTGAGGTCCTACAAAACCGCAGGATCCCCCATAGATCTTCTTGAGTTTCCATGGTTCCATGATCAGATGCACAACTTGCAAAAATATGACTGTTTCATCAGCCATCTTAGTGTCGTAATTAGTTTTGACTCTCCCTCTCTCTCTCTCTCTCTCTCTCTATATATATATATATATATATATTTATTTATATATATATTTAAGGAAAGCGTGCTCTAACATCCTTACATAACTAGATAAATGAATGAGTGTGTATCTATATCGTAGAGATTTGTTTGCACATATTTTTGCTTTTTTTTTTGTCTGCCTTAGGTTTCACCAAACATTGTGAAATGCTCGGCCTGGTTTATATTTGAGGGAGAAACGTGTGGGTTGAAAGTTCATTCAGTGACTTTGCTTAAAATCACTTTTATGAGTTCTTTAGGATTCGCTTCTTCCCCCCACCCCCCTTCCCCAAGTCTCAGTTTAACAGCATAATGTGATTTAAGGTTAGAATATCTTTTATGAGAAAGTGTTCAGCATTCTTCGTGGATTAAATTACAGTGTGGATTGAATTTAAAGATCACTGACACAAATGGAGAGAGAGCTCCACTCTTCAATCTCAACTTTAAATAACCTCAGTCACTATCCACTCAAAGGAGTCACTACCTGCAATTAAGGGGGACCTGTAATCCAGATAATAACCGTTTTTTTTGGACTGTAGGTACTCTTCTATCACTGTGATTGTTGTGCATTACCCCTTTGCTGCTAAAAATGAAAGTTAAGTAATGATTACTTACCTCTTTTCTAGCGCTGAGACTCCTGACTGCTGACGTCTTTGAGATCTCCTCCAATCCAGTGCTTCTCAAAGAAAAGCATTGAATTCAAAATAGGCATTTGTGGCCAAAGATGTCAGGAAGATAGCCACTAGAGGTATATTTTAGCCTTCCAAGTAAACATTGCAGTTTGTACAATGTTTTACATTGTGGGGTTAAAATGGCAGAACTACTAACCCCAGACCACTTCATTGAGTTGAAGTGGTCTGGGTGACTTTAGTGTCCCTTTATTGCAGGCAACCCATGGCCCTGGTGTGTATGTGGCCATGAGCACAGCTCCTTCGTATACCCTGCAGTGATCCGGCAGCTGGGATATGATATCATCCTGGCATTCGCATCAACACTGGGCATGCGGGAAGAGCACAGTGATCTCATCACAGCAACAACCACTGGCCACAAGGGAGAGAATCCAGTCCAGCCCTCCCAGAGCAAGGTAGGGAGGCTGGGTGGACCTCTTAATTACTAAATGTGTGTGTGTGTGTATGAATGTGATTTTAGTGTGTGTATGACAGTAATTATGTGTGTATGTGATTGTGTGTCTGTGATTGTATGTGTGTGAGTCTGTGATTATGTATGATTATGTGTGTGTGTGTGTGTCTGTGATTTTGTGTTTGTTTGTGATTGTGTGTATAGGTCTGTGATTGTATTTGTGTGTGTGATTGTATATGTATGTGTATGGATCTATGATTGTGTTTGTGTATGTCTGTGTGATTGTGTGTATGTCTGTGTGTATGCATGTAATTGTGTGTATAATTCTGTGATTGTGTGTGTGTGTGTGTGTGGGTCTGTGATTGTGTATGTATATCTGTGATTATGTGTATGTATGTGAGTGTGATTGTGTGTATAGGTCTGTGATTGTGTGTATAGGTCTGTGATTGTGTGGGTGTCTGTGATTGTATGTGAGCTCGAGTCTGTGAATGTGTTTGTTTGTGATTATGGGTATGCCAAGATTTAAGCATTTACTAAATTAGAAAGTCCTGAGATATGTTGTCAAGTGAAATCAGTTTGTGTTTATTATTAGATAGAAAATAGATAGTTCAGCAGTTAAATTCTAACCTAGAGATCCCTGCTGTGCATACTCATAGCTCTTACGTCATATTTATCTCTTTGTAACCGTTATTGGCGATAATTGTGATTTAATAAACCTTGTTCAATAAAATCTAAATACTAATTTTTAATGGGTTTTTTTTCTGAGATGTTCTCCTGGTTGGAGCTTGCCATGGTCTCAATTGTCAAGAGTGTTCTCCAACTAAAAGTTAGACACAAGGGATAAAGAAAACAGAAACATTCAGTTAAAGAGAATTGTTTTGCTTGTACAAGTTGGCGTTATCCAGCCTTCATCGCTTGCCAATTATAAATGATCTCTTTGGAGCATGCCAGGCATATTTCCATCCAAGGTGCTGAGAGAGCCTGGAAGAGAAAGGAAAAGTATTGTTTTTTTACTGATTAACCCTTTTGATATCCACCAACACAATGGGGCAGAAATTAAATGGACACCATAGTCCCCAGTTTTAGTGTATAGATCATGCCCCTGCAGTCTCACTGCTCAATTCTCTGTTATCTAAGAGTTAAATCACTTTTTTTCCTGTTTATGCAGCCCCAGCCACACCTCCCCTGGCTGTGACTGACAAAGCCTGCGTGAAAATATGGTTTAATTTTCAATCATATGTGAGAGCACAGTATGTTTAGTTTAGAGGTTCTTAATTTCTGCTCTGTTAATTGAACTTTAATCACACATGTGGCTTCAGTAGACTCTAAAAGGCTATTAACTGAGCAAGAGATAAGAAATTCTAAATTAAACACACTGTACAATAAGGGAGGATTAAACAGTAGATCTCTCTTTTAGGGTAATTATGTTGGTGACAAGCAGGGGAGGTATGACAGCATAAACAAAGTGATCCAGCTACTAAATTACAGAAATTTGAGCATTGAGACTGTAGGGGCATGATCTATAAATCAAAACCACTTAATTAAGCTAAAATTGTTTGGCTGTTAATAGTGTTCATTTAATGCTATGTTTTTGAAACACCAATGATAAAGTTTGGATATTATGATTTTTTTGTGTGTATGATTTCATAGCCCAGAAAATATGGTGCATGTGAAAGTCAGGTACTTAAGGTCTGATCACGACTGCTCGCTGGGATTCTGGGTTGTTGCGTAAATAACATCACAGGAATCTAAGCAGTTCTCAGTGAATTCTGAGTGGCTCTGGACTGATCAAATATATTTTGTCATGTGTTCCATAGCCAGAACTTTTAATAGGGTTTAGAGTTTTACTAGGGAGTAGTGATTGGTTTAAGAGAGGGCAAATCTCAGTAATTTCCCCTGGCTATTAATGATCCACTTCTTGGCTAGAACTTAGATACACTGTCCCAGACTTCCTAAACCCAAAGAGGTCTTGGCTACATCAGGATCATTATTCTAGATATATTGTAGAAATATTGGGCAGAGTTTATACAACGACTGATACAGAGCAGTGTTAATTTTGTCACCTAACAATTTTAGTCAAACTAAAGAGATTTAGTCGACTAAAACTAGATTAAAACTAAAAAATTAAGATGACTAAAATAAGACTAAAACTAAAATCGATATTTAGTCAAAAGACTATGACTAAAACGCCAAAATTAACGCTGCACAAAGAGGCTGTGCAAGGAGTAAAAGAGAGAGACACCTATAGGGGCTGGCAGGACACAAAGAGACACAGAGGGGCTATGGAAGGGGCAAAGGAGACAGACCGGGGCTTGGGAGAGAGACACCTAGAGGCAGTGGCGTACATACCGGGGTCGCATGGGTCGCAACTGCGACCGGTATGTACCCAGTGTGGCCAGCCTCTTCTCCTGGGGGGCCCAGGAGCTGGCAACCTCAGGGCCCCCTGAGGCTGGCCTTGGTATCACCCGGCGGACAGGCTGGCGCGCGTGCGATGGAGCACTCTCCCTGGCTGAGCGCTCTCTGGACAGCTCCCTCGCGTGCCGCATACTGATGCCGGAGCCGGAATATGACATCATATTCCGGCTCCGGTATCAGTACGCGGCGTGCAAGGGAGCTGAACAGGGAGCACTCAGGGGAGAGTGCTCCCTCGCGCGCCCGCCAGCCCATCCGCCGGGTGACACCAGGGCCAGCAACACCACTGGACCCCAGGGAATCCCCTCAGCTCTCCCAAAGGTAAGGAGGCTGAGGGATTAAATAAAAAAAAACATGTGTGTGTGTGTTCGTGTGTTAGTGTGTGTGTGTGTGTGTTAGTTGTGTATGTGTTAGTGTGTGTGTGTGTTAGTGTGTATGTGTGTCTGCTACTGAATGTCAGTGAGTGTGTTAGTTTATGTGTGTCTGTTATTGAGTGTGTGCCTGCTAGTGAGTGTCAGTGAGTGTGTTAATTTGTGTGTCTGTTATTGAGTGTGTGTCTGCTAGTGAGTGTCAGTGAGTGTGTTACTGAGTGTTTCTGTTTCTGAGTGTGTTTGTGTGTGTGGGGAACCCTCCGCCTCTCAGCTCCGAATGCGCATGCGTGGCAAGGGCTGCGCGCGCATTCAAACCACCCATAGGAAAGCATTACACAATGCTTTCCTATGGACTAGAGTGTCTTCTCACTGTGATTTTCACAGTGAGAATCGCAGAAGCTCCTCTAGCGGTTGTCAGTGAGACAGCCACTAGAGGCTGGATTAACCCTCAGTGAATCATTGCAGTTTCTCTGAAACTGCTATGTTTTCAGCTGCAGGGTTAAAACTAGAGGGACCTGGCACCCAGACCACTTCATTGAGCTGATGTGATCTGGGTGCCTGTAGTGGTCCTTTAAGTGTGCGTGCATCTGCATGCATTGGCGTACATAGCGCGGTTGCAGGGTGCCCGCCGCCATGTGTTGCGGCCCCGGCCCGCGCAGAGTAAGCACGGGGGGGGGCCCACGGATCAATTTTCGCACCGGGGCCCCATGGGTCGTGTGTACGCCACTGCCTAGAGGGGTTGGGAGGACACAAAGAGACACAGAGGGGCTGTGGAAGGGGCAAAAGAGACAGACCGGGGCTTGGGAGAGAGACACCTATTGGAGCTGGGAAGGCACAAAGAGACACAGAAGGGCTGGGGAAGGGGCAAAAGAGACAGATAGAGAATTTAACTAAACCCATTAGATTTTAGTTGTGTTGACTAAAATCTACTGGAGATTCAGTCGACTAAAACTAGACTAAAATTGACGCCAAAACGAACACAGAGCATACAGAGCAAAGATGAAGTCGCTTAGTACCAGGACAGAGCTAAATATTGTAAATTTCTACTTTTCTGTTGGACAGTTTTCCTTGAAATGGTGCAATTTTGGTTTCAGTTTAAATAAGGGGTAGCCAACAGAGACAGCTGTTGTGGAACTGTAACTCCTACAATCCTCTGCCAGCCTAGGGTTACTGTTGACAAAGAATTGTGGAACTAAAAGTCCCATGATGCTTTTTCTGAAGACTCCGCAACACCTAGAGACAGATTTATCTGTTGGCCACTTCGAATCTAAACCCAATCAGCGGCAAGGGTTAAAATAAATAATAATAAAAGGAAGGGGGAAAAAAAACATGACTAATGTGTTTACCAAGATATCAACGATTTCCTTTGCTAAAATAAAACACCAATTTGTTTCTTAGGAATTTGTAGAACATGCACTTGACCAGCCTCTTGGCTGCTGAAGTGCTTTGTTTATCATAGACTTGTTTACCATGGTGATGAGAAACTTTTTTCTTATTGGTCTGGTCTTAATTAGTTCTCCGTACAACGCAGCCTCGCTCTCCTGGAGCGGTACGAACAAAGTATTGATGGGGAACAGATTGCTTCCAGATTTTCATCTCTTTTTTTAACATCGTCCCATATCCCACTGCAGTATCCTCTCCGTGTCGTCACTGCAGAGAAATAGGGCCAAAGATAGTCCGTGGTGTAGTCCAATATAAGTGAGTTTTACACAGACAAATGGTACGTGAGGTATATAACCAAGCTGACAGAGCAACTAATTGCTACAAATGAAGCCTGGTTACGTGGATTAACTCATTCATACTACACTCATACTTCTACTTGTAACGCCAAGTTTCCGTGCTAGATCGTTAAAATTATCACGTGTGGTCGTTAATTTCGCTCAACTTTACACTGGCCTTAACTTGATGTAAACTTGGAAAGACAAGTTAACGACTGCAAGCTCTCAAAACATGTTACAGAAAAAAACAACAATTTTTTCGTACATTTAAGTGAACATTTAGAGTGCCCTGGTTGAGCTGCTGTGGCAAGATGTGTTTATGTCGCCTTAGCAACTCTACAAGGACACTATAAACAGGTTGGTGTTGTCATGGCAACTCTACCAGGAAACTTTCTAAAATGTTTCCTGAAGTATAGAATAAATGTATGGGTTTTTTAAGATGTAGTTTGAATTTGTAGTTGTTAACTTGTCACCTCTACTTAAACGTAGTTAAATTAGGTGTAAAGTTGAGTGAGATTTAGATATTTATAGGGTCCAAGTAGTGTTGCTATGCACGGTTAATTTTGGCGGAAAATTTCAATTTAGTTTTAGTCGTAGTCTTTTGACTAAAAATCCATTATAGATTTAGTTGTATTTTAATCATCTAAATTGTTTTAGTTTTAGTCTGGTTTTAGTCGATTAGATCCCCAGTAGACTTTAGTCGACACAGCTAAAATTTAACGGGTTTAGTTAAAACTTCTATTTGTCTCTTTTACCTCTTCTCCAACCAACCCCTCTGTGTCTCTTTGTGTCCTCTCAGCCCCTCTAGGTGTCTCTCTCCCAAACCCTGGTCTGTCTCTTTTGCCCCTTCCACAACCCCTCTGTTGTGGCGGCAAATTTCAATTTAGTTTTAGTCATAGTCTTTTGACTAAAATGCCATTTTAGTTTTAGTCGTATTTTAGGTATCTGAATTGTTTAATTTTAGTCTAGTTTTAGCCGACTAACATTTTACTAAACTTGTTAGTTGCCAAAATTAACACTGATTGGAAGCATAGCTGAATTGGAGAATGCTTCAACTTCGGCTATTTTTACCTTAAATTTTGAAATTCCTTTTGACTTCACTTTGAATGCTAACGTTAGTAAAGAACCATGAATGTATTGCAGATCCCATTGCAGATCCCACGATGTGCTCTGAACTGCTAGATCCTATGGTCTGCAAAAGGCTTGCAATCTGATTTAAATTGTGTAATCTGTTCTTCAGAGCTTGCACTCTGTTTTAGATGCAACACTTATCAGTAAAATTCTTGCAATCTGTTGCTGTCATTTCCGTTTTCAATACTGGCAGCATTTATAATTAAAAACAATCCCCCACGTAATTATAATCTATCGTGGAATATTCAATACACAGTGTTGCTATAGGTTTTTGCGGATTCGAAGTAACTGTGTCTTATTGCAGAATTCAGACTGCTAAAGGCACTGTGTAGATTTCTCTAGCAATGAAAGAGTCGAGAAATTGCTGGGCTCGATGGGAACATTGTGATCTCTCATTGCCTCGTCCCTTGTATGAGCTATACATGTCCCTTTTCAGAGAAGCCAGCATGATTCAATAAAGACGCAGACTAGCCCCCATCTGGGAGAAATACCGCTTCCATTTACCCAGGATCTGTCTGAGCAATTTAATTCACTCTCTGCAATTTGCATCTGTAACAAAGTCTCACCTGGTTTCTAAGCAACACACCTTAACGCAACATATAAAAGCATGTGTACGCCGCTGTTTGCATTTTCAGTAGATAATTTCAAATATAGATATGAATTCTTTATTAATATTTATGGTTTCTTCTATGTTTTTTTCCACTAAATGTACAAATACCAATTCTTATTTGATTATTTTTTTAAAATAACTTGCTGCAGGTAACATGGGGAAGAGGAATTTAATAGGTTAATCCAAGCACCATGACCACTTCAGTTGTATAAAGTGGTCGTGGTACCAGGAGTCTACACATTCAATGTTTTAGTATAAAACACTTCACATGCAGAGTTTAACCCCTCTGCTGCAGGAGTTATAACCACTACTATGGCAATGCCATTAACCTGCCGGAGTACCAGATGGCTAATGTTGATTGTTGGCGTATTGGATGTCCGACATTAGCACGCTCAGCTTGTTGGTGACTTGTGGCATGGCCTCCAACTCCGTGCTGCCCATATTCCCCCCATAGCCCACCCGTACTTACATCCCTCGCACTCCAGAGGGAGAGTGAATTCAGTGGATGAGGATTGGGCTTCTGGAAAAACATGGCCTTAAAAAAACATTGAAACAGAGGTTAGTTTTAGCTTTATTTAATACGTTTTTAAAAATGTTTCACTCTGTCAATACAAGATGCAAGACTTTGAAAAAATATCTTACCTTCAAATGTATAGCTCAAATGATATTGTGATTTTATTTATCTGGAGCAATGATGTCAAACTCTGTCCCTCTGGATGTTCATGGCCTACAGCTGCTAGAATCATTTGAATGCAACTGATGGCTAGAGAATCATGGTAGTTGTAGTTCAACTCACAATGCACATTGCCCCAGTACAGGCGGCAGTGAGTTTAGGCCTCACGTTGACTCAATTGTATCGCGTTTATGGATTCTGTGATATCCGTGCACCACCGCCACCTTGTCTGTATGTCTCCTGTCAGAGATAGCAGTGGTCTAACTTACAAGTTACACAGATACGTGATTAGGTAATTAATAAGTTACTTTGTATTAAACAACTTCCTGAGGCATCTTTCTCATTCGATTTTCCCCTACGGCTTGTCTGTATCACATATTGTTACAATATGCTCATTTGTTTTCATATCTTGGCAGTACTAAGATGAAAACATACAAAAACATTTCACCAACATGTGTTTTGAACTATAAAAGGGACGGCCTAAAGGCGTTTGATGTCCAGAATGGCTAATATTTTCATTCCTTCAATTTTAACCTCCTCCTTAAAAACAATGTATCCCAGAATCACTGAAGTAAATTGTAATTTGATTACATTAGGGGTAAGCAAGTTAATGTAAGATTTATAATCTTGGGATTCAGAAGATGAACAAACAGGAATCCGGTTTAGGTCAATCATCGTTCTAGAGAGGTTAAGACCCTGGCTGTCTTAGGTGAAGTCATATCCTGAAGATGGAACAGAAGCCAAATAAAATGGTCCATACCCAAGGTGAGCAAATGAGGCTCAGTCTATGGTGAAACAAGGGTGAAACATTAGGAGCAAGCTTGTCGATGTGAAATTTTTAATCTTGGGACTCGGAAGATGAACAAACAGGAATCCGGTGTAGATCAATTATCGTTTCACAGCGGTTGAGACCCTGGCAGTGTAGATCAACCACCGTTACACAGATGTTGAGACCCTGGCAGTGTAGGTGAACCATCATTTCACAGAAGTTGAGACCCTGGCTGTGTAGGTCAACCAGCGTTTCACAGAGGTTGAGACCCTGGCAGTGTAGGTCAACCATCATTTCACAGAGGTTGAGACCCTGGCAGTGTAGGTGAACCATCATTTCACAGAGGTTGAGACCCTGGCTGTGTAGGTCAACCATCGTTTCACAGAGGTTGAGACCCTGGCTGTGTTAGGTGAAGTCAGATCTTGAAGATTGAACAGATTCTAGTTGATCAGAAGAAAAATAAAATGGTCCATACCCAATGAGAGAATAGGGGGCTCAGTCTAGGGGAAAATAAGGGAACATTATGAGGATGAGACACCAGACTAGAATGGGAATGTGGAACTCTAGAAAAACAGGAAATATAAAAAAGATGAGATAGTGATGACACTACTCTGGGAAGTTATGTAGAACGTTATTCAAGTACTCAGATACACACAGATAAGGACAGAAACCTGTCTGGTAAGAATACCAGGTTATTCCAGGGAAACGAGACAAGCGAAGGAACGTAGCCCACAACTTCGAGAAGACCTAAAAATACAGGAACAAAAATATCTGAATGCAGAACGAAGGGAATCCATTTATTTTATAGAGAAATGGCTTCTTAACTTCCATATGTACGCACACTACAGAGTGGAAATAGGCATGGAAACATACTCACAATTTAGTTTTTATGGTGGATACATATTTATTCTTAGTGGCCTGTATTAATTAGCCCAGTGTACCTTGTCATTAAAGGGGGCAGAGCCAGGGACTACATTTTATCTCCCTCAAGAACACCGTAGGCTGTAATCAAAATTACGCATTGATTAACGTAAACATGGAAAAGTCCGTATATACAAGATGCATGCTGATCACTATGACAACTATGCGTTTCCTTCAATCGGTGTCTAGCTTTGCACTTGTATATCTGAATTACCAATAAATAATTTTGTCTATGTCAGTATGTCCGTGACCCTAGAGAAAGAAAGGCTACAAAAAAAATAATAAACTGTAAAAAGAAAAACAGATCTCTTACTCGATCAGGTTAAATGGATAATTTCACAGAGAAGATGAAGGTCAGACAGAGAAGTACTTTCAGTCAAATTATGCTTTTAGCTTGATTAAATAAATGTTACATTCCTTCAAAGAAATTGTTTCCGTGTGGATTTTTTGCAACTTTTCCCAACGTTGATTTGCCTTTGACTTTAATAAAGACCTGTGATACAATACATAGAAGTAGAAATTGAAACATGGACTCTCACAACTCATTGTTCTAGACTTGAGGATTATGGGAAAAACTAAGTTAATTTGCATGAAATGCCCTTTCTATGCCATCAGAGTGAACATAATAATCATGTACTACTTATGCCATTGCTGAAGAAGCCATTTTTCACAATTTAATAGGAATAAAAACACAAAACACACACTTAAATGCTATATTGAAATAAACAAAACAAGGGGGGCGGGGCCTGACAGCCGAGATGGCCGGTGGCATGTCCTAGGAACTCTTGCAACAAATGGCAAATATGAGCTGAAACCGAGTGACACTATTACATTGGAGGCACAAAGTGACCGGGAATAGACACAGAGCAACATGACAAATGAAACGGTACCTGTCCGGCACCGGTGCACCGAGGAAAAATCTCCATCGGCCATGCGGCCTAAACCAGAGCAAAGCCTGAGGTCCAGGAGAGGCGGCCAATCTCCTCGCACGGGACGAGCACACAAGCAAGTGTCTACTACAGCCCTGCTACCTGCCCTCTGGACCGGTGGGGGACATCCCAGTCCTCGCTGGGGGCGATCACCCCTACATTACCGCCTAACCAAGCGACTAAACCTCCAGCCAAACGAGACAAACCGAACCCAGCCAAGATGGCGGCTCAGAAGCAGCCTATGACCCAGCGAACACCTATTAAACCGCTCAGGCACACACTGGAGTTCGTTGGCCGGCTATGCACCTATCTCTGGGCGAAGCTCAAAAACAGGAGACAGACCTACAAGCTAGCGATGAGAGAAGCAAAGGCGTGGATACCCACCTAGTAACTCCTGAGCGGCCTACTGATGGAAATGAAGCCGAGAATCAACATGGCGGGAAAAGGCGCCGGGGCCCTCGGACAACAACGCTCATGACCCCAAGTCTCAGAATAGGACCAACCGACACACCCATCCAACCTACCAATCAGCGGCACTAACAACTCTGAACCACCACAGCGTAAACCCTCACGATGCTCACAAAGCCTGCTACGACGCTCACCAGCCCCACGGGCCGCATCCCAGCTGCACCACCGATGGAAGCACCTGCTGGAAATGCCCTGCGACAGCTCACCAGGAGGCTTGCACACATTCTGCCACGTGGGGGCATCGGCTGAGAAGGGTCAATCGACAGGACTCATGGGACTTTTGGTGACTATACCTATCGATGGGAAACATTGGGACTGCCGCCGGGGGAAGCCGTGGTCACAGAGGGGCTGCCTATGGGAACTAAACATTAAGGCATGTCAGACTCACTGCTTGGCATTTTTTCATTAGAAGGCACATGCCTGGATAATTTAACGCTAAGACATAACCGTTTTGAATCTTTGTTGTTTTCTTTCATTTGTTTCAGGTTCAGAGAAGCTTCCCATTTTATTGCATTGTAATAGCTTTAAACATACGGGAGTATCTCCTGAAATATGAGTAAATAATATGTCTCTACGTGTTCCTAGCCTGGTAGCCACTGGCACCCTATCTGCCTTCCTCCCTAGCCCGCTTACCCAACACTAAAGGCCCCTATGCACTAGCGCAGATCGTGTGCTGTTTTCTGCTGTTTAGCAATAGCACTATATCCGACAACACGCTAGAATGAATGCTCACCCAAGCAGTGTTAGCACTGCAAGCCAGACTAGCAACGTCTCGATATCTAGAATAAATCTTCTGTTATTGCAAGTTATATTATTTATTAGCCTGTATAATGATCTATTGAACAAAGCCTGCTTAAAATATAAAAATGTGCCTGTTAAACATATATCCCGCATGTTACACGAGGAAAAGCCTGTGGACTGCTTTTGGGGCACCTCAGACCTGCTTGTATCGTTCACTATGCACTGCAAAAAAGAACAGAAAAAAAAAACCATTTTAACCACTACTGCTCATTTTCATAGCTATGCTGCAAGGAGACTATCAGTGTAGTCTCTCCATTTTTTGGCAAATCATTTGGAAGTATTTTTTTTTTAAAGCAAATGGTCTCCTCAGCACCCACACCCTCTGCCCTGGTGTGAAAATGATCAAGTTTATCTTTTTTTATTATCCAACCAAAACCTTTGTACAGGTCAGCAGGATTTGGCAATGTGGTATTGATGTTAACATCTACTGCACCTCCAAATTGAGCACAGTGTTGGTGCTTAGAATGTTCTTTTAATCTTAAAACAGCACTGTCACCTCTCCCAACTCCAAAATTAGTATTTGTTAAAGATAGAATCTCTACGAAAAACTGTGTTGGACTGTGTTGGAATTGCATTGAAATTCCAACCCAGTCAAAAGATATACTAGGGACTAAATTAAGCTTGAGATTAGGTGGAGCTGGAGAGAAGCAACACTCGCAAGGGACAGGTCCAGGTAAGTAAATCTCACCTTTGCCTGCTCTGTTGGCCACCGGACCCAGAGCGGCAGGGTCACCGCCGGGGTCTTCGCAAGTAATGCAAATACCCAAAATGGTGACAGATCCGTTTTGAGGGTGATTATACATCATTTTCAATGGCAGATTGCTCTTAAGCCAAACCTGTCAAGTTTATACTATTTTCCTTTCAAAACAAGATCACACAAGTTCGAAGGACAGTTAGGAAATTTGATAAGATATGGGAATCATGGACAAACAGCGACATAACTGATAGCATGTACAATAGTGGCTTGCTCCCTTCCCTCCCCACCCCCCGAGCGTTGCTTTAATCCCCACCACACTGTGTACCTGAGTACCTACTGTCAGAATATGCTTCTAACCTTGAACGTACCTCTTCCAGGTGCCCTAGTTGTTACATGTTTAAGTGTCACAAGAGATGGGACTCCTTATGCATGTTCCCTTTTTTGTACTTTGTTTCGTCTGATAACCCCCTGCATTCAAATGGAATCACTACCTGATAATTGTTCCTTTGTGTTCGGCTATCCGTTCCCATCTGTTCGGTTATTGATCAGACTATGTGTGGTCCCCCTTGTTAAAACCTCGTAATCACCGACCACCCCTGGCTGTTAACCACAAACAAGCAATCACCTCGAGTGCTTTCCTGGGTGGCCGCCATTTGCATATACGAACACATGTGCTATCGGGACTGGCAGCCATCTTGTCTCCCGAACGCAGGCAGCGGTACATGGTCGTCGACGGTATGGATCTCTGATTTGGCTATGCAAGCTCGCGAACCCCGCTGAAACTTGTACCCCCACCTGTTCGACTTCCTGACCTGCTAGGACAACGGTGTCCGGGAGTAAAAAACTACCGAACAAGGGAAGCATTAATTTCTTAAAAGCCAGGGGAGGCGTTTGTCGGTGTACGCACAGGAACCCCCGAAAGTTGACTGGCCAGCCTGACCAATTTTCTGGAACTGTTTTGGGCTACCATTTGTTTGAACCTAACTCACGTTCTACCGAACCAATCTAAGTGCTTTTTGGATATGTTGTGAGCTCAGATTGGGGCTATTCAGGAATATATTTTGTGGGGTTCCTAAAAATCGTTTTCCTATTTGAGAAATAATGGAGTTATCTTAATTGGAGCTCAATCATCTCTCAAACGCAATAGTTTGTGGGAAGGAAACCCCTGTGATTTTGTCTTAGAAACCCCATGCTAGGGGCACTGTATAAAAAGCTGAGTGTGGCCTAATAAAGTCAGATTGCTTCTTCTACCCAATACGATTGGTTGCGTCCATTATATTGGGGAAACTCTACACAACGATAGCACTATCACCATATTCAGCCCATCTGGAATAAGGACAAGTGGAGGATAACAGCAATAGACTAGCGAACCCGAGACAGTAAGTATGGTTGTCTTATGGATATATTGATGTATTGGCTCTGGGCCTGAAAAAAAAAAAGATTTACAGCAAAAATACATATTCTACAGTTATCCCATCTCCCTTAAATAAACAATACAAGGCCACTCCTTTCCCTTTACAACCAGGCGAGAGAGAGATTACACAGAGTCTCGAAGCGAAAGCACATTCAGACTTGTGATAATACCTTTTGTAACTCTATAAGTACTAATCTATGGGCTCTGTTTGTCTTAAAGAAAAGGTCTCGCCCATTCGTTTCAGAGAATAAACTATATCTTTGCAAAACAATACACAAGCAAGTTGCTGAATCGCCCTTGTCGAGTGTATAATCTATTTCTGTAATCAACCAAAGCCATCGAAAAGCCATGTTATGGTAAAAAAAAATCGCTAGACAGGCAAAAAACATTTTCAGTTAGAGATCAGGATAATGTAACAGGATGTGTGTCACTTTATGGCTACCATTCCGTTATGGAATAACATATACATTTTTGGTACAAAATGACAAGTTTGCTCTCATTTTTTTACAAAGTAAAATTTAAAAGTAACAAAAAATGTTTTTATTTTTTATTTATCAAGTCATGCATATCAAAAGACAGGGTGGTCAATTCACAGTTTGTACAATAAAGTACAGTGGGGAAAAAAACAACAACATGAAAAGTAACGTTGTATACATTGCACAGTAATGATAAACATTGGTACCTCAGAGCTTTGTACATATTTTTACGATTTGTGCATACACTGAGCGAACTGGTCTATTGCACATGCATCGTTTATACTCAAAGGCGCAGTAGATGCGCCAAGTCGAGGGTGATTTAGCTTTTATGCTTTGTTATCCAGCTGTGTGCAAATTTATTCTGGGACTATTTGTAGTGCTTCTGTGCCTTTAACTTATTCATGTGTACTATATGCGTGCAGAATTATTACAATTTCACTTAGAAGAAGGTAGAGTCAGATAGAGTGAGAAACAAGGGGGAGACTTTTTTGCAGACTGGCAAGAAGGCACCTGGGACCGCCACGCACCATAACAACTTCACTACAAACAAGTTGTTATGGTGCTTTGGCTGGTCCTTTAAGGCAATTTAAGAGAAAATAAAAATAACATATTGATTAACTTTCAGTCCTTGCCATGTATGTAAGATCGTGCTGTTTTCTAAAAAAAAAAAAAAGAATAAAAATAAATTAAAAATCACAATATGCGTCTAACCTTGAATGTATATCTTCCAGGTACCCTAATTGTTACATGTTTTAGTAAGTGTCATGGGAGATGGGACTCCTCGTACGTGTTCCCTTATTTGTACTTTGTTTCGTCTGATATCCACCTGTATTCTGATGGAATCACTACCTGATAATTGTGTTGGCTATCTGTTCCCTTCTGTTCGGTTACTGAACAGACTATGTGTTCCCCCTTGTTAACACCTCGTAATCACCGACCACTTCTGGCTCTTAACCACAAACAAGCAATCACCTCAAGTGCTTCCTTGGATGGCCACCATTCGCATATACAAACACGTGCTATCAGGACTGGTGGCCATGTTATCTCCCGAACGCAGGCAGCGGTACATGGACTATGCAAGCTCACGAACTCAGCTGAAACTTGTACCCCTGCCCGTTCGACTTCCCGACCTGCTAGGAGAATGGCGTTCAGGAGTAAGAAACTACTGAACAAGGGTAGCTCTAATTTCTTAAAAGCCAGGGGAGGCGTTCATCGGTATACACACAGAGGCCCCCGAAAGTCGACCGGTCAGCCTGTCCAATTTTCTGGAACTGTTTTAGGCTACCACCTCATGGCCATTAAAGGGATCCTATGATGCCTGTTATGGTGCCTAGACTGGTCCTTTAAGGCAATCTGAAAAAATAAATTAAAAAAAACATATTGAATAACTTTTCAGTCCTTAATTAAAGGGACACTATAGTCACCCAGACCACATCATCTTATTGAAGTGGTCTAGGTGCAGTGTCCCTGTTCCCCTATGTCCTGCAATGTAAAACATTGCAGTTTTATAGAAACAGACAGCCACTAGAGGCGCTTGTGGTTGTTTACCAAACTCCAGATCACCTAAATAATATTGATCGTCCTCATGTTCAGCGTCAGTGAAATCCCCATAGGAAAGCATTAAGGTAGGAGAGCCTAATACATAAGAGCCCCCCATCGTCAGAGATGTTATTCCTAACACTATAGAATCCCTTTGCTCCACTTTTTTTCTTACAGTAAATTTAGTTTGTGTGTTTGCCATCAGGCATCATAGTTGCACATCAGAAATCACTTAACATTCTGAAAGTACTACCAAGAGGAAGACCTGTCAAATGGAAAATAGTTATCTTTCCCCTCAAGTCATTGTACTACAATTCCCATCATTCTCTGATCTGCACTTATATTTTCCTTTGCTGCATCGTCTAATTTGTACAGATGCCAGTCTGTGTATACATTCATAACAAACTAATACAGGTCTCCTCTGCAAACAAAAAGGCTCATAACGACTAATAAGGTATAAGTGCAAGGAATAAATACAATCTAGATTTAATGTAGCTATTACTTCCATCCTAAAATAAATAAAGGAAAAGAGACAGCGCCAGACAACCTGTAAGGCAGCAACCCAATAAGGGAATCCCCCCAAAACCCTAAAATACAGGATAAAAGCAAAATATAAAAGGAGGGCTGCGCCAGAATAAACAGTGTCCAGTATCAATAGTTATTGAAGATAAAAAGTCCGACCTAAAAAGGTATCCTCTCTGTCGTCTTTAGGTACAGGAACGCGATCTTCAGGTAATATATAAAAGATAAAAGGAGAGAACAAACGATGGTGCAGAATGTACGGTTCAAATGAAGTAAAAATTGATTAATGATAACGAACTCACAATTTCCAGAGCTTCTGTCCAGCTCTAGGGTAAAGCGCACACAGCGGTATAATCCCCGCTTATGGGATTTATGATGGGTTCGTCAGGGTATCCAAAACTCAAAGGAAACAGAAACAGCCAAATAGTGCTCTCTGTATAACTGTATATTGTAAAAGAGAATAAAAAAAACGTACTTACAAGTACAGAGCAGACCAACTGCTCTTTGATGTCAGCGCTGGTGGAATAATCCCCACCTATGGATTTCTTTGGTTGTCAGGAACTTGTAGAGATAGTATTAAAATCGGAATAGAGTGTATATAAAATATAACAATGAACTAAAACGATAAAACTACTTTTATTTATACATGTACCCTGGCTATTTATCGTTTTAGTTCATTGTTATATTGTTATAAATACACGGTAGCCTCATACTTATTGCAGGTTACCGTAAGGTTATTGCTGAGGCCGAGAGTTGTAGAGAAAAGCTTAAAATAATTTAAAAGGACTCTATAGGCACCAAAACAACTTGTAAACATTAGATGACTCTTTACAGGAAGTGTTTAGGAAGTTTGTGTAAGTCACATGCAGGGAGGTGTGACTAGAGCTGAATAATCAACTCTTAAATGGCAGAGAATTGAGCCAGGGATATGATCTATACAACTAAACTGCTTAATTAAACAAAAGTTGTTCTAGTGACTATAGTGTCCCCAGAACAATGTAGTTGTTCTGGTGAGTATAGTGAGTCCCTGCAGGCTTTTTGCTGTAAACACTGCCTTTTCAGAGGCGGTGTTTACATTGTTCCCTAGGGACACCTCCAGTGGCAGTCACTCAGACAGCCACTAGAGATGCTTCCTGGATCAGTGCTACACGCTCTGCATGAAGCTTTCACCACAGACATGCATTGAGTCAATGCATCGCTATGAGGTGATGCTGATTGGCCAGCTTAGCACTTTGCCGCACATGGGAAACCATTGAATTGGCTAAGAACATAGATTTTTATAATCTCAGCCACGGAGGTAGATCGGGGAGGGGCCAGTGTTGGCAGATCCGTGTGGCTCTTGAATTAAGTTTTCTACTTATTTATGAGGGAAAGGAGGAGCCGGGTAGTTAACTAGTGTTTTAACACTATAGGTTCAGAAATACATGTTTCTATTCCTAACCCTATAGTGTTCCTTTAAGATAAAGTTGTTTTAGTGCTTAGAGTGACACTTTAATAAAAGCTGTGCGCATAGTTTCATGCAGTACAACGTTAAACAGAAACAACCAACAGTGGCACTGCTGATGTTTGTAAATAGCTCTTCCCAGCAGTGGTTAACCATGACCACAGACCTAAGACATTCTTTAGGCACAATTCTAGGTAAATGGACTCATAAATCCTACACCTTGCTTTTGTCTTGCATGAGAGATGTGTGTGATGGAAACAAGCCACAGTTATCATTCCCAGTCATTAAGCAACAGATTGTCATGCATAAACCTTTGACAGTTAAGGTGTTACAAAATATATAAATAAAAAAAACCCTTGGACCTTTTACGAACAAGGCATTTGCGTGCCAGGACTAAAACCATCGAGGAATGATACACTCCGAAAACCAGCAATTACTTATTGCTTCATTTCTTTCAAGTAAATCTAATGACGGTTTGGAAATGTCACTGTTCCGTGATAATTTTATTGGAGTTAAATCTATGGTAGAACAGTCAACGCAATGTTTAATGATACGAAACTCTGGATATTTCTCATACGATTCTCACAGACAAACTACAGGAATTGTACAGCAGAACCGATATCCGGAGACGTTGTGATCTTAATAAATTGCAAGCCTTTGGAACTAAACAAAGTTGCAAGTTCTATAGAGAAGACTTTGGTACTTAGAATAAATGTCAAGTTTTTTAGTAAAGTCTCTGAGATACTAAACATATTGAAACAGTTGGGATATTAAACGTTCTTTAGAAACATGTTTGCAATATAGAATAGATCGCAAGCTCTTTAGGGAAGTGGTTATGATATTTATTAGATAATACGCTCATTAGATGAGACTTCAGGATATGATATCCATTGCAAGTACTGTAGAGAAGACTGTGGGTGTAGAATATATTGCAAACTCTTTAGATATTCTGGGTTTCAGATATTGCATCCATTTAGGATAAATCTCTTCCTTAAATAAACAACAGGTGCTATTTTGGATAATGTACTAAATAAAGAATCTTACCACTTTGCAATTTTGTCCCTGAATTGCTTGTATGTTACCTTGATAAATGTGGCTCTATTCCCCGTTTAGTTCCTCTGCTTTTTTATTATCTGTTAGATAAAGGGGAACAATTACAATTATTTATATAGCTCCAACATACTCTGCAGTGCAGTACAAAATGATCATTTAATTGTAATATAACTTGTATGACATACTGGAATAGTAGTAGAAGAGAGTCATGCTCAAACGAGCTTACAATCTAAATGTAACTGATAGTTTAGATGTATTTATTAAGTTTTCCAACATTTTATTTTTTATTTAGAGGGACACAACAGTCAACAGAACCACTACAGCTTAAAGGGTCACTATAGTCAACAGAACCACTACAGCGACTATAGTCACCAAAACAACCTTAGCTCCTAAATAGCAGAGAATTGAGCTATGAGACATCAGGAACATGATCTATACACCATAACTGCTTCATTGAGCCAAAGTTATTTTGGTGACTATAGTGTCCTTTTAAAGGACCACTATAGTGCCAGGAAAACAAACTCGTTTTGCTGGCACTATAGTATCAATAGGTCCCCCCCACCCTCATGACCCCCCTCCCGCTAAGCTGAAGGGGGGAGGAAGGGGTTAAATCACTTACCTTTCTCCAGCGCCAGGCTCCCTCGGCGCTGGGGACTCTCCTCCTCCTTCCGCCGTCATCGGCTGAATGCGCATGCGCGGCAAGAGCCGCGCGCGCATTCTGTCAGTCCATAGGAAAGCATTCTCAATGCTTTCCTATGGACGCTGGTGTCTTCTCACTGTGAAAATCACAGTGAGAAGCACGGAAGCGCCTCTAGCGGCTGTCAATGAGACAGCCACTAGAGGCTGGATTAACCCATATGTTTAGAGCAGGCAGGGTTAATCCTAGATGGACCTGGCACCCAGACCACTTCATTAAGCTGAAGTGGTCTGGGTGCCTATAGTGGTCCTTTAATATTGAATTTTATTTGTTCACATTTTATATTGTAGTTCTCATGGCATAGTGAGCTAGAGGTCCATTCTTATGGTAAACCTTTAATAAACTGACCGTAACAGTGAAATATAGTGCTTGTTAAGGTACTGGGGGGGAGCTACACTAAAAACATCAGAAGTCTTCTGACTGGTGTTTGGGACTGGGGCAACTGTCCCTCTTGTCCCGGCTGGGGAGAATAAATAAGCTGGTGTTTCCTGACACTTGCTCCTCCAGCAGAGAAGGTTACATTTTAAGGTTAAAAATGTCTGCATGGCTACCTGGTCTACATCAGTGAAAATAATAATTCTGCGTTATGCCTGCCTGGGTGCTCCCTCCTATGTGTGTTTATGGTTTTCCAATTCATGCTCTTGATTTGTTTCCCCTCTGTCTGCTGCAAATCTTCACCTTTGGTCCTTAAAAGTTGCGTGACAAGAGAGTGCTGAGGGAGTTCAGTACATGCACACTGCATAGACAGATGAGCAGCTTGCAATGACATCTGTGAGCAGAGGAAGGGGGGAGAGGAATGGTGGGGGACTCGAGGAGAAGCACAATATGGAATGAAATCGCATGAGTCATCTGTCCTTGTCTAATCTGTTCTGAAATTGTTACCAATTAAGCCCAGGGATCTTGTTCAGTGTTAAAAAGTATCATTTCATCCGAAGCCTTGCTGGTACTCACCCCCTGCCAGGCCATGCAATACATTACGAACCCATACGAGGTGTTTGATGATGGTAATGAGCAGCCATTCCTTCACACTGACAATATCCTAACTCACACAAATCAAGGTGTGCAAAGAATATTTACTCCTTTAATGGGTAACTTTTGTTATCTTTGCTATGACGCAGCATAGATAAATATAGAACACTTTGCCAAGCTGTAATGGCCATAGCTCTTTAGAATAAAAGATTTTTACATCCAACCTGTCTATTGTCAGTGATGATGGTATATTCGTGTGCTGTGCCTGCTCCTCGTTCGGGAGTGCCTACACAAAGGGAATCCATTTGCCTCTTGAACGGGGACCACCTCAATGAACCACTTAGAATGTCGTTTAGAAAGTTCACACTTCGCAACAAGGTGTCAAACCACAAACCGCCACAGAAGCCATCAACTTTTGCCGCCCCTGGGTAGCCGCCATTTCATATAGATGAATGCCAACCAGGGGGAGCATTCACAGATGGTTTCTCACCTTGTTCAGTTCCTGAACGAGGACCTCCCCGGAACCCACTGGAATGTTCACGCCAATCAATTTGAACGTTAACAACTCGCAACATAAGTGTGAAACCGCATGGTAAGTAATTAATAAGTGCTTTCCTGGGGGGCCGCCATTTGTATAAGCGAATGCCACCCAGGGGGAGCATTCGTAGCCCCAAAGGAGATGCTTCTCTTGCCTGCTTTCACACAGGGACCCCGCGAACAGAGGTGGTTCGAGGCAGGTACCATTATGGGGCTCCCTGGGATTGGTGTGGGCATCTTTTGGGAACAATGGCTGGTTTGGTGGGCTTTCTGTAACTGGGAGTCAAGAGGTGGGAAGCTTTCGCGCCCTGTGACTTCTAGGTGCAGAGGCTCATGGGATGAGGACCCTATATTTGGGTGGTGGGAACAGGGGACAAAGGGGCTCCTGGGAAGAAGACCCCTGTCATCAGAAGTGGAAAGCCCCATGGTTGGGTGGCGGGAACACGAGACAAAGGGACTGGAGTTCCGTTCCCGCAATATGACCCTTTAGAGGGGACACTGTCATTGTGTGGTGTACACCCCTTACATGTGGCAAATAAAGGGTTGTCGTACCTCCAAAACGGTGTCTCATCCAGTTACTGGGGGAAAATGGGTCTCTTTACACTTTACATGGTCCCTGTTCGGCAGAAGGAAGGTGTGGCGGACCGCCTGGCACCCTAACTGGGTGCCTCCACCAATCGATGCTCCCTAGTGCTCACCGAGTACTCCAAGCACTCCACCAGACACCATAACCACCATAAACCCCACAGCCAGCGTTACAGCTTGGTTTGGGTCTCGCTGTCCTCCACCCACCATGGACCCAAGACCAGGATCCAGCTTCCAGTGGGTAGACCTCTCCTATTCCAGAGAATAAAGCAGAATAGCTCCTACAAGACCTAGTGATTATACACCAAGGGAGCATAATGAGTATAGCAATCCCCAAAGTGAATATAGCTGTTCCCTCCACACATGAGACAAGGCTCTATGTTGAGGGTGAAAAGGAACTGGTTTAATGTGATCCACATGCAGCCTTATATGCAACTCCCCATGCAAGGGGTTTCCGGATACATATTCCAGGGGCATTCCCCTCTGGTCCTGAGAGGAGGCTACAGTAAAACATACACATAATTACATTGGCTCTCAGGTCCAGGACACTCCCACACAAAACAGGGTAGTTCCCCTCGGCCTGGGAGATAATTGAGTCAGGAACTGTACTAAACTCAATTATCTCCAGGCACAGAAAACATATATTTTAACAACATCCCGAAAGTACCCCCAAAACACATGGATGAACTGGGGGACCAACATATCCCAAAATCACCCAGATCGGTTCAGGGGTTCGGGATTTCCATGGAAGTCATCATTTTGACTGACCGTGCACATGGTCTTATGCCCAAAACAGTTCTAGAGAATTAGGGCTAACTGTCGGTCTCTATTTCCGGAGTACAAAAGTACATAACTCACACGATTGGAGCCTTTTAAAGTGCTTTGGGCAAGGTATATTGCATGACCCATGAGGCAGGAGGCTGGCAAGCAGGCTCCTCCAGGAGCCCGTGGCGAGGTTCTGTTCACCACAGAAGAGAATTAGCGGAGGTAACCGGGCGGTCCTCTACAGGCGTCAACAGCAACATTCTGACCAATAACACTACACTAGTGCATATTTAGCATCCGGGTTCAAACTGATTAATTACCCTATTGTAGTTCCTCTATCACAGAGGGAATTCCTTGTGTTATTGGCTTACATGGTTTCTGACTTTAGCTCGTTTCACTACTCTTGATCTCTGAGATCAGATTATTTCTCATATTTGTGCCTTCCGGTGCTCCTTTGACCTTAGCCTGTTTATGTTTACTCTGTGTCTGCTTGCAGAAATTCTGTTTATTATATTTGCTTTATTGCTAGCTCAGCCATTCTAAGGACTGCTGTACATGTTTGTCTGTCATAATTTTACATGGGTTTGTGTGTTAGGGCTAAGTTAGACTTGACATCCAGAGAGGAGACCATTTGGTTCACTATCGGGGGGTTCCAGAGAGGTGTATGGTGTCAGAATACATCATCAGTGAGGATCTACAAAGGTGACCAGTTCCAGAAGCACCACTACACATAATCCAAATTCAGATTACCTTTTCCAGAAGATACTATAAGCTATGGTACAGAGAGGTGACTAGTTCTAGAAAAAAATGTTAACGGGGGTCCAGGGAGGTGACCAGTTCCAGAAAACACCACCAGTGGTAATCCCGAGAAGTAACTATTCCAGAAGACAACAACAGCAGGAATCCATAGATAGCTACAGTTCAGGAACTCTATAGAATTGGCTACTGCAAGAGCCATAATAGAATTATGGGAAAACTGACTGGAAGTAATGTTTAATCAGTGTAATCAAATGTTAAACTAAGAGTCCTAACAATCACATCCGCTGCGTAGCACATCCCACACCAAGGTTCACAACCACCTTGACATTCAAAGGGTGAGTGGGAATGGTAAAAGACTGTCTGGAGACATTGGCAAATTGGATGTGGAAAGATGTGAAAGGATTCTCTCTGGTTGGAGGGATAGATTGGTAGATTGGGTAAGAAAAGGATGGAGGAGTTGCATGAAGAACATTATTATTTTCTTATTTTCGGCAGAATATTGGTTCGGCTCTACAGAGTTTTGGAGCCATGGGCGGGATCCAGAACCCCCAACCCTGAACCAAACTCTTTCGGCATTGCACATACTAGATACTCTTTAATTCGGGAACATTTTGTCTTGGAGTTCAGGAATTCAGATGAACACCCGAATAGCACCAGTTCTTCCGAATTGCAATTCTCCAAAGTCTACGCATTACCTTATATAAAGATGAAAGCTTAACAGAGATAACATTGTTTGAATATTAGGTGGTGGTTCAGGGAGCAGCGTACGGGCTGCCAAACAGCAACCCACATCTACGAGAAGAAACTAGAATCCTTTAGACTAATAGAATAACCTGATAACAAAAACAATATCGGTGGTTACTCTCACCCCTCACCCCCCACTGCCCAAACAATGAGAGAGGAAGTCTCCCATCTGAGGCAGACCTTACCCCTGCACAGGATGCAGGACAGTTTAAGTTTCCCCTACCCAAGTTCCACTCCCCTGTTACATCCTAGGGCACTACACTCAACGCTACGTGTAAACATCAGGTACAACATTCCGACACAAGCACACACATTATGAGGCACAAAAGCCCATAGGACTCTGGCCCATCCCGGACATCCACAACACACTTGTTCAGATCTGTTGGGACAGCAGACATCCCCCATAAAGCAAAATCAACACACACACCTAAAATGACGGGAACAACATTCAAAATATACTGATTAAATGTGAAGGGGCTCAATAGTCCACTTAAACAACACCTAGCAGTCTAAACTATGCATAAATCCGAAGCTGTCATTATATGCCTTCAGGAGACCAATTTCTGCAGCCGCAAACCCTCCCAAATCCGCTCCAATCAATATCCCCAAGCATTCCATGCGTATTCTCCACACAAATCCAGAGGGGTCGCCATATTTTTCCATAGGGATTGGCTGTTCCAGGAAGACTTTTAATATTGATTGGTAGCCTCAACGGCATGCAGATCACCATTGTGTCACTGTACGCACCAAACGAAGCCCAAATTCCCTTCATTTGCAAAGCCATGAAACAAATAAAATCCATAAAACAGGGCCATACCATAATATGTGGGGACTTCAACTGCACATTAGACCTGGTCTTAGATATTAAAAGAGAACTTAACAAACCACCTACCCCGCACGCTATCTCAAACTGTACTGAATTTAGCAAAATCCTCTTCTCCAACAATCTATATGACACTTGGAGATCCACATACCCAACAGAGAAAGACTACACTTACCTTTCGCAGGTGCATAGGACATACACTAGTATCGATCTATGTCTGGTAGATAAAGTCACTTTGTCCAACATTGATGAGGTACAGATAGGGCAACGCACATGGTCAGATCATGCCCCACTGATCATCACATTTCAAGCTCTATATCAGGCAAGAGGCAGAGGTAAATGGAGACTCAATGAGGGCCTACTAGACAACACTAAAGTGCTAGACATAATTCTCAAGGAAGTATCCGAATACTTTTTGCACAACATGACAGACTCCATGCCAATACAAACTGTATGGACAGCACATAAAGCGGTCATGCGCGGAGTATTTATTAGGGAAGGATCAAAACAGAAACAATATACAAACGAAAACTATAAAACGCTACTGACAAAACTACAATCCCTGGAAACGCTAAATAAAGCCAACCCGACTAAAACCATAACTACACAAATTAATGAGATCCAGAAGAAAATGCAAGCACTAGATCTTGTAACAACTGAGAGATGGATTGGATCCCTAAAACTAAAACACTACACTCACGGCAATAAAGCAGGAAAGGCACTAGCTAATAGACTCAAAACTAAACAACTGCAATCCAAAATCCCGTACATAGACTCCTCAACGAAAGGTAAACTATACAATCCCTTAGATATTGTCAATGAACTATCACTATACTACAATAAGCTATACAACTTGAAAAATGACACCAACCTACCACAACCAAATACCAAAGACATTGAGACCTTCTTAAAAGATCTACCTTTGCCGCACCTTACACCACAAGCGAGAGAACAATTAGACAACCCATTCACAGAAGAGGAAATCCGAAAGGCTATCCTGTCCCTGCCCAAACATAAAGCCCCTGGCCCAGACGGGTTATCTAATTACTATTATTATAAAACTGAAGCATTGCTCACACCTCATCTCACCAGCCTATTTAATGCAATAAAACAGATGGGTGATCTCCCAACAGAAATGCTAGAGGCTCACGTAGTTACACTACCAAAGCCAGGCAAACCGCCCACACACTGTGAAAATCTTCGGCCCATCTCCCTACTTAATGCAGATATAAAACTCTATGCTAAACTTTGGGCAGCACGTTTAAAACCCACCTACCGGAATTGATCTCAGAAGGACAGGCAGGATTTGTCCCGGGTAGGCAAGCGGGTGATAACACCAGACACTTCATAAACTTAATCAACTGGGCAAAAACTAGCCGCCAAACGGGCACAGTTCTGGCGCTCGACGCCGAAAAGGCGTTCGATCGCTTAAACTGGGAATACATGGAAATAACACTTTGTAGAATGGGTCTCACACGTCAAACGCTGAAAGGCATAATGGCTTTATACAAGTCCCCATCAGCGAGAGTATTCAATTCGGGCTTCCTCTCAGATAAATTCTTAATTAGCAATGGAACATGTCAAGGATGCCCGCTATCCCCACTTCTATTCATACTTTGCTTAGAACCGCTCATCCTACATATCAAAACCCACCAAGGCATAGAGGGTGGGTTTTGATATGTAGGATGTGTGGGATGTGCTCCACTCCAGCAGGTGTCCAAAAACTGGCACTTTTCGCTGATGATGTGCTCCTATTCCTCACAAACCCCCCACAATCTATCCCGAACCTGATGGAACTCCTTACGGTATATGGTCATAACTCGTATTATAAAAATAACTTTAAAAAAACACAAGCATTGCCGATAGGCGGGCCTACCCATACGCTCCAAATACTTAAAACGCGCCACCCCTTCGATTGGAGGAAAACCTCCTTAAAATATCTAGGAATCAACCTGACCAAATCAACCTCACATCTAGTCCTGGAAAACCATACACCACTCATATACAAAATACAGACACAACTAGATGCATGGCAAAACCTGCAAATATCTTGGCTGGGAAGAGTAAATACCATCAAGATGATGGCACTCCCCCACGTCCTATACCTATTCCGCACCATACCTATAGCGCTAGGTGACAAACTTTTAAACAAGTTCCAAAACCTCTTTAACGCATACATATGGGAGAAAAAACCTCCAAGAAAAGCCAAATGGCTAACGTGGCTATCACCAAATAAGGGAGGTCTGGGAGTCCCGAACATCGGAGCATATTACAGAGCAGCGGCCATGACTCAAGGGCTAGACATACTCTCCCGACCTACACCGCCATTATGGGTCCATTTAGAAAATGCATGCATATGACCATACACTTTAGACTCCCTGCTAAGATCATTTACAATATGGGACACCTCAAAACATAAACCTATGGAGAGCACTAAATTTCTGATACATAGCTGGAGGAAATGGGCAAAAACCCTCATGGGAGTAGATAACATCCTATACTTTGCCCCAATGCAAACAATCTCGGAGCTCTCAGAAAATATTAATATGGGCCCATGGACCCAAAAACGCATCATATCAATAACGCAGCTAAATATGGAAAAGGGACTAAAACCCTTCCCCGACCTTCAGAAGGAGTTCACACTACCCTCTAGAGATTTGTACTTGTACATTAGACTTAAACACATCCTCCATACGCTCCAAATTAAACAATGCGATACCTCCCAACTTACTCACTTTGGTCTACGCTGCACAAGCAAACGACCACAAGCAAAACACCTATCCCTCTGCTACAGGGCGCTGAACGATAGGAACTCACTGACCAAACACAAATATATAACACAATGGGAGAACGACCTCCACAGCAACATCCCCACCCCGCTCTGGTTACAAAAAAGTCATCCCACAGCTTGTCTATATGGGAAGCCTAGAATAAAATGATAATGAGATGGTACTTAGTGCCGACCAGGTTGGCAGCCATGTACACGTCAGTCTCCCACATCTGCTGGAGATGCGAACTACATACTGGCAATATGCAACATATATTCTGGGAATGCCCGCTACTGGAGAAATTCTGGAAGACAATTAGTACAGCTGTAAATATTATATCGACTCACAAGATTCCATTCACACCAGAATGCTACCTTCTCCACATATCCCCTGAACTACTCTCTGACAGGAATAACCATGTCATTATAAACATACTGACAGCAGCAAAAACCAGCATAGCAACCCATTGGAAAAGCAAACACACACCATCCCCCACGGAGGTCTGGAATAGACTTGAGACCATAGCAGACTTCGAACAGATGGCATATAGACTGGACGGACGAACTGACACATATGCCAAAACGTGGACAAGTTGGGCAGCACACAACATAAAGCTGAAAAAACTCACATAACAATAGCAGACCTGACAGGCCATAGGTTACAAGAAGAACTCGCAAACAATAGCTCATACCTGGGAACACACCATATGGGCCGAATACACCCCCACCCCCACCCCATACATACCCCCGCACAATTGACTGCTGTGAACGACCTAACGAGCACAAACTGGTTTCCCCCCCCATACCCAGCCAACCTCTATTCACCAGATAAGTGGAGCACACCACACAAGGTTTTCCAGGATCACTCAACAAGCTGTATAATATGTTAGCCGCTCGACTGATCCGGGTTAAAGTTAGTAGTTCAAAATGTTATGTTATGATATGTACAACTGATTAAATCCTCTGCGGAATGTGCCAATAACCCGCACTCAACAACTGTTTTCAATAACTGTTTATGATACATGCAAAATGGAGATGCAGATCCTTTTGTGCATTATGAATGTAATGTTAACCCCTCTTTCCTTCTGAAACCCCCAAGTATTTATTTTCCTGTGAAACCAATAAAAATAAAACCAATAAAAACTAAACATGGAAGAAAAAAAAAGATTAACAGAGACTGGAAAATTATATTGATGTATGGATATTATCATACAGTGCCACAAAATAAAGCTCATCTTCTTATATTTTATTGCTGTGTTAGTTATATTATTTTGGAGGCACTGTCAACCAGTAGGAGATAGCACCCAATACCTTTTCTACACAGTATCAGTAATCCAGCATGGTACACTTTGGATATATATTTGCATCAAATCATTTGGCTGACCAATCATCAAATCCCTCTAAACATATTCAGCCCTTCCTTGATTAATTATAGTTAAAGATAACATTTAAAGGAATTGTAACGTGCTAGTACTTCTTGAGTGTTTGTTAGAGGGAATAGGGGTGAATTAAAAATGGAATATGCAAGATAAGGCGGAAACTTCAAAATTCAAAGCATACTCTGATTTTTTTATAGCTTCAAACTTGACAAGTTTGGTGTAAATTGTTATCATTAATCCCCTCCAAATCACTGTTTAGTAAATATACTCTTTATTTTAGATGTAAGTCAGTGATGCCATATTTTGGGATTTTGTTCTACCTTTGAACAAAAATGACGACCGCAAAATATATCAAGATTTTATTCTGTCAATGTGTGCAGGGCAGCTTCCTGTGTAACCCCAGCTTGTCTTGTGCACAAATCAAGGTTCACGTGCACCACAAACACCAGGTAATCGTAAAATCGTAAAATTAAATGCAATCTCGTGTTTTGATCACATAGCATTTCAGTTTGACATTGTAACCTGTTTAATTGTAAGCTTTCATCGTCAGTTGTGATCAATCGGTGTAAAATATTGAAATGGATACGTATTATTCTAGAGACAGAAAAGCCATTGTAAGTGTTGCTTACAGCGCGCAGTGCAAGTGAGCCTCGTGGTAAATGTGTGAAAGCCACTAGCATTTCTGTCTTATGCAGCAACAGAGGAAAATTAACTTAAAACGTGTTTTTCCCTAAAGTAAAAATTCAAAGTGATTTCAAGTAGAATTAAAAATTTATGGTCAAAAGTAGCCAAACTGTCCCATACTGCGTCACACAGATTCCGGTCTCCATATTGTCTCATACTGCGTCACACAGATTCCGGTCTCCATTCTCTGTCCCATACTGCGTCACACAGATCCCGGTGTCCATATTGTCTCATACTGCGTCACACAGATTCCGGTCTCCAGTCTCTTTCCCATACTGCGTCACACAGATCCCGGTGTCCATATTGTCTCATACTGCGTCACACAGATTCCGGTCTCCAGTCTCTGTCCCATACTGCGTCACACAGATCCCGGTCTCCAGTCTCTGTCCCATACTGTGTCACACAGATTCCGGTCTCCATATTGTCTAAAACTGCGTCACACAGATCCCGGTCTCCAGTCTCTGTCCCATACTGTGTCACACAGATCCCGGTCTCCATATTGTCCCCTACTGTGTCACACAGATCCCGGTCTCCAGTCTCTGTCCCTTACTACGTCACACAGATCCCGGTCTCCAGTCTCTGTCCCATACTGTGTCACACAGATCCCCATCTCCATATTGTCTCATGCTGCGTCACACAGATCCCGGTCTCCAGTCTCTGTCCCATCCCGCATCACACAGATCCCGGTCTCCATATTATCCCCTACTGTGTCACACAGATCCCGGTCTCCAGTCTCTGTCCCATTCTGTGTCACACAGATCCCGATCTCCAGTCTCTGTCCGATACTGTGTCACACATAACCCGGTCTCCAGTCTCTGTCCCATACTATATCACGGTCCCGGTCTCCTGTCTGTCTCATACTGACAAGGTACCTCAGTCAATCGCTGCTTCCTAGTACTTGTGAGCAACATTAGCACTGTACTGGAACACCATAAACACCATAGACCCAACGAACTGCCGCAGCTTGGTTGGGGTCTCGCCGTCCTCCACCCACCCTGGACCCAAGACCAGAATCCAGCTTCCAGTGGGTAGACATCTCCTAGTCCAGAGAGCGAAGCAGCTCAGGGGAGTATTGTGATATAGCAATCCCCAGAGTGAATGTAGTTCTCCAATTCCCCCAAACATGAGCCAAGACTTCATGAAGGGGTAAACGAATCTCTCTTTAGTGGTAGCCACAACAGGACACTTATGACAGTCCCCATGTAAGGGGCACTCCCCCCTGGACCGGAGAGTAAACTACAATAGAAATAAATACACAATCACATTGGCTCTCAGGTCCAGGACACTCCCATAAAAAATAGGATAATCCCACCTCTGTGCCTGGGAGATAATTGGATCAGGAACTGTGCTAATCTAATCCAATTATCTCCAAGCACAGAAAAAACATACATTTTTACAAACAAAAGTTCCCCAAAAGTACCTTAAAACACACAAAATCCCCACAAAAGTTACATCCCCTTATAGCCCTGATCTGGGTGACTAACATATCCAAAATTCACTAGATCAGTTCAGCGATTCAGGAATTTCCTGGAAGTCATTTATTTGATCAACCGCAGGCATGGTCCCATGCCCAAAACAGTTCCAGAGAATCAGGGCTTGCGGTCGGTTTAGTACGGTAGTTGGAAAACTAACAAACTACCGAACAGAGTCAATAGTCTTACCCTGGAGCTTGTTCCCCTCATCCAGATGAATGATTTCACCGAACAGTGCCCTTCTAAGTTGTATAGAACCAAACGCAGACAATGATGGAAGTCCAGCGGTGTTCGGGAGTTTCTGTGTCCGATTTTAGTTCCATGAGATTCATGCCCAAACACCGCTGCCTGCGTTCATGTGAACAAGATGGCTGCCACTTTGTGGTTGTCCATAGGAATTGCAGCCACCCAGACGAACAATTAGAACACTTCGGTGAGAAACGTTTCAAAGTTGTTAATAGGTGTTAACAAGCTCCAGGGTGGTCTCTGGTTCATGCAGTTGTTCGGCAACTGAACCATCTACTCCCAATTGCACAAACAGAGTCTTTTAAAAGTATTTTAGCCAGGTCTATTGCTGGGGCCATAGTCCTGGGGCAAGAGGCTGGTGAGCAGGCCCCTCCAAGAACCAGTGACGAGGTTCAGTTCGTCACACCGGCCTCCTGTCTCTGTCTCATACTGTGTCACACAGATCCTGGTCTCCTGTCTCTGTCTCATACTGTGTCACACAGATCGCAGTCTTCAGTTTCTGTCCCATCCTGCATGACGCAGATCCAGGTCTCCTGCCTCTGTCCTATACTGTGTCACTCAGATCCTGGTCTCCAGTCTCTGTCCCATACTGCGTCACACAGATCCCAGTCTCGAGTCTCTGTCTCATACTGTGTCACACAGATCCCGGTCTCCTGTCTCTGTCCCATACTCTGTCACTCAGATCCCGGTCTCCAGTCTCTATTCC
Organism: Pelobates cultripes; assembly: GCA_933207985.1. NCBI lineage: Eukaryota > Metazoa > Chordata > Amphibia > Anura > Pelobatidae > Pelobates > Pelobates cultripes. Next base: position 137,063,999 of record OW240920.1, on the reverse strand, counting down.
ATACTGCGTCACACAGATCCCGGTCTCCAGTCTGTGTCTCATATGGTGTCACACAGATCCTGTTCTCCAGTCTCTGTCCCATACCGCGTTGCACAGATCCCGGTCTCCAGTCTTTGTCCCATACTGCGTCACACAGATCCCGGTCTCCAGTCTCTGTCCCATACTACATCACACAGATCCCGGTCTCCAGTCTTTGTCCCATACTGCGTCACACAGATCCCGGTCTCCAGTCTCTGTCCCATACTACGTCGCACAGATCCCGGGCTCCAGTCTCTGTCCAATACTACATCACACAGATCCCTGTCTCCAGTGTTTGTCCCATACTGTGTCACACAAATCCCGGTCTCCAGTCTCTGTCCCATACTACATCACACAGATCCTGGTCCCCAGTCCTTGTCCCATGCTGTGAGACACAGATCCTGGTCTCCAGTCTCTGTCTCATACTACGTCACACAGATCCTGGTCTCCAGTCTCTGTCTCATACTACATCACACAGATCCCAGTCTCCAGTCTCTGTCTCATACTACGTCACACAGATCCCGGTCTCCAGTCTCTGTCCCATACTGCGTCTCACTGAACTTTTTTTCTAAATGAGTTATTTTGACCTAAATTTCATAATTCTATTTTCAATTAATTACAATCCCCACTCAGGGTCTTTTGCTAAATTGAGAATTTTCAGGAATTTGATAGATAGTTGAGAGTTTAGTGAACAAACCCTCCAGTGGATTACCCTGATATTCTATGAAGCAAAAAAAGTAATCAACCTTTTATTTTTTTTAAATGCAAATACCTTCATGGTGCCATTTGCTCTGAGCTTACAATGCCGATAATGCTGTGTTCTCGAAATATTATAACACAACATGCCGGTCCCTTAACCCCTTAAGGACACATGACATTTGTGACATGTCATGATTCCCTTTTATTCCAGAAGTTTGGTCCTTAAGGGGTTAAAGCATATTATATAATAATACAAATGATTCAGAAGTATTTCACTTTTTTTTTTTTTGCTAAAATTGCATTGGATTGTTCAAGAAAACACTTAAAAAGCAAACAGAGGTGTGATTGTCAGAGAGAGAGAGATAAGGGTGATTAATAATACAATATATATATCTATAACTCGCAGAACAAGAAATTCTATAATGTACAGAGAATATAGGTGTAATAATTGCATACTTCAGAATAATAAATAAAACACACTGGTGTTAATCTACTAAACAGTGAACTATAGAGAATTCAAAATCTAATTGCAAAATTCAAACTTAAATATCAAGCTTTGACAATAGGAATGTATCTACAGATACTTTCTTCATTTTGCAATTTGGATTTAAATTCAATGCAGTTCACTGTTTAACGATTAAATCAGATACAGGTTTTATTAAAGGACCACTATAGTGCCTGGAAAACATACTCGTTTTCCTGGCACTATGGTGCCCTGAGGGTGCCCCCACCCTCAGGGATCCCCCCCCCTCGCCGGGCTCTGGGGAGAGGAAGGGGTTAAAATCTTACCTTTCTCCAGCGCCGGGCGGGGAGCTCTCCTCCTCCTCTCCGCCTCTTCGGCTGAATGCGCATGCGCGGCAGGAGTTGCGCGTGCATTCAGCCAGTCTCATAGGAAAGCATTCATAATCTGTGATTTTCACAGTGAGAAGCACGCAAGCGCCTCTAGCAGCTGTCAATGAGACAGCCACTAGAGGCTTTAGAGGCTGGATTAACCCCATTATAAACATAGCAGTTTCTCTATGTTTATAGAAAAAAGGGTTAATACTAGCTGGACCAGGCACCCAGACCACTTCATTAAGCTGAAGTGGTCTGGGTGCCTATAGTGGTCCTTTAATAATTTAAAATGTAAAATTAATTCGAAGTCATCTTTCCCAAGTGAATTTTAAGTCAAAACAGCTGACATTAAAAAAATAAAAATAAAAAATAAAATATCGTGAAATAAACTACGTTATTACTTTGGTTAATTAGGCGTTGAATTTGAAACACTTTGAATTTATGTTAAATCCATGACAACTCACACTGTATTGAATACCTGTGTGTAGAATTGAAGATGCAAAATACAAATATGATAGAGAGGAATTAAAAAGATTAAAGGCTTTTCAGTCTCTATTTTCATTTTTCCATTTTCTTCTATTGTGGCTGTTACTTAGAGGAACCCGCAGTATTTTCTGTCTTCTTTAGGGTTATTTGGAAGCTACTCTACTATAGTGCAAAATGTGTCCATAGCTTTTATGGAAACTGTTGACTAAATTATTGTCGTCCTCTCCTTAGTGCTTTCTTGCTATTCTATACTTTTTGGGTCATATTTTTGATATTTATTAATAAAGCTGTAGGTTATTATCGTATATTGAGATTTTAGACAAATTATGTTATTTGACTGCAATACACTATTTAGCAAAAGCCTCCCAAATCATTCCACGGGGGTCCTTTTCAGGGTACACAGTGCGACGCCATCTGATTTAATTAAACATTAGACAGTACAAGAGATTACCATCACTTCTAATATAGGAGAGTGCCGGATCATTTATTTCCAGCCATACCCATTAATGCCCTGTGTCACACTATTTGGCTGCCACGTGTGGCTGGTGACTTGTCATGATGCTTGCGAATAGCCGGCACGTTGACCAGGGCCAGCTCAGTGAGAGGTTGAGTTATGTGCGAGCTCCGTAGATTTCCGCAGAGTGACCATGGCGTATAACCTTTTAATGGTGTGAGCCGTATATCTCTCTGGAATCACTGCTGAGGCTCCACTACTGAATCAATGATGTAATTCAGCCAAGCTTTCTCTTTTTTTCTTTCTTCTTCTAACATGGAAGTGAGTGGATTAAAAGGCCCATCGTCAAACTCTTTGCTCTAGAACAAATGTGCTAGCTACTAGTTATGGGAAAAATAGTCAACTGCTTGAGGGCCAACGTGTGATGATGACTTTAGTAATAGCAGCTAGGTTTCAGGTCTACCACCAAGTTGCTGAGCAGAAAAAGTGATCGACAACTGGGCAAACCTGAGCGACTGCCTGTAGATGTTGATGGAATGTTGGGGAACTTGATTTCAAAGTCCACTTCGTGAAACAGGTTTCTATTGAATAGGCTGTACGTTTATTATGTCAATACCCACCGTTGAGTCGGTTTTAAAACACAAGTAGAATTCTTAGAGCAGTGATGAAACGCTTGTTTGAGGGGGCAACACATACCACTTTATTAGGTGAAAATACAGAGAGGAACATGTAATAATTGGTTTAACTAAAAAGAGACAACTCATCAATATGTACATGACATACTGAGCAACTGGGAGGATAGAGAGACACAGAGTTTGTCCAACCATGACGAGCCACCCATAGATTGGGCACTATTGTTTAACTAATCAATTCAATTTAAATGCTGAAATTGTCAACTTAAGCACAGACTCCTGGTAATGAACGAAGTGGCTTTGTCAATATTAATATTTATTTAACTCAAGCACAATTTGATGCGAATGACGTGATGTAGCTGAATTTTAAAAACAAGTTCATTTTGGCCTTGAGAACAAGCAATCTGAAAGCTATAGAATTCAACAGTTGAACACCATGGGAAGTGTGTGTATACAGTGGATGTGTAAGGCATGCATGCAGTGTTTGTGTATATAGTGGATGATGGTATGTGTGTGTAAGGGATGAATTGTGTGTGTTTGTGGGGTATGATAGGGGCTGTGTTCTGTGGAGGGTGAGAGAAGGGAGCCACTTTATATTTTCTTATTTTTGTTGTTGTTTTATTGGCTATTCTCATGCTTCCCCTCTTTTTACCTCTGAGGGGGACACTACATTCCGTGGTGGTCCTGTGGTACTCTAGTGGCTCATTTGCAGTGTATATATGTGTGAGGGGTGCATGCAGGGTGTGCATGTGTGTATAGTGCAAGCAGTGTGTGCAAGGGATGCATGCAGTGTGTGTAGTGTGCAGCGGATGCAGTGTATGTGTGAGTAAGGGATGCATGCAGTGTGTGTAGTGTGTAGCGGATGCAGTGTATGTGTGAGTAAGGGATGCATGCAGTGTGTGTAGTGTGTAGCGGATGCAGTGTATGTGTGAGTAAGGGATGCATGCAGTGTGTGTAGTGTGTAGCGGATGCAGTGTATGTGTGAGTAAGGGATGCATGCAGTGTGTGTAGTGTGTAGCGGATGCAGTGTATGTGTGAGTAAGGGATGCATGCAGTGTGTGTAGTGTGTAGCGGATGCAGTGTATGTGTGAGTAAGGGATGCATGCAGTGTGTGTAGTGGATGCAGTGTATGTGTGAGTAAGGGATGCATGCAGTGTGTGTAGTGTGTAGCAGATGCAGTGTATGTGTGAGTAAGGGATGCATGCAGTGTGTGTAGTGTGTAGCGGATGCAGTGTGTTTGTATTTTAATTTTTGTTTTGTTTTCTTTTCTCCGTCTCCCTGTTTCTTACCTCTGGCCAGGGAGGGGCGACAGAGCATATCCTGGTGGTCTGGTGGTTGTGTAAAGCTCTCAGCCTTCACCTCTTCTGGGTGAAGGCTCTTCTTGAGAGCCCCGGCACTGTGTGAATTTGGAGTGGACGGCAACCCTCTGAAATCGAGAATAAGAGGACCAGCTGCCATGAGCGAAAGCTGAGAGTCTCCTGGCCCCCCACACATACCGGCTGTACTTGCTATATATATACATATTGTGTACATAGTGCCCTGCTCAATGGTGACCAGGGCCCTTTTACATGTCTAGGGGTTGTAAGCCCCCTTGGCGGCCCTGGCCCAGAGTATTCCTTTAAATTTAAGGTCTGGCCTAAATTTTGCAATTCAGATTTTGATTCTCTACAGTTTGAGTTTTAGTGAATAAATCCCATGTATTTGGACAAGGTTATATCCTAATGTGAATGCTCTATAGCTGTATAGCCTCCTTTATTTACTGAATTACAATGAGTCAGGGCCCAAAAAAATACTCTATATTAGCTGTTTGTTTTTCAGAAGTTTTCAGGTACAGTATTATTCCATTATTATTTTTATTGTTAGCATATAGCAGCAACATAGTCTGCAACACGTTACAATTACAGAAAGAGGATATTTTACAAGTAATCCAGTGTATAACAGACGAGATGTGAAGACATTTTATTTTTTAGAGAGGACAGACAGAAAGGGAGGAACATGATGCTTCAATCTTTTTTAAAACACTTGCAATTATTTTTATACGGGCAGCCTCTGCAGAGATATACTCAGTGCCTAATTTAATACCAGCGTGCCGATGGAACCGCTCACAGCTTATGACACACACAGGGGTCACAACATGACCGTTTAGTCCCTCGCTAAATGACATCACTGCATCACAATAAATGACAGTTATGTGCTTGGCCACTGCATATCAATGCAATCATTCTACTATTAATTGTTCTAAGAGGGTGATGTCATCCAGCTGATGCACAGCGGGATTGCGAATGCTCGCGTGCGTTAGCAAGACACTGATGGGGTGTTAAAAAACAAACTGGCAGACGTCAAGACCCAACGCTTGCATCCTGATCTCTGTTTTACAGTTCGGTGGCATGTTTGCATACAGTGAGTTGGCAAAAAGGCCTGATGTCTGGAAGCTACAAGGTAGAGTAGCAATGCTTGCTGTGAAATCAATGTTCCGTGTCGGTGAAGATCTCGGCTCCATTTATGCAAGCAGAATCTGCAGTCAGAGACAAAATACAACATAGTGAACAATACAATCATGTCACTGTTAACAGCCAGCGTTATAATAGCAATATATCATAACCCTATCTAGCCACACATGGCTTGCCGCAATTGATGTATCATTAGACCTGTGTATTACTGCCTGTATGATCCTGCTCTATTCTAACACGTCGCTGACTAGTGGAACGTTCTGAATTCTCAGCTCATTCCATTGGTGTCGTGACCTTTATTTGTTAAGATATTTAAATGGAGAAAACTGAAAGTAGAGATATAATAAATAAAAGATCACAAGGAGTAATATGATGTGTCATTTGGACACAGGAAGTGCCAGCGTTAACCATTTAAAGTGGATGAGAGCAGTGAGAAGGTCACATTCTCTATGTATATGCCTATGTTAATATAGCTGACGTTCAAATCAGCCAAACTTACTCCATGGAGGTGATGGTTAGCGTTGGTAATTCAGAAGCTTCTAAACTTTGTATCCCACAATGCTCAGACAGCATTTGTGCTATTTGAGAATCATGGGAAATGTAGTTTAGAAAAGGTATATAATAAATGCTCACTTAGTGTGTGATGTGGGGGCTGTCTGAATGTTAAGAAGAGCGATGCACCTTTCGTATAGTAAATGAAATGGAAGAGACACCCCAGAAAAAAAGAGGGCAATTTGGGGCCTGTATTCAAACATGTAGTAAAGGCAGATGAATCACAGAGACACAGCAAATGTGAAGTCAGGCAGTAAATATCTGAAACAAGGAGACAGTTTGAGAACCTAAAGGACATGGACCAAGACAGTGGAACCAAAAATCAGGTAATAGTGCAGAGCAGGGGCATTGCAAGGTAGGGGCTGAAAGGGGTTGGAACCCCAAATGGTTAGTGCACTTGCAAAATCATTATTTAATACATTGGAATTCTGGTAATATATTAAATTACTGTTCAAATATGCCTGAGAGAAAACACTCAGTTGTGATCCCGGTGCTCAGAGAAAGAGTCAGAGTGCTCTCAATGAGCACTCACTCAATGAGCACCAGGCAGGAAGAACATGTGACAACACGATCTGCCAGGGTTTTTGGTAAGCCGCACCAAAGGATTATACCCCCCTAACCATTAGGATTATACCCCCCTAACCATTAGGATTAGGTAGGAAGGGGGTAATATTATCTCCTGAAGCCCAGCGATCCATAGTTACACACTTGGCCTACTGTGTTTGGAGGTGTGTTTCAGGTCACTGTCATAGGCACAACATTAAGCCTGGCCACTCTGGGGTCCGGTAACATGCTACCATCCTGTTATCTTTTTACCATTTCATTATATACACGTTCGACTTAAGTTCTGTGGGTCATTATCATGACGGATGTTAATCTTGCCTTGCATACTTGGACCCCTGTTTTTGGATGACTTTTTACCCTGAACTCAGACTGTACTTTGGGCTTCTTCTGCGTCCCTCAAAGTGTCTCATACAGCGATCTTGCAATGCTCGGGGCTCAATTCTTGGTGGAATGCAGCTCTCCTGCTTCATATACTGGTCTCCTCAATCCCTGCATGCCAGCTTGCACTTTCCTAAGACACTCACTGGTCACAGTGGCCCCCTTTACCCGCGACCTTCTGCCAAGATAAATTAAAAATTGAGAAAATATATGGAATAGTGTCTTAGTCTACAGAAAGAAAAAAAATCTGTTTCTAGATATATGTTGGCAAACAGGTTTGGAACTCCTTATCTCTCCTTCCCAGGAAACCACTAGAAGTAAATATGACCCATCAATGACTGTGTGTCTTTGTAAAAACTATAATTTGATTCCATTAATCCACACCCATCGACAATAAACCATTATTAACAGGAAATCTATTATTTAATCTATTCTATGTTCTGTGCCTAAAATGCATTGAGACATGATATCCTTTAATTTTCATTTGCCTGCCTTTTAGTGTGACAGCTTAACTAATCACTGTTTTTTGTTCTCGTTTATAATGGTAAAAAAACACGTATTTTATGCCCAGTTATTCATTATTTAAAGGAAAAATATGTCTTCATTTCAATATGCAAACTCATTTGACATACATAATAGCGATATAGACATGTATTAATCATTGCTGTATCTGATATACTGCAAATTAGTTTATTACTTTTATAAATTGGGCCGATGCGTATAAAGTGCACTTCTGGAGCAAAGTTCTGAAAGTGTAGATGACAGCATAGTCAATTGGTTTCCATATCGACTGCTCCATTTCAACACTTTTTTATAGAAACCTTATTTTGTTTAAGGGTACTAATAATGTACTAAATCTGTAGGTAGTGAGATATATATATTGAATATTATATTTTTGTTTTTAGCATAATAAAATAATTTTTCTGTTTACACATTTTTATTTATTTTTTTTGTTTTCAATTTTACAAACTGTTATTATTAAGCCAAGAAGGGGCTATTTTGCCTCTTAGCTCTTAACTGTGAAGACTCACAAAGACTCAGCTGGTTATTACTGAATGCTTAAAGGACCAATTTAAGCACCACGACAACTTTATTAAAATTAAGTTGTTATGGTGCCTGCAGGTCCTTGGGGCTGGCTCACCTTTAGGGGTTAAACCATAAAGTCTCTGTTCCAGTGCCAACTGCTCTACCTTCCTGTCCTTCCTCTATCTGATATCTTAGATAATGTAAGGCTCGGGCAGCTTAGAGTGGCCTGGTGAACGGTTTTACTCCTAAAGGTGAGGCAGCACCGACACAGTAACAACTTTATTTAGAACCTCAGCAATCAATTTACCCAAGAGGGGCAGCAAATTAACAGTCTGCTACCAACAAGGGCTAACAATACAAACAATAAAGTTCTGATATGTTTGAAATAATCGCTACTGCCTAGTTTAAATGTGTTGGAGGACTTACCGCTGCTGGTAACATTTAATTGTCTGTCTTCTATAGTATATTCTCTATGGTACCAGACAGGAAGTATGTTATTACTATGTATTTCCTCAGTTCCTGTCACTCTCTTGTTATGCTGCCATTTTGCTTTAAGATGTAATAAAGTTTGCCTCTTGTTTTTTTTTTTTTTTAAATCAGTCTGTTCCAGTTTAGACAAACCACCGACTAAGGTTTCTTAATTACCTAGCGTCATACATGAGCCCTGCTCTGACTTCTACATGCTGCTGCTGTGCTAATACAACTCAAATAAATGACAACATGACATTCCCTACACGTGTTCATCAACACAATGAAAACAGACATATATTTAAAATATATATTTATTTTTAAAAAAAATACGGCCAGATTTTGATTTATAATTTTATATATTAATATTACATTTTAATTTTATTATTCTAAAATATTTCACAAATGTGTCCCTTAAAATGTTTTATTTTCAATTAAAAAAAAATTTTCATCCTCTTTAAAACGTACACCTAAACATGGCTTAGATTTGCGATGCTGTCTTAGATTTTCAGTCTGCCTTCCTTGGCCTCTTTCTGACTGTTCCACTGTTATGAGACGTCATGCGTTCAACACATCCTCTCGTATTAGCCATTCGTGTCAGGATGAGCTAAGGACAGCATTATGCATTCGCGATTACCATTTTTCTTAGCTCCACTTATCCAAACTGTTAAAAAGATCCAGGGCTCCTAAAGACAATTAGACTTAAGGGAAATCATAAATCTCAATAAATATCAACCACAGTTTTCCCTCACTGCTTGAAACAACAGATATAATTTGATTGGCTCCTGAGATCATCCCTCAAGGGGATTGCAGATAAAATGCCACTTTTTCCAAACACTCAGTTGTCTTAGCTTTCTGAAAACCAAGAAAGCAGGAAGGGGGGACTTAAGGGTTTTGTTGCATCTCTTGTAAGGGAAAAGACTATTTCTGTAGTTGTTTTTTTTTGTTTTTTTTTTAAATCAAGATCTAAAGATATAAGTCTTGACGCAAAAGCTAATATTTTTTTTTCTCCCCTCGTGGCTACTGAAATTCAAAGGTGAAATACTACGTAAGCATTTTGAATACAAACGAATATTTGTATAAGTTTATTTTACTCTAACAGCTGTTTTTTTGTTTTTGTTTACAAAGTCATATGACTAATATGGCAAATTGTTCACACTTTTTTAAAATTTATTTATGGTTTCGAGATAAAGATTTCACTTGGGTAAAAAAGGGTATGGAGAACAATATTTTGGTAAAATGTTGTAAACATTTACAATCTTTGATTTAGATAATCAAGAATGTCATAATATAATATAAATCCTATACCGTATATGTAGGTAAGGCAACAACCATCCTTATGTTGTGTAAATAGATGTATATATGTGTATATATATTTATTATATTTTTTATACTTTATTTCTCTCTTTTCTATACTTAATCACCAACTCTTGCGGAGTATTGGACTAATTACACTGATGACGTTTTTTTGAAAAGAGACACGTCACTGATGACATCACTTAATCTCGTTTTCACCTTCCCCACCTTCCAATGAACACTTGGGTATTGCATATTTAAATGCTTCATGTATCACTGTTTATTTGTCTTGATAAAAGTCCGGTTGGGCTGAAACGTTGACACTGACATTTTGGATGTGATTGTCTGTTGCTGAAATAAAAAGTACTTTGTTGAAACATTTCGAGTCCTGTGAGTGCTCTCCATCAGGGTATTATATATATATTTATATATACATCCACATTAAATTGTGTTCATCTGTCAACATAATTGCAACATTTATGTTATTTAGCATAAACTATTATCAGGGATATTTAATAAAGTGAGAATTATTAGAATTCAAAGTAAATTTGACATTTAAAGCCATAGTAGCCAAATTTGAAGAATCCTCTCATTCAGCAACTTTGAATTCCTGACAAATCACACGTTAGTAAATAACCCTGTATAAGTTGGAAAAAGAACGTGAGTTGAAGACTTTTCACATTTTTAGCTTAAAATTTAATTAGTGAAACATTTCATTTCACCTTCCGTTTCACTGATAGTTCTTTCAAAGTTCACCGTACACACAATAAACGCAGGTTGGCTGTCAGTCAGCAAGGCAAAGCATTATGGGAAATGATACTCTCCATCCCAGTACTTCTTCTTGTATCTCGGATTATTCTGCTATCAGTGCACTGCACTTCACCTGTCATCAATGCATTGTCCCATTACTCAGTCCATAGCCTAGAGTGGCAGTAAACGGGGCAGACTTCACATTAGCGTAACAGTCACCTGTCTTCAACATACTTTTTTCTTTCTTTTAATTTGTAGTAAATGTACCCCATGAGATACATTGTAAAATATGAGGGTCAAATTGCAGAACTTTTTCTCTGCACCAGGTACAGCTATGGTTAATGGCTTTTTTTTTTAAACTGGGCGTAAGGCCCAGTAATATAATCTATTAAAGGACCACTCTAGGCACCCAGACCACTTCAGCTTAATGAAGTGGTCTGGGTGCCTGGTCCAGCTAGGCTTAACCCATTCTTTCATAAACATAGCAGTTTCAGAGAAACAATTTTTTTTATTTGACTGTGTTCCTTCAATAATATGTTTACTTATCCCCTATATTTAGTAGATATGTGTTTGTGACGTCTAAAAAATGTGTTTTAATGTGGAGTCTTCGTTGTTGTCTTAACCTATACCGCATAACTGGGCTCCTCCATCTTAGCTCACTGTTAATCATTGTTATAAATGCTTCATTCCTGAAACAATGTTGTTGTCTCTCCTCCTCATTTGCATTATGTGCCCTGGTTGTGCCTGCACTGAACTGGATTTTGATGTCACTTGCTAAATCTTTAATATCAATTTGTAAAGAAAATGCAGCATCTCTTTGGAATACAGAAACACAAAAGATAAAAGAGTAAATGTTCCGGAAATTATTATTTTACAGGACATAAAGCATTCTAGCACAGCAGCCCTCTCCCAAGGAGAGGAAGTGGAGATTAAATGCAGTCAACCCAACAAAGTGATGGACCATAACGGTTGGAAACACATTGCCATCCAACTCATAACTCAAGACCATGTAGGTCTCTTTACCCGTCCCGTGCCTGCCACATGCTTACAAGAGTTGTTGAATGCTGAAACAAAGTTGTATATTTGCTTTTGTGCACACTAGAGGAATATTGCCTGAAAGTATCAATGAATAAGTGGATTTCCATCCAGTGCGATAGTGTGCTCGACTGGCTGCTAGTATGATATGGCTTATCGGTTTCCTCAAAGCTGCTGTTATGGATTGGGAAACAAATTTAAATACAAATATTTCTGGAGCAACTAAAAGAGTTATGCCCACAATTTGAACTATTAGGACTTACCTAATAAGGTTTTACCAAGTCACAGTTCCACCATACATGTATCATGTACACATTTTTAGATATATACCATCAGCATCTGTCAGACATTCCCAGATGCGTCTTGTATAAGTGCTTGGGAACTATCTACTTTATATATATATATATGTGTGTGTGTATCTAGTTAGAGTTATAGAGTTATTCCACCTGGGTCACTGTGCTAGTCGTGCTTTTATGAATAGTAAATGTTTGGTGAAATGCTTGTGATGTTCCCATGACCGGCTTCTGCAAATGGTCAGTGTCACGTATCCATCCGCACATAAAAATATGGTTAATGGCATTTACTGTCCACACAGGAAAAGTTGTGCCGAGCAGCTATCAAATCCACAGGAGGGTTTGTGCTGAGCAGCAATTATGTAAATGGGAACCTGGTAACTGAATTTGGGGTCAAAGGCCGGTTACGGCCTATCAGATCTAGAGGAGGAGTATTTAGGCCCAGTTCTCATCCTGCTCAGTGCCCTGTCATGGTTTCCCTTGTGGTTGTCCGAGAGCACGTTATTGATTCTGGTTATTCTGGTTATTTGACTTTTGCATTGTTTTTGACTTCCCTGTTTTCTGGCATCCCTGACCTCTGGCATTCCTTTATCATTGTGTCTCTTTCTGTATCCCCTGACCTCGGCTATTCCTGACTATTCTTTGGTACGTTAGTCCAGCCATTCTAAGGGCCGGTATACGTTACCTATCTGTCTCCTGTGTTACACAATTCTACGTGCTGGATCATTCTGTAATCCTGACAGACAGTATTTTATAACACATAGAAATCAGTTTTGTGTTTTGTGATCATTTCAAACTTTTAGGTTTTGTGAGTGACACCTATAGAGGATGAGCCAGAGGATAGTTTTTAATTCAGAAATTGGAAAAATAAAAAGAGCATAATTGTTAAAGGACCACTATAGGCACCCAGACCACTTCAGCTCAATGAAGTGGTCTGGGTGCCAGGTCCCTCTAGGCTTAACCATGCCTGCTGTAAACCATGCCTGCTTCAGAGAAACTGCTATGTTTAAATATGGGTTAATCCAGCCTCTAGTGGCTGTCTCATTGACAGCCGCTAGAGGGGCTTCCGCGCTTCTCACTGTGATTGAGAATGCTTTCCTATTGACTGACTGACTGCGCGCGCAGCTCTTGACGCACATGCGCTTTCAGCTGATGATGTCAGAAGGAGGAGGAGAGTCCCCAGCGCCGGGCTGAGAAAGGTAAGTGTTTAACCCCTTCCTCCAACTTCAGCCCGGCGGGAGGGGGACCCTGAGGGTGGGGGCACCCTCAGGGCACTGTAGAGCCAGGAAAATGAGTTTGTTTTCCTGGTCCTTTAAGTGAGAATAGTTGGGACTGGATCATGTCATGTTTGCAGATAATTGTGAAGATTCCAGAAGAGATACATCAAAACCTGAAACACAAGTGTAGGAAAAAGATTGTAAAAGTTTTCACCTCTTTTTTCTGTCAGTATATGTTGTTTGTCAATTACTTGCTGTTACACATTTGTAAAGCACTGCAGAACTTGTTGGTACAATATAAATGTTATCAATAATAATAGTAAATATGAAATAAAGTAGTGGTCCAGGCACTCAAGGTTTTAGCCCCCAAAATTGTTTTAATGGAGCAAAAAAACAGCTTGACAAAGACCCAGTCGGGTTGAAACGTTGCTATTTTTTACTACAATAAAATTGTTCTTTCCCTCCCTCCCTCCCTTTTCTTTTTCTTTGTTCTATTGCAGATTGTTTGTGGTTTTGTGTCTTGTTGTTTCTGTTTTGTTTTTGTCACAGCAAGAGGGTTACCTGGCCAGCAGCGCATGTGAAGGCAAGTGCCGATTCGGATTGGGGAGTTGCAGACTGCTTGGGCTGAAGGTGGAAGGCAGGCGGATTTGGACTCTAGGATATCTGTCTGGTGGGAAAATCACCCTATCAGCTGACAGGTGGAAGTTAATGCTAGTTTTAAATGTTAAAGGGCCACTATAGTGCCAGGAAAACATACTCGTTTTCCTGGCACTATAGTGCCCTGAGGGTTCCCCCACCCTCAGGGTCCCCCTCCCGCCGGGCTCTGGAAGGGGGAAAGGGGTAAAAACTTACCTTTTTCCAGCGCTGGGCAGGGAGCTCTCCTCCTCCTCTCCGCCTCCTCTCCTCCCCGTCGGCTGAATGCGCATGTGCGGCAAGAGCTGCGCGCGCATTCAGCCGGTCACATAGGGAAGCATTCATAATGCTTTCCTATGGACGCTTGCGTGCTCTCACTGTGATTTTCACAGTGAGAATCACGCAAGCGCCTCTAGTGGCTGTCAATGAGACAGCCACTAGAGGATCTGGGGGAAGGCTTAACCCAATTATAAACATAGCAGTTTCTCCGAAACTGCTATGTTTATAAAAGAATGGGTTAATCCTAGCTGGACCTGGCACCCAGACCACTTCATTAAGCTGAAGTGGTCTGGGTGCCTAGAGTGGTCCTTTAATAAAGCTGTGGCCTTTGCCCTTATCCTCTATACAGGTGTTTGTGTGTTTATTGGGCAGTGTGTGTGTGCCTCTAACATTTTACTCATGATGTCACACTCTGTCGTGGTTATTTACTATTGTGAGAATTGTCCACAATTCAATGTGAATTTCAAATCTAAAGTCAAAATAGTTGAATTTGACAAATTATCGAATTCTGCTTTACTTTCAGTTCAGCTATTTTGAGCTAAAGTTTGATTTTCCCTTTGAATTCACTTTCTATTACCCAAAATTCTCACTGTAGTGAGAACCCCTGTTTGAGTTCTAGTGGCTAAGGCTGTGGAGTATGTGCCTCACATCCCTCACAATTCTGGCGGGGCAGTCCTGATTTTCGGGTCTTGTCCCGCCGTTCTGACTTTGTTCCCGGCTGTTCTACTTATGGGCGCATCACGGGATCATCCTAAAAAAGTGCTTCCTGCAAGTTCTACCCTGAGCGTGGCATGCATTCACTCATGGCTGGAATGCCAGTAATTCGGGTGGACCCACCCCCTATATGGCAGGTCCGTCCTCCTTTGACCTGAGCCAAAGACAGAATTGCATTATGGCCTAACCCCCTCCCACCAGTATCCTGCTGGGACACCAATGTTGAGGGTATCGGAGTATGACATCATAACTTGGTGACTCATGCCCCTAACACTCATTGGAGTACACACGAACACACTAAAGACTGCACTGGCCACTGTATTCTGCATAGCGGTGGTCATGCACTATAAAACTACATATATTAAAATACAGATGTAGCCAAATAGACTGAGGCAGAAAGACAGTGTATTGTTTTTTTTTAATTGAACAATATGTACAACTTGGAACTAACATATAACATTAGTAACAATGCTAAACATGCTTAACGCTACTATACTCCAAAAACACAAGATTAAAAAATAATGATGTTGTTCAATGAATTTAAGTAGTCCATCGTAAGATGCATTTATATCCCGGAGCGCTTATTTGAATGATTCCGGTAAATGGAAATTTATGGACAGTGTCATTAAATTAACTAATAAATGGCTCAGACCTCCACGTAATTAGTTGCCTGAATACTGTTTAAAAACCCTTCTGCTCTGAATAATTTAACTGCAATCTTGTGATTATAAGAGATCAGCAACCACGAAGATGTGGAAAAGCCAGCAGCATATTTTATTTTAATTTATCATTTTGTTTTGTTTTGCAGATTATCACAGAGTGGTTTATCTGTCACACAGGTTGGGTGTTAATAGGAAAATAAATGTGGGCTGGGATATAAAAGTTGATATACTGCTCTTAAAGGGACCCTACCACGTAAATAGCATTTTACAAGGACAGCTCAGTAATCTCCAAGGTGGGAAGTTGGAAGTGGATGGGGTGCCTACAGCTGTCCCCACTACCCGACTTAGTGCTCTAAATTCCAGGATGCAACAAAAGTCTAGCAGGGCATTAGGAGTTCACAAAATGTCAACTCTAATCGGGATTTGTCAGACTTAAAGGACCACTATAGTGCCAGGAAAACAAACTCATTTTCCTGGCACTATAGTGTCTCACTATAGTGAGACAGCCACTAGAGGCTTTAGAGGCTGGATTAACCCCATTATAAACATAGCAGTTTCTCTATGTTTACTGCAAAAAGGGTTAAACCTAGCTGGACCCGGCACCCAGACCATTTCATTAAGCTGAAGTGGTCTGGCTGCCTATAGTGGTCCTTTAAAGGACCACTACAGGCACTCAGACCACGTCAGCTTACTGCCTTACTGCCTGCTGTAAACATAACTGTTTCATAGAATCTGCTATGTTTACAAATGGGTTAATCCAGCCTCTAGTGGCTGTCTCATTGACAGCCACTAGAGGCGCTTCCGCGCTTCTCACTGTGATTTTCACAGTGAGAAGACGCCAGCGTCCATAGCAAAGCATTGAGAATGCTTTCCTACGAGACTGGCTGAATGCGCGCGCGGCTCTTGCCGCACATGCACATTCAGCTGATGACGGCAGAAGAAGGAGGAGATTCCCCAGCACCGAGGGAGCCCGGCGCTGGAAAAAGCTAGGAATTTAACCTCTTCCTCACCCTAAAGTCCGGCGGGAGGGGGACCCAGAGGATGAGGGGGACCCAAGGACCCTATAGTATGTTTGAAAACGAGTATGTTTTCATGGCACTATAGTGGTCATTTAAAGGGGACCTGTCATGCCTGGAAACCAATCATGCTTTTTGGAAAGAGCATAAAATTCCATCTATACATTTTGCGAGCAGTTTTGCTGGCAAATGCGCACATTGGGAGTAAAAAAATATTTTAAATCATTTTTTCACACACCTGTCAATCAATTCTTCGGCATAGACTCTGTGCGGAACAAAAGATTGACATGGAGAGCAGAAGGGACTCCTGCTCTCCACTCATAGAAACGAAAGCACATGCGCTGTGATTGCTATGGTAACTCCCTGGCCGGCTCTGCTAGCGCTGGCTAGGGAGTATATTGGAGTGACGCCGTCATGCTGACATGTTGGAGTTATGGAGAAGGTTTGTCCTACATGGGGAACTATCCACAAGCAGAGCAACTTTACTGTATATAACGGGGCTGATGTGTACTGTGGTCGTTGCTGCCGCCCAGGAGAGATGGGAGTGAGCGCAGGACTTTTCTTTTTGTATTTGAATTAACTTTTTGTATCACACAGCTTTGTTACAATGCTGCTGCCCATCCCATGTGTTCCCTATCAAGGGTTAATAACTATATAGGGGTGTATATAAAAAATACCCCACTCTGTCTCAGTGGAGATATCTTTGCCAGAAGCTCAAGGAAGCAAGGTGAAAGGTCAGAGTAGGACCCGTCTAGGGGGGTCTGCCTTGACGTTGGCAGGCGGGCATTCCCTCCAATGACCATTGGAGAAACTAAATGACCTCTATTTGTTTAAATATACATAGGGATTTAGGAGAGAGCGCAGGTAACTTTTTCTTTGGTTTTTACTGTATCTATTGGGGCTAATGTGTACTGTGCTCGTTGCTGCCGCCCAGGAGTGATGGGAGTGAGCGCAGTTCTTATCTTTCTTTTTGTATTTGTATCCACAAGCAGAGCAAATTAGTAAAAACAGGACAAATCAGAGGTGGGTGTTCTAAGTACAATGAGGTGGGGAACAGAGGGTCAGGTATGTGGTGGTAGTTGCCCTTTAAGCTTGGCACATCCTGGCCTGGTATTTAGAAAAAATTAGAGATCATGGCTCCCACCCCTTATGACTATCTAGTAGGCAAAGCGGGGTCTCTTAGACCACCAATAAATACTGCTAAATATTTTAAGATGCCATTGCTGTCTAGGCTACGGTCAATTACTAATTGTGGACGCCATTTTAATAATGAGTAATATTTAACAATCCCTGCACATTTCCCCCCCTCCAGCAAATAAATGACTGCAAATAACAATATCCTACTTAATCAGATCTGGATAAGTATAATCGTGCAATATTTCCTGTGTGTGTGATTTTTTTAGACATAAATCTCATACTGTAATGTGACAGAGAGCCGCCATATTGTTTTGCTGGCAGACTGTATAACGTTGAATGGAACTGATATGATCTGGGAAAACAGAAATTTTCCTATAAATTTTTCTGACATTTTTTTTTTGCATTCACGGAGAGCCACTACATCTCTTGTACAGGGATTATCCCAAGAATATTTCGCAACTCTCAGTATGTTACAATGAACTTTATCCTAAAACAAATACAATGTCTGACAATGTAAACAGAAGAGGCCGTTGACCTCCTTTAGCCTCTATTAAATTTTAATTAGAAAACTTTCAACCATTCTGGAAATAATACAGTAATAATTTATCTTGATACTTTATTCCCCATAAATGTATGGAGAAATATGTTATGGTAGTAATTTA
>OW240920.1:136942454-137042442 GCA_933207985.1 Pelobates cultripes | reverse complement strand
GACAATTCTTGCCCTCTGTAACCCTGATCTTGGCTTGTTTCTCGATTCTGTGTGCCTCTGGTATCCCTGACTTCGACTTGTTTACGTTTATTCTGTGTCTGCTTACAGACATTATGACTTATTTCTCTGTGCTATCCCGACCACTTTAAGGACCGGTACGCATACCTACTTTGTCTCAACCTAGGTTTGTGTGTTAAGGTCAGATTAGTCCTGACAGCAAAATATTAACAGTGAGGATGAACCACGCAGGTCCAGCAAGCTGCACATTTGTGAGAAGAACTCAAATGAGTGCTGAAAACAATTAAGTTTATGTGGGACCTCTGTGGAAGGGGGTCTGCATCCCACCAGGAACAACTAAAAATAGAGGTCCACAGTTGTCACAATGTACTGATCCACAGGAGTTTTCTAGATTTGCACAGAATTTCAAGACTATCCCCCAAAAAGCGATCCTGCTACATATTTAAATTCACTACGGGAAGGAAATTACATAAATAATTAAAGTACAGAGCTATGTTAATACGCCCAGAGGCTTTTGTGACTTAATCGAGAAAATCTATTAAACAATCATTTGTTTGGGTTGATTTCTTGCAATGTTTTAGCAGTCGTGTTTTTTTGTGTGAATTCCCACCCAAAATTATAACTGACCAGCAGAATATGACCTTGTAATCAGGACAGCACAGTAACGACGGGAAATAATTAGTCATCTAATGACCCCTTGACTGAGTCACAAAATGACTCATTGACTTACAAGGCCCAAAGTCTGTAATTATTTGTTGTGCTAATGGATGATGTTATGATAGATTCTTCCCCAAAAATGACAGACTCAATTTATATATAATAGGTCTGGAGAGTCAGAGAAATTAACACAAACTGCCACAAAGGGAACTTTGAAATAATCTGGAACAAAAGGGTTTACATATATTTATCTATCTATATATAGATACATTTAAACTGTGAAGTAGCATTGGTTACAAAGCTGCAAAAGTATACAATGTGTAAATCTCAAAAATAAAATGGAGAATGCCAAATTAATGCCTTCAACCTATGACGCTACCAGCTGTTAAACCTTGTGGGGAATCCCTGATGGTTTTGACATGATGTCACCGTACTCACTGCCAACCAAATTTAAGGGAGTTTTTACCAGGGTAAAGTCAAACACGGGCCATAGCCTCCCCATCCAGCACATCTAAACATCTCTGAAGCCTTATGAGAAGCTCTGGACAAAGATCGAGAAAAGGACTTCCAAACCCTTTACCCCTCAAACAACTGAATACTTTTCTTCTTGAATACAAATGATACAAAACCACTACACCTAGATTGTGACATATATGTCAAAAGTTACTTATTTCTGATATATTTGTATAATTATTTTTAGAAGATAATAAAGATTTGGTTATGACCACTCTTTTATATTGAAAAGGTGAGTCCGTGATGGAGGCCAATGCTTCTAAGGAGATAATCATTTTGATCTGAAGTAAAGTTCCCCTACTTGACTTCAGTGATGTTGAACCATACTTCAATAAAAAAGGGTCAGACTAACAAACTGGGATGCTTAGAAAAAAATGCTCCATCCAAAAACTAATACAAAGTTAAAACTTTATTCATCTATTACAAAAAAACACTTTACGGCCGTGCAACTGAGGACCATACTTCAAGAATGAGATCCCTGCCTGATCAATGTTCTATGCTAATGCTCCTTATCCCTGCTCGAAGAGTTTGTTTCTTTGACCGAACCATGAAAGTTACAAAAGGAGAATTTTAAAACATATAATTACTGAGAGAATAGAAAAATAAGCTTATCGTCACTCTAGCCACATCCCAACAGAACGTAAAATATGATCACTAACCTAGAATTACCAACAAAAAGATTTGTACAAAATCTCTCAGGTATGTAACTGACACCTAACCTGAGAGCCAAGGGCCAATATTTTCTGAGTAACACCATCCCCAGCTGATTTGGCAAGCATCCCATGGCCCCTCTACTGCCTGTTGTATCATAAAGATGCAAGCAATTTTATTTATTCATATCAGATACACAAAATCCCTCCTGGGAAGATTTTGCCCTCAGCAAAATATACTGCTTTAGATTTATTTTTGCATATATTTATAGGGTGTTCATGCCAATCCATATCCCTGATCTGCTGAGACAACACAAGCAATAGGGGGTGTTGTAGGGCAACATGGCATTCCGCAAGAGTGTGCAACATTGTAATTCCATAAAAGAGAAATCTTCAAAAACCTTTCAAATTACGATAACGCTGTTAAGAATATTTCCAATGCTGCTGATACTGGAACTTTCTAATCCTGGAAATAATGGTAGAGATAATCCAAATGTGGTAATAACTGGAAACCCCAATCTACGACTAGATTGCTTGATTGCCAGGCATATTATCTAGAAAAATTGGAGAACACTACTGGTAATCTGGATAAAATATCCAATATTATTTTTAGTAACTGATTAAGTATCTTCA
This sequence comes from Pelobates cultripes, assembly GCA_933207985.1. NCBI lineage: Eukaryota > Metazoa > Chordata > Amphibia > Anura > Pelobatidae > Pelobates > Pelobates cultripes. The sequence continues at coordinate 137,039,971 of OW240920.1, read as the reverse complement.
TTGGAGAAGTAGGCTATTGGTTAGTCTTTTCTGCCTGTTGTAATGTTCCAATCTGAGCGTTGAATTTGTGGGGAGCAGTGGAGGTTAACAAATGTTTGGGTAATGAGCTGGCTGTTAACTGCCGTAATAGCAGCCTTAAGGGAGAAATTGGTTTACAAAGAGTATTATTCAGACGTTTATGACAGCAGTAAGAGGTTTTTAATAAAGAAGTGGTAGAAGCAACGCCTCACAGTACCTGTACGGAAACAATTTAAACAGGGAAACACAGCGTGATGTCGCATCTAAAAGATCTAGATTTTGAAATCTGTAATTTTTTTTATAATTCTTTGTCTTTTGAGCAACAAAATAAGAAGTTTGGCGATGCAAGACAAGAAACACACTACTACTACCTACAAAAGTTCACATGCACAATTTTTACATTAAGACGGCTCTCAGCAGCACTTTTCTAATCAAAACCACCCAAAAATTGAAATGCCCTAAAAGTACATGTAACTCATAACTGACAGTTGTGATTAATAAGATAAGCATAATGTCCGTTCACAGCTGATGTAATTTTACTTAAGGCTGTTAGAACAATGGCTGAATTTGAGAAATCTTTTTAGCCCAAGATCTGCAAGTCCCTGGTCGCTTCCCGACAATATTCAACTTAGTCAATAACATTGTTGTAGTCGTAGTTTGACTCTGAGCTGTTTTTGTTCTCTGGTCCAGACATCCCCCCACATTCTGCCATCTCTACGACAGTCTGGTCATTAAAGTCACAAACAGGAAATTGTGTGTTTGCAGAGCCTAATTGCAGCGACTGTCGACATTTTGTGACAAAAGACAGACACAAACGAAATATTAACAACCCTGTGTGGAGCTGAGCTGGTGTCAGTTTTTGGTTTTTTTTCTGAATATTGAAAGGATTAGGGTATTTCCTCAATAAAATATTGACAAGAACTTAATTCAATAGAAGGACATTCCAGCTGTCGCAACCAGTGAAGAAGCTTTTGTAAAGAAACACTATACCCTAAAAACATTTTAATCATATGAATGTCTTTGTATTGTTCCGATATATGTAAGGGAAACACCCTATGGTTTTCGCTTGTTGACTTGAAGCATACTCCCTGCCTGAGAAGCAAGATGATGGTGAGTTGGGGCAAAAACGGGGGAAACCAGCGACACAAATCGCATCACTGGAGTTGTCCAAATGCAGTGGGTCCACCTGAAGAAAAGGCAGCCTGGTGTGAATGCCAGTTACTTGTGCCTGATACACTGAGGTTGAACCATGCAAGAAGTTTTCTTTCAGGACTCTCTGCATGGGCCTAGTTCCCTAAGCGTAGCACGAGCGTGCCTATTGATGTGCTTGTGTCACTGTTTTCAGGCACAGTTCTCTCGTATCCCTAAAAACAGGACACCAGGGAACAAAGTCAGGATGGTGGTACAGGACCCAGGAATTGGACCTATACCGCCAAAGTTATCCCATAGACACCTAGAAGAGAAGAGTTTATGGGAAAAGAAAAACCCCATAGACCAGAATGAGAGGCTCTTGATTGGTGGGTTCTCCTCCTGGTGAAGGTGGAGTCTGCCTAACTTTTCTCCAGATACTCAGTAACAATTATAAATCATGGTGTCATTCTGCCCTGTCTAAAAAGTAGAGGTTAAAACAGAAGAGCTGTAATCATTAAAGAGATTGATACAACACACTAGCTTCCAGCACAGTTATCTTTTAAACTTGTGTTTTATATATATTTTTTTAATGAACAAAGTTGATTCACCCATGTGTTCCACACGGACCAAATGATAGAGTGTATGAACTGTAAAATGCACCAGAACCCCCACTGTACACGCTTCTTTGGGACTATGATTTTTTTTCACATGGATCATGAATGAATATACTTTTTTAATTTAATATCTAAAAGAAAACTTAAAAAAAACAAAAAACCTCTATCCGTCCCCCTCCTCACTCCCCCCCCCCACAGTGCACGCATACGTGGAGTAAGGAGTAATGTTTAATGTTTATTTAATGTAAATTCTGTCACTCGGTGGCCATGAGATCTCCCCACCTATCTTCCAGTAAGGACTTATAAGAAGTATTCTTAGGCAAAGGGGGATTGCTACACCAATCCAGGGCATTTAGCAGTTAATACCCAGATTCTGTATTATTATTATTATTATTATTATTATTGCCATTTATATAGCGCCAACAGATTCCGTAGCACTTTACAATATTATAAAAGGGGAAGATTTAACAATAAATAAGGCAATTACAAAAAAATTAAAACCTGGAACGATGAGTTGAAGAGGACCCTGCTCAAATGAGCTTTCAGTCTATGGGAGGGCATATCTCCAGGTATATTTTCCATGTTAAGCAGATATTCCCAGGCGGTTTGCAAATAGCATGAAGTAAGAGGTATTATAAAATTATTGTTTATAAAATAAGCAACAACGTTTTTTATTTTTAGGTTCCGTAGTTCTTTAAGAATAACACAAAGGTGGGCTGCGCAGACAGGCGGTGACTTGCTAAGCACACAGTGACATCACCTTAATGGGAGCAGTAATAATGAGTCATAACTCATTACTGAGCGCCGCTTGTTTACATACCAAACATTAAACCGCTCTGTAAAAATACTTGAGAGAGTTATGTCTGTAAATACGAGGCATTAATTACTCAGTTGCAGTCACAAAACCTTGTCACGGTGATTATGTGATCCCACAGGGGTTTAAAAGCAAAAGTTTTAGCGTTGTTTACGTTTAATGTCAATGACATACATAATTTAACCCCTTAAGGACCAAACTTTTGGAATAAAAGGGAATCATGACATGTCACACATGTCATGTGTCCTTAAGGGGTTAAAGAAACCGGTACCAATTAAAAAAAACAACAAAAAAAAAAACCACTTACTGGAAAACAAACTTTACAAAAAAGGTAAGAATGTTGCTAAAATTGTATATATTGATAATTTCATGAGAGAGGCTCTTTATTGGCATTTTGTTATGTATTTGTTCCATTGTAATTTAACACTCTCCCTTTAAGTGAACGCATACATAATATATACCCTACTTTAAGAACAGATAGGGATTTCCTCTGATATTCTAAATGTATACCTAACACATTACTAGGTATAAGAAAAATTTTAAAAATAGGGAAAAAATTTAAAAGATATGTTTTTCAAGACTTTGCTCATATTAACATCTACACAACTAATGAAACTAAAGGAAAAGAACTCAAAATACATTCGCTTATTAGTCTTGATGGTGAAAATGGCTCATATGTCTAGTTTTTCAGTTATTTTTTGGAAGTTATAGGTCAAATATAGCAAGCAGTGAGCTGCAGTTTTAAAACTATACCTTGGCTAAATTAAGCTGGCTGGCTCTTTAACTTTAATAGCAGAATCACAGAATCGGAAATCACTACATAAAAGAATATAGATATGTAGAGTGCAGACCCTTTGGGGTATTTAGCTATCAGTATTTTAATAGTTTTAATTTTACCATATCGTTAGTAACCTAACCAAAACTGCTGGGTATATTTCATTGTATCCCCAAAACATGTCATTTTCAGAGTTTTCCAGTTTGGAGGCAATTTATAGAGTAGAATTAAAACGTACCTTAATTTTGACATGCCTCCTAAATTTATTCCCAGATACGCTACTTGGTTATGACACTATCTGTCACCATACTGATCTGGTGATCACGCTCTGACTCTGTTTCTAAACCTCCCTTAATCCTAGCTGTAACCCTAGCTCTAACCCTGGCCTTTCACTTCTTGCTCCAACCACACACCTCCCGTTTTGGAACTATCTCAGAGCATTAATGTGAGTAGATTTGCATTTTTATATTATCCACTTCTGATTGTATACATTACTTTTAACTACTCAACAGCAATTAGATACCAATGTTTGCATTAACCTACCACGTCAGCCTCTAATTAGCCATTGCTGGAGGATAGATTTTATGGCTTTTACTTGTCAAAATGTTTATGTGATTAACGAGTTGTGGGGTTTTAAACAAATTAGCCATCAATGCTAAAATAAACAATTGAGCTTGTAATTTGAAAACATGTAAATAGTGGTTTTATTTCTATTATTATTTTCTTTTTATTTGTATTTATTTGCAAAACTGAAAAAAAAAACACACACACAAAATAGCAATTTATAAAAAAAAGAGAGAATTTATGATTAAGTGGAGCCCAAACACACACACACGCACAATTTACATTTTACAAAGCACTTCATCTCAATGAGCAGTGCATATTTTCCCCTTAGACCTGCAATGTAAAATATTGTGGTTTTGTAGATATGGCAATGCTACCATTGCGGGGCTAAACACCTCTAGTGGTTGTCTTCTTGGCAGCCACTAGAGGGTGCTTTTGCTGGTATGACTCAGATTTACTCGGTTATGTGAAGTTCGACATTGAAGATATAAGTGAGTCTCAGTGCTGGAAAAACAGTAAGTAAGTAAAACCTCCCCCCCCCCTTTTAAAATTTGATTAAAGGTGTCCTGAATCTACATGATTGTTTTCCTAACGCTATAGTGTTCCTTTAATGAAGTTTCATCAATGGGGATATCTAAATAGTCCCATCCCTTTGAAGTTATGGTGCAAGGCTAGCTCAAGTATGTATTGTGATTTAATCATAGCAAAGGTTGATTATTCCACAAATGGGGGCAGCAAAGGACAAAACCTTTAGAACAGTAGACTAGTTTGATAGTTAATAGATTTGGGTAACACAATAAAGGGAATAACACAGACTTACTCATAAATTGTTGCTGCAAGGAAACGATTAGGGTCTGTTATCATTTAGCTAAACCCAGGCATTGGGGGTTATTTAGGATGAAGTATGGGTAGCTCACACTTTAGGATATTTTTATATCTGTGTGTCTTTGCTTCACGCTCTGTCACCCTTAATCAAATGTGATATACCCGCTTTGTGTGCATTGGCCATGGGTGAAGCAAAAGGTACCGGACTTCTCTGAAGTATGGTACTTGCACCTGGTACCTTTAGCCCTCCCTCACAGGCGGCCCTCCCATCGTCTTACTTCGGTCTGGGTGCTTTCTCCACCAAGATCAGTTTTACTACTGTACTCTAGCACAAGCACACTAGTAGAATGCTGAGGTCAATGGACCATTCCACCGACTGTAGAAGCCTCCATAGACCAACGTATGCAATGCTCTACAGAATGCCTCTTTTCCGCATTTCTAGAATTGACAAAAGCCGACTATGGAAGGTCCACCTATTCTCAACATTTTCAACCATCTTATTGCAGATAAGACAAAGTAGTTGCTGATATGATATTTTTTGATGACACTGGAATTTCAGAAAACATTTTAATGACACACTCAGAAAGAGTTTTTTTTTTTTAATATATCTTTATTTTCCAGTAGAACACACATTTATACATATTAATCATAACGGGTCATACGTGGAGCTGAAACATGATATTGTAACATTATATTCATCATATAAACATACCAGACTTTCAACCTGTCTCTGACCCCATTCAAACACACTCAACGCATACATACCCAAAGGGTATGGCTGGGGAGCAACGTCTTTCAGTCACAGTGTGCATTAAATCTAACCCAAGGGGCCCAAATCTCTTCATATTTCTCTATAGAAACTCTATTATGATAAAACCCTGCTTCCATTCTGTACTGGAAATTCAACTGTGAATTTATCTCTGTCCACTGTATTTCTCCAGCGTCTTGCCATAACTATTTTAGTGGCCATAAAAACATGGTCCAGAAGGGTTTTAATATTGGTATTACCCGTAGGCAAATCAATTTGGAACAGGAACATTTGTATTGTTAACTTGACTTTCCTCTTAAAAATAAAATGTATTATACTAGACAGGGTCTCTTTTAAGGTATCCAACACTTCGCATTGCCACCATATGTGGGGAAATGAACCAAGTGCCTTGCCATATCGCCAACAGTCTGGGGACACCTGAGGCTGGATTCGGGATAATCGTGTAGGGACCAGATACCACCGATAAATGAGTTTGTAATGGACTTCCAATATGTTTACACATTGGATATGCCTTTTCACCATAAGAAGGCCCTGCAACCATTCTTCCAAAGAATAATTAAATTGGAGTTCTTGCTCCCATTTGATCATTGCCGGTGCTTTTTCTATTTGCCCTTGATTTATCAGAAACCTAGAAAATCTGGAAGCCAATTTGTTTCTGAAATGCTGTGCCAGAAACTGAGAAACTGGTACACAGAAAGAGTTTAGAGGGTACCGAGATGCTTTAATGTCCATGTGTGCATCCTGTCACCTTATTGGTGCTCTGAAATACTGTGTAAATGTGTAATTAAAACATAGCAATACCAATTATCATGTGTGATAAGGTGAATGGGGTGGTCTGTGAGGGAGTCTATATCTCGACAGAATTGTTCAGAGAGGCATATGATTTTTAACCCCAGGGGGAGTGTATGTTTCTGTGTATGTAACCAGAATGAATATTTAGTTATAGGCCCCTGGGGTGGAGCATTTGGAGAGCAGGGTGGGCCAGTGCTCCACTCCGCAGTTTAGCGGTTTTCTTGGAAGACTTAGATCCAGCCCAGGGTTTTGGACTGTCTCCAACCTACTGCTCAGCTGTAGGTAATCGGCTGCAGCAGTGGGAATAAATCCCTCCCTGCTAGGCAGGTAAGGGAGAATGTTTTGTTTCTCTCTGAAAGGCTGGAAGCAGCAGGCTGGCTAAATACTGGAGTGCTGAGAGTGGACAAAGACTCTAGGTTGGTGAAACCACTATTGTTTTGTTTAGTTTAACCCTGAGAGATAGGGAACCTAATGTCAGTTAGTGCTCAGACGAGCCAGGTTTTTGTTTATAGGGTTTTCTGTTACATTTGTTTCATTTACTGCTGTATCCTGTGTGAACTTACAAATAAAGTGCCTGGAGTATTTGCAATTACAAGGACTGTGCATGTTTTTGCCCTAGAGGACCGTGCTACCTGCAAACAAGGATCACACATGATTTGCATTTTCGCTTTGATTCAATGCTCAGAATGATAAATTCACTGTCCCAATGCATAGAGCGCTGTTGATGCAGTCTTGCAATGGCCACAAATCCTGAAATGAGTTTGCGTAGTGCGCTTAAGGGACAAGCCCCTGACAGTTCGACAGGGGCCCAAGTTGGGGACTGTCCTTCTAAATCTTGGTCTGTTAGGAGGTATGTGATATCTCTGTGAATAGCTTGTAATTACCGTTACCTTTGCAGTGCCACATGGTTAAGTAAAATGTTCTGTGTTCCCTGCCAGCACTGAAATATTAAAACCCAAAGGAAGGAGGGTAGGGGGGAGCCAGGGGGGGTTGCAGACCCATCATTTCAATTTTTCAGATTTGACAGGTCACGGCAACTTTTAAAGGCTTTCAAACTGAATCCAAAAAGGAATAGAGCCGTACACACAATGTTCCTGTTCAATGTTGTAAACAACTGTGTGTGCTTTGAGATCTGCTGTCAATAAAAATTACTGGGAAATGAACTATTGGAATGGTAAAGGTCTTGCTCGGCTGGCTGCTGTAGCCACCACTTAGTCTTAAGATACGCTCTTTCTGACAGTGAATGGTTCAGTGTGCCTTTTATTCACCACCGTCTCTCGGCCCTCTTTTCCTCTCTCTCTCTCTCTCTCTCTCGCGTCCCTGCATTAAGTGTTCAAGCGTCTACACAAGCGGGCACAAAACATATCCTTCTGCCTGTGTCATTGCCATCCTCTGTTTGCCAGGCTATTTCGGGCTCGCCTTCCAACTGGGAAAATGACATTTGCTGTAGCTGTGTTTTGCAATCATTCGTTTAACTCGTTCGTTGCACAGTTGGACAGCGAGGCCACGGATTAAATCCAGATGCACGATGCCCACTCCACATAATATCTTACTGTTTTATATATAATTGAACATTAACATTATACACGACTCTATATTCCTGCTGTTTAATTGCTGTTATAAAACCAGGGATGCTGTTTAATGTAGACAATGTTTTCCTTCCTACTTTACTGGGAAACTATGGGCAGCATAAAAACAACTTAAACTCAAAGAGGTTGTTATGGTGGCTGGGGTCCCCTGGTGCCGTCTTACTTTGAAGGGTTAAACCATTATCAAATGGCTTAACACTTAAGATGTGCCCGCAGGCGCTGGTCTACTGACATGGGTTTCTGCTTAGACTAATGAAGAAACATAAGCGCGAGAGCAGTTACGGGGTGGCAGTGATAGGCTGAGAGAGTTAATGACTCATGATTGGCGGCCAGTGATAGGCTGACAGCTATCCCCTTGTTGATTGCGCTAACACTTCCTCATTAGACTAGAGAGGAGGAGAATTGCAGACCAGTAACTAGGGACACATTTTAAGTGTTAAACAGTTTCAGAATGGTTTACTAGTAGAAGGTAAGACTCCAGGCATTTTAAGATGTGGTTGTTATGGTGCTTGGAAGATTTCTTTAAGGAATGTTTTCACTAAACCAGGCTTCCTCAAACTCCGGCCCTCCAGATGTTGCTGAACTACAACTCCCATGATTCTATCTATTTCATTTATAGAATCATGGGAGTTGTAGTTCAGCAACATGTGGAGGGCCAGAGTTTGGGGAAGCCTGCACTAAACCAATATGCTAGAACAGGCATAGGCAACCTTCGGCACTCCAGATGTTTTGGACTACACCTCCCATGATGCTCTACCAGCATTATGGGTGTAAGACAGGGATCCCCAAACTCTGGCCCTCCAGATGTTGCTGAACCACAACACCCATGATTCTTTGAATGGAATACATAGCCAGAGAATCATGGGAGTTGTAGTTCAGCAACATCTGGAGGGACGGATTTTGGGGATCCCTGGTGTAAGAGCATTATGGGGGATGTAGTTGCCTATCCCTATGCTAGAAGAGTCAGCAAATTGCAAATTGTCAGGCGTATTAACTAAACTGTTTTTGGTAATTCAAAGTGAATTTAAGGCAAAGTAGCAAAGCTTGTTGGAGGAGAAATCATGCCATATTCATGCTTGCCATTTTCTTCAGTAGTGTCCTACGCATGTGCCTTGCATATAGCACTGCCAGAGGTCAATAATTTTATTTGCATAAATTGCTGCTCGTTGCCCCAAAAAGGATCTATAACTTTTTGTAGTCTTTGCATATTTTGCAAAGACCCCTGATGGTGGCAGATCTAGTGTAGGTGTGGGGGGATGGTAGGTTTTACTTACCTGAAGATGTCCTTAATGGCTATTGTCTTCCTGGTGGTCCCCTTTAGCTCCTGTTGCTTAATTTCCCAGGAGTCACATCAGTGCTGTACACTTGCACATGTGCACTGATGTCTATGGAGCACTCCGCGAGACCGAGGGAGCTTCCTGAATTCCATTCACTTACGATGGCTGCTGGAATTGGGCATAAGTTGATGGTGGAGCTCCAGCATTGTCGACCTCAGGCTTGTCCATAAGACAATAGTCCCTACTTTGCTTGTGGTATCTTTGGCTTGGATTGGAATGTCAGTAATCAGTAAAATCTCATAAAGAATATATCTTTATAAAATAATGAAAAGTGACAAATCTGCTTTAAAAAAAATATAAGGAATTTAATAAAAATGTTAGCACAAGCAATAGCTAAGTCTTGGTTAACTATGAGGTTGTGCTAAAAGTGAGGACATGACACTTGTCAAGATCAACCCTACATGCTTTCTCCTGCCCTCTTTTTCCAAATATTCTCCCCCATTAGGGTTCCAACTTTCATCTCTCCATCATCATTCTTCTTCACATTCTTCTGCCCATTTCATGTACCTGATGAAGAACGTTCTCAGTCCAGGAGGCCTTGTGGGCTTCACCACTATATCTAGTGGAGGGAGATCTGTACATTGGCTGCGTAGATCTGAGTTGCTGTGCTCCAATTTAACTGATGAGGAATAACTGTTATGGAAATATAGTTTGGCAGAGACAGTTTCAATAAGGGATAAATTTCAATGTTCCTACAACCCTGTTCTATAGTAGGTAGGCATTCTTCCTTCTGCCCCACTATTAAATCCCCTGCTCTGCTCTACAATTATGTAAAATTGATCTCTCACTTTGTTATTTAACAAAGTAGGCACTCTATTCTATGTTCCCATTCGACCCTGTGCTGGCATTTAAACTTTAACAACCTAATCAACTTTGAGCATGGCTAAGCTGTAATGTTAAGTAGGTGAGTGAAGCTTAATATACAATAATCTATGCTCAGAAGGATATTATGCTATCATGACTGAGTGTTTAGCTCTAATCGATAACACATGCAGTATACAACTTATAGATATATCAGTTGGCAAAATGTCAGATGCCCAACAGTGTGCTAAACAGTGCCCCAGTTAATAAAAAGCAACCAAAAGAAAACTAATTAAAGTAAGCATAAAAACAACATGTTAAACCAAGATTAATACATGCCACTGGAGTTTCTTAAGGAAAGCCACACAGCTCTCTGGGGCCAGCTCCACAGACTTGCTTAAAAAGGCATGCAAACAGAATTTCTGAGTCCTCTGGGTTCGGCTCATTCCTGCCTCTGACTGAGGTGAAGGGAGTGCAGAGTCCTGGAAGGAAGGTAAGTCCGGTGGTGCCATTCCGCCTCCCCCGGGCATTACATGAGCCTGCCACTTGTTCTCCCGGTTCCGGTACTACTAATGGCTGAAAACTAAGATTCTGGCTAGGGTGTTGTGCCCTGGAGTGGGGCTTTTTGAAGACATGTGAAGAGACACTCTAGAAGCTACTTTGAGATAACCGTAAACTAACATTTTCATTAATTAAATATATATGATATCATGCATTGCAAATATTCCAAGCAATCCAAGAGTTGTTACAGCTTAGCCGATCACAAGGAAGAGGTAAATAAAAAAAGATAAAAACAAAAATCATGTATCTCAATAAATAGGACACAAGAACCCCGAGAAGACACCAGTCTTGGGTAAAGAGACTCTGTAGGCACTATTTCATCTCATCAAATTGGTTATAGTGTCTGTCCCTCCATTCAGTATTAAACCATTTCCGATTGGCCCACACCCTGGCTCCCACTGGAGGAACGACTAAGGCAGAGATTACATACTTCCTTCGAGCCATACCAAATCGTACCATCAATGGGCACTGTGATAAGCTGAAAGTAGTCAACTGACACTCTCAGCCAACTCTAGGATAATAGGACAAGAGTCTCAAAGCGTGACTGTACACAGGACCGTTCAGAGATATGGAGACAGTTTCCTCTGTGTCACTGTGTTGTGACATCATATTCCAGATTAAAGGGTTTGGGATGTCCCCCACTGTCCTGTGTTAGACACTACATCACAAGGCAAGGAACAGAGGCTATGACAGAACAGCTCCTGTGCATGTAGGTAGGTTTGGAGGTACAACAGGGATCCCTTAAAGGGACACTATAGTCACAAGAACAACTACAGCTTGTTGAATTTGTTCTGGTGAGTAGAATCATTAGCTTCAGGTTTTTTGCTGTAAACACTATCTTTTCAGAGAAAATGCAGTGTTTACATTACAGCCTAGTGATAACTTCACTGGCCACTCCTTAGATGGCTGTTAGAGATCCTTCCTGGGTCATGGCTGCCTAAAATGCATCCAAACATTCAGTGTCTCCTCCCTCTGCATGTAGACACTGAACTTTCCTCCTAGAGATGTATTGATTAAATTAATCTCTATGAGGAGATGCTGATTGGCCAGGGCTGTGATTGAATCATGCTGGCTCTGCCCCTGATCTGCCTCTTTGTTAGCCAATCCTATGGGGAAGCATTGTGATTGGATCAGGCTACCACTTCTGATGATGTCAGCCGACTGCTTGTTTTTTTTGAGGCAAACAGCATGCAGAGTTACAGCTTCAGGCTTGAATACAGTAAGATTTTGCTATATTTATGGAGGCATGAGGGGCCCAGGGGTGCTGGATGGTGGTTTAACACTTTAGAGTCAGGAATACATGTTTGTGTTCCTGACCCTATAGTGATCCTTTAAATAAATGAGCCCTACCCCTCTTACTGCACCCCACTATTAAATGTCATGTAGAAATTATTCTCATATGCCTCTGGTGTTCTGGTCTCCTAGTTAGGAAATTGGCAATCTAGCAACTGTCTGCAGCAATTCCCAGCACGCTAAGCCAGCTTTGGGTAATAAATGAATAAAGACATTAAACATTCATTTTCAAACGTTCATTGTGTGTTGGTACGTATATATTTCCATTGTATAGCGCTACAACATATTTTGGACATTTTTTATAAATAATTAAAGAAATTTTTAATTAAAAAATAAATAAAATGATAAGACAAAACATTTTTTATAAATCCCCAGAGTACATGGTAAAATAGAGGACATGGGAAATAAAATAGCTATACGTGTCCTTTACTTATACACAGACGATATCACAAAGGCGCAAGGACACTTTGAACCCCTTGTATGCCCGAGGCTTGACTAACTTGTTACCCATCTGATTTCCAACAAAGGTCATATATGGAGATATATGTAGATATATTTATATATATTTCAGATTCTGATTGATTTTGACTGTAGAGGGCAGGCGTACCTCTATCCAGCCATAGTGTATTTTGCTTTTATTATAACTAGAATAAAAATATTATGTTAACAATTTTCTTTAAAAACACTATAGTTCTAGACATTAGGGCAAATATTGGGGCACATGCAGAGTATATCTCCTCTCTCCCACTAAACCCCAGTGCAGGAATGATAAATTGTGGCCGTTTCTGCCTATTTTGGGGGAAAATGTCCATAATGTTTGCTCATCGTGTTCTTCACGATAAGGCTCATATTTGCCGTAATACAGAGTAGGCACCTACCTGGAAGTGCAAATCTTGAAGTCTTTGTATTGGTTCTTTGGATGTTCCTGTGAATGTATGCAAGGGACAGACAGAGAGGTTCACTGAACGAGTAATTGACTGATTTGTGATGGGGAGGCTGGAATGCTTAACGTTTCTTTGATCATGTCCATAACTCACTCGTCCATACTTATTAGTAGCCATTTCATATCTCCACAGACAATGTCACTTGTGGCATCTGTGGGAGGCATGGTTAAATAGACACCTCTGGCTGACTTGTAATCTCTCTCAAACTTGTGTTGCTGGGATCTAAATAGTTCAGCTTCATTAATCCTCCTTCGTGCCGCCAGTCTATGGAATGCAATATGCTGAATTCTATACAGAGCAAACACAGAAACACACACATACATTATCACAATACAAACAGAAATAGGCACTGGAACCACCACCATCCACTGGGACATTGTGTGTGACAGCGCCATCTATAGGTTGTAGATCAAGCAAAGTCTAGCACTGGCCAAATAAACAAGGTTTAAGTTTATGTGGGCCGCAAAAAAAAAACAACTTAAATTTTCATAGAAACATAGGTTTATTTTGAAAAGCACAGTATAAAAAAAAAAAACAGCATCCCCCTCTACAGGGCTACAGCACCCCCCGCTACTAATCCCAACCCCCCCTCTACTAAATTCCAGTTCCCCCCCTCCCCCCATATACTAAATCCCAGTCCTCCCCTATACTAAATCCCAGTATTGTGCTATGTGGTTGCTTGTACAATTCTTCATATGATTATGTGTAATGTATAAGGTTGAGTGTGTCACCATAAGTCGAATGTAAAGTTAATGGGACTTGTCATGGGTGGAAATAAAATACTGTGAGGTAGTTCCATTTGGAATTTTGTGTTCTGTCTGGTTCTTTTAGGGATTCCAGTAGCATATTTTTGGGACCTACTTTCTGGCTACACTGTTCCTTTTTACCGGGGATCTTTTAGCAAAAATTCAGGCCTGTGAGCCACAGGTGCCCGAATAAAGGCAGTATTTAGAGGCAGCACACGAAGAGGGATCAATACCTTCCTAGAAGAAGGAGGACAGGGAGAGAGGTCCATACCTGCCTGAAAGGAGGAGGACAGGCAGAGAGAGATCCATACTTGCCTGGAAGGAGGAGGACAGGCAGAGAGGTCCATACCTGCCTGGAAGGAGGAGGACAGGCAGAGAGGTCCATACCTGCCTGGAAGGAGGAGGACAGGCAGAGAGAGATCCATACTTGCCTAGAAGGAGGAGGACAGGCAGAGAGGTCCATACCTGCCTGAAAGGAGGACAGGCAGAGAGAGATCCATACTTGACTGGAAGGAGGAGGACAGGCAGAGAGGTCCATACCTGCCTGGAAGGAGGAGGACAGGCAGAGAGGTCCATACCTGCCTGGAAGGAGGACAGGCAGAGAGAGATCCATACTTGACTGGAAGGAGGAGGACAGGCAGAGAGGTCCATACCTGCTTGGAAGGAGGACAGGCAGAGAGGTCCATACCTGCCTGGGAGGAGGAGGACAGGTAGAGGGGTTGATATCTTCCTGGGAGTAGGAGGACATGCAAGGGTATCAATACTTGTCTGAAAGGTAATGGTCCCTCGTAACAGAGGAGAAGGAAGGACCACATAGCGGCACAGGTCTGGATCTAAAGTTGGGGACCAGTCCCCCCGCTGCTCCCGTCACACACAGTGTGTTTACACTCAGAGTACAGACATTATGGTTTGAGAAAGACTCATTGGAAGTCAAAATGTTCCTTTTTCATTTCAAAAAAATCCTGCTTCGGAAACCATTGAGTGTCCGGACTGTTTGTTTTTATAATTGGGATTTGAGGTAATGCCACGTTGGTTTGAGAGGCACCTTGGGACAAATCAGGCATAATCCACATGAAACTCCTGAATTTTGTTTAATTACTTGGAATACAGACATTCTTCAGTTGCATAATAATTGACCTCCTATTTGATATTTGACTAAGCTCTGAGTTTAGGGTTATTACTCTGCTAAAGAGCAAACTTCTGCCCCAATGTCTCGTGTCTTACAGACTGAAATGTCCTGTATTTGGCTGCATCCATTGCAGTCGGTTTCTATCCTTCTGTATGAAACATATCATGAAAGATACAGTATCCTCTTCAGATTGAAAGCTTTCTCAGAAATTGCCATCCTGAGTACTTTCCTCCTTATTTTGCTCGGCATTATATGTAGTAATATCAATCTAAGAAAATAATCTAAGAAAATAGCACTTACTTGATATACAAGGATTTATACAACTATATATTTTCTCTTACCATTAGAAGTCATATTTGGACGTTTTTCAATTATATATATTTTTTAACACAACCTTTCGGAGAGCACGGTGGAATGATTGTAGATGGTGTTGTATAGCGTGAGATGTTACTGATGGCAAACATTAAAAAGCTGCCATGCTGGGCCATGGTAATAATAGGACAATCCACCTGCTATCACCCTCCTCTGGCTCCGTGGCTGTGGAATGAGACTGGGAAATGTGCTACACCGAGGATACAGATTAAAGGGAAGAATATATCTCAGCAGGGTTTATAAAGAAAGAAGGATGATGGGCTTGCGTTGAGTAAATTACCCAGCAGGCCTCTCCTCTCTTGCATGCCATATGCAAGAGAATGCAGTGCTAGAGGCAGGGGAAGCATCTGCTAAGCTCAAAACTGTGTTCCTGCTGTGCAAGAGGGAGGGGGGCTCCTGTTTCTATTGAAAAAGAATGTTCTGCCTTGTATAATGATACCAAGTATGTACAATCTATTGCACCTAATGACTATAAAGCTACAGAAGTTGGGAGCACATTCACTAAATTCTGATTAGACCCAATAATTATCCCCCTGAGTATCTTTTTTATATAATGAACCAAGAAATGCATCACAGTCCCACAGCCTTGTGGATTCGTAAGTCTATTAGGCAGACTTTCTAACCGAGGGATACCTGGTTTTTGGCCCTTCAGTAGCATCCAACATCCCTGTAGGCCATTGGAACCTATTGTCTGTTGACTTTTGTTATTGATGTTTTGAAATCTTGTATAATTCGAGATTTAAAAAAAAAAAAAATACTTGTGTGCCAATATCAGTCAAGGACCCAAAAAATTCTGTAAAGTGGATTAATAATAATTGTTAAATCCAACCCATCCTGGATATTCCGGTAAAAGGGGTGTCCTGGATAGGTGCAAGTTTTTGAAAAACAAAGGAGAGAGCATGTATAATGTATCGAGTCATGTGCAGTAGTGGCATATACCGTTTTGGGACTCCTCTAGTTCCATTTTAGTTGTTTTTCTTCTAAGGAATCCCACATCTGAGAAAAGTCACCAAAAGAAGGCTGTTCTACCTCTTCTGCAAAGCTTTGTGTATGGAAACCCTCTAAAGGCTCTAAAACCGCGTGATATTACTGATGTCCTCCTCTCGGACTCCTCACATTCTCTCCAAACGCCTGTCCTGTTTTTGTACCTCGCAATGATGATAGGTTGGCTGTGAAATTAAATAACCTAAAACCATAAAACACTCAGAATCTCCATATAGGTTTTTAAATATTTACAAACTATCTGTTGCCAATGCTCTGTGCATGCTGAAAACAGACTTAATTTTTGCACAGAATTGAAATTTGGCAACAGAGCCCCCAGCACAAAATTGCAAATATCCCTGGATGTGCGGTGTTCCAAGCAGAAACGGCACATACAGACTCCTAAAACCATAACCACTTCTAAAAGCAGAAGTGGTCATTGTGGTTTGAGCCACCCTTGAACATGACTTTAGTTGACTTTCAAGAATTTATTGACCAAGCTGTGAGACGTAGCGAGTTGGCCATGGATTTGACACACTTAATATAAAATAGCCAAGTGGGAGAAATAATGGCTCATTAATCTGGGGTGCTGTCCTACCACAACACGTCAAGTGAGATTGTTCTGGACAACAGATCAATAAAAACATTTTTTTTTTTCCTTGAAAACAATTGAAAACTGACGGCAAATCAGAGTGTACTGTGCTGGGTGATGGAGCATCTGTCTGCATATATGATCTTAACAACATGGGGGAGAGGGGGGAGGCAGCCTGGATCTGGTGAATGAATAAACTGTATCTCCAGGGAGCTTCTAGGTAATCTGGCTTAATGTTACCGAATCGCTAATAGAAGCTGACACATTGCTATGTGAGATATCTCCTGCAGCTCAATTAACTAATTATCTTTTTAGACTCATTTTCTCTCGAATGAAAAATAATAACAGAGCAGTTCCATTTTCTTAGCTTCTTTTTTTTTTTTATTTATAGGCTTAATTTTGTTGTTGATGATGTTTTGTGTCAGTTAAACTGCTCTGATTGCATAAAACGATTATTGCATTATGTTGCTGTTCACTTCATTAGACAAAAAAAAAAATTGCAATATTATACTTCTCATTCTGTTCTGTACGTAAATGTTAATACCCATAACTCCCAAATTATTAGGGCAGTTGGCAAATTCACATACTGTTGCTGATTGATGATTTTCACACCTCTCGATATAGTGGCCTCTGCAGGTACATGTGCTCTCATATTCGTGTAAGTTTTACTTCCTGAAAGAACTTTAGCAGGATTCAAATGAACTCAGTACAATTAAAGTTACTAGAACAAACTTATACTACAAATAAACTACAACAAACAACAACAGTCAGAGAATTGTGGGAAAAGCGAGTAAAATAGGGACAGATTGTACGTACTTCTATCATACACTTTTTTTAAGCTTTTTATAGCATCCCCTTCTGTCAAGTCTGTCAAACACACTCTAGCTTTATAATGGTTGATGTTGCTACTCAGTTGATTTGTTCACCCAATGGAGCTTCAAGAGGTATCTGTCCAGTCTGTTAGTTTTTAAAAATTTGATATCGGCCAAAGTCACGTGATATCGGACAAAGTCACATGATATCGGAGATAGTTAGAAGATGTTATTGAATGGTTGCTGATGCAGGATTATAATGCAGGGCCAAGTGTTTAATTATGTGAATTTGTACACTAGTTTATGGACTGCCCAACTAGCATTCATGTAAATTGGGGTTTCACCACACCCCGGTATGGTGAATATTCCAAGTCTCAATCAAAAAACATCTCAGTGGGTTTCGAGTGGTAATTGCAGTTCATGGAACTCCGGACAGTTGCAAAAATATTTTTAAGAATTTGAGTTCTGCCCTCATACAGGTTGCCTGCAATTGAAGAAGGTACACAAAAATCACAGCACGACACATACGTTTTTACCTTGTCAAAACCTGCCTCTCTTCACACGTTAAGTCACACACAAAAAAATTAAAAATAGAAAATTGTTGTAACGTGTAGGTCACCGGCACCTTCACAAGAACTTGAGATTTCGTGACTCAACAAACAAAGAAATACGGAAAAGACAACCCAGATCATGGAATGAAAGCTAGAAGTTACAGAATCCAAAAATCCATGTAGGCTATAAGTCTAGTAAATTCTAGGATTTTCCAAGATGCAATCTGCCAACAAAAAGATTACCCTGAGACTTATTTGGTAGCTTAATAACCAAGGTACAAATACTTTCGTCCTGGGATTCACTAATGCACAACTCCCAAAAATAAATGACGCATAGGGATTACTCCACTAAACGCAGAATTGCTAGTTATAGGCCAAAATAGTCAGATTAGAATGGATTAGATTAAATTAGAATTTTCTAATCCTGCAATTTCTCCAGCTTGGTTATTTAGGTTTACACTTTGCAGATTCCTTGTTGACTCCCTAAAATTCTCAGTTTAGTGAATAATCCTCACTGTTATAAAATAATAATAGTGAGATATGGGTCCCAAAAAGGGATGTTCTCTCCAAACTTAAACATCTAGATATACTGGACGGGAAGAAATAGTAAATATGGGTTTAAGCTTTCCTGCAAATTATCAACAATGGGCTTATAATTCAAGAAAGAACAAACTTTCTTATTGGGGATGTGTTTCCCAGCCGGAATGAGCATTAAAATCCTTCTAAAAGCATCTTGTGTGAGACCCTCCCAACGCTTGGTAAGTTAATATAGGTGTTCCTGCATTTTACATAATGAAAAACGAGGTTTTGCAAACCCCAGGTCCGTCTAAAGTGTAAAAACAGCAGGAAATCTGGAGTGAGATTTGCTGCCTGGAATGAAATAAAATCATCATATTCTGCAATAACAATAAACAGGCACTTTTTATTAAATTTGTGAAGACAAACAAAATTTACTTTTTTTGGGTAAGTGGGGGAAAAGACATAAAATAACAAAGGAGATTGTAGTTATGATTAATTGTTATTATTTTATTTATAACGGGCCAACATACTCTGAAGTGTAGAGTGGTTAAATAAAATATTCACATAAATAATTATCCCTGATCCGTAGAGTTTACAGTCTAGAGAGGTTGGAGAACATTTGTCTATCTGTTTAATTAATCATTACATACAAAAATCTGCTTAGACCGGAGATGACTAGTCTTGAAGGCTAAATGCTGATTGGGTATCATAATGTAAGGAATATAAAGGGCCACTCATTGGCTAAGAGCATCCGCTAATCTCAGGCAATGACTGCCATTCTGTACATAGAACTATGCACAGAATTGACGTTAGTCAGCCCGTAACTCTAGTAACAGGTTGGTTGATGACGCCCCAGTGTTGCTCCAGGAGGTGGAGCTAAACTCCATGTGTGGAGCTTTTCATAGTGAATGGCTGCATGTGCAGCCTCTAGGCACCATGACCACTTGAAATCACTGAAGTGGTCATGGTGCTTGGAGTAAGCTTTTAAATAAACTAGATCTGTACTTATGGTAACATTGTTGTACAAGGGCAGAGGATTCAGATAGTCTTTGTGAATATGAGTACGGAAGGGTATGTAAAATCCGCCATGAAGGTACTAGAACTTCCTAGCTCCTAGACCTAAAATTCAACTAAGAATTTTAAACCATATGAACATTGACCAGTGATTCCAAGGAATATGTAGAAAATGTATCTATTTCCCATTTCAATTTCTTCTCTTATACTTCTGAAGCCATACTGGTTCTATGACTTCCAAAGTTTCCTCCGTAAGTCATAAGATTCCTTGATTTATAGTTTAGATACCAAATCTTCAATTATTTCTCCGGTTTCCATAACTTAGACACAGGTAGAGATTTGGATATCTATGTTTCTGCTTATTTCTTTAGCATTACACAATGTATTATTATTATTAATTTGATTTATATCCATATAAACATCTAACATGCAATAGACCTTTCTATTTTCCCTTCATAACATCTTTGATATCATTCATGAATATATTACGAAAAGGAGATTACATGACCTATTACTGGTGAAAACCCAGTGTACCCCACATATGTAGCATGTGTGTTTCTTTTTATAGGTCACTGATCTCTCCAGTCTTTTGCTAATTATACAGTCAGTACATCGCACTGTTCTCACCGATCAGGTGCAAAGGGTTCATGTCCCACCCTCCTCCCCCAAAACTGTCCTGAATTCTAGAAAAGGCCCTATCCTAATTATTCTGCACTTGTTTTGTGCACCAGGAGCCTATTATTTACAAGAATCCACTTCACCATTAAATGACATGCTGCAACACGGCAACTTGTTCCAAGTGTCTCCCCTCCAATTTGAATCGAGCTGGACATTGAAATAAATACAATCAATCATTGGTCCACACATAGTCCACTTTTTCCATCTCACGCTACTTGAGTTCCATCAAGTAAATATGTTTGCTACTTGAAGAAATTGTGCCTACTCGAAAATGTGCATTAAAAAAAATATCTCTGTGTATCAACATGGATTTTAGAAGACCTCAATAAGAAGGAATGTTGTGTTCGTCAGAATGAATGAGCGAAATCCGCAAAGAGTCTCTCGCTAATGCAGTCCAGTTCCAGAAGCCATTTGTAAGTGGTGTTTACCAGTCACTCACCCGCCAATTAAACCTTAAAGGAGAACGAAGCAATGCAATTCTGTAGAAACATATAGTGTGATTAAATTTTTTCATGCGCCTGCTGAGGAGAGTTGAGATCCCACACAGAACTAATAAGACTGTTGCAAATCTTAGGCTAAAATAGTCACTTAGGAAAAAAAATTCGAATGATTCAAATTCTGCTATTTTGTCTGAAAATTTGAGGTTCCTTGATCTTGATCTTTACAAAAATCTGCTTATTTTTCTCTTGTGAGGCATAGGTACTGATGTTTGAGAGGGGGAGAAAGGAGCAAGGGATAAACCAGAAAATGTTGGGGATATGCGGGATAGTGCTTAAGGATTGAGTATTATGAGATATACACAGGTAACGTTTAAAAATAACTGAACAGTTGATCTGAGCAGGTTGGTTTTTCACATACGGAGGAATGGTTTTTAGAAAGGCCAGTTTGTCCTATTGATTGTCAAAAGATATATCTCATGGACCAAATTGTCTTTTTGTCCTTGGGATACCGATACTAGGAAAAAGCTGAAGAAACTTGACCGGACTTATAATTATAACATTTGTAATAGTATAGTTCATTGAATGCCCATACACCCAGAAATCATTCGTGTGGAAGCGGGCATAATAGGTTCTAAATATTCCATCCACACCACCACAGGTTTGTGTCTCTTAAGGTATCCCCTAGTTCTAGTAACTGTGAACAAGAATTGCAAGAATTCAAGCTGTTGCTTGTTTTCAATTTGCAGTTTGGAGTCTCAAAACGTAAATTTTTGGGCTTTAAAATGTAAAGTGGAAAACGTTCTTTGGTTTTATTTAGAGAACATTCTACACTCCTGGAAAACATAGGTTATTGGTGTGAGAAAAACTTGAAGAGTCGGGTCTCAAGTAGGACTGTTGCCAAAACAAAATGGTGACACCCCAAAATGTATGCTTGATAGTATGATGTATGTTTGGGTTCTAAGATTTTAGTATTTTATCACAACTTACTTTGCTGTATATTTACTTTCAAAATAAACTTGCCTATCACTTTTTGTTATCGTACATAGTTAAAGTGGCCTAATTGGTCCAAATCAAGCCATTATCTTCTCTTGGGAAACTGTCTCTGAGGTCCTTCAACTTTCTCATGTGCTGCGGGTGAGATAAAAGTAAAGGAAATATTTTGGATATGTAGTAGTGAGTAAGAAGTTATGTAATTTTTGAACCAGCTATTTTTGCTGATGGACGCTTCCAAGAGTTAATGAGTGAAAGTTGCACGTCTACACCAAAGGTGTTGAGAGAATGCTCGACACAAGGTTTGCAGCCCCTCGAGCTGCCGCAAAGGGTTAAATCTAAAGATTTGTAGTCTCACTATAGTGATGATCCATTTGTAATATTTTCTATTGGTGTAAGAGGTAAAGTCGTTTAAAATGGCCCACACACAACAGCATCCAAGGCCTTTCTTAATAATAAGACCTTTTTTTTTCCTTTTACATGAAAGGATTTAAATAGAAACCAGTGTTCTACGCACAATGCTTTCCTGACCCCTTCGTGACCTGCTCGTGAAAACTAGAGTTCACAGCCCCAGCCTTGAACCCCTCTCTGTGTTTTCAACTGGCCTGTAGATTTCCTGGGGTCACCCTGCCATAGCTCCATTAACGAGAGGCATGCAATGGGGATCATTTGCCAAAAATGACATCCTGGGAAAATCGTGATGAATTTATGAATTGGAGAGGCTAGCTTAAGGGGGGGGGAGACGTTCTCGTGAAGAGCAGGATGGAAATGGACTGCGATGTGTGCAGAAAACAACAGAAAAATCTGCTGATTATTCTCTGTGTGTTAAATCGCAGTAGTACTTAGCAACGCAGCCTTCATTAAGTGATCACAGCCTACCACTAAAAACTACAGGTTTACAGACTACAGTCAAGCATGGCCACATCAAGGGGATTGTAAATACTTTTTTTTTTTTCTAAGAATAAGACCATCTATTAATAGCAAGATGCCTGTAAGGGTAAAACTGTTTGATTTTGATTTTCCAAAACAGCATGTCTGCACTAATATGAAATTTCACAAAACGTTTGCTATAGAACGATACATCATGCGAAGTAAAAACACCGCAGATAAACTTCAAACAGGGTTTTCTGAATAAATGAAACTACATTTAAAAAAAAAAAAAGTATTAGATATTTGTTACAAGTAATATATATTTAATGGTCTAGTTACGCCAATATTTTCCTGTTTCCATTTGTTATAATTTCTATAGATCATTTTCCATACGTTTTATTTTATATATTTATTTTTTAATATATTGCCATCATGTTCAAATTACTGATGTTATCAGTCGTACATTTCCTTTCTTTATTTCCACATTGAATATACGGCTATCTCACTGTGGTTTATTCAGAGAATGGAGAATTCTACAACTCTTTATTTTTCATTTTTTGTCCTCATATTTTTCCAAACCGCTACTTTGTCAATCCTTCAAAATGTATGATTTAGTGAATAAACCCCCATGCTTATAATGACCATTTTCAATTAGTTTACACTACTAACACATCTATCACATTTTTATGTTTAATGGTTTCTGTTTTGTTTTGTTTTTTATTAATTAACACAAAAATTTTTACAAATATATGTTGTTTTCTCCGCTTTAGAGCTGTCATTCTAATTCTGACAGTGCTGATTATATGAGCAACTTTATTACCCTTTATCGTTGAGTCTAATGGCAGGTGAAGTGCTGTCACTATATTAATAAATGAATCAATTTAATTTTATCATTCATTTTACTGCAGTTTTATCTTGTTAGTGCGATTTAAGTTTGGCACGCTGCAATGCCCTTGGCTGGCTGCTAAAGGAATACTTGATAAATTATTTTATGCTCTTGTCCGATATAATCCCAATGACCAAATGATTTGTCGCCAGTCTTTGATGTACTGAGAGCTCATCGCGGCTGCGTTACAACTTTTACGAAAACAAAACCTCTTGCCCAATGAGATCGTTTTGACAAAACAGCCGTTTATAAAGGATTTCCTGCTTGAACATTGGTGTGTACTTTAACAACAGCCTTGATCACTTTATATTAAAACCAGTGAATGTGGAGATTTGCAATTGCATCACTCTGGCAAATAGAAAATCCTCTTGAATTGCGGCATTAATCGCCCTGTTATTTTAATATCAGTAATTAGGGCATGGATTAATTAGCATAATATATCTAGAACATTTGGAAATCTGTTATCTGTTAAAATAATATGCAGAACAGAAAGCACCAAAATATCGTGCTTGAAATGTTGCCGTGTTAATTCAAGGCGGTATCATGGTAGCGATTCTCCACAAGATTTGCGCAGAGGTTAGGAGTGAGTTGTTCTTGTTGGGATTTGGAACTTAGAACAATGGAAAATGTAACTAAAAACTGTGAATCATTGGGCCATTAATCCATTGAGAGACGTTATTCACTGTTCAAATTGAACAGCATTGACATTGATAGGCCAGAAATATACTTTCTTCATCACCAAATTGGCTGTATAGGGGCAGTTTCTGGGTGCTGCAGAGAAAACCAGAGACAAACCTACTTTTTGACAACCAAATCTCAGAGTGTATATTTAAAAAGCAGGATGGTGCCCAATGAATCTTGATAGCTTAATTAGAATTACAATGAGCTGTAGTTGTTATAGTGCTTAGAGTGCCCCTTAAATTGAAATGGACAAAGTAGTCACTAGAACAACTTTAGCTCAATGAAGCTGTTTTGAAGTATAGATCATGCCCCTGCAGTCTCACTGCTCAATTATTTGCCATTTAGGACTTAAATCATTTTTGTTTCTATCCATGAAGCCCTAGCCACGCATCTTCTGGCTGTTACTGACACAGCCTGCATTAAATAAAATGGTTCAATCTGATGTTGACTTACTTTAGAGGTTTTGATCTCCTGCTCTGTAAATTGAACCTAAATCACACACAGGAGGCTCCTGCAAAGTGTATAAGGCAATTAACAGAGTCCTGCCTCATCTGTGTGATTTAGGTTCAATTTACAGATAAGTAATTCTAAATTAGACAGACTGTACAATGAAGGAAGTTTATACATTAGATCTCTCTTTATAGGAAGTGTTTAGGAAGGCTATGTAAGTCACATGCAGGGAGGTGTGGCTTGGGCTGCATAAACAAAGTGATTTAACTCCTAAATAACAGAGAATTGAGCATTAAAACTGTAGGGGCATGATCTATACACCAAAACTGCCCCATTAAGAATTCATTGAGGTTTATTATTAGTACTTGTTGTACCAAAACTTGATAATACATCCACTTTTATAAAATCTTTTAGTTTTGTTACTAAGCTAATAGAAAAGGTTGTGAAAGACTTCTTTATACTATATACTATATTAAAATGCAAACTATATTAAAATAAATTAACCAGGACGCCCTTGATAAATCGTTATTCTTTTACGCTGAACTATTTAATTAATAAGTTAAAGTCATTGTTAGTCATGGCAAAATAGAGGACGCACAACCCTATTGTAGCAGAAAAGGAGCTAATTATCATAGTAATCAGCTAATCTCCTATAAATTCTGTTTATTTGGATTCGGCTTTTTAGCAGCAATTTACAAAGAGCTGATTAATTAGCCGTGATTTACGATTGTTTTTTTAAAGAGTTCATTTTAGTTGAATAATACGTTGAAAAAAACCGAACAGAGAATGGAAATTTCAGAGAAATTTCAGAGAATTAAATCTTTATGTCTCTGTACAGTTAAGGAAAGAAAACAAGAAGAAAAAAAAAAAACAGGAGACAGGACCCAGTTTACATGAAATAAATATGAATAAAATTAGGTCATACTTAACCCAGTTGCCAGGACTCTGATTAAATGAACTGCATAAATATGTGTTTACCATACTAAAAAAATTAGCCCTTCCAAAACATTTTCCAGGGTTGCTAGGCAACCACACGGAGAATGCATCAGTTGCGGAGACGTTTTCTGCCAGAAGTACCATTAATATACATATTCATGGTACATCAGTCAGTATAAAAATGTACAGATAAACTGTGTATGATTAAATATAAAGCTAGATTTGCTATGAAAACAATATTGCAAATGAAAGGGGCTATACTCCAGTGGAAAGGGGCACTTTCAAAGCTAGTATTTAAGGGGAATTATTAAAAAACTATAAATATTTGTCATTTTGGAATATGTTTCAATACATAATGTATCGTAAAATAAAAGGCAACCCCCTCCCTGCCCCAACAAAATAGCGCTTCGATTCGGAATACAGTACTTAAGCCGCGCCACAATACCTCATAAATTGACGTTTATTTTTTTTCTATAGGCTCATTTAATGCAATGAAATTTTAGCAAGCGAGTTTTCTGGTACATTTAAAGATAATCCGTCTTCCGTTATGATCTCTAAATAACCCATTCGTTTGCAACAAGGCCGATACATCATTTTAAATGATAAGCGCTTTTAAACATATGGTCAGTCTGTTTGATGTACCGCACTGACATTTCAAAAGATGGATTTAAAGCAAGCCTGTCACCTGGACCAAAAAAAAAATTAAAAATCTACATTATTCTTTCTGCATAGAAAAAAAGTTGTGTTTTTTTTTGTATTTCTTAAAACATATTAATAGTTTGTGAATAAAAAGGTTTTTTTTTTGTTTTTTTTTAATATGGATGCTTTTATGAGACCTGTCTCTAGTGTTTAGAAAATTTTTCACGTTGTGCCCCTGAATACCTTTTCTTGATTGGCTTCTTGGTTTGTAATTTTTGGAAGTATTGTAACTTGCTTTGCATCTCCATCATTACTGTATCCAAGCACATTTTACTGAATTAAATTGCTCTACGGGATCATCGATCTCATACGAAAGAAATTAGATTGCGTCTGATACATAATGGCCGATTTGTGAGTCTTTCTGCAGTCGTATTTCTGCCTGGAAAGGGATATTTATCCTTCAAAATACAGCAAAGAAAGATACAATCTAATAAAGTTATATATCTTACTAGTACACAAGAAAGATGGTTTCTAAATATACACTATACACTATAAGGACGTCAGTTTCTGAATGGCATCATGGTACTAGAATGGCGCTGATGAGCCAATTCAGACCTACTGGTCTCTATTAGGACAAAGCTCCAACTTGGTCCAAGCCGTTTGCAGGGCCTCGTGGAGGATCTTGGCAATTGTACTAGGCACAACCTGAGGCTCTGTGGCATACCAGAACTAGAAGACACCCCAGAGCATCTTTAAGACATTGTCCTAAGAGGCAGCTAGGACACAATCCACAGGCAGATATAGATTTTATGTAAGCACATACGGCCTTGTGCCCACGAGGCCCACTTGACTCACCACCTAGAGTTACAATCTGTTACCTCTACCGTTATGATCACAAAAAAGACGTACTTCGGAGGGCTAGAGACAGAGGGGACATTGCATATCAACAGACCACCTTACAGCTGTTCGCTGAACTGAGCCCAGCCACACTAGCATACATTGAGCCCTGGAGCCCTTGATGAGGGCATTGCAGTCACAAAAAAATAAGATACCATTGGCAAATGCCTACAGGCCTCCTAGTGTTCAAGCCGATGGGGCCACAGCTGTTCCGTACACATGTGGACTTCATGGACTGCAGCACCAGCCTGCAATTGCCAACCATTAGCATGAAATGGTCCATGGGCATCGGGCCAATCAGACATAAAAGGGCATCACAGGACACTTTGGATGGCTGCTGGTGAGGCCGTTGGTAATGAGTGGGCCATGCCAGGGATTTCCTGCTAGAACATCTGAGACAGGAAACATGACGGATTGCAGGAGGTGGCCGGCCCAACCAGGACTTGCTACAGTTGCTGCACCCAAACAGACTGTCTCACATTCTCAGACAGTGCAGTAGAACTCACATACCTCAGGCAGGTGCATCACAAGACCAACTGACAGTATGTACATAGGCTATCATTGGCATTGACTGTATTAGTTTGGGGATGAAAATCAGGGGAATATTATGTTAGTTCAAATTTATGTTTTATATTGTTATATTACATTCCAATCTGTTTCATCATAATATACTGGGTAGGGCCTCCATTGGGAGGTTAATCAGTAACTACCTCTCTTACCACATGTTCAAATGAGGCAGGGTTCTGGCTGGGCTTTGTTTGGAGGGGACCAGGGTGGACAGTGGAGGGGGAACCCTATAGGGATTGAAACTATAACCAAATCTCTCTACCTTGCCCTTCACTCTACTTCTGTTTCTGACTCTAGCTCTCTATCGTAGCTGGTCCAGCTCCCTCACAATCCCACTGGTTGGTCCGGCCTCTCTCTTCCTACGGGCCTGCTTCCGGGACTCTGTTGTCTATCTTGTAGCTGTTCGTTCCCTTGCTGTCCCCCTGTTCCCCCCCCCCACTCACCCACACTTATCCCCCACTCTTTTATGCCACAGTCCCATCACATTCTCTTGCCACTTTCCACTTCCATCTACAATCCGTCCACTGCTGCCTAATCTTGACGTTAGGGGATGAGACCCAAAGAACCCACTGGAGCCCATAATGTAGCACTGTGATCAGGCCCATAGATGCGGCTAAAACACCACAGGGGATCTTGCCACACTCTGCTTCTCCAGCTGTCCGCAGTACACTAAACCTAATATTGTATGCACCTTGCAGGAAATTACATAAATAATCTAGATACTATAAATTTAGCCAGTGGTACAGCGAATTGGACTCAACCAACCCAGACAGTTGACGCCACACCACATGTTGTGGAGGCAGGGGAGTCTTATCTTCCACTGACTCTGCCGGATGAACTCCAAAACCCGGTGATCTGGGTCGAGATATCCAGAGGATATAGGCGCTCTGCTTGCAAGGGGTAGATTTTTATGTCTGTCGGCAGCATGTAGTGCGCGCTGACAACAGACATTTTTTATGCACAGAATTGACATAAGTCAGCCCAGAGCAGAGTTCCAGGCTGTCTGAGTCACGTGTGGTGGGGGTTGAGTCCCCGGCACAAAATTAAAAATATATGTGAATATGTGGTTTTGCATTAAACTGTCAGACATATTTCTTGTTATTTAGAACCAAAGGGACAGGTTTTGAATGATACCTCAAAGACTCAAAGTCCTAGTTTGTCAAGGGCAAAACAGATCCTATGTACTTTGCATTTAAGGAAAATATATCAGACTCTAGGACACCCTTTCGTTACACATAAAGTGATTTTTCCAACGCAGAAGGAAACTTTGTGACCGTCCCACCCGACAAATAGAGTTTGGCACCACAGCATTTACTCTCTAGAGTATCTTTCAGTGTGAGAGCTTATCCAGCCAACTTCTCAACTGCTTTCATTTCACACTGATCAATACAGATTCATCCCACAGGGTCTGACACCTCTCTAGCACTTGGAGGGTTCTTGCATTTAAATTAAGGAACTTCAAAGAGGATGGCGTAATGCAAAATCCATTCAGTTTATTATGTAGGACAAAGAAAAAGCATTGTTATCCATTTGTTTAAGTTAGAAAGAAAAATAGGTCAGTATTTTCTGCAGGGAACTAATATCGTTAACCAGCTCGCTGCCACCAGTAAATCTGAAGAATTGATCAAAGATGGGGTATTGTATGCTCAATAGCAACATAGAGCAGGCAGGTCACATGAAAACATAAGCAGTTTTGAAGTCGTAGATCCTTCGACATCAGACCTGTGTCACAAGATTTGAAAAGATCTGTTAGGGAGAATAGAAAAAAAAAGAGTTAAGGGAAAAAAAAATATTTTTTTTGCAATAACTCCTTTTGTTCCACTTTCCTTAGTGATGTCTTTCCCGTAACAGGGTCAGAATTCAGCACTGCATTCCTCGGACGTTTCATATGACATTCCTGTGGTATTGCAAAGATAATAAACAGATATTAAACTGAACACTCAGACCTGATAATAAACAAGCTGAGTGCTTTAAGCTAGCTCTCAGCCTATCAATTTATCAATCCATCTATTTATCCCTCCTTCAATCCATCCATCCAACGATTCATCCCTCCTTCAATCCATCCAATCATTTCTCCTTCCAACCATCCATGCATCTATTCATCTCTCCATCCATCCAACCATAACCTTTACTTCATTTGGTAAGTGTTTGCAAGGCTCCTGCGTTTGGCAGGAGATTCCCAATTTTCGGGTCCTGTCCTTCCTTCTTGATTTAGTTACCTGATCTGTGGAGCACATCATTAGACGCGCATGCTCTTTGCAGCAGGCACTAGGATCATGCACAGAGGCATTCAGCTGCCCTCTCTGCACAGTCCTTTACGGTGGGTGCAGGCAACGAGGCTGTCTGTTATCCTGGTGTGCTTGATGCCAGGCTCACACTCCCCTTCAGCGGGCAGGCATGCTCACTTCCCGGGATAGTCTGCCCATTATCAGTGTTACCAGTGACGCAAGTTGCATCACTGGTGATGCCCCCATTGAAGGCTCGCCCTCCCATCCCGTTTCCATTTCTCCCAGCGTTGTCAGGTATGTGTGTGTAATATTTTATGATGTTGATATCAAAGCATTTATTGTAGGAACTTTGCTACTCTTCGCAAGTGGAAGGGTCATGTTTCTAGGAAGTGGGGGGTATCGATCCCGCAGATATTTATGTGCCAGGGGTGAGTTGGAAAAGATTGACCCTCTCCAGTCTGGATGATCGATGATGAATTAGTTAAGTTATAGTCACCAATAGTTGGGTGTAAGTTCACCATAATTTAGTGGTGGGATAAATGGACGAGCAGTATGCAATATAAACGAATGTTCTACAACAGACCAAAAAATCCACCTGTAGGTTTTTGTTTGTTTTTGTGGTTTTTTTTTCAGATGTGATTATTCTTATAGATAACATAAGTTAGTTAGTGAATTTTTGTCTTCACTAGCTTGTTTGTATTATTATTTTTCACAATGTAATTTATATTAAATCTAGTTCATCTCTTGGTAGTTCCATTCCTTTTGTATGTGAATGGAACTGCTGCCTAAGCTAACAGCAGCTGTATTGTGGCTTCTGCTATCAGCTTACTGCGAGCTCCAATCACAGCGCATGCACGATGAAAATAACGCAATAATCTGCGAGGCAGCCAGTTATAGGACGTGGAGATTTCAAACACAAGTTCTCGCTGGAAGGTGAAACCTACATTATTTATACACATGTTTATCAAGAAATAAAATAATGCAATTTTAACAAATAAATTTTAAAAAAATACACATTTTAATATTAAATAAAATTAAATTTAAACATTCAATCTGATTAATTTATTATTTATTTTATTGTAAGTGAACACTCTATTTACATACATGCTACACTGTCTAGCCATTCCACTAGTTTATAATAAAGACAAATATTTATAGCTTTGAGAAACTTAGTGTTTATTATGTTACATGTTGTGTTTTCATGATAAACCATTTGAAGACAGGCAAACTCTTGTAACATATTCTTTCACTGAAGTCCTCATTTCAGCATTAAATATCCTGCTTTTTAATCATATATAACTTAATAGAGCGTGCCTGCTACTAAAGGGGTAGGACATTTCACTATTTAAAAGAAAACTTTATACTAAAAAAATGAATTTTTGATGCATCTATTTAAGACGTTTGAAAAAAAAAATCTGCATTTACTAAAGTTTTTAAGTAATATTCCAAACTCTAAAACCTCACCTTTTCTTAGCTACAGAACTGGCGTAGCCAAATTACCACTAAGGCGGCATAGGCAGCGCCCAGGGCCTGTGTCCAGGCCCTCTCTGAGATCTCCCTGCTTAACCTAGTGCTCCTCACCTGCTCAAGGGAGCGTCGTGGTTTCTATCGGATGAAGATCACTTTAAGAGCTACCTTCAAGTCTTAAATATATAGCAATTCTTAATGAATGAGAGCACCGCAGCCAGCTTTTAAAGTAATCTGCAAGTAATGTTGGTGCAGACCGCAAAGCTCCCCCCCAACATACTTCCAGAAATCCTGCTCGCAGCATGCCCCCACTGGGCTACCAGGTTACACCGCCTCCTGCCAAAAGTGTGGAGATGGGGGACAAATTAAGACCTTCACCAACACATTCAGACTCTACACACACAACACTCAGTCACACTCATACTCCCCTATAAACACAACAATCAGACTCCTCCACACATAAAATGCACCCGCTTCCCACACAACACTCATCCAGCACATACATGCACACTCAGCCTGTTCCCACATACAGCTCTCGGTCTACTCCATACACACATCACTCAGCCAGCAGACACATGCACACTCAGCCTGCTCCCCCATACAGCTCTCAGTCTACTCCATACACACAACACTCAACCTCCCCTTTCTTGTGATAAACCTTCCCAAACAGGAAGGGATTGCAGTTAACAGGTAGAATCTAAGACTGGAAAATATTAGAACTTACAGGCAAGGC
This sequence comes from Pelobates cultripes, assembly GCA_933207985.1. Lineage (NCBI taxonomy): Eukaryota > Metazoa > Chordata > Amphibia > Anura > Pelobatidae > Pelobates > Pelobates cultripes. The sequence goes on along the minus strand of OW240920.1, from coordinate 137,007,966 downwards.
CGAAGAACTCAGAGGCGGTGGGAATAGGGCACAAACATGAATACATTTTTAAAAATAAAACATTTATACCCAAAAAGACAGCAGGGAAGAGATCTATAGCACCCTAAATGTTTAAACCAGAAAACATTTTGTTCCTGCAAATAACAAGGTGGCAAGTTTAAAAATCCTTTAAAATGTCATCATGCAATACTGTATATTCCGCTAGACTGTATATATCTTAACTCTGCTACAATAAATCAAAGTGCCACTAGTGACAGTTCTCTCTAACATTTCAAGTAAAATCATGGGTTTTGCGCTGAGGGATTAAGCAGGGAAATGTCAACAGCTTTATCTCACTGCGTGCCGCACATTAACCCATTCTCTCCTAAAAACATACAACATTCGATTATGCCAGGATGTCAATTGACCTTCTACATCTCTGCATAGGAACACTAAATTAAGGCTCCCGGGTCTCCTCTCTTCTCTCAAGCCCTTCAGTGATATTTGTATTCATGGTTGGAGTGAGGGCTCTGGGTACACTACAGGCTTTCAATGCAGGCTGCAATGATATACTTGCTGTAACTGAACTTTATTATATTGATTTATTTTTACATGCTCTTGGCATTTATTTATTTTTTTAAAAGGCTACATTGCCATTGATAGTCTTAGAAATACCGATATTTGTACATTTGTATATTTTACTTTTTTTAAATTAATTTATTTTTTTTGGCACAAATACTGTATTTGGCAAAAATGTCATGATTACTTCTATACAAACATTGCACCTAAAGAAAAAAATATTACAGTGCTCCTTTGGTATTTAAAATGATCTTTAAAGGACCACTATAGGCACCCAGACCACTTCAGCTTAATTAAGTGGTCTGGGTGCCAGGTCCCTCTAGGATTAACCCCTTTTTTTATAAACATAGCAGTTTCAGAGAAACTGCTATGTTTATAAATGGGTTAATCCAGCCTCCAAATCCTCTAGTGGCTGTCTCATTAACAGCCGCTAGAGGTGTTTGCGTGCTTCTCACTGTGAAAATCACAGTGAGAAGATGCCAGCGTCTATAGGAAAGCATTATGAATGCTTTCCTATGAGACCGGCTGAATGCGCGCGCAGCTCCTGCCGCGCATGCTCATTCAGCCGAAGGGGAGGAGAGGAGGCGGAGAGGAGGAGGAGGAGGCACTGGAAAAAAGGTACGTTTTAACCCCTTCCTCTCCCCAGAGCCGGGCGGGAGGGGGACCCTGAGGGTGGGGGCACCCTCAGGGCACTATAGTGCCAGAAAAACGAGTGTGTTTTCCTGGCACTATAGTGGTCCTTTAAGGTCTCTTCATTAATAGATACGCAAATCTACCTGTCCTCAAATAATCTCTTGACTCGTGTCTCTGACTGCCTATCTGTTATTTCCAACTGGATGGCTGCTCACTTCCTTAAACTCAACCTATCCAAAACAGAACTTCTGGTCTTTCCTCCCTTGAGTCTTGCTACTGCTTTGTCTGTCTCCAAGTCAATGGCGCCACCATGACCTCTACCTCCCAGGCTCGCTGCCTAGATGTTCTCTTTGACTCCATCCTCCCCTTCACCCAGTCGATCTCAAAATCACGACGCTTCTATCTCAAAAATATAGTGCTCGTCAACTCCTATTTAACCTCAAATGTGGCTAAGGTGCTGGTCAATGCCGTTGTCCGCTTATCACCTTGACTACTGCAATCCGCTTACATGTTCCCAACTTGCCCCTTTTCAGTCTATATATACAAAATGCGTCAGCGAGGTTTCATTTCCTGTCCGGCCGCACCTTCCATGCCTCTTTTTTCTGTCAGTCCTTAATTTGGCTTCCCGTATAGGGTTCAATTAAAGATTCTGGTACATGCTAACAAGTCTCTACATAATACTGCTCCAACCTACCTATCCTCCCTAATGCACACGTATATCCCATCTAGGTCCCTGGGCTCTGACGAAGACCTACGTCTATCCTCTGTCGGTACTCCCACCTCTGATGCTCACCTCCAAGACTTCTCTAGGGCTGCACCGTTCCTGTGGAACTTCCTTCCTTTCTCCGTTAGACTTTTACCCAGTCTTCATTCCTTCAAAAAATCTTTGAAAACTCACTTCTTCAGGAAAGCGTATCAATAAAACTGGCCTCTGAAAAAGCCTTTAGTAGATACTTTTCTAGCAACTTACTTTTCTACCCCTAACCTTACCTTTTGTGTCACTAAACCCCAACTCCCTCTAGCATGTAAGCTCATAGAGCTCATTAAACTTGGGGTTTATTTTATGAAGACTATTTGATTTGTTAAATTACATCCCCCATATTTTTGGCGATCCCTACAGCTATGGGGGTGAATCAAATAATGTGGAAAGGCCAAAATGAACATACTTCTGCTTTATTTAATTTGGCTAATAATTATTTTATTTATTTTACTGTTATGTCTTCTCGCCGTTTATGCTGGTAGCCAGATGATAAACTGATGATTAACTGAACAAAAAACAAAGTTAAGTTTATATTTTAAACAGTATTAGCTAAACAATTACATGGGCCTTTCTCTTGAATGGCTACGAAGACAATAAAGACAATAATTGATGTGTAATAGAGGGGAGGTTTTCTGATAAGCAGATAAACAAAAAAAAGTGCAGAAAAAAGGAAGTAGATAAGATACATTTTATACTTTAATAAGAAAGAGTATTAGGGTATCAGAGTCTGAAGAAGTGTTTGGAGAGGCAGTTGGGGGGGTGTGACCGGGATTGTGTAGCATTCTAAATGGGAAACAAATCTCCCCCCCAGTATTGTTTCCTCTGGGTTTGGTATTTACACTGAGCACACAGTAGCAATTCAATCTAGGAAAGCAAGCCATGCTGTTCCGAGAATAGATGTATGAGTTAATCAATCATGGCTGATATCTGGATGTGGACATCGTTGACACTGGAGGTCTGTTTAGCTGATAAATGGAACTGCATGAGTGGAGGACAGTCAGTGTTCAGGATGAATGTTCCCCAAGCGGACAGGGGGCTCTCTTCCAAATGCATTAGGAATAAAGCAGGAAAGCACAAAGCGAAGAGACTGGTTGGGAAAACGCAGAGATACTGAACACGTTTCTCACTTAATCAAGAACTTTTATTAAAGTCCTTCTAATCCGTAGAACACAGGCAGCCATCTGGGTATAACCCTCAGTAGCCCTGCTTTATGAAACCCATCCCTGAGTAGAGGGCTTGAGAGGAATAGTATGGGGATCAGGATGCTCTGGCATTTAAATGCTGTGGACTACAATTCCTATCATGCTTAGTTGTACTTGGCTACCCAAGTAGAAAGCATGCTGGAGGTTTTCCATCCATATCTCTCTTTGGCTGGATCAGAATGCTGGGACTGTGAGTAGATAGCAGCATGTGACCAGAATCAGCAATGATTACTACAGTCATTAAAATGATGTCATTACAATCTATGACATAAGCAACATTTTATAATGATTAATTACTATGTGTAATAATGAACACACTACTCATTGTAGTTGGAATAATCAAGACTTCCTAGTAAGTAAAAAAAAAAATTGTATAGGGTACCAGTTAAACCCCGATTTGTTTAATGCATCCTATAGGAAGAGACATGGCCATAACCACTTTTCAGGACTTACTTGTCGCCACAATCACTTTTCTGGAGCAACTTGCTACTGCAACCTCTCTTCCTCACTCACATGTAAGCACCATCGATCCTCCAGCCTCTCGCGGCTGCTCAGGCCATCAACAATCGTCCGCACTCACTTGTTGCCAATAACAGTCTTTTTTATTCACTTGTTTCCACATCCAATCTTCCACATTCACTTCTGCCCTCAACCAGTCTCCTGAACTCATCTATGGGCACTACCACAGTTAAAGTTAAAGGGACACTATAGTCACCAAAACAACTTTAGTTTAATTAAGCAGTTTTGGTGGATAGATCATGCCCCTGCAGTCTCACTGCTCAATTATCTGCCATTTAGGACACTCCTCCCTGCATGTGATTTACACAGCCTTCCTAAACATTTCCTGTAAAGAAGGATCTAATGTTTAAACTTCCTTTATTGCACACTATGTTTAATTTAGGATTTCTTATCTCTGTTAATAGCTTGCTAGACCTCGCAGTAGCCTTGTGTGTGTAATTAAAGTTCAATTTACAGTGCAGAATTTTAAAATGTCTAAAGCAAGTTAACATCTGACTAAAAAATTAAATTAAAATTAAAAAAAATTTCCATTCAGGCTGTGTCAGTCGCAGCCAGGGGAGGTGTAGCTAAGGCTGCGTGGACAGAAACAAAAGTGATTTTTATCGCAAATGACAGAGAACTGAGCAGTGAGACTGCGGGTACATGAAACATACACCAAAACTGCTTCATTATGTTAAAGTTATTTTAATGCCTATAGTGTCTCTTTAAGGCCAATATCAGTCTTCCACTCTGCGTTGTGACCAATACCAATCTTTCTTACTCACTCATCAGTTCCAGCAATATCCACTTATTATTATTACTATTTGCATAACGCCAACAAATTCCGCAGCGCTGTACAATGTGACAAGTAAAACAAAATCTAAAACCCAATGAGATAACTGGCTCATGGCTCAGTTATCTGTATGACAGAGTGTGTTAAACATGGGTAGTAAACCATCAGCAATACTTGGGGTTTCATTTATTCATATAGACAATGTTTCACCAAGAGACAATGCATTGAAAGTCCTCTCATTTCCCAGCATGTCCTGGGGAGCTTGAATAATACAACACAATGCTGCAGATTTAAAGACAGAACAGTAACAGCAATTAACAGTAACAGTGACAACAACCGCAGCTGCATCCTGCAACAACCGCAGCTGTACATGTATTATTACACATATTCCAATCATGCAAAATAGATCATCTTTCATTATTTAGATGGACATTAATACAAAGAGTTAACATACAACAGCTGCTTACAGTTATTGAATGAGCTTGTTATAATTCCTATACCTTTAATATCCTAAAAAATGAGGGAGGATTTTGGGAGCCGAAAAATTCCGAAAGAAAATTAAGACATTGGAATGCTTCTATACAAAACACCCCGGCGCAGAGAACCTAAAGTGGCGACCCCGCCAGACTCTGACTCCGAGACGGAGCCGATAAAGATCTTGGATGCTTTTCACCCAATTGACGTCTTGGGTGATGCTGATCTGGGGGCCGATGACTATCAACCTTTGATGAAACGAGATCCTTTGATACACACAATCTGATGCTGGAATTAAAATAGAGCATGGCTTCAGATACGGCACTATGGTCTTGGGCCATGTCTGGACCGTGGAGGAGGATCTTAACTCGATTAAGCTAAAGCAGGAGGCAGCATCCTTCTCTATCCTACAGGTGGAGGCAGCAAAGGCTTGTTTAGATGCCTGCTCATATATTCCCTGGAGGGTCAAACTAGGTGGAAGCACCTTCGTGTGAGGGACATAGTGGGCACAGTATGATGGGGAACTACCTCAATATATTTGAATATTCCTGAATTCTTTAATGTCAGCTATAAAGGTTGAAAATATTCAGCCGGAATAAATCCCCGAAAGCATCCAAGACTGTGGATCGTGATGTGATTGGGGCCGGGATAAAACTTTCTTTTTGGCAGGGATCAGGTGAAAGCTCCTTAGACCTTTGAGGATTCGAAGCTTACTGTATCCCCGGATCTATGCCGAGTTACCGTCCCTTGGTGTCAGTCTCTACGCCCTGTCACAAGGCGGCTGCAACAGCTGGGCCGCCCCAAGGGCTCTTCTTGTAGTTTGTGATGGGACTAGACATCGGCTGGAACATGTAACCAACATGAACTCTTTCTTGGCTAAGTTGGCCTTACGGGATTCTGCCCCCGCAACCACCAGGCCTCAGAGTTCTGCATCAGTTAGATGAGATGTATCTTCCATTAATCTCATTTTCCCTAGGCAAGCGACGCCATTGACCTAATTTGATATGTGCATGCTTAGCAGGGCGGTATACACTACCTTTCCTTGTGTGGACCTTGTACAGCTATTTACGTAGCCAAGCTTCCAGCGATAATGTGCCTCTTCTTTATGTGTTACGTTCTTGACATATTACTTTTGTTTAGGTTCTGCAGTTTATACAACCTTTTACTATGGGTATAGCTCTGCGCATGTATCTAAGATTTGGCTACTCGTCTCTCTTTTAAATATTGTGTCTCACTGTGCTACATTCATACCCAAGGCACGTTTTACTATAGTCAACTCAGCGTTTGTTACATGTATACTTTCTGATGTCCATTTTCTCATACGCTGCTTCCTTTGCACCATTACGTCTCCCATAATTACAATATGAAGCTCTGCCTTATTATAATGCAGTATTTTGATTAATGATTGATGTAACTTGTATATCGATTCTTCTGTATGCTAACCATTTGCCTCAACATAATATTTAAATGTATAAAAACATATCGAGCTTTATATTTGTGAATTTATATGTTATACGCTCAGACACACCAAAAACACAGAGCTCCAAGAAAAAAAAGGGTATGTAGGTGAGAAAAACAGGACAGAGGGATTGGAGCCTAAAATAGGGACTGTCTATCTTGAACAGGCATGCTTGGCAGGTATGTATATAAAAAATAATAATCATTATTTTGAAGATAACGTAGGACCACAGCATGGTTTATATTATCAGCATGATATTTGAATCAAATAAAGCCATTTTTATAAGATGTATGGAATCATATTTTCTACCTAAAGTGAGCCCCACTTGTTGGTTAGCTGGGGATTGGATGTAAATTAAAAACGTCTGCCCTAGTTGTCAGGCTGCAAATGCAGCCAAGTCTGCTTTTTTTTTTTTTTTATCGTTGGTTCTAGCTGTATCCATGTTGGATAGGCCTTGCATTAGCGGACTCTCCCCAGCAACACTGTATTCCGTCTGTACTGTGTAAAACATTCTTTTGGCAGAGCATGAATCAGATGCCTGGAAAAAGCTTGGGAAGGATGGATAGCACAGTAGCACGTTCAGCAAAACTGGGGCCCTTAGGAACCTCACTTTCTAGAGCTGGTCAGAATCTAATGATTTGGGATCTTGATGAGACAAATCCAACGCACACTTGTGAAAACAGCACTTTTTAAAAAATAAATATAAATATGTTTTCTTCCACGTTTATACTTTAAGTCAAGGTAGCCAGCAGGTAAATCTCCAGCTGTTAATAGACCTACAACTCCCATGATACTTTGCCAGTCTTTTGTAGTTTTCAATAGTTTGGGGGCAGTTTAATTTTTGAACCCCCAACCTCATTGAAGTGTTCCAACAGGGAGTGCATAATCAACAGCATTTACTGCGCTATTCCAAAAAATAAATTCATTGCTTTGAGTGAAATATTTTGCTAATGGTATAGAATTTGTCAAATTGTATCTGTCAACTTCTGCTGCCGACCTAGCCACTGAGAAACTGCCATTGTCTAAAATAAAGACAACAGTTAGCAGACGACAATGCGAACCCGACTAGTATGCAAACCGTCCCTCCGGTACAAAATTCCATTAGCATGCTGCAATGTGGTAATGTTTTGCAAATGTTGATATGGAGACAAATTAGCTAATTTCACAATTTGGGCCAGAATATTTTTCCTTTAAATACCATTTCCTGTTTCAGATTTTTGGGATAACTGACCCATGCTGAGGTTTTGTGCAACAGCAAAATAAACAAAAATAAACACGGTTTGGTAAACTCTGTATTTGTTATGTGAAGTGATAAGGACAGAACATAACACGGCTTAGACTGGAAAGAGCTGTGATACATTATATTAGTTATGTTCCGGAAATGGTTCTGTATAATGTTCTTTCAATTGCACTTAAAAATGCAAACGCAAATACATAATTTCCAAGATGCTCAGCCATTTGTCCAAATCTGCCCCTGCAAGTTGTTTTTAAAACAGATCTTGCAATTTTGGCGATGTTTGCATATTTGACCGCCGGCGATCAGTGTTCCTCTCCATCTGGGGGGACTGTCTGACAGCCCAGATAGTCCCCCTTCGGCAAATTAGGACTCCACGGGCCATGTGATCACTCTGAAAGAGCTGTCACATGGCCGCAATGGGCGTCCATAGTGTTGCCTGCAGGGGGACTGCCTGAACTGACAGACAGTCCCACTGCTGGTGAAAAAAGTTTTTTTTAAAGTTTTAAACTAAAAAAAATTAAGTTAATAAATACATTTAAAAAAAAATATATATATATAAATATGCATATATAAGATATATACATATATTATATCTACATATAATATGTATATATACACTGCTCAAAAAAATAAAGGGAACACTTAAACAACACAATGTAACTCCAAGTCAATCACACTTCTGTGAAATCAAACTGTCCACTTAGGAAGCAACACTGAGTGACAATCAATTTCACATGCTGTTGTGCAAATGGGATAGACAACAGGTGGAAATTATAGGCAATTAGCAAGACACCCCCAATAAAGGAGTGGTTCTGCAGGTGGTGACCACAGACCACTTCTCAGTTCCTATGCTTCCTGGCTGATGTTTTGGTCACTTTTGAATGCTGGCGGTGCTTTCACTCTAGTGGTAGCATGAGACGGAGTCTACAACCCACACAAGTGGCTCAGGTAGTGCAGCTCATCCAGGATGGCACATCAATGCGAGCTGTGGCAAGAAGGTTTGCTGTGTCTGTCAGCGTAGTGTCCAGAGCATGGAGGCGCTACCAGGAGACAGGCCAGTACATCAGGAGACGTGGAGGAAGCCGTAGGAGGGCAACAACCCAGCAGCAGGACCGCAACCTCTGCCTTTGTGTAAGGAGGAACAGGAGGAGCACTGCCAGAGCCCTGTAAAATGACTTCCAGCAGGCCACAAATGTGCATGTGTCTGCTGAAACGGTCAGAAACAGACTCTATGAGGGTGGTATGATGGCTCGATGTCCACAGGTGAGGGTTGAGCTTACAGCCCAACACCGTGCAGGACATTTGGCATTTGCCAGAGAACACCAAGATTGGCAAATTCACCACGGGCGCCACAGATGAAAGCAGGTTCACACTGAGCACATGTGACAGACGTGACAGAGTCTGGAGACGACGTGGAGAACATTCTGCTGCCTGCAACATCCTCCAGCATGACCAGTTTGGCAGTGGGTCAGTAATGTTGTGGGGTGGCATTTCTTTGGGGTGGCTGCACAGCCCTCCTGTGCTCGCCAGAGGTAGCCTGACGGCCATTAGGTACCGAGATGAGATCCTCAGACCCCTTGTGAGACCATATGCTGGTGCGGGTGGCCCTGGGTTCCTCCTAATGCAAGACAATGCTAGACCTCATGTGGCTGGAGTGTGTCAGCAGTTCCTGCAAGACGAAGGCATTGATGCTATGGACTGGCCCACCCGTACCCCAGACCTGAATCCAATTGAGCACATCTGGGACATCATGTCTCGCTCCATGCACCAACGTCACGTTTCAGCACAGACTGTCCAGGAGTTGGCAGATGCTTTAGTCCAGGTCTGGGAGGAGATCCCTCAGGAGACCATCCACCACCTCATCAGGAGTATGCACAGGCGTTGTAGGGAGCTCATACAGGCACGTGGAGGCCACACACACTACTGAGCCTCATTTTGACTTGTTTAAAGGACATTACATCAAAGTTGGATCAGCCTCTAGTGTGTTTTTCCACTTTAATTTTGAGTGTGACTCCAAATCCAGACCTCCATGGGTTGAAAAATTTGATTTCCATTTTTTTATTTTTCTGTGATTTTGTTGTCAGCACATTCAACTATGTAAAGAGCAAAGTATTTCAGAAGAATATTTAATTCATTCAGATCTAGTATGTGTTATTTTTGTGTTCCCTTTATTTTTTTGAGCAGTGTATATATCTTCTATATAATGTGATACTAAGTGTATTTTTTATTAATTTATTCATATATTAATATAAAAATAAACTTTATGTAAAATTACACATGTGTATATATATATAATATATAATAACTATATATTGTTATATATATTATAAAAAATAAATAATAATTAATAAAAAATAAATAAAAAATTAATAAACAAAATTACATCAAGATACACTTAGAATGAAATTATATATATATATATATATATATATATGTATATATAAATAAATAAAATTAATCTGAAATATACATATGCCCATATACATAATTACATAAATAATTTCATCAATATACACGTAGACTTCAAATATATAAATATGTATATATATATATTTAAATTCTGTGTGCATATTTATGTAATATTTTTACATAATTAAGTAATTTTATTGATTGCAATTTGGGGGACCTCAAATACAGGCAGCAAAAAACAAGATATAAAAAGCATAAAACAGAGAAAGAGAAACTAATAGGGTAATAGCATAAATGATAGTAAACCCCAGAATTCAAGGTTACAATCACAGAGAAGCAGAAAATTTCAGGCTCATCAATAATGTGTAGATTCCAACAGATCCACAGTATTCAGATGTTCAATGTTTCATGTAAAAAGAATGAAAAGGAACATAGTGCAACACTGAAATAAAATTTGAACATCCGCTTTAATGGTTACACTTACAGAATGCCAATAGATAAAAAGCCCATCAATACAATCCTGTGGTCCCCGATCCAGGTCTCAGTAGTTTGGGATGTAGGAACCCTAACAGGTATCATAAGGCATAGCAGCATACAAAAACAATAAAACTCACAATAAAATATAAAACTCACTCTACGCATTTTGTCTAAAAACTTTAGACTTCCTCAGGAGTGATGAAAGTGCTATCTGGCAACCCAGGCAGAAAGTCCAGAGAATTTAATTTGCTAGCACTGTATTTAACCCTATAACTTTCCATGACACCGTAAAAAATTGTACATTTTACTCGGGAGACTTCGCTGAACACAAATATTAGTGTTTCAAAAAAGTTAAACATATCACAGTGATGATATTGTCAGTGAAAGTGACTGTTTTTGCATTTTTCACACACAAACTGCATTTTTCCTGATGATATCATTGTTGTGATACGTTTTATTGTTTTGAAACACTAATATATATATTTTTTTTTTAATTCTTAATTTTTCAAGTGCAGAGTTATACATAGAGGCAAACGTTTACTTTCTCAGGTAGCATATAAATAGCTGTCAATTGCATATGTACAGTATGAGAAGTTGCTATCGTAGCACTTATTTTTATGGTAAGTGAGTGGAACTGATTGTATGATCGGTTGCCAAATGAAGGTTTGTGTGTGCCATCTGTGGGTCGTGTGTCTACTCGGGACAATTGGTCACTTCACTTTGGCAAGGAGTGAGAGTTGGTAGCCGGTCGCCCGGATAAATACTATCAGTCAGCCATATTACCGTCCTGTAGTGAGGTGTGCTCAGTTTGCTTGGCCCAGGTGCATTACTTCTTGTGCGGCTGCTTGGGACGTCAGCCGAGTCATGTTAAGTTTGCGTAGGTGGCCTGTGCCATTGTCGCCGCGAGTTTTGGTGGTTGCCTAGTAGGTGAGGGGAGCTCCCTGTTGGGTGCAGAAGTCCCACTAGGAAGAGGTAGGTGTGCCAGTTGAGTGCCTAGTGTCAGGTGGTGACCGGGGAAGTTAGTACTGTGTGGTTATCCCGTGCCAGGTGTATACATAACTGTTGAAAGGAACTTTAGGACATTACGATATTAAAACATAAGCCTAAGAACGAAAAACTTTAAACAGAAAGATATGACTTGACAGTGTGGCATATAATCTCATGAGCTTGCACAATCCCTTGATGTTTGCTCCCTCCATGGGTAAAGGGAACGGTTCTCTCTGGGTCCCAGGTATGTGAACTGGATGGAGTTGCTGTCAGCGCTTCTCTTGTGGGGATCCCCAGGGCTCGGAGGAAGGAGTCTGCTTCCATTAGTGTGGACAGTCTCTTTGTGATGCCCTCTCTGGTTACTTGTAAAGCCCACCTGTACTCAATGCCCACATTGAGCAGCTGGCTGGTCACAGGCCCCATTAATCGGAGCCATAGAAATGTGTTGCGCGTTATGTCTTGAAAGAAGGTGAAATTGAGCGGGGTCTTGCCCTGGACCGCAGCCATTAATCGAGTCTTGTCGGTGGTCGAGTGGTATCTGACGATGATGTCCTGCGAGGCATGCGGCGGTGCTTGCCTCGGTTTTTGAATGTGAAAGAAGCCCTCAAAGGTGAGTTTCCTTTGCGTGTGGCATGAGGGAGGTGGTAAGTCATCTTTACATAGGTAGTGGCGTAGTTCTGTGATATGCCCTGGATCTTGAGGATCACACACCTGTGGTGGTCCTCTGCCAGGTCCACACTGGTTGTTAGAGTGGCCTGGTAAGACTGCAATTGGTGAATGGATTCTTTTAGGCCTTGAACCTCCTGCCTCAAGTCAAAGATGTCCTAATTGGAGGCCTGTGTGCATGCCATGACTGCCATGATTTCGGTTTCGAGCAGCTGCCTCATTTCGTGCAGTAAATCTGAGATGTCTTGTTTTGTAGCTGGGGTCAGGTTATTGTCCTTTATTGAGTCTGTTTGGTGCAGTCAGGCGTGCGAGGGTTCTAGGGGCATCCCTGTGGGTCCCTCAGAGCCACTTGAGCCTCCACTGTGGTCTGGCTCGGTCGCCATCTTTGCGGTGGCTGGGCTCTGTAGCAGGGCGCCTATGTCCTGGGTGACTTTGCTTGCACTTGGTGGTGGCTTTTAGGATCTTCTGCCCATGGTGTCCGTGTCCCGCAGGGTGTGCGTGGGCTGGTATGGAGGTGAGTATGTGTATGCCTCCGGCCGCTCCGGTATTTCCAGCGTTGATCGTGCAGTGCTGAACTCAGGGTAGGTCCCAGATCTCCATCAGGTTTTCCATCTAGTTTGCGGGAATAGGAAAGGCATCTGTATGTGGCTCACCCCCGAAGGTGTCGAGGTGAGTATTTTTATACCTTCGATGGTGTCGTTTGGAGTCTGATATATGTAGGCTTGTATTCCCCTACTCAGGAGCTTCAATGTGTTGCGGCCATTTCGTTCAGGCACTAGGCTCCGCCCCCATTGAAACACTAATATTTGTGTTCAGAAAAGTCTCCTGAGTATAACAGTACCCACCCATGTACAGGTTTTATAGTGTTTTTGAAGGTTACAGGGTCGAATATAAGACCTGATTTTCTATTTTTTCACATTGAAATTTGTCAGGTTGGTTATGTTGTCTTTGAGAACGTATGGTAGCACAGGAATGAGAATTATGATGGAATACTATTTGCCAAAGAAGACAACCCAAGGTATTGCAAATGGGGTATGCTCACTCTTTTTTAGTAGTCACTCAGTCATTTTTAACACACAAACAAATATAAATGGCCGGTGTTTATGACTAATTGGCTACTAAAAAAGACTGGACGTACCCCATATTGAATACCCTGGATTGTCTTCTTTAAAAAAATATGTACATGTGAGGTGTGATTCAGAGATTTATGACAGGTAACAGTGTTACAATGTCACTATTGATACATTTAAAAAAATTATATATTTTGAAACAAGTCCTACTTGTACTTATGGCCCTATAACTTGCACACAAAAAAAAGCTAAGAACATGTGAACATTAGGTATTTCTAAACTCAGGACAAAATTTAGAAACTATTTAGCATGGGTGTTTTTTCGCGGTTGTAGATGTGTATCAGATCTTGGGGGTCAAAGTTGGAAAAAGTGGGTTTTTAATTTTTTTTTATCATATTTTATAATTTTTTGTAGTAAATACGGTATATAATATGTGTGAGTACAGTAAATGAGTAAGAGGAAAATTACAGCTTAACACAAACACAGCAGAAATGTAAAAACAGCCATGGTCCTCAACGGTAAGAAAATTGAAAAACGGTCTGGTCACTAAGGGGTTAACGGAACACTTTGGCACCATAATAACTTGATTAACATGAAGTTGTTATGGTACTAGGAGGTCCCTGGCACTGGATCATCGCTACCCGAAATCCTAGATAACTTAAAGCTCGAGCAGAGCAGTCAGATCAATGTAGCTGACTAATGCAAAAACAAATGCTGTTTATTTTTACCGGGGTCTGCAGATTTTTTTGGTACGCATTTAACATGCACCACATTGGCACCATTGTAGGTTGGTTTCCATTCCTCGAAGTTTCACACAAGACAGAGTTGCCAATTGTTATCCGCACGCCTGTACCCCACCCCATTTTTGTATTATGTATAAAAGCAAGAGGATATTCAGCTCTTGTCCACTACTGGTACAGTCCAAAGGGCAGCTAGGTCACCAAATCCGGGGTCTCTCGTGTCCCGTAGAGAAGCAGGTAAGAAGCAGGTAAGAAGCAGAGGGAGGTACAGCGCCTGGAATGTGCTTGGAGTGCGTATATATAACCATAAAAAGGAGGAGAAATAGGAAACTGATAGTGAAGAATGTAAACATACTGTAAGATGAGGGTAAATACAATGATATGCACTCACACTTTATAGGAGCTTAGGTGCAGCTCCAACTTAGACGCTTGGGCGGAATAATCCCCGCCTGAAGATATGGTGAGGTACAGACTCCTATAAAATCTGTGCTCCACCATATCCTCAGCCTTAATATGCAAATGGGTTTCAATTAACTTTTATTTTCATAGAGATGCTATTTTTTAAAGGCTCAAAAAGGACAGAGCCATTTTAAAATTAAAAAAAAGCAACTGTAGCAAAATGGATGTTGATGTAACACTGCAATTCGTACAATCCAAAAATGTAACAGTAATACAAATTTAACATTTCTAATTGGGGGAAAAACAAATGTTTTCCATGTACCTTTATTGGGAATGTTGTACATTTCACTGGAACCGAGGACTTCAACGAATGGAAAATGTTAATCACAAACCTGAAAGGTTTTTGAATAACAGCCAAACATTTGTACCCAGAAACAAAAAACCAAAATGGAATGGGTGTAACTGTGAAAAGTCAGGATCAGCTAACGCTTAGTCCTATAGCTCTAGAATTCCAGAAAAAAAAAGCCTAATCCCATTTTACCTCCCTCCCACCTCTCCTCAATTCATTTTTCTTAGCCTTGACTTTTCAGTCCTCATTAATTTTCCATAAAAGAACAAACTAAAAAGATTTATTCACTAAACGCAAATTTTCTGACTGCTCAATTTTTTAAACCTTCCATCTTTGCTTAAATTTTGAAGTTCCGTTTTAAGTTCACTACAGTTCGTTGTTTAGTGAACAAACCCCAAAATGTGATCTAATTTCGACCTAGAGAAAGATTTTAGCAGGCAAATAGAACTATTCTCCATTCCCTGGCAGAGTTATTCAGTAAATAGCACGTTGCAGGGGCTGGATAGCAGAAATGCAATATGTAGAACAAATATCAAAATTACACCAAGATTTATATTTTGCAAATTGTCTGTTTTTGTCCTAGATTTTGCAAGTCAATTGTCGGGTTACTGTTTAGTTAATAATCCTCTAGGGCCTGCAGACAACAACTGTATAGCTTCATATAGCACCAATGATTGCTGCAGGAGATTATAAATGTTATGCATTATTAAGCTGACAAACTCCCGGTGTCTAATTGATCTTGCTCTGTTTGAATTGGTGGAGAATTTATAGTGAATTGCTATTGACAGAAAAATAGAACTCTTTCTTATTTAATTGTTGCCTTAAGACAATTTGTCACAGGAAGTATCTAAAAACAAAATAGCATTATTGTACCAAAGGTAATTAATTTCAGTACCAGATTTCGAGTTCGACTTGTTATTCTCACTCAGACTACGAGCTCATTACAGTAACTGGTACCAGGCTTGCATACCTCCCAAGTGTCCCTAAGTATAAGGCACAGTCTCTATGTTTTGCTGAAATACCTCTATAACCAAAAAAGAAGAAAAAAATAAGCTAGGAATCCACCAAACATACGAATATGAGGGTAGAGACCTGCTCATTCGGTGGTCTATACCCCTAAAGTAATAGTACTTGTCATAAAGAGGTAGCTCTTGACAAAGGCGTTTTTACACGCCGAAACGCGCGTCGAGCATTTCAGAATGCCGATGCATTCATTTTACTTTATTTAATTCACTTTTTTGTTTTTCTTTTTGATTTGTTTATTTATTTATTTATTTATTTTTTGTTTTGATGTTCTTTTGAGGCTTCATTTGGGCAGTGAGTGGGTTAAGCGATAGGGATAGCCTTTAGGCTGCCGTTGAAGCAGCAGGTATTGTACCTAGTTACCCTGTTTTTCAGGGGAGTCAGTTAGTTTGTGCAGGGCTATTTAGGTTACGGACAGGCCATTGCTTGGAGGCCTTTTGTTCTTGATAATAAGCTACAAGTATTTGTATGCTTTTCTATGCTCAGGTGGGCACTTTTCCTAGATTAATCCTCTGCATAGCTTTACCTACTAACCTGCACTAGCAACTACTGTGCTCCCCTTAGGGGTACCTGTACTATCAAGGCTTACTCAATTTTTATATCTCTATCTGTAATACCCCCCTGCCTATTTACCAGATTTCTGGCAGTATTTATTGACTAAGACCAGATTTCTGGCAGCTTCATTCTCTAAGTTTAACCTACACTTGTAATTAACTTATATCACTCTAGTGACCTGTCTTTTGGTCCCCAGTACTTTGTAATTGTGTTGGCTTAGATCCAATATTTGTGAGGTTTAACCTCACTTCCCTATATGTATTCTTACAAGGGATATTTCCCTTCTGGCCATACATAGAGCCAGTGTGATTCTTTTACCATTATCTTATTTAATGTGTATCCCCTGTTTAATTAAAGGTATAATACCCACGTTATCCCTCCTTTTCTTTTTCCTTATTTTTCTGTGTTTGATCTCTCCCCTCTTTATGACAAGTACTATTACTTTAGGGG
Organism: Pelobates cultripes; assembly: GCA_933207985.1. Lineage (NCBI taxonomy): Eukaryota > Metazoa > Chordata > Amphibia > Anura > Pelobatidae > Pelobates > Pelobates cultripes. The sequence continues at coordinate 136,991,227 of OW240920.1, read as the reverse complement.
TATAGACCACCAAATGAGCAGGTCTCTACCCTCATATTCGTATGTTTGGTGGATTCCTAGCTTATTTATTTTTTTATTTTTTTCTTCTTTTTTTTTTTTTCTTCTTTTTTGTCTATTCCTTTCTCTGGGGTTAAGCCCCCTATTCCCCTAGTAACCTCTTGGCAGAGCTTAGGGTGTTGGCCGTCTTCCAACACCCTATATTCTCTGTTTCTTCTTTTTACCTCTATAACCACCACAGTTGTCTGTTGCTCTCAGTAGGTGATAGTGGCACTTTATGGCCCAGCTTACCATATTATTCTTTTAGAAGAATCCACAAGCACGGCTGCTGTTGTGGGCATCCCTAACGGTTTGACTACTTATTCTGGGAGGGAGCCAGGGCGTTCCTGGTACCATAACCACTACAAAGAGCTTTAGTGGTTTGGGTTTTTGAAGTGTTCTTTTAAACGGAAATTGTAGTGTATGTAAATGCTCTGCTTTAGAGCCTTTATCAAGCATAACACAACAGAGCAAACCACAAATATTTATAAGTTGTTCAGAAAACCATTAAAATACAATTAAATAACAATTAAAGTAATTAGCATCACTTACTGTACAATACAGAGCCAACAGCCAGCTGTGAGAGAGCAGGAGACATTGGCAAGTGACGTGATGACGCTGATAAATTACATTTTCAGTTACACAAATGAAACCAGTAAGTTATGGCGTGATCAAATATAGCCCCGCCCCTAGCGACACCTCTAGCAACATCCCCTAAAATAAGAATAATCCTTGTTTGTTTGAAGAACCAACCTAAGATTTTTTTGAAAATACCAAGTCTGCCTTTATATTTTCCTAAAATAATTCATTTTATCAATTCTACCAATCTTATTAACTGTATCACTGCAGTCTAGTCCAGGTCTTACAGCAATTATTGGGTATTTCCCATAATTGTCTGACAGCTAGAATGTCCAAAGGGGCATGGTCTATACAATAAAACCCGTTCATTAAGCCAAAGTTGTTTTGGTGCTTAAAGTGTCCCTTTAACTATAATTATTAAAGGACCACTACAAACACTTAAAGCACTTTATCTTGCTGAAGTGCTCTATGTGTGAAGAGTGTATCCTCTTTATTTTTATTTTACAAAAAGTGCAGATTTCAATTCAAATTGGTACATTTATAAATTAACCTGGTTACACCCCCTCTGGTGTCAATCATACAACCGGTCCTGTTACTTCCTGGTGTATTTAGCTCAGTGAAGCTAAACTCAAGAGGCAGCAATTGCTCAGAGCACCTGCCTTGCAAAGACTTTACATTGAGTTGCATACAGTCTGTGATTTACCTTCCAAAGAGTAATATGCTTAAGTCCAAAACACATTCGATTTTTTGCTACCCTTGTGGTGCAGTTCTCATTGCCTGCCTTGTTTATGTCATTAAAGCTGTAATTGCTCTGGATTCTGTTTGAGTGTGGTGTTCCCTCGTTAGACAATGTTTTTTCTTCTTTTCTCTGATTGTACAGACGTAGAAAGTCTGGGCTGGGAAAGAAGGGGAGAGCTTGCAAAGACTACAGACAAGAAATCTGCAGCTTTTGCATGCTTTTTTTTTTTTTAGATATATCCCAATTAAAACTCTGCATAATTAAATGCATACATGTTTTCTATGTAGGTATATCTACTAAACAGTATTTTTTTTAAATTTTCGTGCATTTGGCCACTGGAGTGTCCCCTTAACAAAGTGAAGCAGCAAACATCATCGGCATTAAGTGAAATGTATTTACTCATGGTATGAAAATAATGAACTAAGTAGGATCACAAGCATCTTCAATTTATGGATTAAGGAATAAAATGGTGACCTGGCCCTAGTGGTAAGTATGTGGAATTAACTTCCCCATAGCGTCTTCATCTACTGATGTTGAGTGAAAGTAGTTTGATTGAAAGTCTTTCCCCAACTTTTTTTAAACAAAAGAAAAGAAGATGAAAAGAACAACATGCTGTGTCAGATCTCTCCGGTTGAGGTCTGGAAAGTCTTGCGTATTCGTTTGAAAATGTTACAACATGCTCTCACATACATCAGAAATAGTTTTTCAAACAATGCTCATAGTTTGTGCTACTTCTTTGAGTTTTGCTATTTATACTGGGATTACAGAACCTTTTCAAAGTGCATACCTTGGTTGGTCAGGTGAGGTAACGATTATATCAGCTCTCCGATTGTCTGCCGTAACCGCGATTAGTCTACATTAGTCTTAGAAAGTGACACCTTCCAGTGAGTAGACTTGTGGTCAAGTTTCAAGGATTAGACAGTATCATTTAAATGTCTTTGTTTTATCCCAGTTTTCAAATCTGTCTCCGCACAGAGGAAAAATCTGGATTTGTACCTGAGGCAACGGTTTGGCATTTAGTTGCCAGATTCATTGAGTAAAGGTCTCTACACAGGGGAAGTGAGGATGACATTGACTTCTGTCCAATCTCTGGGATGTTTATGTCAATTTTAGGATACAGACACCTGTTTGGTCTTGGATTAACATTATGTTCTATCTATTTTTAAAACTGGACCCATTTATTTTGTGTCCCAGGCAATCTCTAGTTAAAGAAAATAAAAATAATAATTTGTTGTTGACATTGGCCCCAAATAAATTATTATTTAGAGTCCTGATGGTAAAATATGCACAGATCATTGCAAAATTAGCATATCTAGCCATACCGACGGTGTTATTTAGTGTGAATTGTTCAGAACTCAAAGTAAATTTAAAGTGTTTGCCCAAAACAGCTGATTTGGTCAATGTTTTCAGTTCTGCTATTTTGAGTTGAGTTCAGAAATTCACTTTGAGGTCCTGGCAATTCACACTTCAATGAATAACCTACATTCATCGAAGTGTAGCATTAGGTTTCAAGATATGGATTATAAAACTATACCAAGTAATGGATTTCTGTGAAATTATAGGCAATCTGTCCGAGGCAGGGGCATGCAACGACAGGTACACGGGGGGCTCAGGACCCCGGTATCTGACTTAGCTGAGCGTCTGAATGTGAAATGATTAGACCGCCATAATGCATAAAGAGAGTTTACAGAGGATTGAAACTGCTGCCGATTGTCCACGGTTTGTGAAATAGAATTGTGTGGCTTTTGGCAATTTAGCATCATTGAAATATGTTCCACAATGTCTATATTGTTTTGGCGAATCCTTATTATTAGTAAATGCATTTGCTCATATGGTTGCGTACATATCCAACCCTACTCAGCCAGCCTTTAGTAGGAAGAGAGTGAAATGTATTAAAAGGTCAGACATAAAAAGGGGTGTCAGTGGGGTGTGGCTAATTTAACCACACACACAATGCGCAAAAATGTTTAAGAAATTACGCACCCAGGTGTCACCCCTGGCTCAGCTCTAGTCCAAGAGGTCTCCCCTTCCTCTTCAAGAGTGCAAAGAAAAGCAAGATATATAGATAGATAGATAGATAGATAGATAGATAGATAGATAGATACTGGATAGATAGATACTGGATAGATACTAATAGATAGATAGATAGATAGATACTGTATAGATAGATAAATACTGGATAGATACTGGATAGATAGAGTGAGTGTTAGATAGATAAATAGATAGAGATAGATAGATGGATGGATAGATAGATAGATAGATAGATAGAGTATAGATAGATAGATAAATAGATATAGATAGATAGATAGATAGATAGATAGATAGATAGATAGATAGATAGATAGAGTATAGATAGATAGATAGAGGATAGATAGATAGATAGATAGATAGATAGATAGAGTGAGTGTTAGATAGATAGATAGATAGATAGATAGAGTGAGTGTTAGATAGATAGATAGATAGATAGATAGATAGATAGATAGATAGATAGATAGATAAATACTGGATAGATACTGAATAGATAGATAGATACTGGATAGATAAATAGATAGATAGAGTGAGTGTTAGATAGATAGATAGATAGATAGATAGATAGATAGATAGAGTGAGTGTTAGATAGATAGATAGATAGATAGATAGATAGATAGATAGATAGTTAGAGTGAGTGTTAGATAGATAGATAGATAGATAGATAGATAGATACTGGATAGATAGATAGATAGATAGATAGATAGATAGATAGATAGAGTGAGTGTTAGATAGATAGATAGATAGAGTGAGTGTTAGATAGATAGATAGATAGAGTGAGTGTTAGATAGATAGATAGATAGATAGATAGATAGATAGATAGATAGATAAAGTGAGTGTTAGATAGATAGATAGATAGATAGATAGATAGATAGATACTGGATAGATAGATAGATAGATACTGGATATATAGATAGATAGATAGATAGAGTGAGTGTTAGATAGATAGAGTGAGTGTTAGATAGATAGAGTGAGTGTTAGATAGATAGATAGATAGATAGATAGAGTGAGTGTTAGATAGATAGATAGATAGATAGATAGATAGATACTGGATATATAGATAGATAGATAGATACTGGATAGATAGATAGATAGATAGATAGATAGCGATAGATAGACAGATAGATAGATAGATTGATAGATAGATAGATAGATAGAAAAATAAAATGCAACTTGCAAGAAAGTGTACTATATTTTTACATATTATTTGAGGTATGTGGTATTTTCCAATGAATATTTACTGTATGTTTGCCTCCGAATATATAATTATTTTGATTTAAGATTAAATATCAGATAAAGTCAGCAAGCATTTATTTATTTATGAAATCTATTACCAGGAAGGATACATTGAGATGTATTACTTTTCAGGTATGTCGCGGGTCCACAAAACCTTGCATCGTTACCACTGGGTACAATGAAAGTCTACAAATAAACATTAAAACACATGGCCTTTAAACTTTATTTTTACCTCTGCACTTAATAGTATGTATGACGGAACGTCTAATAATTCTTACTTTACTGTTTGTTTGTTCTTTCTTAAGACAGATCTAAACCATTATGTTCTCGGAATAAAAAATATATTATGGCTATAAAATACGGCTATAAAAAAAATAAATAAAAAAAAGTCATATTTTAAGTTTTTAAGTTGAAACAAAATTCACAAATAAACGGCGCCCATTTTCAAAGTCAACTATTTAAATTTGGCGGTGCAGTCTGCTTGTTTATTTTTCCCCGAAGCGGTCATTTTGTTTGTGGTGGCATGTGTATTGACACAGCAGTGCTGTTAAACATCTCCCCTGATGTGCTTTCTTCGGGACAGAGAGAGGTAGGAATTCACTTTTTTACATTCCGACATAAATCAAATTCCTTGCATCACTTGCGAGGCTGTTGTTTTGAATGTCTTTGGGTGTTAACAGAATCCAGTGGAGGAAAAGATATGACAGCCTTAGTGGCTGACTGTTTGGAAAGTGCATTGGAGAACAACCATCAGACCCTTCCCCGCCCTCAGGCTAAAGGAGCACTCGCAGGGCAAAGGTTAAAAAGTTCAAAGAGCTCTTGGGTCTATTTAGAAGTCACAGGCCCCATATGCACTAACAAAATGCAAGGCCGCGGAGAGCGCTAAAGTAGCAAAGGACACAATGCCACCTAATGACAGAGTAGTGGCACTACACGCATCTACCCTTTTCATGATATGCACTGCATGAGTGCAGATTAATATATTAGCATTATTCATTATTTTACAAATACCAGTTAAAAAATCTACATATGAGTTTATTCGTTAAAGTGGGTATAGTCAAGAATTTAAAGCAAAATTGCCAGCCTGCAAAAAGTTAGCTACGTTTTGGCTAAAAATTTGAAATGTATTTAGAAATCACACTGTATAAGTTTATTTACTAAATTCTGAGCTGTCGTCAATTGAAATAGCAAAATCAAGGCTAAAATAGTATAGCTAGAGTTGGAGAATTTAAAGTCATCTTTTTTTAACCCAAACTTAGCCATTCGGAGTTTGATTCGCTAACGTTCCATGTTTAGTAAATAGGTCACCAATATACCCATTTAGCAGTTTTATAAATGCTGTTCCTTACTGCATAACACCGCCTGCTGAGATCCAACCAGCATCACGCCAGTCCGATTTATTTGCATGACCGAAATATTCTTGGATTGAAGAATGGACTACTTCAAGGGATAGAATTGAACATTCCAAAGGTTCAACTCCGCAACCCGTAAACATCACTTTTAATAATATTGCTTCCAAAAGCAGCACGGGTTACCCAAAAAGAGAGGGGGAACAAGAAAGTATAAAATAAAGCCTAAAATGTTCCAGGTGTACCTACTCGTAGGAGGCTAGATAAATACTTTGGTGAATGTGCAGATTGATGATTGATCGAAAGTGAATGTTTGTTGAACCCCTGCAAACTTTCCCCGGCCCTCCGCTATGGACAGAATTCCTCTGCGTGATTGTACCGACCATCAGCTATTTGAATAGCATTAATTATTTAACTAGTTCCCAGATAGCAAACAGGGTTGTCTTTCTGTGTTTTTGTATGTGTGTGATTGTATGTGAGGCTTTCTCAATGAACCTGGCCTGTGTGATAGTTTGTAACACAATAAGTCACTTGCTGTTTGTAAACACATCCGTCACAGTGATTGAGCTGGCCCCCCCATTCCTCGCTCAGAGCCTCGCCATTCACTCGTTACAGCAGGACTTCAGCTTGTGAATGTTTGATGGATTTGTGATTGATGCCTCCATCTCTTTTTGCATTTACAAACATTATGAACAGCTGGCTACAGAGGACATGGGAAAATTCCCTTTACTGATGACTGAAACAATATTAAACTTTTTTTCTCATGAGCTGAAATACATAATGGGCTTCCACAGTAAAAATATTTCGCTCCTCTGAATCGCTTTATCGAAAAAAACATTTTTGTTTCGTGTGGTTTAGGCTTTGTTCACGTGGCGTTTCGGTTCAGATACATTTTGACGATTGTTTCGGGAAAAATGATACGGACGAACCAAATGCACCTATCAGTGCACTGCAAAATATACACATAAATATCATGTATATATTTTGCAGTACACTTTTCACACTATTTTGTTCACAGGTCAAGTGAAAAGAAGTAATCAAAATGAAGAACAGTAATAAAAATAATCTATATTTATATGTACTATATAGTCATTAAATATAAAATATATAAAGATTGTTTTCCAATCTGTTGAATGACCACTTCTCACTTGACCTGTGGATAAAATGAGCGTTGGGTGGTTGTCTCCGAGCCATCGATCATCTTTTTTCCAACTTTTAATTTGGCGCATGGCCGGAACGCCGAATCACGAGACCAATTAAAAGGTTCATTCTTCCCTCATATCGTGATTTAGTCATACGGTGATTGGAAGTTGCAGAATTTAGACGACTCGTCGTTTGCACAAAATTCGGGCAAACTGATTCGTTAGCAGCCAAATGCACAGGTCTGATACATATCACACAGAAACATCGTGTCCATAGGGGAATTATAAAATATGTGTCCTCAGCAGTCTGTTTGTAATCTTTTGTCCGTTTTGTTCAGCTGTCAAACAGGTACAGGCATCACCAAAGGTGTCTCTACCAAGCTCTAACCATAAGCACATTGAGGAACGAGGGGAACTGACATTTGGGTTGCCTGGATGTACATAATCTCTCAGGTGTACCGCTTTCCGAAGAATTACGAGGTGTGCCTCTTTACGAGAAAATCCTTCACTTCCCTCTATAGTAAACTAACCTCCCTCTTTTCCAGCAGTTTGGGCTTTTTACTGTGAGACTATATAACAGAGCTCCAGAACAGTAAACTATACAGTAATGTGCAATGAGCGTATCACAAAGCTTCACAGTGATGTGCAGTGTGTATGAGTGTATCTCAGAGCTCCGTAACAATGATACTCACAGTAATGTGTAGTGTGTATGAATGTATCACAGAGCTCCGTAACAATGATACTCACAGTAATGTGTAGTGTGTATGAATGTATCACAGAGCTCCGTAACAATGATACTCACAGTAATGTACAGTGTGTATGAGTGTATCACAGAGCTCCATAACAATGATACTCACAGTAATGTGTAGTGTGTATGAATGTATCACAGAGCTCCATAACAATGATACTCACAGTAATGTGCAGAGTGTATGAATGTATCACAGAGCTCCATAACAATGATACTCACAGTAATGTGTAGTGTGTATGAATGTATCACAGAGCTCCATAACAATGATACTCACAGTAATATACAGTGTGTATGAATGTATCACAGAGCTCCATAACAATGACACTTACAGTAATGTGTAGTGTGTATGAGTGTATCACAGAGCTCCATAACAATGACACTCACAGTAATGTACAGTGTGTATGAGTGTATCACAGAGCTCCATAACAATGATACTCACAGTAATGTACAGTGTGTATGAGTGTATCACAGAGCTCCATAACAATGATACTCACAGTAATGTGCAGTGTGTATGAGTGTATCACAGAGCTCCATAACAATGATACTCACAGTAATGTGCAGTGTGTATGAGTATATCTCAGAGCTCCGTAACAATGACACTCACAGTAATGTGCAGTGTGTATGAATGTATCACAGAGCTCCGTAACAATGATACTCACAGTAATATGCAGTGTGTATGAGTGTATCACAGAGCTCCATAACAATGATACTCACAGTAATGTGCAGTGTGTATGAGTGTATCACAGAGCTCCATAACAATGATACTCACAGTAATGTGCAGTGTGTATGAGTATATCTCAGAGCTCCGTAACAATGACACTCACAGTAATGTGTAGTGTGTATGAATGTATCACAGAGCTCCGTAACAATGATACTCACAGTAATATGCAGTGTGTATGAGTGTATCACAGAGCTCCGTAACAATGATACTCACAGTAATGTGCAGTGTGTATGAGTGTATCTCAGAGCTCCATAACAATGACACTCACAGTAATGTGCAGTGTATGCGAGTGTATCACAGAGCTCCATAACAATGATACTCACAGTAATGTGCAGTGTGTATGAGTGTATCTCAGAGCTCCATAACAATGACACTGACAGTAATGTGCAGTGTATGCGAGTGTATCACAGAGCTCCATAACAATGATACTCACAGTAATGTGCAGTGTGTAATGCGAGTGTATCACAGAGCTTCACACCAAAAAATAAAAACACAATTTTTTTTTGGTGGGTGGGGGGTATTTGTGCCCATTGATCTTTTCTTTAACTCACGTTGTTTCGTTTTCCTTTAGTTTGTTTGTGTATTTAGTCTTGTAGTAATTGTGTTACGTATTGCCGAGGCTTAGCATTCAGAATTGACGTTGTCTTGATTCAGACTGTGTGCGTGTTTTAGCTAGAGCACTAATTACAATATCATATCGGTACTGTTTGTTCTTATGGTTATGTAAACTAGCATTGCATTTTATGGGCTATTTGCTCTCCAGTGCCATGAAGCATTTTATAGTCTGTGTTGGAGCGTTCTGCATTGACGTGACGTCTACATTCTGCATGTTGTGATTTATTGTGATAGCTGTTTAACTATATGTTTTTACTTAATGGTAACACACGTTATATGACACGTGGATTGCATTTTGGCGATGCTGCTACTTTTGGACGATCATATACTGATGTACTTACCCTACCTAATATTTGTGGGATAAATGTATTTTAAAGGGTTTTTTCTTGTGCTTTTTTGTGCCTTGCGTCATTTCTAATCATATAGATAGCATAACGCCATCAACATCAGTAATGTCCAGTGTATAAGTGTATCAAAGAGCTCCACAGCAATAAAGTATTATCTCCCTTACATTACACACACACACACACACACACACACACAGGAACAACAACATACACACATACTGACATTATACTCATAGGAACAACCACATACACACATACTGACATTGCACACACACAGGAACAACATACACACATACTGACATTGTACTCATAGTTACAATCGCTTGCACATATACTGACATTACACACACAGGAACAATAACATACACACATGCTGACACTGCACACACAGGAGCAACAGCATACACACATACTGACATTACATACACACAGGAACAAACACATGCACATATACTGACATTGTAAACACACACAAGAACACTAACTTAAACACGTACAGACAATACTCATAAGAACAACCACATACATACATACTGACATTGCACACACACAATGACATTGCACACACACAGGAACAACATACACACATATTGACATTGTACTCATAGGAACAACCACATGCACAATACTGACATTGCACACACAGGAACAACAACATACACACATACTACTGACATTCAACACACAGGAACAACAACATACACACATACTGACATTGCACACACACAAGAACAACAACATACACACGTATTGACACTGCACACACACAGGAACAACAACATACACACATACTGACACTGCACACACGCAGGAGCATCAGCATACACACATACTGACATTGCATACACACTAGAACAAACACATGCACATATACTGACATTGCACACACACACAAGAACAGTAACTTACACACGTACAGACAATGAAAAAAACGACACAAACACAGTAAACAACCTATCCCCCTAAACACACACTACAGGCCTTGCTCCCCACACTACATCCACTATCCCCACACACACTACAGCCTCTATCCATCTTCCTCACAATACTAACCTTATCCCAACACACTGCAGCAACTACCCTCACACACATACTATGGCCAACATACACACACACATTACACCACAAACAGCCCTCTCCACACACACCTAATACAATGGCCACCGCACATACATGCAACATTCAAGGCCTCAAATTACATCCGCACAGGTGTCATCCCAACAAACATACAACTCCACAAGCAGCTTGCTTTTTTTTTTTTTATTGCTTAGAAAGCCACTTATCACACACATTCAACCTAAAATCCATGTATCTGTGAGAGGCTGGCTGTTTTTGTAAAATATGGCTTTTATATCTAGCTACATTAAAAGATGTCAATTAGTAATAATGGGTGTGTGGACACAGAGCTCCACTGCAAGCAGAGAGCCACACTAAAACACGCATGGATGTTAACTTCAATGACAGAGCAGTGCCTCCTGGTGGCAGAGTGAGGACATTCTCTAATGATGCTACAATTCGCTGTAGGCTTTCGGGGAAAAAAAAAGGTACTTTAGGGCTCAGTTTTCTTTGTAAGTTGGGATAATGTTTTATTATTGATTTTTTTCAATAATCCTATTCATACTTTAACTGCTGTGTTACGTCTCACTTTCCTCTCGTTCAGTCAGTTAAACTAGACAAAATAGCCTTCCGCTAGGTCACTTCAACAAAAGGCAACCCATTTCGCTGGGCAATTACATTAAAAGCAGTAATTTTACTCGGCCATTAGCGTGACAGCAGACAATTACCTATCTTCTACTTCACTAGCAATTCTATAACAAAAATAACTCAGTCACGGAATTTCTGCACATTGCAAAGAGACAACCAGATAGAACAGACAGATAAACAGGAACACACAGTTAAACCTTCTGTTTTTCACGTGGCACGTTAGTGGAAGCTCAAAGTGGCAGAACATAATGGCTCTACTGAAAAGAATGAGAAAAATAATGGAAAATTAGCCAATTTTATGGAGTCAATCTGCTCAGAATTCAGTGATTGATTCATAAAGACAGTATTTCCAGTTATCATTAAATCTGACTTTTTGGCGTTTTACGAAGAAGAATGCTCATTATTATTATTATTATTGGTATTTATATAGCGCCAGCTTATTTTGCATCGCTTCACAATAAGAGGGGAATTTACCAAATGAGACAATAACAAAATGCACTTGGACACCTGGTGCATGCGCATCCCTGATTGGCTACTTTTCTGGGTGATCATTCGCAAAAATGTGACATGTTCCCTTTGCAGGCAGCCATATTGTCCATGATGCTGATATAATCACACACATACACGCCTGTTGACCTCACTCACCCTCTCGATATCAGTCTTCGCAGTCTGCGGCAATTATATTGTTATAGGTAGTTGAGGACCCTGCTCAAACGAGCTTACAGTCTAGAGGAGGTGGGGTATAAAAACACAATAGGCGGTGGGAACAAACATGGTGGGAAAGTAGCAGAACTGGAGGTGAGAATGAAGTGTGGCCCTTTAGGAGAGAGCAAGAGGAACGTTTGAGAAAGGTTACTCTTGGAGGCCATAAGCAATCCTGAAAATATGGGTTTTGAGGGACTTCTTAAACAATGTCTACAAAGGATCTAAATCAGAATGGATGAGATGGTCTCAAAGACGAACGGAATGAGCAAACAAACAATTCCGTACATAGTGGGACACTACAGTTAGGAATGTGGTGTTTGGGAATGACAATAGAAAGTATGTTATACAAAATCCAATATTCCCAAAGTAGTTGATCCTATTAACCAACATCTGCTTAACATCTATGGACCGCGCTGTCCAACATCTCCATAGCATAACTAGAATAGACTATGTGATCTCTCGATAACATGTAGGAAGTATATTACCCAACATCCCCAGAGCATTTATACTCACAGCCTCCAGAGAACACATTACCTAACATTCCCATAGCAGCCAAAATATACAGGATCAATATCCTCAATATTATAAAAACAGCTATAATGGGTGCCAGTCTGGTCTTCAAGTCACAACAATGTCCATGTCTTCGTGGTATCTCTAATGGAACAGAATTGGAAAAGTGGAATGTTGGTGTGCCTTATGGGTTAAAATTTGAATCACTCCCATCAAGCTCAGTAGCCAACATTCCCAAAGCCGCTAACGTAGCTAAAGAGTTTAATTTCTAATGTGTAGGTAGCTGGATAAAGGTGGTTTTAATGGTGGTTAAGAGACTATCCCAGCCTTGAATGAGGTTTGTCTAATAAGCAAAGAGTAAAATGAATTTAAAAAAAATGTACAACAACCAGTATTTTGGGACTTGATGACTCGATAGGCGTAAAGTCTTCCACAAGAGTTCATATTTTGCAATGTCCTTTTAAATATGGTTGGTCTTCACTCCACTATTGGAAAGTAGGGTATTAATAGCAGATGTCATCCATTTAAATATCCCTAGATCCCATTTATCAGTCCAATGTACCTGGGATATGCGGCCCATAGTAAATGTCTTTGCAGTCACAGTTTAATTCACAAGTCCAATGTCTGCTAAGTGGGCCGGTGGATTAGTCCTCAAAGCAGGAGACCATACATAGTCCAGAAGAAGACACAGAAGTACAGGACGCTGTGAAGAGCAAGATGTGGACTGTTGTTACAAAGATCTGTGTCACAGCAATGTATCCGAACTCCGGGCAACTCCTGTTGTTGGCAATGGCGTGAAGTCGCACAACCACTTGTTAGAAGTATCCCCAACACCACTAGAAATTAAAACACTGTAATTATTTTGAGAAATGGAAAAGCATGTATTTACATCCTGAAGTCCTAATGGGGACAGTAAAGGTTAAGGAACAAAGGGTGGAAAGAGATAAAGGGTGGAGAGAAGATATAAAGATATTTTGTTGGAGATGCACCCCAACGCAATTCAGCGTTCAAGATAGAGCGTTAAATAATACATAAAAAAATATCCTCACTTTGCGACAAATCCACAATATCTACTACATCTGCAGTGATACTGCCCTGTGTATGGTGTCCATAGGTTTGTATATAAAAAAACAAAAAACGCATTCATGCAGAATAGAAAATATATTACCGGTAGTTAAAATAAATAATTAAAAAGCATTTTTGCGAACGAATGGAAGTCTCTATCCACATCCATTCTATTTCAGATACAATTTCTGTATTTTTAAAAAAAATTTATTATGTGATGAGCTGTTGAATGCATTCTTTTTTTTTAAAATTCTTTATTTTATTTGTGCATAGCGTGAACAATCATGTTTGCACTGCCACAATAGCTGGTGCAAGCAAGTACGGAAACATACATTAACATAGGTATGGCATTGAAATACATAGCACAATTTTGTTTTTTTATATTCAAGATAGGAAACATGTTAGAGGTTAAACATTGGATCGTGGTTGCATAGAAGATCTAACTGTCTCAATATTTAGTAACACAGTAAACTGGTTAATCTTGCAGCCTATGGGGATTAACATGCTAGCTGAACATAGCTGAGACTTGCTTGGTACATAAGGTAACATCGCTGCACTATCTGAATGTATCATTACTGTGCTGCGTCAGACGCTAACAGATTGTATACATGCAGTACAGGTATATTTGCCTGAGTAGGTTAATTTCAAATCTGTTTAGCCATATTAGTTAAATTGACAGGCTGGAGACGTGGAAGTGCAGGCTAAGACTGAACTCATAGTTACAATAGATTTTGTGAGAGAGACAGGTTTGCTAGACAAGATGGCATGGTTAGTGTTGCTTAAAAAAGAAAAAGGAAAATTTATGCCACCGTGGTTAAAGAACCCTGGGTCCCCGGACAGAGACTCCCCTCCCCGATGAGAGGTGGATGTGATCCTGATTGTTGTTCAGGAGACAGAGTAGGCAGCCCCAGTTCCTGTGCAGAGAGCAGCCAACTCCCATCACTGGCAGGTCATAGTCATGTGTTTTCTCAGCTCTATCTGCGAATAATGATGCTGTGGTGTCGCTTGTCGGGTGGTATCAGCCGGTCGCAGTTGGGAGCTGGGTATGTGTGGGGTCTTCGTAGTGGTCTGCGGCCATCGTGCGTGTGACTCGGCTTCACAGGACCGTGCCAGCTTGCAGCCTAAATACCTGTGGGGCCGCTTTGCCAGTCAGCTGATCTCCACTCAAGGTCCTCGGTGTCGATTGGAGCACTCCAGGTCGGGTCTCAGGATAGGTAGGTTGCTCAAATGATTTCTCCCTGAGTAGCCCGCAGTGAGCGCCAAGAGCCCCGAGGAGGGGCCTCTTTCTCCATAGCGCGCCGGTCGGGCCCAGCCGCCATCTTGAGTGATGTCTCCACAGTGAAGTCTCCAATCGGGTTAGAGCCCCAGGGTAGGCCGGGATGACCCCCACCGGCCCAGAGGGGGGGAAGCAGGGCCATCACCCCATTAAGTTAGGAGACCCCCATATTGCAGCCAGGCAGGGTAGCAGGGCGGCGGCCGTCCACCCTACTCACCACCTGGATAGGCTTGACTAGGCCTTGGTCTTAGAGCTCCGTGTTCTCCCCAAAAGGGGGGCCCAGAATCGGGTCACTGACTGCTCCCCAGTACTAGCACTTCATAGTGCAGTTGCCTGTAGTGACTCAGCGCCAGAAGTTGCGTTTTTGGGACCAAATTGCTTGAAAATAGCAGGAGCTGTTGTGCCATGTGTCTGCTCTGCTTGGCGGTCCGGCCCCGCCCCTGTTGAATGCATTCTTACCCAGTAATTGTTGCCTTAAAAGTCTCTTTAATACTTAGCACTGCCAGTGATTAGACCATTTATTCCAGTTATACTTACCGCTTTCGGTTTTAATACAAAATCTCTGCTTGAACCCCTTATGTGTTTGAGAACAAGTGATGACTTCTGGGTTGGTGCAGCCCATGTCGATATACTTTGCACCGGCTATGATATTGCACCCGTAACACTGCAGACCTGAGACTAGAAGAGAGAGATATTGGGTTATTTGAAAATTAGCGATTCTGATCCATATCACAGTGACACGTTCATATTTAACTCATCAAATAAAATATGCATGAGATTTCTTCTTGGATATTGAGTATTTTAAACACCACTCATCTTAAAACACTCTGGGACATTTATGAGAGTGTGGCTAATAAAAAAGTGGAGCAAAAAAATGTCAAACTAGAGCAATCACTATGGAAACCAATAAACTGTTACTGCAGATTGCTCCACTTTTAATACATGGCCGTACTTCTCATTAGTCGAAGTTTTAATATTTTCTCAACCGATTCAATTCCTCTAATTCAGTTGTAAATCAGTTGTAGCGAACTAAAATTGCAAAATTTAGGCTTCAAATGCTGTTTTGGAGGAATATTCCAACTCATTTATAGTCGTAGCTTGGTCATTATATACTAAATATTGTCATTTAATTGATTACAACTATCTATTTGTCTGTATGTCTATCCATACAATAGTCCATCTGTCCATCTGTTCGTCCATCCATCCACCTGTCTGTCTGTCTGCCTGTCCATCTATCCATCCATTCATCCATCTAATGAATTTCATAATTCGCCATAACTATGTCAAACATAATCAGCGTCCGCACAGCAGAGACTTTCAATATCAGTAGCCAAACGGTGTCCATTGTATCAACACACAACATATTAAACATGGTCACGGTTATTTAGTGAATCGAGAATTAGCAGACAATTCATCAGAGAATTGTAAATTTTACACAATAGCTGGACTTGGGAAAAAAATCTCTAATTCGGCTATTTTTTAGACTCATCTACTGTAACTCAAAATTTGCTATTTCCTGGTTAATTTCTGACAATTCCCTGTTTAGTGTCAGCTTTGTCACTCGCTACATATTAAACTCACTCTTTATATGAGTGACGTTTTAAAAACTACTATTTTAATGGAAACCAGGCTTTCAACGTCTCTGCGAATAAGCACATTTGTTGTTACATTTCTCAGAGGAACGTTTATGAAAGAACGAACATTAAAATTTCTACAATAAATATGTTTTATATAAACCTTCCTACAATAATGAACACATCTGACTACATCAGATCTCACACAAAAAAAAAAATCCTTGGAAGACAAAATTTTGTAATTTACATTCTATATAATTCTCCTGACTTCAAGTACACAAACAAGAAAATTAATAACAGTGAACATCCTTGTAAGTTACAATTTCAAATTGGTTACTTACCTAGCCCAGAGGAGAAGACTACAGACAAGCAAAGCAAGATGATAGATGTAGACAGAGGGGGTCCCATGTGTTTATTTATTTATTAAACGTCCGTAATATCTGGGGGAAAAGGTTGCTATTCTGAAGACAAACAGCTTTTGTCCCTTTCTCTGCATAGCATTGTGTTCATCATTCAGCCAAATCAGGATTTGCGTGAAGGTCAAATAAACCTTCTTAAAAAGACATGTGGATTATGTCTACTGGCAGAATGTAATCTTTAGAAAAATAAATTTTTATTTCCAGGTTTTTATTTCCCGCTTATAAATATATATTTCAGATATCGAATCTGAAAATGGTAAACAGGTGTTCGAAAAGTCCGTCTTAGTTTTGGGAATTAAAAAATAAAAAATAGTTCTGATTCTGCAGACGTCACTAACCACAGCTCCGATTGCAAGAAATCAGTGGCCGAGAGCTATTTGTAGAATCCAGGAAATATTTAGAAGCCAAAAATAAATGTTAGAAGCAAAGTAAGGGGTAAATCCATTGGGCTAACAAAAAATATTAAAATCCAGCAGTAACACTTCCTGGAGTTATGACTCGTTGGCTGTTGTTGCAGCATGCAATAAGTGACCAACACTATCAATGGGGAGACGAGATAGTCATTAAAAGCGCTGGTTTTGAAGGGTAGACAATTCCGATCTATACTGGTCTGATGTTCACGTAGACACCCCAGTAATAAGCCCTGTGTATTGCAATGAATACAGAGTCCATCGTCTAATGAAGATTTAAGACTCAATCAATCTCTCTCTTGGTTCAGAGAGATTAAGGAGGGTTTGGTTTTAAGTTGAAGTATTTTTTTTTCATTTGTATGTCCTTGCGGCTTTCACAGTAATATTTACTCAGATGATGTAATCCCCTCCAACTGTCTCTTTTTTTTATTTAATCATACTATACATTTGTCTGCACGGATCTAGCAATGAGGTTGAACCTGGGTGAGAAGACGGTCTATTCAGTAAAAGGAGACGCACATTTATAAAAAAATATATATTCTGGCAATGGTGTTAATGTAGCCTTAAGACATCTTATTAACATACGTATCAATGATAAATTGGCCTAATCACGCAACATTAAATGAAGATGGAACAGAGCTATTCACTAAATGATTCTATGGGAAGTTAAATTTAAAGGCCAAAATAGTCTAACTTGAGAAATATTTCCACTTTGAGAATTTTGGCCTGAAATTTGAAATTTACTGGAATTCACTATGAATTCCTGACTAAACACGTTAGTGAATAATTCTGATTACTGTTTTATTCGTATTCATTTTCTCTTATTTAAATAACAGCAGATTACGAAAAAAAATTATAACTTACTGAAGTTTGTAAAAACTAGACAATATCAATACTTTGAGCAATTTTGCATGAGAAGCAGACCTTGTAAAATTTATGTTAAAGCGATGTATACGTTGAAATAACTATTCGATTGGAGGGACATTTCCCAAAAAAAGGAAAATAAAATAGAAAAAGTAGATTGTGGAAAACATGAATGTAACGTTAAACAGCCCACATACTTCACTGAACGTTAGTGATGGTAGATGTAGTGTGGGCTAAACCAGTAAAGGAATTTAAAGAAATCTACCGGTATATAGTTTTACGACCTTGTGATTGCAGTATTCTGCTAAAGAGATCCAAACACACCTCCTGCTAGTCTAAGTTTTAGAAGAATGGCTTCAGGCTGCAGGCGAATAACAAATAACAGGTTAACCCAGCAGCTATAGCCAAATTTTAATTCTGTTTTATCTGTTCAGTCGCCCAATCTTGGATGGTAACAGACCTCTCAAGTCACATGGTTTTTCCTTCGTCATCCTCGTCACCAGAGAGATTGCCTTTGTCACCTGGCGTGGAGAGGACAGAGGGAAAGTACAAGCACTTACAATGCAGTTCAGGGCATTTAAGCCCATAGACGAGCGCTACAGCAGCACTTGGGCACCTGGTGCATGCGCAGCCCTGATTGACTACTTTTCTGGGCAATCATTCGCAACAATGTGACACGTTCCCTTTGCAGGCAGCCATATTGTCCATGATGCTGATATAGTCACAGACATACACGCCTGTTGACCTCGCTCACCCTCTCGATATCAGTCTTCGTGGTCTGCGGCAATTATATCATGGGAGTGCTTATGGTTAAACTTTGAATGGCAGCCATAAGCTAATCTTATTAGTTTTAATGGGGGTGTAAATGTGTCTTATGTCTTATACACCCCCTACAAATGAGTGTAAATAATTTGTAAGATGCCCATTAAACGGATTGGATATACAGACTACAGTGTAACCGATAAACCTCGGTAGTGTTCATTAATTATATAGAGAATCTTCATATTGATTCCATAACAAAATGCTGCTAAATGAGGCTGTACTTTAAGAAGATCTCCACTTGCAAATCCTTCTTACGGTTTTGCAACTGTGCACAAAGATCCATTGCCTTCTGCCTTAAGCCAATTTTTAATCTGCTGCAGTATTCAGTTATCCCTGAAAAAGATTTGCATTAGCCTCTAATTCTCTGAAGCTAAATGCGGCCAGTCTATAAGCTCCGGAGGAAAGAGAGAGAGATATCAGTACGCTGAGGATAACTATAGCCATCCTGATGTTTTAACCCCACTCGCTGCCAGACTGGAGAAGAAAAATGCCAACTTAGGCTGTGATACCCATTGCTTCATCCGCAATCATCACATTTGTACAAGTAACACATGATAAAGAGTGATGATTGTGGGAAGCAGAATGGTGAGCGGCAGACCCATGCCCTAAGATGTTCTAGAGCAGCTAGTGAATTTCATATCCACAAGTCAATTTGGATAAATTAATGTTGGTTTAAGGCCACCCCTGCCTCGATTTAATGCTGTCTCAATATTTTGGACAATAAGTTCCTTTAACACATCTGCACAAGCATGACCAGTCATTAGATAGCTGGCATAGTATGCAGATGTCTTAGTGTCTAGGCTAAAGTCATGTCTTCTGTTAGAAACAAGGGGATATTAGAGAAAATTTGCTGTTTGCACAAATGGCCATGAACCTCTTGGCAGCCCCTGCATGTGTGTTGCATGAAGTGCCTTCACCAGGCAAAGCAAGGTTAAAAACAATACCCTCCCCCCATGACTAGAAGGTTGGATTCCCATTGGATTCTACTAGGGTAACCAGAGAGACTCATTTTGAACTGGATCAAGATACTTTGTAGGTCCTCAGCTAAACATGAAGCCTGGGGGCCTCTTAGTTCTCACTCCAGAATAATTACATAAGGACATGAAGTCAAAGCCTCTTCAACTCGTTACCCCAAAGTGCATCCACTACCCGTTACCCACTCACATCTACCAGTCTTCCATTACTATGTCCTGTCTCCCTCCTCCTATCTGAGCACCCTCTTACTCTCCTTACCAACCTTCTTCTAGGTACCTGTCTAAAGGTAGTCTGCCTCACTACAAGCCAACATCCACACGTAGCAACCACCTTTCATCTCTTCTCAAGCCTTCCTACTTGTCATCAAGACATGATCCACCTCTTAGAACCACCGATCCTCTCTCCTGGCCAACATGACTTTCTCCTAGTCATCCATTATCCTTTCTCTTCTGATCCACTCTAGACACCATTGTTCTCTACCTCCTAGCTACTCTCTTCTTTCTAGCCAGTCGCACATGCTGAACTAGCTTGCCATCTTCCCTTAGCAAATCCGCCATACTGCTAGCCTCCCAGCAAACCTCCTAGTCAACCATCCAACTCCCTTATCAAAAGTCCTCTTGGATTTCCACCTACTCAGTCAGACAATAAGGACTAAGCTCCCCACTTACACAGTATTTTAATTAATCTGTACTGTGCACAAACACAAAATAGGCCACATTTTGACAACAAGCAACTGGATATTTTCGGTGTAGGTGGGCGATTTAGAACTTTGTGTCTACAGGCCCCTGAGTTTTAAATCTGGCCTTGGGTCACCCCCAGTGATTACCAGACGTAGTTAATGAATGCCAATATATATTAGTTTCAATAATCGGTGTCATGTTATAAAACTCTTTTAAATTACGTTTGTAATTAGTATTATTTTATTATTATTTAGATAGCGCCAGCAAATTCCGTAGCACTGTACAATGGGTGGACTAACAGACAGGTGATTGTAACCAGACAAATGGAGGCACAGGAACAGAGCGGTAGAGGACCCTGCGCAAGGAGCTTACATTCTAGAGGGAGAGGGCGTTTCTTTGTAGAAACAATGATACTATATTATCAGGCAGCAGTATCTTTTAATGAAAAATAAAGCATACACCAATGGCTAGTTTGTGAAATACACTCTAAATAATGTTAAGCCAGTCTTTCTGAAATGTAGCCCATAAAACCATCACTGATATGCACATAGTGAGTAGTTATACAGTAAATTCATAATAAATATAATGTATTCATTATCCAGTGTTTTGCCTGTGATTTCCAACTTCAGCCACTAGAGGTCACACTAGATCCTCTTTGTGACTATGCCATTCACAACATGGAGGGACCGTTTCAGCCACACTAACGGTCACGCATTGCGCCACTCACAAGATGGCCCCTGTTTGCTCGTCAAATGCGGATGCTCAGCCATTACGTCAACGATCGTACGCCCAGCCCCCTGTGATGTGATTGGTCGAGCTTGTGCATAAATTAATTCTGTTTTAAAAATGTGAGAATTTGGCATATATTTGTGCTTTTCAGTAAAAATTAAAGCATAGGACATACAAGCTGACAATATAAACTAATTTAGTGAATGCCTACTTTCACGTAGTAAAGGTTGTGTGCTCACTACAATTTAAAAATATATCTGATATAGAAGACATATATACAGCTGATGTTTCGTTTAAACTTTGTGTTGTATGAAAGGAGAGAAGGTTAGCACTCCCCTTGACAAGGATGGAAGAGGTCCTAGTGGCCTTTACAACACATATACGGTTAAGGCACTGCCACCTACTTCGTGGCATCTCTAACCATGTTTTTTGAACAGAGTTATAGCCTTTAATTGGGGTTAAAGGGACACTTTAGTTTTAGGAACACAAAGCTTTAAAAACCCTGTTTACACGCTTCTTATTCCTGCGGTGAGGGCTGTTTTTGTCTCCTCTGACGTTAGCACCGAGGGGGAACCTCATGCGCGGCCTGCGCAGTGCGCACATTAGTCCTTCGCCGTAGGAAAGCATTGCCTCCCTTTATATATGTCCTTATATATTCTATATTTACAGCATTATCCACTAAAGTGAGAATTTAAAGTAAATTTCCAATTTAAGATCAAAATAGCCAAAACAGAAAACATTTCTAAGTCAGCTACACTTTCAGATTGGCTGCTCTGATCTTTGGCTATTTACGTTGAATTCTCATCTTAGTAAGTAACCCTGATACAGTTACAGACGTGCTCAGACATAGAGACAATGTAACTGGGCAGCTACTGGAATACAGTGTAATCAGAGAATACGAAGAGACAGACATCACGGGCGGGATAGGGGGGTCAGCAGTTAAATGGCAATGGCACTGTCTGCGGGGTAATTCCAAACACCATAACCTCTACAGTACTTTGTAGTGGTTATGGTACCCTTGCAGGGTACCCCCTGTGTAAGCAGTCAAACCCTTTATGAACAACTTACCTGGGGTCTTCCGTGCACCAACCACAGCCTCTTAGAGAGCGGAAAGCTCCTATACAGAGCGCAATAGAAGAAATGACTAATATCCCCTATATGAGAAATATTCCCAACAGAGGTGGACAGTGTGAGTGGTACCCACTCACTCTTAGCACGAACCCTAGAAACATAACATAGAATAAAAAAAATAAGGAATTTCTCCTCAGAGAGATTCCTCTGAGGCAGAGGCGGCTCTCTGATTAGGCGGTTTAGGCGGCCGCCTAAGCCCTCGCGGCCACCTAAACCACCTTAGGGCAGACTGTGTCAGGTCCTCGGTCAGTGACTGAGGACCCGACACTAGGAGGGGGCCCGGTGGCTTGCTCGGCCAGAAATCGCAGTGTGCAGAGCTGCAGACCATGTCTCGCAAGAACTGGCCAATCAGAGCATTGCCGTGGGTTAGCATGGCAACACTCTGACAGGTCTCGCGAGATACATGGTTTGCAGCTCTGTGGAGCTGCAGACCGAATATAATGGCCACCGGACCACCAGCCAGCCCTAACTGGACTACCAGAGAATAAAAAAAAAATTTTTAGTCCCCCCCCCCCTCTCCTTATCATCCCCCGTCCCTCACACCATCACTTCCCTCTCCCTCTCACAATCACCCCCCATACCATCACTTCCCTCTCAACATCACCCCCTCCCGCTCACCATCACCCTCCTCCCTCACACTGTCACCCTCTTATACACTGTCACTTCTTCCACACTGTCACCCAGGGGTGGCCTGTCCATAGGTCCCGATTAGACCATGGCTCCAGGCGGCACTCTGACAAGGTTTGAACGGGTATCATTTCTCACTGAAGATTCGGCGCTCTGACACGCGTGCTGGAACTTCAGTGGTTACTTTAGTTACATAATTTGTGGCAAGCAGTGTTGTGGGCTGGCACACACGCAGACACACACTACATCCTCTTAGCGTATTCCATCCTTTATAGCAGTCTCAGTCATAATGGTTTCCTGTATGCATCCTTTACCCTCATGTTTTCATGGGATTTGTTTCACAATCACATTTTTCCTTTTTGTTTTTTAGTTTCTCATATTTGTGTACATGTACATATGTACTCTGTGGAAATGGCACTGACCAAAGTATCCAATGATCTACTCGCTGCAAAATCTTGTGGTCACTACTCTATCCTAATTCTCCTTGACCTGTCTGCGGCTTTTGACACTGTTGATCATCAACAGCTTCTTCTCATCCTCCGCAATATCGGTCTACAAGATACTGCTCTCTCCTGGTGCTCCTCATACCTCTCCCAGCGCTCTTTCAGTGTTTCTTTCTCTGGCTCTGCTTCTTCTCCCCCACTCCTCTCTGTTGGTGTCCCCCAAGGTTCAGTCCTTGGTCCCCTACTGTTCTCCATTTATACTGCCTCCCTTGGTAAACTCATTAGCTCCTTTGGCTTCCAATATAATTTCTATGCAGATGACACCAAATCTACCTGTCCTCTCCTGATCTCTCCCCGTCCCTCTTGACTAGTGTCTCTGACTGCCTCTCTGCTGTTTCTAACTGGATGGCTGCCCACTTCCTTAAACTAAACTTGACCAAAACTGAAATTCTGGTCTTTCCTCCCTCAAGTGTTGTTACCTGTGTCTGTCTCCCTCCAAGTCAACGGTGCTACCATCAGCTCCACCACGCAGGCTTGCTGCCTAGGTGTTCTCTTTGACTCCGACCTCTCCTTCAAGCCTCATGTTCAATCTATCGCCAAATCCTGTAATTTCCATCTAAAAAAACATTGCGCGCATCAGCCACTACTTAACGCCAGATGCGACTAAGGTGTTGGTCCATTCCACTGTCCTTTCTCGCCTTGACTACTGTAATCCGCTTCTCAGCGGTCTTACATGCTCCCAACTAGCGCCGTTACAGTCCATAACGAATGCGGCGGCAAGGCTCATCTTCCTTTCCGCCCGCACCTCTCACGCCTCACCCTTCTGTCAATCCCTAAACTGGCTTCCTATAAAATATAGAGCTCAATTTAAAATTCTGTTTCTTGCTTTCAAATCGCTACATAATGCTGCTCCCACCTATCTATCCTCCCTTATACACAAGTATGTCCCATCTAGGCCCTTACGATCTGCTGAAGACTTATGTCTATCTTCTGTCCGTACTCCCACCTCTGATGCTCGCCTTCAAGATTTCTCTGCACCGTTCCTGTGGAACTCGCTTCCCTCCTCCGTTAGATGCTCACCCAGTCTCCACTCCTTCAAAAAATCGTTAAAAACCCACTTCTTCATAAAAGCATACTTAAACTGTTAATAGCTCCTGACTGATTCCTCTTCTGCAACACTAGTCTAATACTATCCTTACCTTTCTGTGTCATTTTACCCCACTCCCTCTAGCATGTAAGCTCATTGAGCAGGGCCCTCAACCCCTCTGTTCCTGTGTGTCCAACTTGTCTGGTTACAACTACGTCTGTTCGTCCACCCATTGTAAAGCGCTGCGGAATTTGATGGCGCTCTATAAATATCGTAATAATAATGTCTTCTAAAGATACCAAAATTTTAAATTAGCATGCAGTTCCATTTTTGATATTCCCTCATGGGGTACACTTTTTGTTTAATATAGACCCCAAGTTAGTTGTCCAACAATTCGTATTCAGCTTGACAAGTTATATTAGACATTCTTCTTTCATACAGCAAAAAGGTGTTAGAGATACCAACGCATTTTACAAATGATTTTGAATGTGTAAGAAAAATATGTATATTTATTTGTGACAAAGAAGACAGGCCTTGGGTGACTGTACTCCCTCACCACGGAGTTGGATACTATTATACTTATCGATATCTAAGCTTTATCCTGCCTTAACCCCTTAAGGACACAACTTCTGGAATAAAAGGGCATCATGATGGAATATTTCCGTCATGTGTCATTAAAGGGTTAAGGTATCGAGTACTCTTTAGAGTGGACCGTTCCACCTACTTACTATCCTGTGGGCTGCTATAAGAACATTGTTACATTCACTCACTGTGGCACTCCAGCTTGTCATCTGGTGTCTAATATCTACCAGCTTGGTTTACATCTTTTTGGTGCCGGCCATTTGCAACACTACATGTTACTTTGTTACTTAGTTTCCAGCTTATTTTATTTCACTCATGCGCAGCAAGTTTAATTCCATGCTTTTTATGATACCGTGCTCTTATCAAAATATTGATTTAGTGGCTACTCTCTATTTTTAATTGACAGTTAGTGCCCTCTTGGTTAAAAAGTTACACTTTGTTCATATCTTGACTCTTTAGATAGACAGTGGTTTTTGTTTTGTGCACACTGTCACGGTATTACACTGGAGGCCTCTACTTGTAGTAGACAAATACCCAAAATTATAATCAATCTGTTTAAAAATAAAATATAAATAAGTTAGCCTCACTGCACTGTAACCTTGACAATAAGCTGTGGTGGTCATGGTACTGGGAGTCTCCCTCTAAATTTCAGGCTGTGCTTTTTCCAGGAGTTTAGCAGTTAAAAGTACACTTCAAGTGCCAAAAGTATTTCACACACCAGGGACTTCAGACTAAAGTAGATTCATTACTTCAATATGTTTCACAAAAACACGGAAATGTTTGCAGATGCAAACTTTTCTGTGTGAAGCATTGGATTCAATCAATGGTAGTTTGGTACAAAAAGTGATTGTTCTAAAAAGCGGCACATAGAAAATTGGGGGAATCCCCAGAACAATGTGCCTGCTGGTTCTACGGGTTTCATGACGACTGGCCCACTTTCAATAGTTTAGACTACTTTTCAGAACACAATACCTTTTCATACAAAATCTCCCCCAATGCTTCTCAGAAAAGCATTGATTGGCGCAATTGCTATAAACACGACATGTCTGCAGAGCTTCTCTATGAGAACCAACTAACTGGACAAAAGTGATCAGTTGATGACCAGCAAGGAGGATCAAGCTGCAGAGAGGAGTGTATCTCAGTAACCTTCTACAGGTAAGTTTAAGGGTGCATCTGTTTGTTTGTCCATAGACTGGCAGGCATTTGATGCATTCAACGCAGCTAAAAGGGATTTATACACAATTAAAATATATTCTTTTAGGCCAGTGATTTCCAAAACAGTCCTCAAGGCACACCTACCGGTCCATGATTTAGAGATTCTCTCTCTTTGTAATTCTAAAAACCCCTTAGACACAACTGGATAATCCCTAAATCCTGGACTGGTAGGGGTCCTTTGAGGACTGGTTTGGACACCACTGCGCTAGGCTATCAGCATTAACAATCAGCATGAATTGGGTTTTCAATTGGTGCTGCTGTGCACTGCCAGGTCTGAACATAACAGCAGTTGATGGCTGGACATCAGGGAGCCAGAATTCAGGTGGTGATTATAAACCATTCCTGTACACATACAATTACTATTTCATGGCACATATAAACCCCTTCATTACCGTGTTATTTGCCCAAAAAGTTACTTTTTTTTTTCTTCTAGAGGATGGCAAGCACATAAAATAAATATCAATTACAATGATGGCAAAATAAAATCTGCATTAAGATCTAGCTTCTGACAATGAATCTGCAGATATATTTGGGTATGCACATTCTCAAAGTGCTAGCAGACATAGCATGCTTGCACACTGGCCCCCTGCAGATCTGCCCAGGGACCCATGTCTATTGTCTTCACCGCTGTACATTATACACACAAAAAAAAAAATATTTAAAGGACCACTCTAGACACCCAGACCACTTCAGCTTAATGAAGTGGTCTGGGTGCCAGGTCCAGCTAGGGTTAACCCATTTTTTCATAAACATAGCAGTTTCTCTGAAACTGCTATGTTTCTGAATGGGTTAAGACTTCCCCTATTTCCTCTAGCGGCTGTCTCATTGACAGCCGCTAGAGGCGCTTGCGTGCTTCTCACTGTGATTTTCACAGTGAGAGCACGCCAGCGTCCATAGGAAAGCATTATGCTCTTGCCGCGCGTGCGCATTCAGCCGACGGGGAGAAGAGGAGGATCGGAGGAGGAGAGCTCTCCACCCAGCGCTGGAAAAAGGTAAGTTTTAACCCCTTTCCAGAGCCGGGCGGGAGGGGGACCCTGAGGGTGGGGGCACCCTCAGGGCACTATAGTGGTCTTTTAACTCCTAAACAGTGCAAGTCCAGGACAGAGGCTCCATCTGATGCATCCCTGACTGAAGTACTAGAGATGTTAAGGTAAAAAGTATCATGCAAAACAACTATACATACAAACAGTAATAGTAAAATTCTGTCAATATTTTTATGCTTGTGTCCCTGTTCAAGCTACTGGGGTAAGCAAAGGCCCTGCTTAAAATAATGCTATTGAGCCAATGACTGCCAAGGCCTTATTGTTCAATCAAGAAGAAAGGCTTTAAGATCAATTCTTTAAAAAAAAACAAAAAACAATTTCTTAACAATTGCAAGAGTTATACACACGACGGAGACAGGGTGTTAAGATAAAAATCACTGCCCCCTGCATTTGGATATTTTGGGAAAGGACTTTTAAAGATTACTCCATGCACCATAACCACTACAGTGTTTATAATGCCAGGAGTATTCAGGTTCAGATCCTGGTAATTGGGCAGCATTACAAGAGTTGCAGAAATCAACCCCACCAGCCAACAATTACAATTATGTGCAGAGCAATATGCCCTAAATTGACATCAGCCATTCCAGAACTCTTGTACCAGGCTGGCTACTGAAGGGCTCGCCCTATCCCAGCTGCCATGTCAGCGGCGAGGGAGCAGTAAATCTTGCTCAGATGCCGGAATATGACGTCACTCTGGCCCTGACCCGCGAGGGAGCAGAGCAAGAAGAGCTTGAAGATTTCAGCAGCCACGCTGGACCTCAAGGAAAGGATTCACTCCAGTTCTCCCAAAGGAAGGGAGGGTAGGTGGACTTAAATTAAAATAGATTTGTAAAAGAATGTGTGTGCATCTATATGTCTGTCAATGGGTCAAATCGGTGAGTGTGTGCATGTCTGTCTGTGAGTGTCTGCTTAGGTGACCGGTTTCCCTCTGATCACATGGGAAAGGTGTTTTTACTCCCCTTTTTTCCCCCACGCCATGCCAGCTATTCCCGCCTACTCAGCCAACTCAAAGCTTTCCCATTGGAAAGGAGAGAGGCTATTGCGCACCAGGCACAGGGACACTAGACACTAAAAACACTATGTTAAGTTGAAGTGGTTACTATAATGTCCCTTTAAGAATTATATTTGTCACTGAAAGAAAAACAAAAAAAAAATAACCTACTAGATTGCAAGCAAATGTATCCAGCCCAGGGTTAATGACACTGCCAGCTTGAAGTTACACCTCCAGTAGCAATGGTGTTAAACTCTGTATGTGCTGTGTTCCAAAGAGAAGATTCCAGGCACCATGGCCACTTCAAATAAATGAGTCTTGGAATAATCATTTAAGCAGAATTGCCACTACCTTGTAAGTTATGAAAATGATTTCAGAGCCAAGATTAAAGGAACATTATAGAGTCAGGAATACAAACTATAGTGTTTTACTATTTAAATCACCAGCCCCCCCATAGAACTTGGTAAGAAGGCGATTTTACTCTCCACTAGGGATTCCTGCCCCCATGAGATAATCAATCTTGATGATCTCAGCCAACCTAATGCTTCCAATATGAAAAAAATTCTACGCTGCACCAACAGAATCTCCTCCTAGAGATGTATTAAATCAATGTGTGTCTACAGGTAACATTCAGCACCTCAACTGTGCAGCACTGAACTTGGAAGCATATCTATTGTGGTCATCTGAGTGACTATCAATAGAGGTGTAACTAGCCAGCAACGTAAACAATGCCTTTTCTCTGAAAAGGCAGCATTTACAGTGTTGAGCCAGCCGGTACAGGATAGAGACACCAGAACTACATTAAGCTGTAGTGGTTCTGGTGACTATAGTGTCCCTTTAAATTGATATGCCCTGCATTCAGTCACCGTAACAGTTTCAGCCTGGGCAGGTTTTCGCAGGTCACTTTACAGAAACCAGCAGTCGTGTTATTACAGGTTTTTTTAACGAAAATGTGGTGTTTTGTTTGTGAAAAACAGTAATGGAGCTGACATGTGTCCTGTTTAAAAGAATGCTTGCTAATGACAGTTCTCCATTCCATCACCCCTGTAAACAATGAATGAATAAAAATGACCTGGGTGCCACTCTCATGCATACTTTATATAGTGCTATGAGAACCAACTACATTTGCATAGCAGGCCCTGACACTGCAGGACAGACTAGTAAATTAAAATATGTAAACTACTGAGAATTTTGAAAGATATAAGCTCTATTTATGAACAACTGAACTATATAGTTCTGAAGACCACCCGCCCTGCAGATTTCTGGCAGTGCCGCTGAAAGGTCAAGTCTCTCAGTGGTCGCTCCCTGCCCATCACACACCCTTCTAGGTGTTTCGTGAATACAAAGTTAATGGTAGGCTGAAAGCGTTGGCTAACACTCTCAAAAGCACACTCTAAGAGCCTTCCTCGTTAAAGCCAGACATCACCGGAAACCAGGGGGGGAGGGCAGCGTAGACAGATATGGCTTTAAAAACCGGTTCATAAGCAGTTTACACCCAAAGGGAAAGATGGCACACAAGGGCTCCTGACACCAAAACAACTTAATTCAAATAAAGTTGTTTTGGTGCCAAGCGTATTTCTTTAAGTATTGTTGGTGCTGTGTAAATATTCTCATTGGTGACAGTTTTGCTTACACACATTTAGCAATGCAAGCCCTGTGTTTCCTGGGAATATAAACATCCCAGATTTTTTTGCTGAAGTAAAAATACTAGAACTGACAGGGCAGACGCAAGGTGCGAAAGAATGGTTTGTAATGTCTTAAATTACAGCAGTACAGAATGTCAAATTAACACTGCCTATTCACGTAAAAACCCTCAGAGCTCTTTATTACAGCTAATGGTTCTGTTTCCTGTCCAAAAACAAAAATAAAATTAAATGCGGGAAAAATATATATATATAAAAAAAACAAAAAAAACAAGTCTCAAGAGACATGCCATGAGCAATACATTACTATGAATTTCCAAAATACAAAAACAGCAATTGCTTTTTACAATGAAATTTTACAATGGGCTGCAAACGTCACCATACTGCACTCCCAATATACGCCCCTCCCACTCCACACCCCCCAAAAATAGGGGGGGAAAATAAAACAATTTTAAAGGAGGCAGAGAACAAAGACAAAAGTAAATATATTTAAACCCATTTAGTGCCACCAGAAATTCCAACTTTTGCACTTTTGGGGCTAAGCATCTGAGCAAAACTGTGCGACAGTCAACTCTAAAATGTTACAAAACCATTACAAAAATTGCTTTGCGGTGGCTTCTGGTTAATACATAGCAAGAAATGTATGTAGCTATACAATGGTAGAACTTAAAAATGATTTTTGGAAAAAAATAAAAATATTAGCAGCCTCATTTGGTCACAAACTGTTGAAATGTAGTGTGATTACACCACAGAAGGAGAACACCGAACTGCTTGAAGACTACTTGGTATAATTTTAGGGAAAGGGGCTTGCAAAAAAACAAGTCAATTCTGTTGCTAAGGCTGCTATGGATTAAAACGCCCATCAACAACGTGAAAGGCAGGCTACAGCAATTTAAATGTCAGGGGAGCCCCTTCCTCCAGATTTTGGAGTTGGCATTTTATGTGTGGTAGGGCAAACAAAAAAAACAAAAAAAAAACAGGAATTTGGAAAAGTTCTTAAACAGAAAACAACCAGAACAGTATTTTTTAGCCTCCTGCAGAACTAGTCAATTTCTTTGGACCGAGGAACTACTTACTTAAGGGTTAAAAAGCCACCCCAGACTGACTTTGGTGCATGTTTTGTAGGGACATTTTAAAAAGAAAAACCCCTCAAAACAAAACCCCAAACACAAGATTATCACGGGTGAAATAAGCGTGTAAACAAAAAACCAAAACAAGAAAAAAATGAGTTGTTTCTAAATCTCCTTGTTACAGTCTAATTTGGTTATTTTCAGATAAAACTCAGTTTTGATAAAATGTCTCCCTCCCACAGAAAAATTCAATGGGGCTCAAGGTTGATGGATCTCCGCTTTTGCAGAATTACACCGTCTTCCGCTAGGAATGTTCTCCTGTGAATACAGTCTGCAAACAGAGCTCAAATAAAAAACAAAAAACAAAAAAAAACAAGCTCTAGCAGTCGCTCTAGCAGTCGCTCTTCCACAATTTGATGGTCTTATCGTTTTCTAGAGCTGCAGAGGCAATGATATTCTCTGTTGGATGACAGGCAGTTGAAATGACGACATCTACAAAGTTTTTTGGGGAAAAAAATAAAATTAGCAAAGAAAATTTGTATTAAATATAATATTCAGAAAATCATCAATTTTAGTAGCAAAGAAGAAAAAAAAGGAGATCCTAAAACACTGTTTCTTCTTATATTAAGAATTTATTTTTAAACAATGCCCACTTTAGTGAACAGACAGGGATATACACAAAAGAAAGAAGAAAAATAAATAAAAGTTGCCTGCTTAATATCCCAAATCCCTATGCACATTTAAATAACCCAATGTTTTTAATAGCACTCTAATGGCCATTAAAGTGTAAGCTCACCTTCCACTTAAATGCAATACTCTTAGGAGAACCCAAGAGGTAACCTACAGTCACTTAAAGGGATACTGTAGTGCCAGGAATACAAAGCGATGCCTCTGCCTCCCCTGCGCCATTGCTGTCGCAACCCCCCCTCTTCCCCTCCTGTAAATAGAGGATTAAAACCCCTTTATTTACTTACCTGATCCCAGTGCTGATGTCCCTTGGCGCTGGGTTGAAGCTTCGCCCCCTCCTCTGTCCCATGACAAGCTGGCTCTAATGCGCATGCCCGGCAAATGCTGCACACACATTAGACCTCCCCATAGGAAAGCATTTTTACATTGCAGCTCTAAGTCTGCCCTCAGTGGCTGCCTACCTGACGCTGAAGGTCCATATGCAGAGCGTGAGGACGTCTAGCGTCAGAGAATGGACCAAAAGTCTATTACGATTTCGGAAGTGCCCACAGTGGCTGTCGGGTAGGCAGCCACTGAGGGCAGACTTAGAGCTGCAATATAAACATTGCAGTTTCCCTGGAATGTAGGTGCAAAAGGGACACAGCACCCAGACCACTTCAATGAGCTGAAGTGGTCTTGGTGCCTGCAGTGTCCCTTTAAATAGGCCAATGGGTTTTGGGAAAGTGCATAGGGGATTTTTTTGTTTTATGTATTTGGGATGACGAATGTTACAGACACTTCTGCTGCCCAATAGTAGTGGGAGTTTTAGCATAGGGTGTAAATGTTTGTATAGAGATATACTGAAAACTGTAAGCCTAAGAGAGCCATTAGCTAATTAGCTGAAGGTATGGTTGCCAGTCTCATTTTTTGCAGATGTTTTACAGCTCTCATAGGAAACAGTTGATACAATCTCCTTAAAGGGATGCTACAGCTTTCAGAAAAACTACAGCTTAGTGTAGTTGTTCTGGTGAGTTTAGTCAGTCTCTGCAGCCTTTCTGTTGTAAACCGTGTCTTTTCAGAGGAAAACCAGAGTTTACATTACAACCAAGGGACATATCTAGTGGCCACTGGAGGCGCTTCCTGGGACTGTGCAGCACTAACTGTTCAGCGTCTCCACGCTCTGCATTTATTCAATGCATCTCTATGAGGAGATGTTGACTGGCCGGGGCGGTGCTTGGCTCTGCCCCCCGCCTCCTTGGCGAAGATCATCAAAATTGACTATCTCAGTTAATCCAAAGCTTTCCTATGGGTAAGCACGGGGATTGGCAGAGATTGTCAATTCTGTTGAGGTTAGCCAAGGAGTCGGACTGGGGAGAAGCCAGCGCCGGCGGACCTATGAGGTTCATTAATGCTCAATAAGTAGATATTTATGAGTCATGATAAGCTAAACAAGTTTGTGGGGTAGCATACAGTTTAGGTGATTTGAACAAATTGTTGTTGAATTATACAGTAACCACGATCCCCATGCACTATATCCTCTGTAAGAAGTAGATTTGATTATGATGTAGTAAGTGTCCCTTTGAAGATAAAAATGGAACAAACCGTTTCAGCATTTGGCTGCTTTTAAAACAATAAGTGCATTGTTAATGGAATATTAAAAAGGAGAGGAAAAACTACCATTAATAGTCTTTTGTACTCTTTCCAAACAGGTATATTATGTCTGGCATCTAAATCGCTATTTTCTCCCAGAATATGGTAGATTATTACATTATGTTACATTAAAGCTTTGCTCCCCTTTAAAAAAAGTTCCAACCCGTCAGACAACTAATCTTGTAACTTCCTGGTTTGGTTAGCTCAGTGGAGATAATTGCAAGCTGTTTTTAGTTAATCCTCCAATGAAAAATATGTATTATTAGATGCATTGTATGTTTTATTAATTTCATTGACTAAACTGTTAATTGCTTTTTGGTTTTCCATTTGAGCATTCCTTTAATGGCTTGGGTTACATTACCTGTATGCCCCTGTAATTTCTGAACAATCTCCTTTGTTTGCAGGTTCCAGATGTACACCAAGTTATCTTCAGACCCAGAAACAATCCACTAAAGAGAGAAAATGATTCTTTATTTGCATCATTTGTAACAAATATTCAGCAAATTGTATTTATATACTGTGTAAGGACTTCAAGATAAATAAAGCAGCTAGACACAATGTTTTAAAAATGATAGCTTTGCCAGCATTAACCCTTTAAGGACGTCGGCAACTGTACACATTCTGATCAAAACAAATTTTTTTTTTTTTAAACTAGAATTTGAGCTATATGTCTGTTCAAACGTAACTCACCTTTCATATTATATGCACCCACACTTATTATATATCATTTTGTTCAGGAGAAATATCAAATATTTAGATAGGAAACAATTTAATATGAATAAAATCTAAAAAAGTGCGAGAAATGAAAAAGGTATATTTTCTTAATTCTGTGCGTCATTTTAACTGCGATTGTCATAATACTTAGCATTTAGAAATTTGCCAAATTGGTTATGTTGCTTTGAGACCGTATGGCAGACCAGGAGTGCTGCCCAGATTTTGCAGGACGGCATAGAACACCCAGCGGCGTTAAGGGGTTAAAGAAGATGTAGTCCACAACATCTGGAATGCCAAATGTTGCCTACCCATGACATAGAACAGGGATAGGCAATCTTGGGCACTCCAGGTGTTGTGCACTATATCCCCTATAATGCTCTTACACTCATTATGCTGGCCAAGTATCATGGGAGGTGTAGTCCAAAACATCTGGAGTGCCGAATGCCTGGTATAGAGTATGGCACCCAGGGGGACCAATTCCCCAAATCTTGCAGCATAATTGAGTTCCTTGGTATGGCAAAGCACTTGGAATGGAAAGTCAAAACAGTTTTCCCATCATGAGGGCAAATGATTATATCCTGAATACCAAATGTCTCTAAAGTTCCCTATTGTAGCAAGATATTATAGAGCTGCTTGTATTAATATACTGCTTATTAAAAGTCTCCTGCATAAAAAGCAGTGAAAACTGTAAAGAATAAAAATAAAATAGCCTATTAAAATGAATGTGTTTATTTTTACAGTTTGAACGGCTTTATAGAAGTATCTAGTGCAAATACCATCTGCTGACTAATAGTGTCTCCTAACTTGCTATACTGTGGAGCTATAGAATCAACTGCAATGGTTATTTGAAATAAGTAAAAGACAAAATGCGACTAAAAGGAGCCTGCACAGTTTCAATGGCTGCTGCAGTGAACCGAGTCAGACAATTGCATGCCTGCAGCTTAATATTAAAGAACAAAAATAGAAGCTTACTCTAATAAGGTCTCATATTAACCGCCTGATACCCAGAATGCACCAGTGCACTCTGCATAATCAAATGTCATACTCCATGCTGAACGTATACTAAGCACAGTGATCAGGATAGTACAGCCAGTTAACCAAAGCTGTCACAACACTGAAAATAAACCAAAATGCATTTACAGAGTTTAATTTTTTTACGTGATGCTGTTTTTTTCTTTAAATGATTAAAGATTTAGCAAAGAACATCCCAGTACATTCGAGGAACAAAATGCAAAGGAGTATAGAAACCGTGTTACACTTTCTCCTCTACGAATATCAACATTCATTGGCAGAAAAGGGCATCCTTTATGACGATGATTGACAGGGAGCCACGATGAAGTTAAAATTCCCATTGCGTCTCTAGCTTTAGTGCCTTTGTCAACACAATACAATATGAAGCGGTTTTGGAGTTATGGCCAACACCGTAAGAGCGATACGCACCTTGCCACCTGTTACAGAGAAGTTTGCAAATATGCAGTACTTTTCATTCTTATGGCACGTGTAAGTTTTCAGGCACTGGAAAGACAAAATAAAAAAATTAGTTAATAAGACAACCTAAAAAAAATTCACACAAATACAATGGTAAAACCGCAGAGGCACTGCATCAAGTGGCAACACTGCAGCTTACAGGTCAGCTGCATTTTCCTGCTTCTCTATAACTACAAACCCTGTTCCCCCCAGCACATGCTAGAGACTTGCAGACAATAGGAGCAGGAGCATAGGGCAGCATTTGCCCTTTTGAGCACTGAGGCAAATATTACAACAAGCAATGCTACTAAAGACAAGCAGAGTGAAGCAGATATGAGGATGTAACATAGGCTGATGATGGTTTTTATTTGTGCTCAATAATATGCTAAAATGAGCAAATCTTATCTGCTGATAATTAAAAAATACCTGAGTTTTTCTTTAATCATTTTGTCCAGCAGATTCTGCTTTATCAAATTATAGTTTGATGTGGTTTGAACTTTAAAGTGAAGTGTTTTACAGGTATGCGACTTGGCTTGGTTTTATAAAACACTGTAAACTGTATTACTCTAAAAAATAAAAATTTTCAGAAATGTTTCCATTATGTTAGATATTAATTTCCTCAGACAAATCGTTTTATTCCACATCAAGCAGACATGATCCAAAACCAAGT
This sequence comes from Pelobates cultripes, assembly GCA_933207985.1. Classification (NCBI taxonomy): domain Eukaryota; kingdom Metazoa; phylum Chordata; class Amphibia; order Anura; family Pelobatidae; genus Pelobates; species Pelobates cultripes. The sequence continues at coordinate 136,954,955 of OW240920.1, read as the reverse complement.
ATTGCTTATATAAATATCTTACAAGACAGATTTTAAAATTGGCATTTGATCAAATAGAAAAGATGGGGAGGGCATTTTATTGAGCACTATTCAAAATCACGTCTGCATAGACTAAACAGGTAACCTCCCGCACACTTGCTTTCACTAAAAACAAGGCACTGCTGTTTTACATACACCTTATGTCAGGTAACATTTAAAATAATACCACATGGAAAAAATAGGAAGGAATAAAAAATAAATAAAAATAAAAGAAATAAAAAAATAGCATTTTTATGGCACATGTATATTGAAATAAACGTTTCCTGGTGAAAATTAAAAAAAAATAAAGGTTACAATACGTTGCATTTAAAGAGATAGCTTTGGCTTATTTTCCTGAGAGATGCACTGGGAACATAGCCATGTGCCAGAGTTACCAGCATAACAGATGCTGTTTACTAGCTACATACAAGGCATATTTGCTGGATTCTGCAGGGGCGCTAATTAGATAAATGGGAAGCAAAGCACCCAAACAAAACAGAAACAGACATATGGGAGAAGGAAAGCCCTTAATAAAACATTAGACAATGTTTAAATATATATATTTACACACACAAAAACTAACATACCTTCCCTTTGCTGTAGTCCCATAATTTAAGTGTGCTGAAACAGAAAATAAATAAAATATTAACTCTCAAAATCAGTTTGATAAATATGGGCAATAGCTGTTTTATGATTATATAGACTGTACAACAGTAGCATTATTGATTAGAGAGATCTGGAGAATTCTGTGCACAACTCAAATCAGGCAGTATATAGAATAAATATATACCACATTGGTATATAATTATTATCGTATACCTACTTGTCTAATGTTGCTGCTAGAATGTATTTTCCATTCGGAGAGAACTTCACAAACGATACTGGGGGGTTATCATCATCTAGAGATAAACGGTAAAAGGTTTGCTGTGATTTACACTTTCAGTGCATGTTGAATAAAATAAGACCCTGACAATAGCTGGGCACAGAAGATGCATACAGTTATCCCACCCTCTCACCAACCACTGCCATCACAGGGAGAACTGCGAATTCTGCATTGAATGGTTTGACTTAAATGGCTGCTGGTTGAATGAATTATACTTTTGTGATCGTGTAGGTGCTAATAGCTGTATTTTCACTGTTCATTCGTAGCATTGGGGAAGGAGGTGGGAGAAAATATACTATTGTGAAAACGTTACATTAAGTCCCATTAACCCCTCTCCAGCCCACATTCCTATGAAGTTAAACTAAAAAGTGTGATCCCTAAATATTCCTGTGTGTCACGGTCTTATCATGGGCCAACTCAACTACAGATTTAGAGAACAAACTCTAAAGCATTTGTTCTTATGGCAATTTCTATCAGGTCAGATTGTAATAAATGACTCTTGAAATTTTATTTTTTCTGCCCTCAGTGGCAGTAAATAAAATAATTTTGAAAATAATCAAAATTAGAAGAGGTGGGGAAAATAATAACCCCCCCACCCCCCAAAAAAACACGTCTTACCGATCAGCGTTTTCAAGCACTGTCCCGAGGCCGTGTCCCAGATTCGGCTAGGATTTAAAAAAGGTTTACAGTATGAGACTTACAGAAACACTATCAATACATGTAGGTTATAACCCCCAAAGGTAACACTACATAGTAACAACACATGCAAAACATTCTTCCTATGATCTTCAGGAAAGATAGCACATTAACAGAAAATGAAAAAGTTCTAAAGGGCAATTGGCCAGCTACATATCCAGGAAGATCCAGAATGTTAATATGCCCTGTTCAGGAATAAAGAGAAAAGCGACTTTCCACAAGGTTCGAGAATCATAAATATGTATATGTAGTGGAATAGAAAGGGGAAAAGTGCTTAAATTGGGCAGCACTGCTTTCATTGAACTCACTTAACACGAGAGAAGCTGAAAAAAAAAAGAAATCCAAAAATATATGAGTGATCAAAAAACTGACTTACAATGTGAACGCTGTATTCTGATTGGCTGCCCATAAATAAGTTGTACAGGTAAGCACCTTTTTAATGCCCAATATGCAAAAGCAATTATGAGATTAAGAGTTGAAGAAGTTCCATAACTTACATGTATACGTATGATAGATATCTATATCGAATACTGTATTTAATGATTTGTATAGATAGTCAAATGATGGATATGGGGTATACTTGTACGTACATTGGTTAAGAAACTAATGAAGAAAAGAACAACTAAACCACTGACATCTTATGGTGTATTATTTTGCCTTTTTACAATTGTGGCATATAAGGTTTAGAAAAAAAAAAGTCTGTGGTACTGCCGCCATCACTTACCACAGACCATCGTAGCTACTCGATACAATGAGGGAACCGTCACGATTGAAATGCACCTGGAAGGGAGGGGCAGAAATTAATACGACAGATGATGATTACACCTCATGTGTTCCCAGCAGGAGTGTAGGAATAAAAATAAATAAATCTCCAGACACTAGAAATCTGATAACCTCTGTGCTCCCTCTGGTAATTGTCAGTTGGAACATTACACCAAAATAGAGACCAAAATACAGGGGCCTAGGGGGTAGTGTGAAGAATGAATTGGAATGTTACGCCCAACACAAAGACTCATTCTGAGGAACAAAAACAAGTAGTGGGGGATGGATGCCTACCTACAAATAGGTACTCCAGGGGACAATATTATAGATACACATGTACGTATTCTGTTATTTTAAACAGGCTAATATTTTCAAATCTTCTATAGCACTAAGTGATGTGATTTGGAATTGCGAGGTCCCACAATCTTTGTGTAACACTAGGACTTAAAGCCGCTTAGATTATATCAGCAAAGGGAGAGGGACAAAATTAATAACAGCAACAGTGAATGAAGACAACAGACAGGGTGTACAACCTCCACTAATCTCATGCAGCCCCGGAAATTTGTATTGCAAACTGGGGGGGGGAGGAGGCCTGTATATAACTAGGGACGGGGACACCATAGAGTTAGGCAGGGCTTAACACAACTATCCAGGCCTTAAAACATACTCGCCACTGCAAGTCTGAAGGGTTTGTGGCACAATTACCAGGCCTTATTTTCTACTTGCTAGGGTTTAATATTTCACTCCCCAATGGAAACTTTGGTCCTTTGTTTTACAAATACAAAGCTGTATACAGTGCTCCTTTCACATAAGATATAGGTGATATTACATATTTTATTAAGTGGTCTCAGCTTCATCTGAAATATTGATTTTCCCAGATTTCATTAAAATGCTTATCTCTTTGACATTCAAAGAAAAGTATGAAGACATTCACTTACAGCAGACACGGGGTCAGAATGAGCAGGCAAGGTCTTCAGGCACTTCCCTGTCTTCACATCCCATATTCTCACACTTTCATCAAACTGAAAAAACAAAATACATGTAAACAGGACTGCAATTTCAACAGGAGGGGATGAAAAGGGCAGATGGGGAGGAAATTAAATAACTAGATATAGAATCCTTCCCCAACTCCCAGGACCATTCCCTGACAGGTTATGAATTGTCTTGTTAATAACTTGTCTTTTAGTCAAGTTCGGAGTCACGTTGCATAAATGGACCACATGCCATGTTAGTAGATCTCAAACAGGAAACCCGTGTTCAACAGGTCTCAAGCAGCTACCCATAATAAAACCGTTCACAGTTTAGTTTTCCCACAGAGCAATGGAGATCCATTGGATACTGGGAAGTAGACTTGTGCAAAAATCTGTTTGCAAATTACTGTTAATACACACCAAAACATTATGATCCACGCAAGATTAAAAAGGTTAGATTATAACCTTTCTTTGACGTCTAATGGAGGAGATTGGCTGACACCGCTGGAACCTCTGATTTCCTATATTACCTTGGTGGAGATGGTGTTACTTACACTTTAGAACTTTAACAAGACACTGCTATAAATATTGAAAGTATTTGTCTCCTGATCCACTGTACTTGTTACAGGGAGCACTATATTGGTGTTTGTATGTACCTGTCTTCACTGAAAATATCCAACCAGCAACATATCCTCTAGCAGGGATGGTACCAATTTATGCGGAATTATTTGAGCTCACAACAAGCTCTATATATACGTGAGTGGCCAATTTTTCTTGTTATTTTTGCTATTGTGACTGAGATACTGCACTATAAGATTTTTCCTGTGTCTCTGTTTTTATCTTTATATAGTGCACCTGGTAGAGAGGTAGTGCATAAGCAGGGATTGCACCATCATCTGCTGAATCAATTTGATCTTATATCGATATCTATTAAATGTGAGTGGCCATTTTTACTATTTTCATTTGGATGGTTATGGCTTAAAGGAAAAACAATGACAAAGTTAAGGTACGATAAGCAATTTAAAGGCTGATGTGGAAAACACAAAGCTCAGCAAGTAATTGTAGACCGAGAATCATGGGGAATATTCAGCACAGAGCCAAACCCTCACAGATGTAAATAGTAACTAGTAAAACAACATAATTATTTTCTTGAAGCAAATTATAATGTAAACATAGAACAAAAAGTTGGTTAAATTAGTAGCTGGCATACTTACAGATCCTGACACAATGAGATTGGACTGTGGGTTAAAGTTGCAGCAAAAGACATAGTTACTGTGCCCCTTCAAAGTCTTCAAACATTTTCCCTGAGAGGAAAAAAACACAAAAAAACACTGTTAGTAGAAAAATACACAGGAACTAAAAGTTTCTAGTGAAATCTATATTTGAAACCACATTTGCTACTTTTTAAAAGATGTGGTGGTTTCACAGACGAATAGAAGGAAAAGAGAGAGAGCAGACTTTCGGTCTCACAAACAGAATGGCACCAGTCTAACCTTTATTGCGCTGGTGCGAAAAAAGAAAAACTATCAATTAATACATGTCTGGGACAATTGGATCTACAAGGTCTATATATGTTAAGAACACATTAACTAGAAGGAAAATCAATTAATTTGAATCTTTGTTGAGGTTTACATCAAGCAGCAGAAAGTCGTAGCTGTCAGACAATCAGTGGCTTTTATCCAAAATGCACATGAGATAAAACACTGAACATGTGTATGACGTGCACACACGCATGATGAGTGCAGTATATTTCAATATTTCCTATAGTATACCTGGGTTTTACCTAGGATTACTGCCTCCAACAAGAGTTTGCACGTTTTACCTGCCGATTCCACCTATTTGTTTTTTATTTATTAAATACATTAACTGCACAGTGAATACAAAGGTACTCCCATATCTGTAAGCAGATAAACACACTGCAATTTAACTGGCACTTAGAAATGATAACAAGCTGATGGGCAGCTCACAGTGTTCCTTTCATTTCCTAAACGGGGGTTTCCAGACACAAACAAGGTTATACACTAAAGTGGGAATTGAAAGTGAATTTAAAAATATAGGTTTAAAACAGCCAATTCAGTTTTTCTGGCCTAAAATGTAAAACTCGCTTTGAATCCCCAATGATTTGCACTTTAGTGAATTACAATGAATGGGCTTGAGAAACACTAAGAGGGACCATTCACAAGAGTGAGAATTATTGGAAATTTTAAAAGAATTTCAAACTTAACACTAAAATAGCCAAACAGAACCAGAACGATTTGGAGAATTTTCCTAATATGTAAGTTTGGAAATTCCCAGCAATGACTAACCAAAACAAGAGACTCACCGAGCTAACATCCCAGATTTTTAGAGTTTTATCATCCGAGGCAGATACAAGGAGATTGGAGTCAGAGGACCAAGCGACATCGGATATACCCTAAGACAGACAAAAAAAAAAAAAAATTATATAACTGCATTCACTGATGGCTCAATGTTCCAAATATATTAAGAGAACATTATTATTTTAGAATGCTTTATGTATTTACACAAACCACACTTAACGTGTGCCTTTGGTTTACATTGAAAATGATTTGGGGAGGAGTAATCACGCCCCTCTAGTGACATGGCAATTCTTTTTACACACAGTTAAAGGTAAATCCCCAAAACATATTTTTGTATTTAATTAATCATATACAGTTTTAATTTGTTTTTGTATATAGTGCTTTAATATTGACAGGATATACAACATGCCAAATATGTTATAATGTCACAATAGACAGGTTACATCCGTCATAAAAAATATCAGGTAACGCACAATGTCTATTTGAATCTAAATATAGAACTTTTATGGTTAATAAAATACTGTAATTAATAGCTAAATGTAGGGTTTGGTATTTGGACTGAAGACTGGAAAGTTATTCTTGTATAGATACAAACAGAAACTTCTTCCACCTTCTGTGCGCAACAATTGTCTTGCTATTTAAAGGAACAAAATAATAAACTTTCTGTAAACGTTAAGTTAAAATGTAAGACTTTATATACCTTTAAGAATTGTAGGCATCACATTGACTTTCAAGAATTTCACAAAATTTACAACAGAAGAGATTGAAGGAAGTGCGTTTTAGAATTATTTGAATTTCTTACCAGCTTGTGTCCAGATATTGTCTTCTCAAACTTGCCGTCGTATGCTCCCCATATCTTTATTAACTTATCAGCAGCTTTGAAAAAAAATGTAATGAACCATCAATAAATAAATATACATACACACAAACACCAATGACATTTAAAGATACAAAGTTCCCACATCCTCCTTTAAGTTTACTTGTATTAAGTCATATGTATCACGCCAATACTGTACCAAGAATTTTTACTAGAGTTTTTATTAAATATAGGAGCAGTTTAAACAGCCAAGCTAGAGAATTGGCAAAATATTTGGAATTCTTCACAATTTTCAGCTTTGCAAATGGCCACTAGAAGCTCTTCCTGTTGCAGTCCTGCAAACTTTGAAGCAATCCTCATAATGGTGCACTGAGCTAATTCATCTCTATGAAGAGATGCTGACAGGTGTGGCACAACAATTGTTGTGCATGCGCAGTGGCCCTCAATGCTTCCCTATGTGGAAGCACTGGATTAACTGAGGTCATTGTCTCTGATAACAGCAATAGTGTTCTGATAAACAAAATGTAATATATATATATAGATATAGATATATAGAGAGAAAATTGTCATGAAGGAGAGCTCTCACTTGACTTTTCAACCAAGTTCAAATATTTAATATGAATACAGTCACATTACATCAACATTTCATTCTATCAAAAACTTTCATCCTGATGATTTTTAAATAAAAAATGTGGCAAACAGCAGTGATCTATACTGAATTACTTACTATACGGTCAATACTTACAAGAACTGGCAAGCCACTCTCCATTTGGGCTGAATTTTACAGATGACACGGCCTTGGTGTGTCCTGCTAAAGTGAACTTTAGAGCATAATTCGGTTTTACAGGCACAGGCTAAGATGAAAGGGAAAAAAAAAACAGTCTGTTACAGAAGTAAATGCAAGACAAAGAATAAACAAACTTAAACTGAATAAGATTCAGCATCTGGGAGAAACAGCAGTAAGAGGGGTGCTGTGGTTCAGCTATGGGCAGGGTTACAATACAGGGAGTAGAAACCCAAAACCTGAAACATCCTAGCCATTTCCCGGGGTTCCAAATAGTAACAGAAGACCAACAGGTCTTTAAACTGGAATGATTTAATTACAAATAGAACACGTCAAGAAGCATTATGCTTGTTATACATAAGCTTACAGAGTGTAAGTAGTGAGAATAGCAGTGAATGTTATATTTGAAATCACAGTCTTACACTGAATTCGCAGTTTGGGGTTTTCAACAAATCAGCAGACTGTAGTATAAAATCCCTGTCTTCTAGAAAATGCTAAATATTTGGTGTCATCAAACAAAGGAGTTTGCAAACCTGGTGAAATTAGTATCTCCTACTGCCTCAGCTACTCTACAAGCAAACATTAGAATATATCAAATCTAAAAATAATGAAGGGATGGCATTGTGATCCAAAGCACACAGACCTAATAGATGCTTTTCTCTTTCGTAAGGCAAAAAAACAATTAAAGGGACACTGCAGTCATCCAGACCACTTCTGCCCATTGGAGTGGTCTGGGTGCCAACTCCCACCACCCTTAACCAGGCAAGTGTAATTATTGCAGTTTTTATAAACTGCAATAATTACATTGCAGGGTTAAGTCCTCCTCTAGTGGCTGTCTATGTTCTTAGAACACGAAAAGTGTTTTAAACGACACTTGACGTCCTCACACTATGCGAGGACCTCCAGCATCGCCGAAATCACTACAGAAAAGCATTGAATAATGCCTTCCTATGGGGAGGTCTAATGCGCGTGCGCGGCCATTGGCTGAAGCCGTCAGGGGAGGAGAGTAGGCGGAGCCTGACCCAGCGCCAAGAGACATCGGCGCTGGACTCCAGTAAGTCATTGAAGGGGTTTTAACACTGGAGAGTCCCTTTAAAGAAAAGAAAAAAAAAAAGTTTGCCTTTGAGATACACTGCTCTAAAGTTTGGACCAATAAATGTTTATCTTTGCAATGTCAGCTGTGAAACACAGATCTAATGATAATTAGCCAGTTGTGAACTGTAGTTAATGACAACGTTCTGCCATTAATACAACTAAAGTAGCAAAGGTCGGCTTTCACTGAACTCGTGTTTAACGTAAAGCTTCTGGGTAGAAGATGGGGCCTATAAGTCAGCATTCTTAATCAATGCTATATGAATGGTGGAGGCAGAATAGAACAAACCTTGCTCTGATTTGTGGATGATGAAGGTGTTGATTGTGATTTAGATGATTCTGTCTCGGGCTTCTTCTCCTCTGTTGCCATGGCACAAACTGTATAGACACTCCCTTCACGCAGACTGTTTATAGTAGAGAAAGAGAGGTACTTTGGTGAAGTTAAGAAAGATGCACTAATACCAAATCTAAACAAATGGCTGTATCTGAGCGTTAGAATGTTTTCAAGGTTCTGCAAATAGTTTCACGACCTGGGTTCTCTCAGTCATCTCCTCCTGTGCCTAGCAACTGCACTGATCAGGAGTTTCTGGCTCCAGATGAGGAGACGATTGGCAAACCCTACCTAAGTTGACAAACTGTTCACACTTTGACTACATACCCTGTGAGGAAACTATGGCACGATAATCACTACAGCAGTCTTAAAGTGTCTGGAGAGTTCCTTTAAAGATTTAAAGAGTCATTTCATGTGTATTCATTATTAAGATAAAATCTTTGGGAAATGCTTCTATTGAAATTGCAACAAAATCAAAAGATTAAAATAAATATAGTTACCTGTGCACTACCCCAAATCCCTATGCACACTGAAATGTAAAGTAAAGTGTAAGCAGTGATGGATGTGTAATACAGTCATTGGAGCTTGAATAAGTGTGTAGAGCTTTAGAAAAATACCCATATCTGTCTCAGGAATTGTGCCTTCTAGCTTAACCCCTTAAGGACACATGACGTCATGATTCCCTTTTATTCCAGAAGTTTGGCCCTTAAGGGGTTAAAGAAGCAAGATGAATTGTTAGTGTAGGACTCACATAAGAGTTTTGCCTTAACGTGGAAGGTGAGCTTACATTTTAGTGGTCAGTGGAACCATACTAAATATTCTGCAGTGATTTACAGGGACACAATAGGCACTCACACCACTTCAGCTCATTGAAGTGATCCAGGTGCACTGTCCCAAATGCCTTATCCCGGATAATTGAATTATTGCTGGTTTTGAGAAACTACAATAATTACCATTGAGGATTAACTCCACCTCTAGTGGATGTCTGCCAGTCGCTAGAGATACTTCCGGGTGGTTAGGCAAATTTTGGTCGCCTAACTGATGGATATCCTCACGCTATGCATGAGAACATCCAGCGTCCCCCAAAACCCCACAGGAAAGCATTATAGCCTGAACATGTAATCAGGTAAGTGATGTTAAGTGACAACGTTGTTTTCCTAGCACTAGGAAATGTGCATAGTGATAAAGGATATTGCACAGGTAACTTGTTTCTTTGTTTCTATTATATGTAATAGACTGGATGTGTACTATAGTCATTGCTGCCAACCAGGGATAGTGGGAGTTTGAGTGCAGGGCTTAATTTGATTTAAAATCAAAAGATTTAAGGTAAAGTAGGGACTACTATGTCTTATGGGCAAAGTCTAGTTTGTCAAAAGGCAGAGCTTTAGCCGTCACCATTTGTCAAATCCAACACATGTGTAGCTAGCAGAGGCTCTCACGTGGGTTTCCATTCCATCTAAGCAATATAAACGTTGTCCCTTTTAGGACTTAATTCATTGGCTGAGGAGAGTTAGTTTATACTGTCAGCCATTGAATTCTGTCTAGATAAAATAAATACAGAATTAGGATAATGCATGTAGCAGAACCCCTGTGGCTGTCCAATACATTCCCTGTATAATATTTGTTGTTGAAACTTAAGAGTGTTCCTGTACCTGTACTATACAGAATTGCCTACAACCTGATGTGGCCATGCTAGGATTCATCAAGGTGTTTGGTGGAAAAGATACACAAGTCTGCATGTGAATTGCTGTATTCACCATATGAACTAAAGTACCGAACAACCGGACCACCCTGGTGTGGCTGCAATTTACCTCCCTGTATGCTGGTTACATTCCCCTGTTTAAACGCACAAACACTCTGCTGTATTCCCTGGGTGGCCGCCATTTCGGCAGCCGAACACGTGGTGGCGGCCATCTTAAACTCCTGAACAGCGGTGTTTGTTGGTCGAGTGTCTGGAACTCAACTCAGACACTCGACTAACCGAACACCGCTAAGACCTCCAGGACTTCAGAAAGTACCGATCAAAACACCCGAACGGCCCGTCATTCGGTAGGATGAATCCCACGAACTAGGGGATTCATCCAAATGCGAACTCAGCTATAGATGGCATAGACTTTCGGGACGTTTGATGCGCGGACACCGATCGCAGGGCCAAAACTCATGGAACTATTTTCGGCTACTTTGTCCGTGCGGTTGGTCAAATCTTTGCGTCCTCATAACTCCCGAACCCCTGGTCTGATCTGGGTGATTTTTGGATTTGTGGGGTACCACATTTAAAGGTGTACCTACCATATTTGGGGTACATCCAAGAATTGGGGAAAAGTATGCACAATATAATTATGTTAACTGTTAAGCTAAGGGGAGGAGATGTGTGGGAGGTAACATCTGTGTGATTGGTTACTGTAATGATTATGGTGGGTGCCTCCCTTGCATGGGAGAATCCCATAAAAACAGGAATTGTGTCATTAAACTTCAGTTCTTCTCCTGATCCTGTGTGTTGTCCAGTGATTGGGAAAGGTGATGGGATATTATTGGATTGCCTTGCTGATTGTGCTTGTTACCCTATTGGTTTACTGCTTGTTCCTGAATTATTCTAAAACATCAGTGGAGTTAAGCTGTGGTAAATCAGCTCTCCGCTACAAAGCAGAATGGGAATCTGGATACTGAAGGTCTGTCTCTCTGGTCATATACTGTAGGTCGGGGGGGTACTGTCTCTCTCTGCTCCTGGATGTATAGGGGGGAGGCTGGCTGTCTCTCTCACTCTTGCTGTATACTGGAGGGGCCTGTCTGTGGGTGTGTATCTCTCTCCCCATGTGGAGGGGACAGTCTGTATCTTTCTCCCATGGTTTTATACTAGAGGGGACTATCTATATCTCTCCCCCCCCATGGCTTTATACTGGAGGGGACTGTCTGTGTCTCTCTCCCCGTGGCTTTATACTGGAGGGGACTGTGTGTCTCTCTCCCCGTGGCTTTATACTGGAGGGGACTGTCTGTGTCTCTCTCCCCGTGGCTTTATACTGGAGGGGACTGTCTGTGTCTCTCTCCCCGTGGCTTTATACTGGAGGGGACTGTCTGTGTCTCTCTCCCCGTGGCTTTATACTGGAGGGGACTGTCTGTGTCTCTCTCCCCGTGGCTTTATACTGGAGGGGACTGTCTGTGTCTCTCTCCCCGTGGCTTTATACTGGAGGGGACTGTCTGTGTCTCTCTCCCCATGGCTTTATACTGGAGGGGACTGTCTGTGTCTCTCTCCCCATGGCTTTATACTGGAGGGGACTGTCTGTGTCTCTCTCCCCATGGCTTTATACTGGGGGGGGACTGTCTGTGTCTCTCTCCCCATGGCTTTATACTGGAGGGGACTGTCTGTGTCTCTCTCCCCATAGCTTTATACTGGAGGGGACTGTGTGTCTCCCTCCCCATGGCTTTATGCTGGAGGGGACTGTCTGTGTCTCTCTCCCCATGGCTTTATGCTGGGGGGGACTGTCTGTGTCTCTCTCCCCATGGCTTTATGCTGGGGGGGACTGTCTGTGTCTCTCTCCCCATGGCTTTATGCTGGGGGGGACTGTCTGTGTCTCTCTCCCCATGGCTTTATGCTGGGGGGAATCTGTCTTTGTGTTCTCTCCCATGGCTTTATGCTGTGGGGTTGTCTATCTCTCCCCATGGCGTTATACTGGAGGGGACTCTGTGTCTCTCTCCCCATGGCTTTATACTGGGGGGGGACTGTCTGTGTCTCTCTCCCCATGGCTTGATACTGGAGGGGACTGTCTGTGTCTCTCTCCCCATGGCTTTATGCTGGGGGGGACTGTCCTGTGTCTCTCTCCCCATGGCTTTA
>OW240920.1:136710477-136942354 GCA_933207985.1 Pelobates cultripes | reverse complement strand
AATTTCATTTAGTTCAGGTAAGTTGGCCTCTGGGGACATTCTTTAGCCAATTTGGAAGCGGGCAGCTGACATATTCCGTGCAACTGTCGCCATCGCTTGGCTTGATGCAAGTCCCGCTACATATTATATATTTGTGTGTGTTCCACACCCTCATCATAAAAAGTGTTTAGTGTAGGAAAGCTCATAAAGACGTATCTTTAACTCACAGCTTCTCCAGGTAACTTCCCTAATAATATCTCCCTCATAATAGCCATGTACAACGTAAATAGTGGGGATGCAGCTGTGAATCTACAGACAAAATAGTGATTTAGTGTAATACAGTTAAAAAACCTAGACTGTAATATTTTAAATGCGCCTCTGAGTACCTCCCTTAATATTCTTGGGGTTGTCCTGAGTTTTAACCCCAACACACAGAGTCTAGGTTATCATTAAATTGGACTGAAATAAATGTATTACCGGGCCTTAGAGTATATAAAAAAAAGAAGAAAACGTGGTCAAATACAAGCCTAGGCCAAGAAAACAGGGAGACAAAGCAAACAAGAAGTAGCCAAATCAATATCAATAGAATGTCAGAAAAGGGTTACAGAGAACTCAGGGACAGGAACGAAGCCAAGGTCAATACCAGAGATGTCCAAATGAAACAAGGAACGCACTAAAGGTTACTGGTAACAGCAGCCATGATAGGGCACGATAAGAGGGGCCAGAGGAGTTTAAATATCATTATGTGCAATTTGATAAGTCCACATCATGTCTGCAACCCCAAAAACGTTTGTGAACGGGGACACCGAACGGTCGTAGACCAATCTGAGCTGGAAGTGATGTAATGCCCCCATTGCATTTTTAAGAACATGCTTTGAATGACAGCAGCGTTCTCCTCGCTAGAATTCGGGCCACGAGTATTGTTATTATGCTTGGCCCATTCAGAGGGAGAGTATCGCAAAAGGAGGCTGACCGATGTTACCTTCACCCAAAACCATCACTTCCACACCAGGAACAAGTGTGTCAGAACTCAGGATGGGTGTACGAAAATTAGATTTATTTGCAATGATAAAATAAAGTGCAACAGTAAAACGCCTTTGGTCTTGGTACTGGATATCCTCAAGGGCCAATAAAATAAAAAAAAAAGCAAAAAACAATAAAAGCAATTTGCTTTGAAATGCATATTAATAAACTGTTGTACTATGTATTTTGTATTATTAATAAGAATATCTATTAAGTTGATAAGAGAAAAAAGCAATACTAGGGGAGGTGGAAGGCATGAGAATCACGAGTAGGACGCAAAGGGCACCAACGTAAAAGGAAGTATAAAGTGGAATCCATATGTTGATCAATGGGCTACAAATGGATTTGCCGAACGAATGCGCAGGAACTGATGTACATTGCGCGACATGGGGAGGTTATACAATTCTGGCTACGTATAGGCACGCTGCAAACTGACAATTTGAATTGGAAGAAAAACGACCCAATGAGGGCCACACACAGGATCACATCCATGGAACAACCAATCATATCAAGGGATTAGCCCTATATAAAAGGAGGACTCGGGAGGGAGCAACTTTTCTGGGAATTCCTTTTTGTTATGTTTTTTTTTTACACTTTATTGGTCCCTGGGGAATTCCATTGACAGGATGAAACGCGTTGGAACATTGCAGTTTATTTCTAATTTATTTTATACTGTTGCCAAAAAAAAAAAAAAAATCTAATTTAGTCCTGACAACACACTTGTTCCTGACATGGATGTGTGTCAGTCTGGGGTGAAGGTGGCATCGGTTAGCCCACTACATATTTGTATTGTTTTTGTTAATTGTAATTTTATTGAGTTACTGTCTTCCTTACTTCTCTTCCAACAAATTAGTTTAGAGTTTGTCAATTATTGGGAAATTCAAAAATAGTTTCAAATTTAAGCCATAACAGATGAATTGGGGGGGGGGGAATAATTTTTTAATTTTAAAGTGCCATATTGGCCTAAAATGTGAAAGTGACTGAGTTGCTGGCTGTGCCCCCTTTGGTGAGTAGCCATGTGAGCTGCCTGGCAGGGGTGGTCTCTGCCTGTGGCTCAGTGGAATGGAGGGAAGTCATGTTCACAGTCCTGTAAGCCTGCCCCTTCTCCACACTTCCCCCTCCCCCAGGTGCCTCTGTAGCCCCCCAGACCCCTCACCCCTGGGCTCAGTGACTGTGAGAGGGCCACCATGAGCCCTGGCCAGAGGTCACAGGGAGCCCCCTGGCCGTCCACTCACCCCCACCCCCCCTTCCTTAACTCCCCTCTCTCATTTTCCCGGCCACTCCATTAAAGGGGAGGAGGGGCGCGGGGGCTGCCGGGAATTGTAGTCCCCAGCTTGAACTTGTGCCGTTCCCCCCAGCGGACCTGGAACTCCGAGTCCCGGCAGGCACCGCGGCCATGCGCATGCGCCCCGAGTGTCTGGAGCTGGTCTATTATGCTGCTTGGCTCCGGATAAAAAGAAGATCCAGTGGAGGGGCCGGACGGCCAGCGTTACGGGAGCTGCCTGGCGGGGGAGAAGTAATGCAGTTCCCATTGCTGTGTGTGTGTGTGCGCGCTGTGAGCGGCCCGGGATCCCCCCCTCTCCCTCCATGGTAGCGGCCGCTCCGGGCTTTGTGCGCGGATACAATGTAACAAAGCGAGCCGCAGCCAGCCGCCGCCAGCCGCAGCCTGGATACATTGTAACCGCGTCCTGCCGGCGGCTCCCACTGAGGGCCGGCTCCGGGGGGGGGAGGAGGGAGGGGAGCTGTGTGTGCGGGGGGGGGGCTCCCCGGCGCTCGCTCTGTCTCTGCCCGCGGGCTGCGCTCCCCCCCCCCAGCCCCGGGAGCGGGGCACAGGTTCCTGCCCGCCATCTTTTAAAGGGGGAGGAGGGGGGGAGGGCGGATCGCTGAGCCCGGAGAGCAACTAGTCCGCCTGGCTGTGAGAGGAACTGCGATCCCAGGCTCCGTGCTAGGCCTCGGGACACAGCCTCCCCCCCGGCCAGCACGGCGCAGGCAGTGATTATGGTGTCTGAGGGAACCTGTGTGGGCAGAGCCAAGATCTCAGGTGCTGTGTGTCCTCTCTGTCACTGTGTGTGTGTGTGTGTCCCCTCTCTGTCACTGTGTGTGTGTGTGTGTCCCCTCTCTGTCACTGTGTGTGTGTCCCTTCTCTGTCACTGTGTGTGTCCCTTCTCTGTCACTGTGTGTGTGTGTGTGTCCTCTCTGTCACTGTGTGTGTGTGTCCCTTCTCTGTCACTGTGTGTGTGTCCTCTCTGTCACTGTGTGTGTGTCCCTTCTCTGTCACTGTGTGTGTGTGTGTGTGTGTCCCTTCTCTGTCACTGTGTGTGTGTCCCTTCTCTGTCACTGTGTGTGTGTGTGTCCCCTCTCTGTCACTGTGTGTGTGTGTCCTCTCTGTCACTGTGTGTCCCTTCTCTGTCACTGTGTGTGTCCTTCTCTGTCACTGTGTGTGTGTCCCTTCTCTGTCACTGTGTGTGTGTGTGTGTGTGTGTCCCTTCTCTGTCACTGTGTGTGTGTGCCCTTCTCTGTCACTGTGTGTGTGTGTTCCTTCTCTGTCACTGTGTGTGTGTCACTGTGTGTGTGTCCCTTCTCTGTCACTGTGTGTGTGTGTGTGTATGTCCTTCTCTGTCACTGTGTGTGTGTGTCCTCTCTGTCACTGTGTGTGTGTGTGTGTCCCCTCTCTGTCACTGTGTGTGTGTGTGTGTCCCCTCTCTGTCACTGTGTGTGTGTCCCTTCTCTGTCACTGTGTGTGTCCCTTCTCTGTCACTGTGTGTGTGTGTGTGTCCCCTCTCTGTCACTGTGTGTGTGTGTCCCTTCTCTGTCACTGTGTGTGTGTTCCTTCTCTGTCACTGTGTGTGTGTGTGTCCCTTCTCTGTCACTGTGTGTGTGTTCCTTCTCTGTCACTGTGTGTGTGTGTCCCCTCTCTGTCACTGTGTGTGAGTCCTCTCTGTCACTCTCTGTGTGTGTGTGTGTGTTCCTTGTCTGTGTGTGTCCTTTCTCTGTCACTCTGTGTGTGTGTGTGTTCCTTGTCTGTGTGTGTGTTCCTTGTGTCACTCTGTGTGTGTTCCCTCTCAGTGACTGTGTATGTCCCCTCTCAGTGACTGTGTGTGTGTGTTCCTTGTGTCACTCTGTGTATGTCCCCTCTCAGTGACTGTGTGTGTGTTCCCTCTGTGACTGTGTGTTTGTGTTTACTCTGTGTGTGTTCCCTCTGTCACTCAGTGTGTGTGTCCCTTCTCGGTGCCTGTGTTCCCTGTGAGCACCCCCTGATTGAATAGGTTGCTACTGACAGGGAACACACAGACTGTGTTCCCAGTCAGCAGAAATCGTACACCCCATTCAAAGTAAGTTCCCGGTCAGTGGTGTGTTCCCTGACTGAGTGTTGAAGTTGTACAAACTTGCTACATCCTCAGGACAAGTGTTAAGTGGTGGAATTCTTGTAGTAAAGGATGTATTGTTGAACAGTTGAAATGTTAAAATCTATGCAGAAACTGCCTTAAATGCACTAATATAATTAATGCAAACTATTCTATATTGGTAACTTCTTGTTTTGCCCTACTTGTCTGGTATGTTGATGTTGTTTAGTAGCATGAATTGGTACATTCCCTTGGTATCTACTGTACTGCATAAACTTAGATAAAAGTTTAAAACCAAGGATGGACTTGCTTGATATACATATTTTCCCCCTTCAATTCAGTGGTATTTATCTTGTGTCATTATTGCATGTCTGAAATGGTAAAATTACTTAATTGTAATTACTAAAACCAACCTGTTTACTGAACTCCAAAATATGAATTCATTTTTTTTTAATTTTTTTTTTTTTTTTTTTCATAAATAGTTACTTATAATTGTCCTAAAATTAAGTCATCCAAAATGTCACTCTTCTTCAATTTATAGTGTCTGGGTTTAGCAGGCTCTGTCAGGACTGTCATCCTTAAAAGTTGAACTACCCTGAATGGCTTACAAATCAGGCTGTATAAAGTGTGCCATAGTTTGACAAACTTTTTTTTTTTTTTTTTTAAACTAATATTTGTGATTTTATATTTTTACAAGATAAACTTGTTTTCCCAGGAGGCTGTAGAAGTTTGTAATTTTATAAACATTAGATTTATATTGGTATTTGAATCTGCTGGATTTTGCTGCTGGTTTATGTTATGCTGTTGTGTTTTTTGTTTTGTTTTTTATCTGCTGGTGGTAACTAGACATCTCGTTTTTTCTTAATGTGTCAATGCAGATGTGCTAACATTTATTATGGCAAACTTCTGGCCTCTGCTTTGACACATATTTGTTTGTATATCTGTTAGTCTATAATTAAACATTTTCATTTAATAATCAAAAGTTGCTGATGGTGTTGGGTTATTTTTTGGAAAAAAAATTTTGTGGCTTTTTTTTTGTTTTTATAAACCAATTTGGAAATTAATGTGTGTGTGTGTGTGTTTATATTTTATATTTGTGTGTATATGTATGTGTCCTCTCTGTCACTCTGTGAGTGTGTGTATTACTTTAATTGTTAAGTGTGCTCTATATTTTAAAGTGAAATATTGAATATTTTATTAAAAAAAGTAGTCCAAAATTCTAAAAGATTTTTGCAAAGCATGTTTTGTATTGCAGTTGAGAAGTATTCACAGACTGAGTACAATGTATTCTCAATAGTTTACTGTTTTTTGAAATGTCTTTAGATTAGTGACTTTTGCTATATATTGTATATTGGATGCTAACCGTTTTGATTGTTTTAATAAATTACTGCATTTCTATTTGTTGTTTATGTAATAAGTGTTTCTTCAAATATTTTTAGATTAGGTTTAGTTTGTGGTATTATTCTAAAAATCGTGCCTCTTGTGTATAATTTTGTAAACTGGTGCCGAGATAGGTCATTTTATATTGTTTGAGCACTGTACATTTAGAGTCTTGTATTCTCACAATGTATCTTGTCATGCTTTAAATATTACATTTTGTTAATGGGGGGAGGGGGGGCTAAATTTTATTAAAAACAAAGATTTTGGCTGGTTTACCCACGAGCACCAGACTGAAGTCTGGCTTCTACACTTTATTTTTTTTTTCTTTATCTGAAAATAAAAATGTTAATGTGCACCCCAAAACAAATGCCACCTATTGCCATCATCACAATCTGTCCTTTAGAGATCTGATTCTAAAATCAAATAACCCACTCAATTAACCATTGCAGGTCTGTATAGAGGCACCAGTGGTAAATAAACAGGCCCTCCATTGTTACATTGTCTAGGGACCTGGAAATGATGGCAACATATAGCTCTTAGTCCTTAATGTGTTAAATGCATTACTCAAGTTCCCCCACCCCCCCTCGTCACTTAAATAACTGTTCCTAATATGTGTAAAGTGGCTTAATGTTTTGAATTGTCTAGAAATCTTTGTGTGTGTGTGTGTGTGTGTGTGTACATTTTGCTTTTGTGGATTTGTACTTCCTAAGGATATAGCACTTGTCTAGATTTAAAGGGATATTATTCAAGTGCTTTAGTCTGTTTGGGGTCACCTATTGTGCCTTTATTTATTTAAGTCCAGCAGGAAGTTACAAATGAGTTTCATGTGGGAAGATTGCAGCAGTGTTCAGAGCTTTGCTCACAAGAGCTTACAATCTAAAGCGAGTTGTCAAACCTTTGCAGTGCAGTTGAACTCAGACTGCAGTTCTCATAACTCCCACAGAGCTTGATGGAATTGTAGTCTAGTATTTGATTAGTCCACCCTTTGTTGTGTGCAGTGAAGATGTGTAACTGTACATATTGAGATTAGTTCCTATCTCAGTAGAGTATACAATGTTAGTATAATAGCCCTTTGGGGAACACATGTAAAATTAGTTATATAACCTCTCCACAGGGATTGCGGTGTGAATATATGATGGATTATCCCTCTTTTGGGGAATAAGATTGTTTTCCTCATCTGTAATTAGCCAAGCAGCTCGTAAACGTTGCTTCACCAGGAAACCTGATTCTCTTGTTTTTTCTTTTTTTTTTAAGAATAACAAGATAAAAATGGCCCTGATTGCAGTCTACCTATGTTGCCAAGCATGGCACTGGCAAAAACACCACCCTCCTTTAGTGTGGGGGGTTGGGGGGAAGGGGAGGCTCTACATGTTTTAATTTGAGTTCATCATTTGTTTAAAATGTGTCTGCTTGAAGTTTTTTGTTGTTGGACTATATATTTATCTATATATTTTATTCAGTGTCTCCAAGTCGCATAATAAAGAATTTGCAGCTCTCCTGTTGTTTGGCATATTAAAGGCCATGTGCTTTCAGACTCCACACCCCTCTCTGAAAGTAGATACAGTACTTTCAACTGTAGTAGAGAGTCAGGTATTACTGTCTCCTCTAAAATTCAAAGTGCAACTTTCACAAACAAAAAACACAGCGGCATTAAACGTGTATGTTATATCAGCCGGACTAACATACGCATGGATTTCTGTGAATATTTTTTATTTCCACGCTATTGGAGTTTAGTTTCACCAAACTCTTTAGTTATGTCATGGTTTTTCTTTTTTTTTTTTTTCTTCAAGTGCTCCGAACACATTAGCATCATGGCGTCCTATAACTATTATGTTGGCCAAGTTTTGGGGTCTGAAATAATTTAATGCCACGGTTTGGTTTTTGTTTAACAATACAGCAATAATGAGACTGGTAAATGTTACTGTCTCTCTAAATCTTCAGGGTGCAAATATTGCCCTTTGTAGTTTTGGAGCTAAAATAATGTTCTCTTTTTCCCAGACAGGACAAAAACTACACGCTCAGTATTTTTTGGTGTTTTTACAGAGAAGACTGACATTTCTGCCTGAAGAATCTGTCTTCTGTAACCAAAGGAAGTCCATTTAGAAGATGAAAGTTAAACCATCTTCTAAGGTTAAAAAATATTTTAAAGGGACACTATAGTCACCTGAACAACTTTGGCTTAATGAAGCAGTTTTGGTGTATAGAACATGCCCCTGCAGCCTCACTGCTCAATCCTCTGCCATTTAGGAGTTAAATCCCTTTGTTTATGAACCCTAGTCACACCTCCCTGCATGTGACTTGCACAGCCTTCCATAAACACTTCCTGTAAAGAGAGCCCTATTTAGGCTTTCTTTATTGCAAGTTCTGTTTAATTAAGATTTTCTTATCCCCTGCTATGTTAATAGCTTGCTAGACCCTGCAAGAGCCTCCTGTATGTGATTAAAGTTCAATTTAGAGATTGAGATACAATTATTTAAGGTAAATTACATCTGTTTAAAAGTGAAACCAGCTTTTTTTTCATCTATAATAAATATAGATTCATTCTGAAAGTAATTTGGAAAGCATTAGTGTTCTGCCGCTTTCAGAAATTCTTACTTCTACTTTTTTATTTTTTTCATAGGATCTGATTTTTGGAAATATGTGCAACAGGCAGAGCTTTGGTCCAGAGCTTTGTTTTTATATATTTCTTGGAAGTTTCTCACTGCCATATGTCCCATGTCAAGTTATGTAACTAAAGTTTGGAAATATAAAATTGTCGCCCTCCGAAATGGAACATGATTGTGATCTGTATCCCTGGATACACTGAATTAAAAGATGTATGGACACGGTGGTCCCCAGAAATCCTTGAAAGCTGCTACTAGTTAGTAACCACTATTACTCTGTTGCCACAGCCAAGGATTCTCTATCTCTTGTGTTTGCAGCCTCAGAATAATTGGGCTCTTTGCTGCAGTGTTTATAGCTGTCTCACCCAAATACTAGCTGAGACTTGGTGATGGGTGATGAACTGGTTTATTGGTAAAATGTCACCTTTTCTAACTGGGGTGTCAATTGAAGGTCTCCAGGGAAAACAATACAATTGCGACTTCACTGGCACCTTGAGGTCTGTACCTGAGCCGCTAATTTAATTAGCGGTCAGACACCTTGGCATTGGGGCACAAAATACAATATAACTTTGGTTCTCATCCCCACAACCCCACACAACCGGTGTCTCCAGGAAGCTTGGATCAGAGCACCCACCAGTCCAAAAAGCACCTGGATCGGATGTGGGGGGACTGTAGGGGTAAATGTTGATTAGTCTTTTAAGAGAGGCGTGGCAGCTGGGGAGACATATGCCAGTCCTAGGTGGTCCATCACAATCGTGTGGCAACCTTAAATCATGGGTGCCCAATAGGTCCCCAGATGTTTTAAAACTACAGCTTCAATAATGCTTTGTCATTCTAAAAACATTCAGAGAATCATGGTAGCTGTAGTTCTACAACATCCTGGGGATCTATCTTTTGGGCACCCCTGCTTTAAATGGTGCAGTTTATTGGTTTTTTTTGTTTTTTTTTCTGATGGAGGAAGTGACCAGTGGTGTGCCTACATATACGGCGGCAGTACCCTGCTAGCACCATAAACACTAATGGGATAGGACAGGCATAGGCAACCTTCGGCACTGCAGATGTTTTGGACCACACTTCCCATGATGCTTTGCTGGCATTATGGGTGTAAGAGCATTATGGGGGATGTAGTCCACAACATCTGGAGTGCCAAAGGTTGCCTATCGCTGGGATAGGATGTTCTTTTAAAGGATCACTATAGGGTCAGGAAAACAAATCGGTTTTGCCCCCACCCTCAGGAACCCCTCCTGTGGTGCTGAAGGGGATAAAACCCCTCAGTTACTCACCTTCTTCCACCGCCAGGCTCCCTTACCTCTCCTCCACCGGCGTCAGCTCCCCTATCTGACGTCAGCGGAATGGAATGCGCATATGCGCCTCTAGTGGCTGTCCGGAAGACAGCCACTAGAGGCTGGATTAACCCAAAATGTAAACATAGCATAGCCTGTGTGTTTGTCAAATCATTGACTTAGTGTGTGTGACCAGCCCACCTCTGCGCCAGTACTAACACAGTGGCTGAGAATCAAGAGGATTTCAGCCAACCGAATGGCTTCAGATAGGAAGGGGGGGGGGTCTATTGCGCATGCGCAGCAAAACGCCACACTGCACCAGTCAGCAGCTAATCACAGAGATGCATTGAATCAATGCATCTGTATGAGGAGAGTTTAGCGTCTGTTTAGTGACTGCCACCAGAGATGTAACTAGGCTATAATGTAAATACCGCCTCTTCTCAAAAGGCAGAGTTTACACTCCTATGGCTGCAGGGACTGGATAGAGAAACCAGAAAAACGACATTAAACTGTAGTGGTTCTTGTGACTATAGTGTACCTTTAAGAATTGTATATTTGTCGTTGAATATAAAGCTTAGTTAGTTTAAAAATACCTGGCTCCTAACTTTTTTTAGCTGGCTCCTAGATTCAAAGAAAATATGTCAAGCCTAGAGTTAAACAATATATAAAAAAGATACATGGGTAGAAAATATTAATAATGAACACTTCAAGCACCATAACAACTGTGGCTGTATATCACTGTAGTTGTTATGGTGCAAGTAGTGCCCTGGCGCCACTCCCTTGTAAGGAGTCTAACAGGTTTTGAACGGTTTGATTTCTTGCCTGTGGTTGGCAGAGTGCCACTACCTGCCTCCACTGCCAACCTCCAAGTGCAGGAGGTTCCGAAACAGGAACTTCTGTCTGCTATACAGGGCTTAGCTCAGGACAGCTAACAGATCTTCCTTCTTAGTTAGCAGGGGAAAGGTGCCCAGCACAACCCAGGTAAGAAGTCAAAAATAAATAAAACCCAACACTGATTGATTCCATACAGTGGGTAATAGTGAGCTGTAGTGGTTATGGTGATTGGGGTATTCTGTTAATATGCATTTTAACAGGAGTGATGGATGTGCAAGGCAAATGGGCATAAACGTTAGTTAAGTTGATTCCACTAGTCTCGTTATCGTCAAATTATCCAAGAAGTGAAAAAACACGTTTCTTCATTTGGAAATAAATCATAAAAAAAAATATTTAATTTAACTTCTGGCAATTGGTGTACTTTCTGACCATTATTTAATTTTTACATAATAAAAAAAGAAAAATGTAACCTCTGAAAATAAAATAGTAAACCAAAACATAAAATAATGGTACCTATTGAGCAACCGTCTGGCATTTCTTTCTAGTGCTGTAGAGCTATGAGGATTATGTGTATAAAGTTCTAAGTTCACTATAATAGATTTTCTGTGCTCGTGTCATTCTTCTGTATAAAACTTTACTACATCCTTCACGCACATCAGTGGTGCCTTTCTTGTAGTGCGCCAAAATACTCTATCTTACCTCTACTTTTTATTCCTCTTGGGATATGTTTGGCTTTTTATTAAAGAAAATAAGAAGTGGTGCAAGAAAATAATTTCTACTCTGATACATAATCAAATGAAATCATAACATTACTGTTAAAGGGACACTATAGTCACCCAGACCACTTCAGGTCAATGAAGTGGTCTGGGTGCCAGGTTCCTCTAGTCACCATGGCAACTTGGCGCCTGGGATTTGTTGAGCTTTGATTTAACTTGGTTGCTTAAATCAAACCTGCTCAGTTGTTCAAAAGCCTTCAGGAATGACCCTTCTACCTCTAGAGAGATTGAAACATGGATTGATTTAAAGGGACACTCCAGACCCCTATAGTACTTCAGCTCACTAAAGTGCTTTATGTGTGAAGCATGTGTCCTTTTTGTATTATTTTACAATAAGTGCAGCTTTCAATAGAAATAGGCACTCTTCTAAACTAACCTTGTTACACCTTCCTGGTTGTCAATCAGACACAAGGTCCTTTTATTTCCTGGTTGGCTCAGTCGCCAATTGCTTAGAGCTCTTGCCTACTTCTCATTGAGCTGCATTTGGAATTCTGTGTTTGGGCAGCCACAGAAAGTCTGGGCTGGGTTAGAAGGGGGGAGGGCTTGCAAAGACTTGCAGCTTTTGCAAGTTGTTTTCAAAGAAACCCACAATTACACCAAAATCTTTTTTACCAAACTGATTGATTTATGTATTTGGGCAGTGAAGTATTCGTTTAACATGACTAATGAATATGTGGCTGGGGCAAGTAGCTTAAAATATGTTACAAACCGGATTGTACACTAAATTCTGATTCTTATAATTTTTTATTTTTTTTCCGTAAATTAAATCCAAATGTAAGGAAAAAATAGTCGATATGGGAAATTTCTCCAACTCTGCCATAGTCATTTGGTCTAGTTATGCCTCAATTTTTCCATTCTATTTTAATTTGCAAAAATTCAGAGTTTATTGAATAACCTTTAAAGTAATTTTTTATGGTGTTATGAGAATAACCATGAATGTTTTCCTGATACATATTTAAAGGGACTCTCCAGTGCCAGGAAAACAAACCCATTTACTTGGTTGGAGTGCCCTCCCACCCCCCCATCCCATGTTGCTGAAGGGATTAAAACCTCTCCAGCCACTTACCTGAATCCAGTGCCGATGTCCCTCGGTGCTGGGTCAGGCTCCGCCCACGCTCCTCCACCTCTGACGTCAGACGGCGGGGGAGACCTAATGCGCATGCACGACAGTAGCAGCGCGCATTAGACCTCCCCATAGGAAATCATCAATGCTTTCCTATAGGGAAAATCTGACACTGGAGGTCCGTGAGGTTTCTATTTCAGAAGCCCTCTAGTTGCTGTATGTTAGACAGTCGCAGAGGGCAGACTTGGAGCTGCAATGTTTTTACCCTGAACCCCTTTAAAACACTGACCCAGGTTTTACTGTTGGAAATATATATATTTATATAAGTAACCCCTGCACTCCAACGAACAAAAAAGAAAACCAATACCTGGTGCTCTGGTGGCTCAATTATAAGCAAAGAAAAATACCGGCACTCAAAGTTTTTTCAAAATCGACGTTTCAGCTCTTCTAGGGAGCTTTCATCAGGACACAAACATTCTTAAAACTGAAAATACACTTATATAGGACATGCAATAATAAAGTACTTACATTCAGCTGGTGTTCATTACCATCAGCCGCCGGGTACGCCGTGCCCGCCAGCTTAATTCAGAGCTACTTCCTGGTTAGTAAGTCATCTGACCAGGTGTGCCGTCGTGATTGGTTAAATCCCGTGTTACCTGGGCAACCAAGGACGCTTATGTCCGATTGGATGAGACACCTCAATACCGCAATTTTCAAGATGAGACGTCGCTATAGCAACCGGCGTGTATCCCGGGGGCTAGAAGGAAACAAACGAGCAAAAAAAAATCAACAAAACACATGATTAATCGAGAATAATCAAAATAGGAGCTATAACATTAGCTCACAGATATTTAATTCCCCTAAATCAACTTCAAGTCAAAGTACATTTCCTGTGGGTATAAATTAATATATAAATTGATAATACAAATTGCACAAAAATGTATGCATAGTGAAATAACCTAAATTATTGATAAAAAAATTTAGTAATGATAAAAAAGAAATTGATTATATCTAATCAATAAAATATCAAAAGAGCTTTAGTGAAATCATAATAACTATTATATAGCAATCCTAAGTTGCAAAAAAATATAATGTGATATGTGTAACACAATCTCCAGTATTAATAAAAAGTGGTACAAACTTGGACTTTTAAAGCATATTCATTTATAGATATACCTCATTTATAGATATATAGGGGTACACTTACTATTAAGAGTTGATGAGACTTACTTCTCTTCATCATATACACTCAGAGATAAGAAGATATTTTTAAATATGCTTTAAAAGTCCAAGTTTGTACCACTTTTTATTAATACTGGAGATTGTGTTACACATATCACATTATATTTTTTTGCAATTTAGGATTGCTATATAATTTTTTTTCCCCCACAATAAATGGAGAAGTAAACTTTGGAAAATCCTTGAGTGACGGTATTTTTTTTTGTGTGTGTGTGTGTGTGTATCTTGAGGAAGACCTGAAGAGGTCGAAACGTCGATCAGATGTATGTTACCTATTATTAAATAATATTGAGTTTTTTTTTACAAAGACCTGAGAGTGCATCTCTTTCCTTTTTGAGATATATATATATATATATATATATATATATATATATATATATTTATTATTATTTAAAACCAGGGGGCTGCACTCACCTGAACATACATAAATGGGGTGCTGCTGGGGGTCAATACACAGGTGCCTCATCCCAGGGCCCTATTTAGCCTTGTACTGCAGAGAGTCCCAAATTTTCCCCCCCAGTAAGTGGGTTAATTTCATAAGAGCAGATATTAGGCTGTTAGAGTAGGACCTGCTGAATACGGGGTACATTGGCGTTGTGGCAGGCTTATGCAATGTATGATCATATAATGTAACTAAACACCCATTATTTTTACCTAGATTAGATAGATAGATATATATATATATATATATATATATTCCTAGTAAACCCTGCCCCCAACTCACCAGCTGTCAATCAATTTTAAACTGGTTGCTATGCCTACCACCTGGCTCTGCTGTGGGCTACATTTTACTGAAATTCCAACCGAGTGAAGATATACTGAGACACATAGGGACTACTTTGTCTCAGTAATTTTTCCTACGCCTGATGCTCCAAGATGCTGGGTGTAGCTACTGCTGTCTAGAAGTGTCAGTCTCCCAGCTGTCACCAGTGACGGTTGCAAGGTGTGGGCCTGCAGTCTCGCAGGACACTCTATAGACTTCAATGCTGTACTTGAGCACATGAGTGAGAGTACAACTGTGACGCTGGCTCCGCCATGCGCGCAATAGGACCTCACGGAAGATGTCGGTGCCCTTGAGGGACAGGTTTAGGGAAGTTAAACTCTCCTTTCCATGTCTTCCCGGGCCACCGGACCCCCAGTAGCGATTTCACTGTCTCGGGTCTTAGCAAATTATGCTTTAATTATCACTTTTTAAGAGTATGCTATCGATTTATAAAAATGCAGGCAGTGTATAAAATCATACTGTATGAATTGGTTGTGGGTTTTATTTTATTTATTGTTCCCCATTACATTCTGTATTTTTTGTGTTTTTCACAAAAGTACATGTGCTGTTTACTTTGTAATCCTGTCAGAGAAGCCATTTTGACGGAAATAAAACTTTATATATGGAATTTGCCACCCTATTTCTTAAAAAAAAAAATAATAATAAAAAAAATGTGTTTTTATTAAATATGGGGAGCTTCCATTGGGCTGCAGAGAGACCTCATGTGGGGTATATTTTCTGCTGTCCCTTGTCTGTCAGTGCCTCGGCACGCTATTTTTAAATACGTTTTTCACCTAATCTATAAATTTGTTGGCAAAACCTGCCAGCATAATGTATAGATGCAATATTGTTCTCAATCTAATAGGTTTCGGTTGTTTGGAGCATGACCAGTGCCATTGAAGGGTTTATTACAATGTGTAACCTGAGCCCATATGGGACTCTGCACCCATGGTGCATTTATCAATTGAAACTTATATTTCTTGAAAAACGCTGGAAAGGTTTTTAAAGGAACCCTCCGAGCACTCTATTCACTACAGCACGCTGTTATAGTGCCAAGAATTCCCTGACGCCCTACCACAGAAAGTAGTTACGATTTGACAAGTTAAGTTTGTCTTGCCATGTGCTTATGGTGTTTGGAGTGTTACTTTATTGGACTAACAATATATTGTAACAAGGATCACCGCATACTGCAATACTCCTGTAATATAGGGCTGTGTGTATATAATTTGCAGGAATTGTTACTCCCTTCATACAAATACAACTTCCTGCTGACCAGGTTGGAAGCACATTGTCCCCCCATCCCCCGCTGTGTCTGTGGACAAGTATGGGGACTATCAGTCCTAGTCCAGCCTGCTAGGCCAGCTGCGAGTTTACAGCCTGGAACTTTATCTTGCAATGATTAGATAGTTCTTATTTTAGTGGCCTGTTTGGTGCTGTTTCCTGAACCCTCAATCATCTCTGTTAAAAAGACATTCATCACTTGACACATATGTTTTTTTAATATTATTATTTTATTTTTTTTTTAAACAAATGTAAAAATCAGAATAAAGTAAGCAAAACTTTGAGAACTAAATGTAATACACATTTCTAAACTTGCTATAAAGCTGGTCAGATTATATATTAGGGTACACCTTTACGCTTGGAGAGTTGCACCTCCCTCCCACCATCCCCCCCAACACACAACTTTTTAATTTGAGACCAGTCCATTAATGACAAACTGGGGATCATTGTGCAGAAGCAGGACAGAGACGCCAGATATCCAATCCTGCTCTGCATGGTCACACTGATCAGACTTCCATTCTTCTCCCCTTCGGGATGTTGCAAGGTGAAGGGATCTTCCAACTCATGTGTAAATCTGTAAGGCATGCCCAAAGCACTTTAACAGCATTCCTAGGGATAGGATGCTAGTTGGACAATCTGCAAAAAAAAAAATTATATATTTTTTTTTTGCCTGTAGTGAGGTAACAGCCTCCTTCAAAGCTTATGTTTTTGAATGCAATAGTTATCTCAAAGTGATGCATTTTTTTTTTTATTTTTTTTTTAAATTCTTTATTTTTCATTTTTGGTGCATGGTATTTAAGTTTCGCAAACAGGTGTGCATGTAAGTGCTCCAAAAACGTATAGATACAATGTCGTTTAAGTTTTGCACCAATTTTGGGTCAGGCAGTAACTTATTCAGGAATAACATTAACATAGTAAGCTTTTCAAGATGCTCTGTCGGGGTTTGTCTGTATGTTTTGTATACCCTTGTGTATAGGGTGAGGCATTATGTATTGTGTCAGCACTTGTGGATTGTGGGTCTGATGGTGCTAGCACTCCGTGTGTGTAGGGGAGTAGGTGCGGCTATGGTGTGCCTGGGTAGCGTTAGGCTAGGTCTTTGTGTTGTGCTGGGTGAGTGAGTCTGTGTGCTATGGTGGAGGGTCACAGGTGATGCTTCTGGGCTGATTGGTTAGGGGGCAGCGGGGGGGGAGGGGTTAGGACTGTGGACGCCACGTGTTTGGGCACAGGTTGTGCTGGTTCTTGTGGTGTTGTCTAGTTTATGTCAACTATGATATAGGGTAAGTGAGTCATGAACCTGTGGTAGTGAAGCTTAGATACAACGTTAAGCATTAGTGAAGAATAAACTAATAAAAAAAAAAAATGTAACTAACTAAACAGTGAGGTCTCAACATGAAAGGTATGCCACTGTTGTGTTGGTAAGGCTGGAGGTATCAGTCCACACCCTTCAGGGTACAGGGTGTTGTGATCCGTTGGGTCCCGGTACGAACGGGATGGTACTCTCAGGATCCCACTAAAGGCTTGGAGCCCCTTTTGGTGCGAAAAGTACAAAATCCGTAGTTTTTTTTTATTTGGTAATCTCTAGCATTGTTATGGTTTATGTATTTATTTTGGGTAGTTCCTGAATATGACGTACCAGGTCCAGTTACTACAGACCCACTGATAGTGGCAAGGGAACTTTACTTGGGTATTAAAAACCAGACGTGCAGCTGTAAACCCAGAAACATTCTCGGACAGTTAGATCATCTTGTGTTTATGCCCCTTTAAGACCTCAAGGGGGCGTTGGTGTCTATGTTTGGCCGTCTGTATTATATGATTAGTTTGCCAGCAGCCACCCTGGTTCATTCATAGCTGTCCCCGCTGTTACCAGGAGCCACTTGCTTCTCTATTTTGTCTGTTCTCCTTCACTTAGAACCCGGCTGGCTAGGATCCAATAGCACACGTGCATTTGTGTCCTGGAGTATACTCTTACAAGGTGCAATGCCAGCAATGTCTCTTCTGCTCAAATCCTTTCTGAATTGTTTATATCTTTTTTTTATTTTTTTATTATTATTTATTTTTTTACTTTATTTTTTGTGTGTGTAATTTTTATTTTAGTTTTTTGTTTTTCATTATAAAAAAAAATAATATAAACATAAAGTACCGGTAACCTTCTATAAGATTAGTTTTACAAATCATATTTTAAGGACGAATTGGCTATGTTTTCATTCTGGCTATTTTTCCCCAAACATTTGAAATTCACTTTGAATTCTCGAGTTCACATTTTGGTGAATCCATCTTGATGCTAAAGTGGGTTCAGCTCATAAAAAAAACAAAACGAAAAAGAACTATAGCATTCCAAACCCCTGTCCCTAACGCTATAGTGTTATCCTCGTCTTTTATATTCTGCTGAACACCTACTTTATATACTGCATGGGAGCAATGGACAATCTGAGAAAATCACATTAAAGATCATTTTTATTTTATAAGAGGTTAATAATAATTTGTTTTAAAAAGAGCTGAGCCATATTGCAGATGTAGACTAATTTGTATTAAGTATTTTTTTTGTTTTCATGTACCAATATGAATTTATTCTGTATACGGCCATCTAGTTACGCCTTATAACAGTCGTTATATTCCTCACAAAGCCCTATGTTTGTTTAAATTCTGCTTAGTTTGGCTCCTCATACACTATGTTCTTCTTGTCCATCTGTTTCACACCCTGCAGTATCGAGAAAACGGACCTAGAGATTGATGTACCAGGGGAAGCCGAACCCAGAGCTGCCGAGTAATTTCTCTAGACTCCTGCCTTTCTGATTTCTACCAGCGTCGGGAATGACCTCACAAACAAAGATGGCTGCCTCCTGACTCCTGATTGAAACAGTAAGATTAACATATATTTTCTTTATTCGTGCTCTGGTGTGAAATCAGTTTGTACCATATAGGAGGCACATTCAGAAAATGTTTATTTTAAAGGGACGCGAGACCGAAGTTCACTTCTTTTCAGTCATTGTTCTTATACATTGAAGTTCTGGTTGTGGTGTGTGTTTTTATGTTGTCCTGTTTTTTTTTTTTAATATCTAAGTTTTATGACCGGTGATTTGTATATTATGTGCAGAGATCCAGTTCTACCATGCTTTCTGGGGCACAGACTAATTTTCACGTCGCCTCTTCTTCATACATCTGTAAAATGTTTTGGTACCTGTTGATACATGACACGGCATCGTGTTTACCATTTTAATCTCAATTAATGAAATGGCACAGTCCACGGCATGATATCACTAAATCAGTTGGCAAATTGTATTGAATAAAGGGACCCAGTATGCACTATAATTGCTTCTTCTTATCAAAGTGGTTATATTGTCTGGAGTGCCTAGCGCTGTTGTTCCATTCTATGTTAAATTTTAATGCTAAGCAATAGTCCCAAAGGTCCATCACCCTCTGTGCTGCTTGGACTGAGGAATCATTAGCCTGACTGAGCTGAGCAGCAATAGGCGACTGTGATTGGCTGCAAGTGTCAGCTGACAGCTTTCATCCTATCACAGCGCCTATTGCTGGTATGGCTAGAAGGAAGTGTATAATCTGACTTAGCCACTCCTTTGGTGGAGGCCGGGCTGTGTGAAGCCAGCAATCCTCATTCAGTGTTAAATGGTTTGAATATGGCTTAATGAAGGGACAGTGCCAGGGGATTCCACGCATTAGAACTTATTCAACAAAATGGTTATAGTGCATACAGTGTCCCTTTTTTTTAATGCTGTTTTTGTTTAAAGGACCACGCTAGGCACCCAGACCACTTCAGCTTAATGAAGTGGTCTGGGTGCCAGGTCCCTCTAGGATTAACCTTTTTTTTTTTTTTTTTTAATATAAACATAGCAGTTTCAGAGAAACTGCTATGTTTATAATAAGGTTAATCCAGCCTCTATTGGCTGTCTTACTGACAGCCGCTAGAGGCGTTTGCGTGCTTCTCACTGTGAAAATCATTGAGAAGACGCAAGCGTCCATAGGAAAGCATTATGAATGCCGTGCATGCGCATTCAGCCGAGGAGGCGGAGGAGAGCTCCCCGCCCAGCGCTAGAAAAAGGTAAGATTTAACCCTTTCCTCGCCATCCAGCCCGGCGAGAGTGGGACCCTGAGGGTGGGGGCTCCCTCAGGTCACTATAGTGTCAGGAAAACGAGTATGTTTTCCTGGCACTATAGTGGTCCTTTAAACCGTTAACCCATCTATAATTCAGACTGCAAACAAGTCTCTAAACATGCATCTTATTACTAGATTAATGCAAAAAAAATGGCTGCTTTTGAGCGGTTTACAGGGAATCATTAAGCCAATATTTTCTTGTTCAAAGGAAGGGTTTATGAACTGAACGATGTCTTATTTTGGGTTGTTTTTTGCCTGAACTACTGTATTTGTTTTCTGATTCAGGTTCTATGATTGGTCCTCCTGAAATGGGATGTCGTTCCCATTTGGGGGCCATAAAGGAAAAGATTCTGCTGCTGAACTGCCGCAAACAAAAGTGATCTAGCGACAGGCAAAGATGTCTGTAGTGACCACAGCGGCGCAGGCTCCGCAGGGGCCGGTCAATCTTCCTCCTCCTGAAATCACAAATCCTAACAAGCCTGGGCGGAAAACAAACCAACTCCAATACATGCAGAATGTTGTGGTGAAAACACTTTGGAAGCATCAATTTGCATGGCCGTTTTACCAACCTGTGGACTGTATTAAACTAAATCTTCCTGTAAGTCAATGGATCCTACCACACGTCTATAATCCAAGAATGTTTTTGACCTTGTGTGTGTCTTCAAGTGGCAGTGTAATAGCTAGTTCATAGCTTAGACTGAACCAAATGGCACAACAGAGTGCAATTGTCACTTGACAAAGAATCTTGTGAATATTAGATTTACAATGGCTATAGATCAGCAGTGGCCAAACCATAGATTCTCCGCTTTGGTAGATCATTCCTTCTTACGATGTATTGTCAGTCATAAAAGCACATGAATCACTTCACCTTTAATTTATTTTTTTTCACCAGCAAGCAAACACTTTTTAAAAACAAATATACAAACTAAACCACGAAAACTTTGAAAAGGATGTAATGCACTTTTATAAACTTGGGCAGATTGCATTATTGGGCACACCTCCCAGCTAAGGGAGCTTCAAAACCTGTTCACACACTCACATTTCAGACCAGTCCACTAATAACACCGTCAGGTTGTTGCAAGGTGAACAGATCTTCTATCTGCACATGTGTAAATATGTCTTACATGCATAATGCACTTTTTCAGCATCCCTGGGGATAGGACACTGAATGGTTAGATCAGTGCTGACCCGGGTGGGTGTGCAAAACATGCAAAAACAAAATCATATTAATCTGCTTTTCCAGCCTGCAGAGTGAAGCAACCGTCTCATTCAAATCTAAAGATGTGATGCATGTACCATTAAGACTGTATCCAATCTGTTATATTGTATCCACCTTTAAAAATAATAGAGAGATGGGAACATAGCGTGATACAGTTTAATTTATTAAAATCACCTTAACGCTCCTATATGAAAACTCTTACAAGAGAATATGGTGGTTCTCGTCTCCAAGTACCTCGAATAACACATAATGTACGGTATAGTATGCAGGAAACAGTTCAGGGTTGCCACTCCGTGTGTTCACTGCTGTGGTCTGCTCAGTGCACTTGAGCCGGGTGAGATAGTTTGTCCCTCTGAAGAACGCCAAACCCTGCTTCTGCCTAAACAACGTCCGTACTCTTCGCGATAGTAGGCTGAAATGCCACCAGCACCATCAATGTGTTTCGCCCCAGTAAAAGAGGCTTTCTCAAGATGTTAATCTTGAGAGCCTTTTAAGAGAGATTTTAATTTAATTAAACAGAACTTGCAATAAAGAAAGCCTAAATAGGGCTCTCTTTACAGGAAGTGTTTCTGGAAGGCTGTGCAAGTCACATGCAGGGAGGTGTGACTAGGGTTCATAAAAAAAGGATTTAACTCCTAAATGGCAGAGGATTGAGCAGTGAGGCTGCAGGGGCATGTTCTATACACCAAAACAGCTTCATTAAACTAAAGTTGTTCAGGTGACTATAGTGTCCCTTTAAGGGGACTTTAATAAATCAATAAAATGTATCACGCTATGTTCCCATCTCTCTACTATTTCTAAAGGTGGATACACTATAACAGATTGGATACAGAGGTGCTCATACCAACTAAGAGCTGGACAATGTTGCAAATTAAGTATTACAGTCACTATCATTCCTCCCCTGACACCTGATAACAGAACTTTTGGACAGAGTTTTTATATACTTTTATATATTTCTATATTCGTTTACTATACCGAAATGATGTATAGTGGGCCAGAGACATTGGCAGGGGATCAGTGGGATGAGGGAAAGATGCTAAGCACAGTGCTTACAGCTATGAGCCACAGTGTGGTAGATGCATGTGATTACCACTTGAAAGAGATCTATTCTCTAAGGCAGTAGTGATGGGAGTTGAGATCTTTAACTGTCTGGGTAGCCATACTACACAATGGCTTATCGTGACCTTTCGGATGGTTTATAGACTATATTTACCCTAAAACCTGGCAAGGCATCATGGCACATATTTACAATTCAATTCAAGGCTATGGTTGGCCATTTCTCTTATAGGAAATGGACTTTTTTTCAGGGGCATAATGAATTTCTTTTTTTTTTTTTTCTTTTTTTTTTTCTGTTCTGGCAGGACTATCACAAAATAATTAAGAATCCAATGGATATGGGAACAATAAAGAAAAGGCTTGAAAATAATTATTATTGGAGTGCCAATGAGTGTATGCAGGACTTCAATACTATGTTTACAAACTGTTACATTTATAACAAGGTAAGAATGGTGTGTTGCATATTCGTGTGGATATAAGATATTCCGATTGTCTTACTAGAAGTAGTCTTAGTGCTGCAGTGTAATGTTTGTAGTTTGTCTAAAACTGCAGTTTTACATTACAGGACTATGAGCTGAAGCGGTCTGGGTGCCTGTAGTGTACATTTAAAGGGACACTATATAGGCACCATGGCAACTTTAGATTAATTAAGCTGTTTTTGTGTATAGATCATACCTCACTGTCTCACTGCTCAATTCTCTGCTATTTAGGAGTTAAATCACTTTTGTTATCGTTTATGTAACCAGAGATGTGTTGTTAATAATGTGATATTACATATTCGCTAAATGTCTTGTCTAAAACCTTTGACTTCGGTACCTTGGAGCACAATTCAGTGGGTTTGTAATGCTATGTTTGCTGATTGCTGACTTGTCAGTGATATTTTCCATCGGGCTACAGCCAGGTGCGTGAATGTGCATTGGCCTTGCACCTGGTTACCTGGTCTGTCATCCAGACTGATACAAGGTATTTTGAGCCTCCTGTACATAACATTCTATGTAAGATAGATCATTCGTAGCCTGTTCATGCAACAGGAGGTCCTCCTTTCTACACCCCATTCTCGTGTTGAGATATATTGAAACACGATTCATATCTGCATATGTGGATTGAATAATAAATCTCTTAACTGGTGTGCCAAAATAAAAAATAATGGTCTTATTTTGTTTTGATGGATACTCCCTAAATAAGTTGCAGAGAAGGTTTATGTCAAACTTATTTTGATTGTTCGTTCTCCACATTTCTTAGGTGAAATGTTTTTTTCTTATTTTTTTCCCCTTTAGAATCCTGTGATATAATCTGTGCATTTTATGGGATGGCTTAATTTGCTAAACTGTATCTAATGGGTAAATGTTTCTTTAGTCCACAGATGACATTGTTTTAATGGCACAAGCCTTGGAGAAGATTTTCTTGCAGAAGGTAGCCCAGATGCCCCAAGAGGAAGTAGAATTGTTACCCCCAGTGCCAAAAGGCAAAGGGAAAAAATCTGCACCCACAACACCACAGACCCCAGGTATTTTGGCCTTGCTGCACATTGTGTTCTGAGAAGGTCATAAGTGTAAGACAGTGACCATCTGATGTAGCCAGATCCCGGTAGTAATATTGATGGCACATTGGAGATTGCATTAACTGCTCTGCTGTTCTGATCCCTGGAAACAATTGGTACATATAAATTCCCTGAAGTCTCTGCAAGGCTAACTATTTTTATGAATATTCATGAAATTGTCAAATTATAGCGTCTTATTTCATTATTACACAGACCATTTTCCTGGCTTCTACTATTTGATGTGACACCATTGCCCAGGGGTAGTCAGTAGGTACCTCCCCAGATGTTATTAAACTACAACTTCTTTAAATCAACTGCCATAAAGCTTTGCCAGCCCTTGTGGTAATTGTTCCCCCACAGCTGAAACATTACTGGTTTACTAGCCCTGAATGAATTAAAGACTTAATAAAGAAATGACCTCAATATCCAATGGATTCAAACGTGGGTTCCATGATTAAACTGTCAATTTCTTTGGGGGGGTGAATTGGTGGCGTGGAGGTGTTTTTATTATTTTTTTCCCTCTCAGATTCAAGTTTAATTTTTTAAAATATATTTTCATCTGGGCCTGCTTGAACATAAATGACAGGGGGGGGGGCGGGCGGGGGTTAAGCCACCGTGCCTCTAGCGGCGAATTCTGAAACGTTCCCAATCAGTGACCGTACCGCTTTAAACACCAACTGCCACTTTATTCAAAAGAGGCAACTCCAGTATTGTCACCTGCACAAGGAAACACTGTGTGATCTTCTGGTGGTAATTACTGCTACAATGTATCACTGCCACACTTACTATAGTATAGTCACAGCTCCAGGCAGCAGATGGCTGGATACTATGTTATAATCCTACATGTATACATTTATAAATCCCTTTTATCTGAAAGATTCTGCCTGAAGGAGAGCTGTTACTAGCTGGCCACCCATTACTAGACACCAGGAGATTTATCCTCTCTACATTGCTCCTTCACCACTGCCAGGCTGTTTTTAGGGAGGAGAGTGATTAATTCCTTGAGTGAGTTAGGTGTGGGGCTAATTATTTGTCAACTGTGTAGATAGGTAGTTGTGAGTGGAGGATGACCATTTAGGGTCATTTTAGAGGACTTGGCTAGGTGAGTTGGTAAAATAGTGTCTGTCCCAGTAAAACCTTGTACACATTCATAAACCTTGCATATTTACATTTTTACACTGTCTATAGAGGAAGTGCCTAGATTTGACTGGGCCCAGGTCTGCCTTGGCTTAAAATGTAGCTACATCACCGGTACACTGTCAACTGTAAATTCTATATGAGTGATGTGAGTTTTGCCAACTGCTTGGTATCTGCAATTATGCAAAGGGTTTTTAATTAAAGTGAAACATCAAAGTGAATTTAACATAGAAGGCTAGAAAACCGTACGGAAAGCATGCTTACCTTAGGCCATTTTTTCAGTTAAGCTAGTTTGATCTTCAATTTGAAAATCACTTTGAATTCTCACTTGGTGTTACAGATGTGCTTTTTTTAATGTGCTTTATTCACTTTTTGTCAGTAGATGGCAGTGTTGTGTGTAAATATTGTTTATTTTTTATTTTTTTGAATTTCTTTTTTTAGAGATTGTGTTTTTTGTTGTCCTGCACAATCTGAATTTGTTTTATCATGTCAGTATTACGTTTTATATTTTGATAACATTGTGGCATATTGAAACGGCACCGTTTGTAATGGCTTTTACTCTCCATAGTCCCAGAGCCAGAACTGCCTGTGGAGAAGCCGCCCTCTCCAAAGGCCGCAGTAGTTGAGCGCACTTCCAGTAGACGAGCAGAACCCGCCATGGAACGCAGGAGGGAACGATACAAAGGTATTCTAAAAACTGTCATTACCCCGGCGGCCTTTGTCTGTAATAAAAGGAGTAGAGAAGGGCGTTCTGTGATACTGGAGGTGCAGACCTCCTGCTGCCCTTCTTAGATTACAAGGGACAGCAGACTGGACTTGCCTTTCCACATCCATCACTCTCCTCCCGACCTACTAATACTATTTGTCAATGCATACAACGTAGCTGACAACCGCCACAGTCAGTGTATAGGTTCCATCGTCTTTCCTAGTTGAAGGTTATCTTGGGTCTTGTGGAATTTTTTTTTTTTTAATTTAGAATAAAGTGTTACATTTGCAGGTATTCTCTATTTTAAGGAGGGGGGAGGGGGGATAGCAGGAGCAGACATTTGCTGTACCATTGCCCACCCAGTCCTGGGGTATTTTTTTTGTCTTGTGATTTTGATAGATGTTACATTTGCCAGGTGGAGACGGCGGAGCGGGGCTAAGGGATTAATGGCAGTATACCCCTGGTTAACTATCTCAAGCCTCTAACAAGGCACATTGTTGCTTTTACTAGAGCTGATCCAGATATCAATATTTAAACTTTTCGAAAATACTGGTGTTTCTTTTTAAAGGGTCAATCCAACCCAAGCACCTTAACCACTGGAGTGTTTATGGTGTAAGGACTCTATGGATGTAGTACTGCTGGTTTCTCTCAAACTGTTAGGGAAAAAAACAACCCCAAAAAAATTGAGGATTACCTTTGGGAAGTTTCACTTTTTTAATTGAGCATCCAAAATATTTCTACTCTTATGCAGTGTTTAAAAAGAACTTATAGGGTTAAAAGCAATTCAGAGCAGCCTGTGTCTATTTTCCTTGCACAGTGCTTCATGCTCCTTGTCGTTGGTGGCCATACATATGGCTTAATCTGATGTAAGTAAAATGTTTGTGTAAGCATCTGTCTGTAATTTTAATTCCCATTCGATTACTCCTGTATGTGGTATAAGTACACATTTTCTGGCAGTTCCATTATTATTTCCACTTATATAGCACAAACAGATTCCGTAGCGCTTTACAATATTTTAAAAGGGGGGATTTAACTATAAATCGGACAATTACAAGAAAACTTACAGGAACGATAGGTTGAAGAGGACCCTCCTCAAACGAGCTTACAGTATATAGGAGGTGGGGTATAAAACACCTTAGGACAGGAAATAGCAATCAAAGTGGGAGTGAAGCAGAGCTGGAGGAGAGAGTAGAGTGCTGCCCTTTAGGAGAGGTGTGTGTGCGGTAGAGGTTACTCTGGGAGGCCATATGCTTAACTAAAGAGATGGGTTTTAAGGCACTTCTTAAGCGATTGAAGACTAGGGGAGAGTCTGATGGCAGTAGGCAGGCTATTACATAGGAAGGGAGCCGCCCGCGAGAAGTCCTGTAAGCGTGAGTTGGCTGTACGGATGCGAGCAACAGACAGGAGAAGGACATGGGCTTTGCGGAGAGACCGAGAAGGGGCATACCTATGGATCTGTGAAGAGATATGAGGGGCTAGAATTGGTCAATGCTTTTTAGGTATGGGTTAGCACTTTCAATTGACTTCTCTAGGATACAGGAAGCCACTGTAAGGACTGACAGAGGGGTGAGGTGTGAGAGGACCGACTAGAAAAGGAAAATCAGTCTGACGGCAGCATTCATTACAGACTGTAGCGGGGCCAATTAGGAGAGGGTTACAATAATCCATGCGGGAAATTACTAGAGCATGGACAAGCTCCTTAGTAGCATCTTGTTTAAGAGCGGGGTGGATGTGGGCTATGTTTTTAAGGTGGAATCTACAGGATTTGGCAACATGCTGGATGTGAGGCCAGAATCCAGTATGACACCAAGACCGCATTCGTGTAATACATGGGTTAAACACAGATATCCAAGCATATCTGAAAAGGACATTAACCTAACACCTAACCTCAGGAATTTGTGAAAGCCCCTGCTGGCGTTACCTGGGACTCAATCTCTTTTGCTTCTGTCCATGCATCCCTAGCCACACCTCTACTGGCTGTGACTGGTACAGCCTGCATGAAAAGAATGCTTTAATTTTTAATCAGATGCTAACTTGCTTTCAAAGTTTTTCTCTTCTGTTCTGTGAACTTTAATCACATACAAGAGGCTCATGCAAAGTCTAGCAGGCTATTAACAAAGCAGGAGATGAGAAATTCTAAACTAAACAGATTTTGCATTAAAGGGAGTATAAACATTAGATGACTCTATACAGGAAGTGTTTAGAAAGGCTGTGCAGGGAGGTGTGACCAGGGCTACATAAACAAAGATCAGTGAGACTGCAGGAGCATGATCTATACACCAAAACTGCTACATTTAAAATTGTTTTAGTGACTATCGTGTCCCTATAATATGAGCGAAGCATTCACCCTAGCACATTGCAAAAACACTTGGCTGGATAGCAGAACCTTCCTGAATATATTATAGTATATTATAGTTCACTAGGAACATCAGATCTTTGTTTTAGAACATATCGATGGTCCTGTAAGAAGTACTGTAGTTTATGCATTTAGTACATTGTTGGGATGTTATCTATTGTAGCTGATAGATATGTTATGTTGCACCATTTACCAGGCCACATTGTACCAATGAGTGCAATGACACCTGCTGCATGAATCAATTCTACTGTTAATGTGTAATGCTTTAATTCTGTTCAATAATAAATCTGCGCTCTTTTAAATTCTAGGTACAACGCAGGCCCCAGCCGTCTCCACAGTGAGCCCTACAGTGCAGCTTACCAACATTGCCCCTCTGATCGCTCAGACGCCAGTCATTGCTGCCACTCCTGTGCCAACCATAACTGCAAACGTAGCCCAACCTGCAGCCGCTGCACCCCCAACTCCTCCAGCTGCTCCTGTTCAAGTTACTCCTGTCGTCCCTCCAGCACCCACCGTTGTCAAGGTGAGTGGAATCTTCTATTTGCTGTGATTTCCTTTTTTTGAGATTTCTTTTACGTGGTTATTGCTGGGGGTTTCTTGTATTTGATGACTGAAGGTGTTTGGGTGTGAAATAAATAGCTAGTTTCAGGGGGCTTGTCTTTCTGTTTTCCATCCTGTTTCTCTAGCTGAGCGTCTTTCTCGCCTCTCTAGACATTGGTCTTTCCTCTGCTTTCAGGCCATAACTTACTATTGGTCGTTCCATGTCTGGGTTAATGAAACTATGAAATCGGAGTGAATGAACAAAGTAATATGTTTCAATTTCTAATTGTGTTCATGATATATTTTATCCTTTTCTCAGAAAAAAGGAGGAGTGAAGCGGAAAGCAGACACCACAACGCCCACGACCTCTGCCATCACTGCTAGTCGCAGCGAATCTCCTGTACCCGTCTCGGAGCCCAAGCAAGCTAAGATCTCAAACAGGAGAGAGAGCGGCGCGCGACCCATAAAGCCACCAAAGAAGGACTTGGAAGATGGCGAGGTGCCGCAGCACGCAGGCAAAAAGGGCAAACTGAACGAACACCTGAAGTACTGTGACAGTATTCTGAAAGAGATGCTGTCAAAGAAACATGCTGCATACGCCTGGCCCTTTTACAAACCTGTGGATGCAGAGGCCTTGGAACTGCATGACTATCATGATATAATCAAGCATCCCATGGATCTCAGTACTGTTAAAGTATGTCCACATTGCCTGCCCGCTTTTGCATGCTGCTTGTTCTGTCCAGCCGGGCAAGCTGTCTGTGCAGCCATCATTTTGTGTTTTCTGTGAACCTTTCTTTGTGGTGCTTAAGAAGTGGGTCACTGGTAACCTACATCAGTTGTTGGTCTAGTATTCTAACCTAGAGCCATTCAGCCCAGCAGGAGGAAAGTATCCCTCTGAATTTGTTGGTCAAGCTATGCTTCAGAATGACAGACCTTCATAATTTTGGCAAATATTCCCATTGCCCTTTTGTGTTGTGTGAGGTTTGTCTGAAATGGTCAGATTCCTAAACGAATGTGTAGACCCACCTGCAGACCTATACTAGAGAGGACGGAAGCCAGTGATGAGCTGTCCTTCAAACCTTCCAGTCTCTCCCCAGATGGCTGATTGTCTGGCTGGTGGACCAGTCACTTGTTCTCTGAGCTAGTAGAGCAGAGCATTGCCGGCACTTACAATAGACCCCCTTTCTGTTGTATATGTAGAGCCCACCAACTAGCCACAAACTCCTTGTCTCCTCCCAGTTAAATTTTATATATATATTTATTATTATGGCAGTGAAATGCCGCCGCAATATGAAGTGTTGTGTAAAGTACCTACCTTTTTATGAAAAATGTCAGAAGTGTTCCGTCTTACTAGGACTTTGAATTTTAGAAACATTAATATTTGTCTACTCATTGCAACGTGCTAAACGGTAGAACGTTCAGTGTTTATTCGTATCAATAATGAGAATACACATGGAGATTGCAGCAGTGCAGAGAGAAAGTGCAAATGTTCAGGAATGGAGGCTCTGTGTGAAATCTCTTCTTCAAGCTGCAAATTATACAAACTGTCGAATGTGGATGCCAGAAAGCTTTCACCCCAGTAATGAAATTTTATATTTTTTTCCCTTTCATAATAAAATCACATTAAAGGCCTACCCATGAGTTCGCTCACAGGGAGTGGAGCGTATGTATGTAGGGGTTGTGTTGTGTTATTGTAGAGGTTCTAATGTGTGTGTGTGTGTGTGTGTGTGTGTGTGTGTTCTTATGGAATGTATAGGGATTACCAGTTTGTGTAAGGGATGTAGTGGGTGTTTGTGTGTAAAGAATGTATTATGTGTTTCTGGGTGTGTTTGTGTGTGTCAGGGATGCATTGTGTGAATCTGTGTATGTAATGTAATGCTGTGTGTCTGTAATGGATGCATTGTGTGCTTCTGTGTATGTGTGCAAGGGCTGCATTGTGTGTGTAAGGGAAGAATGGTGTGTGTGTGTGTGTGTGTGTGTGTGTAAGTAAGGGAAGAATGGCTGCATTGTGTGTGTAAGGGAAGAATGGTGTGTGTGTGTGTGTGTAAGGGAAGAATGGTGTGTGTATGTGTAAGGATGCATTGTGTATGAGTGTGTAGTGTGAAAGATAGGGTTTGTGGGGTAGGATAGGGGCTGAGAGAGGAGCAACTCTTTATTTTTATTATATTTATTTTAATTTTATATTTTCTTACATCCCCCTTTAGGGTATGTCTTACAAGCCCCCTTTTGCATGTCTTACTCCCCCAAGCCCCTTTGTCTGACTCTTTCCAGCTGCTTAGTGTGTCTCTTTTCCCCTAGGCCTCTCTGTCTGTCTCCCCCACCAGCCCTTCTGTGCCTCTTACACCCGTTCCTCAGCCTTTCTGTGTGTCTTACACTCCCTTAGAACTCTCCCCTCATGTCCCTGAGTTCTCTATCCCCCCTCCCCCCGTGTCTTTTAGTGGTCTATCCTCCCCACCAGTGGTCCTTCCTCCTCTCCCTCCCCCCCATCTTTCCCTTAGTGGTCTCCCCTCCTACTCGCCAGCAAGTGTATACCTGAAGTCTCTGATGTGGGTTGTGTGCATTTTCATACTATACCATAATGCCACACTGCATCACGAGTGAATAATTGCACACTGTTCTAATAATTGTGTATCGATACATTTGCAAATAATTTGTCAAGCTGGCTGTTGGCTATAGTTGTGTAACTGTTGGAGAGTAGAACTTGTGTCCTGGTGAATGTACCATGTGCCCTACAGGCATGCAGTTCACAGGAACTTGTAAGCTTGTCTAGTAGCATAGGGCTTGCCTTTTTGAGCATTGCTCAAAATTAATTGCATTATTGCAATATATTTGGGGAAATATGTAAATTCTTCTGATCTGCACTGACTATTTATGAAAAGAAATAAACGTGGGGCAATGTTCCATGTTTAGCATTTTAGCAAAACATTGCCCATGTACACATACTTTGTGATGAAATTCACATGATGGATAACGTTTCTAGAAACCAGTCAATAGGACAAGTTTTTGAATAGGCACTGTAACTGATTCATCTCCTTGAAGTGGTTATTGTGTCTGGAGTCCCCTGGCGCATTGTTTTG
Organism: Pelobates cultripes; assembly: GCA_933207985.1. Classification (NCBI taxonomy): domain Eukaryota; kingdom Metazoa; phylum Chordata; class Amphibia; order Anura; family Pelobatidae; genus Pelobates; species Pelobates cultripes. Next base: position 136,911,044 of record OW240920.1, on the reverse strand, counting down.
TTGGGGGGATGGGCAGTCAAGGTTTACAGGTTATAACTCTAAACAAGGATCCCCAGAAGCCCATTCCCTCTGTGCTGCTAGAACTAGCAAGTAAGAATATGCCTGAGCAACTCTGTCTGTGAGTGTCTGGAATTTTGTCAGCCGATCACCGTGCCCATTGGTATGGCTACGGACCTATATAATCTCTGCTTTAGCTAGGCCTTTCAATAATTGCTGGCCCGTGGGTGGCTGGGAACCGTCATTCAGTATAAACTGCTCAAATGGATTAACACTAAATGAAGGGACAATGGCAGTGGTTTCCAGGCATTATAAACAATTAAATGAGATGAAATGGTTATAGTGCCTGCCGTGTCCTTTTAAGCTGTTTAGCAATGCCCAGATCCAGACTTGTCCCCTCTGCGATTATTCTGTTTATTCCTAATTCTGCGGTTGTGTACCAGAACCTGGTAAACTACCAGTCACCGTGAATCATCAAGTATCAGTGGAAATGAGTAACTCTTATATTTGCTTTTTAATGTCAGAAAAAAATGGACATCCGAGAATACCAGGACGCACAGGCATTTGCAGCTGATATACGGTTAATGTTCTCAAACTGTTACAAATACAATCCTCCTGACCATGAAGTGGTTGCCATGGCCAGAAAGCTTCAGGTAATGGTGTGCTGCTGTATAAAGTTTATTTATTTTGTTTTTTGTTCGTTTTGCGTGGTTTGAGTTCTGTAAAAGTAATTTCTTGGTTGTTGTTTCCAAGGATGTCTTTGAAATGAGATTTGCAAAGATGCCCGATGAACCAATAGACGCCCCCGCTCCACCGCCTACCGCCGCCCCTGTAGTCAGCAAAAGTACAGAGAGCAGCCACACCAGCGAGGAGAGCTCCTCTGATTCCGATACGTCTGATTCTGAAGAAGAAAGAGCCACGCGTCTGGCTGAACTGCAGGAGCAGGTGAGAGACGACACTGAGGTGAATTAAAACAAACTTCTTTTGTAAAACATTTAGATACTGTCTAACACCCAGATCATGGACCTGACTGGAAGTAATAGCAAATTATAGATCTGTCAAAACGTGTCGTCCTCTCTTACATTTAATAACTGTTTTTAGGGATGTGAGAAAAAAACATTTTAAAACATTTTTATTTAAATTTATGTAAAGTCTTATTTTATGAGTTACAATTTTGAAGTTTTTATTTGATTTATCATTTATCTAAACAGTCTGTGCTTTTTATATATTTTTTTCCCCCTTACTCTTGCATTAAACTGTTTAGATCTTTTTGTTATGTTTTCATTTTGTCTCAGTCCTCTCCCTATGGGTTCTAAGTCTGATATTGTGTTGAGGGATTGGCCTTAATTTCTAACCAGTAGAACTGTGGATTCAGTTTGCTCATATTTAACTTTGGTTGTCTTTCCCACCGTAGAGGTTTTTTTTTTTTTTTTGTTTTTTTATTAGCCTTTTTTATTTTGGATAGCTGCAATCATGGGGTTTTCGCATCCACTCTTACACAGGAAAAGCAGCTCAAAGGTTTAATTTAAAAAAAAAAAAAGAAAAAAGAAACACACACGTTTGTTAATGCAAGACCTCAGTCCTTCCCACTAGAAAATTTAATTTAGAACAAGCCCAAAACTCCCCATGTTCTGCCCTCATGAGGACATCACTAGGTCACCCACGTTTTACTGTTGTTTTGGCTGCAGTGATGGGGTCACGGGTGCCTCTCCCTCGGCTCTTCGGTTTCCATTAGCCTGTATTTCCGAATGCTGGGGACATGCAGCTCTCTCAAGATCTGAGTAGGAACAGGAACTTTTATGGTTTTATTTGAAGTCTTTAAATCTGCGTTCCTTATTAAACCTGTTCCATGCTGTTCGTTAAGTCACGGTTATAGGATCTGGAGGGAGTCTATCTAGCGCCCTCTACCTCTGTTTGGAGTGCAACATCATTTGTGCATGATGGGAGTTAGTCGAAAAGAATTGGGCAAACTAAATAAGACTCAAGACCATGCTTGTGTGCATTATACAACTGATACTTGATGCTATTGAATGGTCTGTTTGACATGCAATATTGTCTTGCAAATATTTTTCTTTAAAGTTTCAAAGCCTCTTAACAAATGAAAATATTGTGTCAAAACTAACATCACTAACATTCAAACAAAACTAACATTCATAACGTTTTGATCTATATTAACTAGTAATCTAATCTACTAGAAAGAAATGGAAATGCAATTTTAAAATTGTACATAAACAATGTATATAGGTGTATATATCCATCTCAAGGCTTTTGGGATTGTCACTGTTGAGCAGTGGTGTCCAAAGGACATCCTTAAATCTGACCGAGCATATTGTCACATGGAGCTATCTTTTCAGCACCCCTGCTATTGGAGATCTTTTGGGCAGAAATTGGATGGTGCATTTGTAAGAGTTTGTTTTGCAACTTGTATTACTGCTTAATCATTTATTAACTAGTTACATTTTCTGATGGAGTGTGGATTTTGCCCTTTTTACAAATTTTGCAATAAATTTGTCTGTAGTAAGCCGGGTTCTGTATCGGTAGGTACTTTCTGACTGTCTACTGACTTACAATCCTTTGCTACTTACCATAAAAGGTGGCAAATCACAAACCCTTTTTCTTAGAAAAGTCCCAATCTAGAGCATGTGTTCTCATCAATGTGAGTTGCAGACAGGCTGGCTTGGTGATGCCACATGCAGTTCTCCTAACTTGATGTTGCCAGTTGAACGTTGACATTGAGTAGGAGATTGAGTTTGGAGGTTATCCAGTAATTAACTTATTCTAGCAATTTATGCTATCGGTCTAATGTTTCACCAGTTAAAAGCGGTGCACGAGCAGTTGGCTGCACTGTCACAGGCTCCGGTGAACAAACCAAAGAAGAAGAAAGAGCGGAAGGAGAAGGAGAAGAAAAAGGAAAAAGAAAAGGACAAAGAGAAGGAGAAGGAAAAGGAAAAAGAGAAGCACAAGGTGAAGAATGAGGAGGAGAAAAAGATCAAACCTGCTCAGCCGGCAAAGCCAGTCCCGCCCAAGAAAGCTCCTGCGAAGAAGGCAAACAGCACGACCACCACCACATCCACCAACACCACCACCACAGCTACCACCGCCACCTCCAACAGGTTGGTGTCTGTCCATGCCACTGGTCAAACGTTTAAACTTTTTTGGTGGAACTAGCCAGTTGTTGATTAAAGTAGCATTCAAAGCACCATAAACACTACAGCCTGCTGTAAAGATTATGGTGTCCGAAGTCTGCTGGCCCCTACCCAGTGTTAAGAGTCAAACAATTTGCAAGTTCTTTGGTTCCCCGGCTCTTTGTACTCTAGTCTGAAGCCTACTTTGTGACAGCTGGAGTTCCCCTTCAGCAATATAAATTCTGCTACAGTAGGGTCAATAAGTATATAGTGTGTTTGTATATCTGTATATCTTTCAGTAGACGTAGGTGCAATAAATACAGTAAGTGTACCTTGTATGCATGTTTTATTTATATAGCACTTTACATTAGAGGTTACAGGAGAGACAGATCAGTAAGTGCAGAAGTTGTTTTAGCTGATTCGGTTTAGGTGGGTATATTTGTCTCCCTGTCCCAATATGCTGTATGATTGGGAACTTTATGCAAGTCTCACCTTTATAATGGACACTGTAGGCATTGTAACTAATCTCATGTCATTTAAGTGGTTATAGCGTCTAGAGTCCCTTGGCGCTTTCCTTATGGCTAGAAGGAAGTGTGTAATATCTGCCTTATCCATACCTCTAGTAATAGCTGGGCTGTGGGTGGCTAGGGACCCTTATTCGGTGTTAAACCATTTCCAAACAGTTAAACACTAAATAGAGGGACAGTGCCAGAGGACTCCGGGCACTAGAACCACTTCAATGAGATGACATGGTGATAATGTCTACAATGTGCCTTTTTAGGAGCATAAAAATAGGGAATGTGTGTTAGGCTGCCCATAGAGAGCCTTGGCAGAAGGGTATAAACTGTAGCTGTTGTGTAATCATTTCAGGTTCAGGAGGTTTGGAAATAAAATTATGAATAAAACAATTTACCTAAAATGTTAAGTAAATGTCTTTTTAATTACATATCTAGAGAACATGAATTTAAACATCAATCTATGGATAGATGTATTTAAGGTCTAATTTAATTATTTCTTTTCCTCTCCCCTAACGCTAGCAAGCCACCTAAAAAGGGAGGGAAGCAACCGCCCACCGCCCCTTATGATTCTGAAGAGGAAGAGGAGGGATTACCCATGACCTACGACGAGAAACGTCAGCTCAGCCTAGACATTAACCGGCTCCCAGGAGAAAAACTGGGCCGAGTAGTTCACATAATACAATCCAGGGAACCATCCCTAAGAGACTCCAATCCCGATGAGATTGAAATTGATTTTGAGACCCTAAAGCCTACCACTCTGCGAGAACTGGAGCGATACGTCAAATCGTGTTTACAAAAAAAGCAGAGAAAACCATTTTGTAAGTAGTTTTCTTTATTTCCACATTATTATAATTTTTTTATATTTATATAGTATTTTTATTTTTTTAAATTTTTTTTTTTTTTTTTTTAACCATGCACATTGAGATCTCATTAAACTAGTTTTGTCCATGGGGCAGTAGCCTATTTAGTAATTGTACCCTACACCAAAAATTCAACCTCCATTGAAATGGTTTAGCATCAATCAAAATGACTGAGTCCCTGTTTGAGCCTCCAGTTTACAAGCAATGATATCTTTAAAGGGAATCGCATACAATTATTTTATGTATTTGTTTACTTTATTTTAAATCAGGGTAACCATTCTCTCTTCAAGAAGGGAAATGAAGATGAAAAACGTAAAGTAAAGCTGCATTTGAATAAACGTACAAGGGTTCTGTTTATAACTTTTTTTTTTTTTTTCTGCTAAATTTTCCTCCTATTACGGAATCTGCCAGGCTTCTTTAGTGGGTGTTATTCTTGCAGGCACGCTATAGAAAAGAAAAAAAAATGTGATATTGCATATTACCTGATCTGCTTTATTGTATTCTAAAGACTAACATTTGTGTACAGTTGTCAAATAAAAGTACACCTTCCCAGCTGAGTTCTTGATGAACTTGCACGAAGATTGCTCAAACCAAGAGTCAGGTGGGGGTAAACTGTCTACCTGTTTTTGCAAGTATAGTAACGAGCCCCATTCCAGCATTAGCTGACTAAATCAGACAAATCTTTCTTTAGGAAATAGTTTTATTTACAAAAAAAAAAAAAATTATTAAAAAAATGACTATTTTCCTGTTTAGCTAATTGTGTTTTTTTTTTTTAATTTGTAACAAAACATAATGGGTATTAAAATGTGACGTAGCGTTTAAAAATAAATAATAATTAAAAAAATAAATATATATATTATAATGTATATTTGACATTTTTAACATGTTACAAAATAATAGGGCATCCATATTTTTGTTGTTAAACTTGGGGGACGTTGGGGGTGAGGCATTGTTTTATAAAGTGATGTATAAATCTAGAAATCAGAAAAACACTTTAAAAAGATCATATTGTCAAACAAAATCTTATATTTTATCAAAATGAGTTTGGACATTTGTATTTTTATCTGATATTGTGAAACGTTGCTAAATAATTATGGTTGATGATGCTATAATCAAATGATTGGGGAAATGGTAGGGGTCTCAATGATCATTCCCGTATACACAGCCCTGATGCTGGATATAATACTATCGGGGAGATTTATCAAAGTATCTCTGCTTTCCCCTCTTATATTTGCTGCCTTTTAAAATTTGTAGGATTTGTTTTTAATTTTATTTTTTGCTGATGTAACGATTTTATCAAGATTTCCACGAGTGTCAGACTTTTTTTCACCACTATATAAATTTGGCGGTCTCTTGAAATGGGAATTTCTGTGAAAACTTACTAAAAAGGAAACCGTCACTTTAAGGAAAATAGTGAGATTTAACCACCCCTTTTCAGAACGCTTTGGTAAATATCCCCCGGTATGCTAACATGAGTGAATTGTGCTTTCCTATAAACACCTCTTTATATTATTGTAACATTGTATATACAAGTTAGTTGGCCCCAATTAAAGGGACACTATAGGCACCAAAACAACTTAAGCTTAATGAAGCCGTTTTGATGTATAGATCATGCCCCTGCAGTCTCACTACACAATTATCTGCCATTTAGGAGTCACACAGCCTGCATGAAAAAATTTTCATTTTCAATCTTATGTGACAGCACAGTGTTAACTTTAGAAGTTTTCATCTGCTGCTTTGTTAATCGAACTTTAGTCACACTACTGAAGGCTCTTAACATAAAATAATACATTCTAAATTAAACAGACTGTGCAACAAAGGTAGTTTAAATAATTAGATCTCTTTGCTGCAAGTGTTTAGGAAGGCTGTGCATGTTACATGCAGAGCAGTTTGACTAGGGCTGTATAAAATAAGTGATTTAACTCCTAAATGGAGCGAATTGAGACTGTGAGGGCATGAACTATACACCAAAACCACTTCATTAAGCTAAAGTTGTTTTGGTGACTATAGTGTCCCTTATATGTATTACATAGAAAATTAAAATCGTATCCTTTTGCAGATGTTTATTTTCCGTGTTTGTGGATATCTCTAAGCCAGTGTTAGCCATCCTAATTTCAGTAAAAGTACTGAAAATCTAAAACGCCCTTTCAGAAGAGGGTTGTTTGGTTTTTGTTTTTTTGTTTTTTTGGTTATATAGTTAAACACATTTCCATTCATCAGAAAACATGGATAGTGACAGCTGATAGCAGCTATATTGTGGCTCCATTTGTGGTTGCATGAATGGAGCTATAGAGGCAAGCACATTACCCGTCCGGAAGCTGTCAGTGATGATGGAGATTCTTATAATGTGTGCCTACCCCAGGAATATACTCCATACAAATAGTGTGTATCACAAGTTTAGGCTTATATTTCCCACTATCACCCAGAGTAGGGGTAGGCAACTTTGAGCACTCCCAATGTTGTGGACCACATCTACCATGATGCCTTGCCAGTATTATGTTACCTATGTAACCTGTTCTAGCTGTTGTAGAGTACCTCGTTTTCGAACTTTCAAGTTTTGTTTTTGAGAAATCTTTTACTGTGCTGGAAATCCCTCCAGTACAAAGTGTAATCCAAAGCATCTATTGTGGTACACATTCCCCTCTAATTTTACTTTGCATGAGTAGCGTTTTAGAATTAGATATCGGTGAAGTTTTTATCAGAGAGCATGGAGTTTCTTTCCTACAAATAGAGGAAGGCTGTAGGATACACAATAAGTCTTTCTTTGCACCCAGATTAGCACATGCCTTGGTAAATATCCCTATGGAGATAATATTGGTTTCCATGGTGATTTATTCCTTTTATATATTTAAGGGAAACTATCACTATTGTATTTTTTTAGTTTGTTCTCCCTCCCCCCTTTTAAATTTTAGATACAGGGGACGGGACAAAGGCAAATGACCTGATAATCCAGCACGGCCAGAGCACACATTGCTTTGGAGGAGGAGAATCAACCACCGTTTTTTGTTTCTCCTCTTCTGCCTATTCTGAAAGTCAGGTGCAAAGGACAGCACGTATAACAATGATTGGTAGGGTGCAAAGATGAAGGATTTATAAATTAAATTTTTTTTTTTACCACAAAAACACATTTTATTTAATATAGGGGATGAGTAAACATGGGATAAATAAAAATTGGAAAGTGACCGTTCCCCCTTAAAGACTCAAGCAGCATCTCCCCTCTAACAAATTGTTACATTCTCCACTGCAGGAGCCAACACTTTAAAAGCATTTGAGACCCAGAATGTAAGGAGCAGACCATAGTACACTCAACATGATGTGCACCCTTCACATGGACCAGAAGCATAGTCTTTTTTTGCGAGTGCGTGGTTGTAGCCTGCTCCCCTCTCTTATTTGACAAATGTGTGTTGGCTGAAGAGGTTCATAAAGATAGTGGCTTCATGAAGTGGAAGAATGTGTGTGTATATATGCAAGCTGTATCCAATATATTGAAAATAGTGTGTAGAAAGCCAAACCCGCACCCCATAGTGTCCTGTTAAAGCTATTTTAGGTATCCTTCTATGATGAAACATTTTAACTTGTCTATTTTGTTCCCTTTTTTTTTTTTCCACAACACAGCTCCTGGCAGCTGGTCCAGCTACCCATCTGCGGTGTCACCACACTCCGCTGTGCGAGGCCATAGTGATGTCACGCACCCCTCCCCATTATCCTCAAGGAGGCACGTGATCTCACGGAGGCCAAACACCTGGCGGAGCGAGGTGACATCACCAAAAAGTAGGTGTAACCATTGACTTGTGTGGTAGCGGGTTTAGACAATGATTTGGTGTGTTTGTGCAATGGGGGGGAAGGGGTTTATGGGTTGTGGGGGGTTTTTTTGTTTTTTTTTTATTTATTTTTTATTTTTTGTTTCTTGGGTTTTTTTTCTTTTTGGTTTTGTCTTTTCTTATACATATATAATTCAGAACCTTGATTGTGTCACAAAGACAAATGGAATAAATACATTCTAATGTTCTTAAAGAAACATTTTCAGAATGAAAGTCATTAATTCTTCAATAAAAATTAAATAAATAAAACAAATTGTGTGACCATCAGTGGTTCAGCCATTTTGATTTGATCCACATCCACTTGAACAGATTCAAAATTCTTTAATTGTGGCCTGTTGGTGTGTTGAGATCTTGAGATGAATAAATAATTTAACGGTTCTGATAATTTAACAATAAAGGGCACTGAATGTATTTTGGCTTGTCGCTGATCGCTGAACTTTCCCCGCAGCATCGGGGAAGAAGCAAGCTGTAAAGTCCAAGGAGGAGTTAGCTCAGGAAAAGAAAAAGGAGCTGGAGAAGAGGCTCCAGGACGTGAGCGGTCAATTAAATAACAAGAAACCTACAAAAAAAGGTACAGTTTGAAAACCCATACTGGGTACATTTAAGGGGACTAGACTTCCCCTTTAACCTAGGATGCTCATTAAAACCTTCTGCCTGGTGGAGTTTTATGTACTGAGTCAGTGAATGTGTATTCTCTTGCTTTTGGCTAACATTTCCATAATTCTCTGCCTCACAGAGGGACATGGGAGTTGTAGTCCAAAGGCTGACCTGAAGTTGGTAAATCAGGATCTTGAATAACCATTTGGGGATTTCTGTAATATTACGCACTTTCTTGTTAATTCAATTAATTTAAAGGCTTAAAGATCAATGAGCAAAAATCAATGAGTTTTTTTTTTTTTTTAACCAAATTTTTTTTATTTAATGTCCTGTAGAGGGTCTATTCCAAAAATAAATATATTTTCAAACATTTCAACCTAAAATTTTATTTATAAATTTATTTTGTGTGTGTGTGTAATCTATATAGGTATGTAATTTTAAAGCCATCTTGCACAGCATTTTATTTTAAAGTAAAAAAAAAATGTACAAATGTTCCAGGGTCGTACAGTGCAATATTGAAGGTTGCAGGGATTCTACTTATAGGAGAGTACTTTTTTTTTTTTTATGTATTTATTTTCTAATACTTTATGTTGTGATTTTAAATGTGTCTTTATTTTTTGATTATCAATGATCTTGGTTCAATGAACCAGTGCTCGAAAGTAATCTTAATATTTTCATGTGTATCACTTTCTAAAATAAGAGATTCCCTTTAAGAATACCATAGGCTTGTAGACCAGGAGTAGAGGGCAAAGTGTAATATTTTGTAGATTTAAGATCCGTACAAGTATTGGCAAAACTCCACATCAAAGTCAGAAGCATCAAAATGTCATTGTTTGTGGGGTTTTTTTTTTTTTTGTTTCCCATGTTTTAAGCATGCCTTTTTATTTTATTTTGCAAAATTAGTTTTAAACATTCTGAGTTCTGTCTGAACATGCTGCCTGTCTGCTTTCTTTTTTAGAAAAATCCAGTGCGTCTGGAGGTCCTTCCCGACTCAGCAGTAGCAGCTCGTCCTCCGAATCCGGCAGCAGCAGTTCGAGCGGCTCCAGTTCAGACAGCAGCGATTCAGAGTAAATTTTGGTTTCCATCAATATGGACTTTATGCACACAAGACCATACATCTATCCAATGTTTCCATCAGAGGCCCATAAAAACAGTTCACTTTTTCGTGTGCCGTTTTAAAAACAAAAAAACACAAAAACTTAAAGACAAGATTCATTCTATTCCTCTATCCACTCTGTTTTTTTGTATTTTATTCTAAAGAAAAAAAATGATGCGATCGCAGAATTTTTCCAATAGGGCAAAATGGTGCCAGCAATAACCAACTACGCAAAAGGCACCATTGCTTTTATTGGATTTTATGAAGGTTTTACTTTGCAGAAACATAAAAAGCTTTTTAAGATTTTTATTTATTTTAAATTTTGTCACTGATTTGGCCTGTGGGTGTCTTTTTGGAAAGGAACTTTTATCTTTAAACGCAGGCTCAAAATAGCCCAGTATAATGTTTTCTCTCTTCTCTATTTTATACCAGCCCTAGATTTACATTGTATGTTTCACATGGTACTTTGACACAAAGGACACCCTGCCTTGTAACGAAGTAGGTGATTCTATAATTGTACCTAGAATTATTAATCAGAATCTACACTAAATGAAAATGTTATATGGTTTTTTTCCCCCAGTTTAAACTAAATATGGACAACTCTGCTGAAGGCATGGATAAGTAATTATTCTACAAAGAATATTTTGTTGCATTTTGGGATTGGGACATATTATTTTTATTTTTATTTTCTCTATGTAAAAAAAAAGAAAAACCACAATTTTTTTTTTTTTTTTTTTACATAATGCAGCAAAATATCATTTCATGCATATTTTATTTCCTCCCTTTTTACCATTATCTGAATAGCCTAAAGTATTTTAGTATTTTTATCCATACATCGATGTCTCTCTCTTAATCGCTTTGAATATCAACCTCAAAATAAATGTCAAAGAACATGGACAAGAACCAAATTCACACTGCCTCCGTAGTATTCCTGGTGAATAAAGCTCTGTTTGAGGCCTCCTGTTGCTAGAGGCAGAGGGTTTTTTTTTGTTTTGATTTTTTTTCCCCCATGTTAACACACCTCACCCCTTTCCACTCCAAATTTAAAGCTGTTACAATTTTAAAAAGTGTAAGAATTGTCAATGGTGAAAATCCGCAACATTTTTAAATTAAACTTTTTTTTAAATTTTTTATTATTTTTATAAACTCTCAATTCTAGAAGTGCTTAGGAAATCTTTTTTGAATTGAATCCTTCTGAATCTTTTCGATCTTACGTTACAAATAGAATTCTCGTGATTTCCAGTCTGGTTTTAGGAGGTACAAGAGACATGCGATCTGCCTCTTCCAACATTGACCGTTTGTGTAATGATATAGCAATTTGAGTGACCACCTACAAATATATATCCACAAGACAGATATGTGCATTCTAAGTTGCATAGAAACATTTACGCACATGGTGGTTTAAAGGCAAAAAAACAAGCTGTCTGTGTTTTATAGTTCAACGTTATTAATATAACTCGGTGGAAAGGCAGCAAGATAGTTCAGTAGGTTAATACTCTGAAGCCTTCAGGTGGCACAAAGCTCACACAGTCCAATTTAATTCCCAGGGAGTCCATTCAACCGGACATCAAAAGTGGTACAATTAAATTGAATAACCGAACCAGTGGTTTCTATGGTGCTTTGGTAGCCCTGACTGCTCTTTAAGAGCCACGTATTTTAATTCAATGAAGAGCGTTTCTTACGGTTATTGTCTTATTAGAGTTGGGTGCTAAAAGTAGATTCTCAAATTCGAAGCTTATTCCATACTTTAAATTTAAACGGACAGCCATTGTAGAAATTTTTTTTTTTTATTTTTTTTTTTATTTTTTTTTTATATATATAATATGTATAGAACATATGAATGGCCTATGTTTGCTTACTTAAGGTGAGGTTCTCCCTTGTCTAATTCTGGTGCTTTTTTTTTTTTTTTGTGTATTGTATATCCTGTTCTTTAACCCCAAAGCTGCAGCAAATTGTATACTTGTATACATTTTATTAACTTGTCTCAAATACCCACAAATATTAAAATAAAAGCTTAAAATTGATAAATAGGGAAATCCAATTTTACTAGTACACAAAAACAATGTATAGTGGTTTTTCTCCATTTTAATATAAATTACACAATTTAGGCAACGGTCATTGCATTTTAAAAATCTTTAGTATTGACTGATCTTTTTTTAGGCTTTGCCAGATTTAAAGGGGTGCTGGGGAAATTGTAACCTTGTGTTTTGGGATATGTTTGTTTTACTTGTGGGATTATTTTTTATTTTTATTGTTTGTTTTAATATCTAATTTTTTTAAATTTTTTTTTTTAAATCTATAAGTATATTACCTGTATTTCAAAGTTAGACTATTGCTCTGCTGTGTATTTTAGTCTTTTTAAGCCAGTATTTAGTAGAAGTCAGATTGGTTGCAACATACTACAGACATTTTAATTTTATTTTTTAATAGAATGTGTCAGTTTTTGCATCTTCCAACTGCTAAATTGCTTAATGGTCCGTTTCAACAAAGTTCATTTTTGTTTATTTTGCAAAATATGTCTGGGCTAGACCTATATTAATTATTATTATTTTTTTATATACATTAAGCATAAAATTTGGCATGGGTGATATGCTGTGGTCATGTGTTTTAGCTAAAACTGAATTAAAGTAACAGTAAATATCTTTATGAAAGCTGCAGACAAATATTTGACATCTTACTTTTCTATGTTGTTAGTGAAACAAACATGATCTGACCTCATAGGCCTCCTGAATATATTAATATAGATTTTTTTTTTTATTATTATTATTATTTTTTTTTTTTTTTAATAAGCTATAGAATTTTGCCTTTGTGTTGATAAAGAGGGGAGCAAATTCAAGTGTACAGGATTCTAATTTAGGACTTCCTATCACTTTAAGGGTGTTAGAACTTGGTTCTAAACATACTTTTTCTATAGAAGTGTAATGAACAACTTAACTAAGCCATATAAACTACAGACCTAAATATCTGCCATAACATATTGGATCTCCTTGGTCACCATTCTCATTCTGCATTTCTGACCTTGAATATGTCATTATGAAAAACATCATAACATTTTATTCCCATCATAATTTTAGATTTATTTTGGGATGGGAGGTGAGAAATATGTCTACACTATTTAAAACTAATTCTTTTCCAATTAATCTTTTTTTTTTTTTTTTTGCCTATATCAGCTGCTTAATTATTGGCCAAACTATCAGATAAAATATATTGTATAGACCCATCGCACACAAACCTGTGATTGCTTGTGTGAATCAAGTGAAATGTGTTGTGCTAGTGAATTCACCAGCAGATTACTTTACACACAGATCTGTTTATATCTGCTGTTTACTACTGCCAAATGTGTACTCATCAACAGGGTGGCCCAAATGGTAAGACCTCAAATGTTGTTGTAGTTCTAAAACCCGAGGATCTTCATTTTGTGCACCCCTGATTTATAATCTATTTTAATGATCACTTGGGGTGGAATTTAAAATATTGGCATATTACAGTTAAAAAAACAAAAAAAAAACATAACCAGCACTTATGGGAAAAAAATCTAATTTTAATACAAAATGATGTATAAATTGGGAGATTTATTTTTAGCTCACTACTGCATGAACCTACCTGCTTTGTTTGTGATATTTTTCACATTACCTCAGCTGTAATCTGCTTTAAATCAAGAAGGCTTATTCCATATTTATTTTACAGATCTATTTTTTTTTGGTTTCTGATCTACAGACCCTGTATATAATATTACAGTAATTATACACTTATAGCAAGTCAACATTTATCTGACGTTCCTTTACTTGTGGGTTTTATCCCTAAAACGTGAGATGAGTCAAAAAGCTTTTTTTTAATCCTGAATAATCGTGGAAATTTCACACTAATCTCATCTGTATTTGGTGCATAAACTCCTTTTTGGATGTGACAGATAATTAAACCGGAGTAACTGAAATATTTTTATAACCGTTTTAATGAACATATTTGTTTATAAGGCAACTGCATCACCTGTAATTATAACACATGTTACCGGTGGAACATCATTTCAAAACCTTTCCAGTCCAATAATAATTAGTAGGATATGTGTAGTATAAGGACATTTTTATTCTGAATACAGAAGATGCACTGTGCGGACAACCATTGTTGGGCATATACTAGATGATCCCTCAGTTGTTTTTTTGAGGGTGAAAGGGGTATTTTTCATGATAGATATTTTTCATTTCTGTTAAATGTCTCCCACCACATTATTTTTTTTTAATATAAATGAAAACCAGGTTAAAGCCTATATTCCAGCCCCTCCTATTTAACAAACTCTATTTGATGTTTTCTTTTGTTCAACTCTGCTCAAAGAAATGTGTGCCACCAGATTTTGTCACCCCAGTACAACTCTATCGATAATATCCTACACTATAATAGGCACAGCCTTTGTATGCATCCCCTGTCCTTATTTAAGAACATGTTGGCTATTGGGTAATGTCAGTAAATTAAGGCATTCAAAAAAGGAATACATTTGTAAAGAATTTTTTAATTTTTTTTTTATTCCCTTCTGAATTTAGTCTCTCCCCCTTGTGATTTAATAACACATCTTGTATCAGACGATCTTTAAAATCTATGAAAGAATGCCACTTTAGAAAGGGGGATTTTTAAAATTGTAATGCAGAACATGTCCAAAAAATTGAGCCTTTAATAATGGGTAAAAAAATATATATATTTTGTTTTTATATATACTTCAAAATGCAGTGTACATGGTTGAAGAAAAATCCTTTAGCGGACTCAATATAGCACTAAATAGAACCATTTATATTAAGGGACATTAAGTTGTAAATGTGTAGAATTGTCACAAAGGCAGTTTTTATACTGGTGTATATTGTGCACATTATTTTCTTTTCCTTTTTCATATTTCTTCTCCTAAAATTTACACCACACTAGTCTTTAAGAGACGTTTAGCCTTTTTGGTTTTCTGGGGGTTTTTTTTGTTTGTTTTTTTGTTTTTGTTTTTTTTATTTCTCTGCCAATTAGGGCTGCTACAATCGGGAAGAAGAAAAAAATAAAGCAATTAACAAAAATGTATCTAGCCCCTCTGTAAAATGTCAGTTGAGATCATGCTATAAAATGCATAACTTTATTTTTTACAATGTTTCTTTTATCTCTGATGTGCATGCAAGTTTACTGTAACTTTTTCTCAAGATTTTTAGTGCTGTCCATAGTATATTACTGTATATGTCAGTTATATTGATAACAAGTCAATGTAAGTAGTTAGCTTGTTTATTGCAATGCTGGCCTCAACACAACATTATGAAAAGAGAAAAAAAAAATCTTAAAGGTAGAAAGTACTTGTTGTTCTGATAATTATTAGCCTTAAAGGGCATTTTTGGTTTTTTTCATAATAAACAAGTGGAAAAAACCCTTGGTCTTCTGTGTGATTTACTATTTTATCTCTGTGATTATCGGATGCTATATATACTAAATATTCATTTAAAATGATCTATTTATAAATTTTTATCATTTTTCACTACAGAAAAAAACCTTTAGGGTTATGCATTAAAGGACTACTATAGGCACCCAGACCACTTCAGCTTAATGAAGTGGTCTGGGTGCCTGGTCCAGCTAGGGTTAACCCTTTTTTTTTTTTTTAAATAAACATAGTTTCAGAGAAACTGTTATGTTTATAATAGGGTTAATCCAGCCTCTAAAGCCTCTAGTGGCTGTCTCATTGACAGCCGCTAGAGGCGTTTGCGTGCTTCTCACTGAAAATCAGTGAGAAGACTCAAGCATTATGAATGCTTTCCTATGAGACCGGCTGAATGCGCGCACAGCTCCTGCCGCGCATGCACATTCAGCTGAAGAGGAGAGCTCCCCGCCCAGCGCTGGAGAAAGGTGAATGTTTAACCCCTTCCTCTCCCCAGAGCCCGGCGGGAGGGGGTCCCTGAGGGTGGGGGCACAAGTATGTTTTCCTGGCACTAAAGTGGTCCTTTAAACTGTGAATTGTAATAAAATGAAATTGAAATAATGATGGCTTGCCTATTTAAGCTTGAACATCAAGTTTGATAAATCTGCTATTTTGGCTTGGGTTTGGTTTTTTATTTTTTATTTTTAACTAATTTTTACTGTTTATAAAAACTTCTACACAAGCAAAGGGCGGTAATGTGGCCTAGCCTTTTCCAAAACCATCACTACAAAGGCTAGATTTTTTTTTTTTTTTTTTTGGTTACAAAGCTAAGCAAAATTATGTTTAGAAAAGGGAACAATGTCAGCCTCTTTGATTCAATGCCAGTATTCCCCTATTCTAAATGTATTATTCAGTCCTGTGGGATTGAAACCTTGTAAGGTCCAAAGTACAATCCTGGAGATACATGGTCCAGTAACCACTACAGAGCTCGGGTGATTTATAATAAAAAAAAAAAACACTCCGTTAATTAAGCAGAAGTCTTTTAATAGTTCACTGATTTCTAATCAAATTCTATTTGTGTGATTTTTGGTGTTTTCAGACAGTCAAAACACATGGTTTGATTTTTTTTTTTTTTTTCTGTCTCATATTTCTAAAATATATAGTTGAAGGCATATGTTACTTTTTTTTTTTTTTCGTTTTTCCATTTGTTATCGTATATCTCCCTTTTAGTTG
This sequence comes from Pelobates cultripes, assembly GCA_933207985.1. Lineage (NCBI taxonomy): Eukaryota > Metazoa > Chordata > Amphibia > Anura > Pelobatidae > Pelobates > Pelobates cultripes. The sequence goes on along the minus strand of OW240920.1, from coordinate 136,894,429 downwards.
CTGGTTGTATCTATCACATCGTTCTTAAAGTGGCTTTATCAGGTGTAAGGTATCTCTGATTTTGCAAAGAACCCGACGCTGACATGATCCTTTCATGATGGGCAGCAAGCCCTTCTGGCGTCTGTACTTTTCAGCTCCTCGCAGATGAAGTTGGAGTACATAGCAAAGCTGGGTCTATAGAAAATCACTCCAGAGAAGAGGAATGGAGGAAATCTCTGTAATCAAACTGATTTTTTTTACCCTTTTGAAAAAAGATGGGGGGAACGTTGTTTGGAATTACCTTGTTTTCAGTACCCTCTCTTTCAATACTGATGGAATATGACTGTTTATGCTTAGAATTTTTAACATGATGAATAAGCCCCACAACTAACAAGTTAAGTTCTGTTCAATGTATAGTGTTGTTTTACAAGTTTGTACTTTATACCGTCTTTCCTTCCCCCTATTCACACCACCACCCTTACTGCTGATCTGCCTAGTAACCGCAGTAAAAGTCCAAACTAATCACCCTCTCTATACATTAAGACAAAGTGTAACTATCTGATTGCATAAAGCATAAAAGCACGCCCTGTTAAAGAACACAATATAACCTGTGATGTGGAATAAAATGTTCAAGATGTCACTTTGAATAACTTCTGTCTGTGTGTGTCATGGTGGCCTCACCAGTCCTGCTAAGAGATTGCAGGACAAACCAGAGATTGCTAAATAACATAGAATTCCATGGCAAAAAAATGGTAATTTTTTTTTAAAGAAATCGAAATTTTGTTCTAACAAAATACACATATAGAATATAAACATTTTTATTTTAATATATTTTGCAATATGAAATCTAGTCCATAAAGCCTTACTCATCCTTTTTACACTAATTACCACCCTGTTAACTAATAGATTTTTCTTTCAGAAGCCACCAATATAGTGCATGCAAACTTTTTGATGTCTTAAATTTTTTATTGAGTTGTTTTTTCGTTTTCATAATATAGTCATCTTATATGAAAAACATAAAGAGGGATGGTAGGGTACAGAAAACAAGGGGGGGGGTGGGGGTGCGGGTGATACATAGGTAGATCCATACAGGTTATCTGACAACGCAGGTCAGAAATTACAGTTCAAGTTCAGTTCAAATTCAAGGTACATCTTCAAAGTGCAAAATTCAAGTACCAAGTACAAGTGCATACATGAGGTACAGTTGTTGCATGTATAGTGGCGTAGAGAATGGGCAATGTAGGTTATTTAGTGGAACCTTTGGGTGGTGCCTAGGTCATGATGGTTGAGGCTTTGGAAAGCATTATTTCATATCGACATGCGCTGTTTATGTCAGTTGTTGGGTAAGGGTGTGTTGCTGGCCTAAATAGCTAAAGCTAATCAAATACCCGAACTCTATCTAATACGGTTTGCTAGCCAAGCATGATGAATTCTCAGTCTGGCTACTTCTGTGGGATGTTTTATCGATTGTGTATCTAGGTTACTAGTTGCCTCTTTATCTGGCTTGTTTACTAAAGTGGATTTTTGCACTCATGGGTAGACAGTTGTGTGAGATTGTGTAGGTGACCATGGGTTACTACGGTGAGGCGTAGATTCACCGGGGTCCTAAAGTGGTACTGGGTTTGATCTCTAGGTCCCTGGTTGGTCCCTAAACTGTGCCCATCTTTGCCACTGCCTGGTGTAGATATGTTCCTTGTTTCGAAGGCGGCTAGCCATTCGTTCGAAGTTGCATGTAGTGTCGATGCGTGTTAGGACTTCTGTTAATTTTGGGCTTTGCTGTTTCCACCTGTGTGCTATTGCTGTTTTGGCGGCGAGTAGGCAGTGGGTGAGTATGTGTAGTTCATCTTCCCTGGGTGAATGAGGGAAGATGTGAAGTAGGTAGCATTCTGGGGATTTCGGAGCAATTATTTTCATCTCTTCCGAGAGGAACTGCTCAATTGCGTCCCAGAATATGCTTATTATCGGGCATGTCCAGAATACATGAAGTAGTGTGCCTACTGTCTTTTGGCATCTCCAGCACATGGGGGACGTGTTGGGGTAGATATGTCCTAGGCGTGAAGGAACCATGTACCATCTCATTAGTATTTTGCAAAACGCCTCCCTGTGGGCCAGGCTATATGTGGTTTTCCTTATCCTACCCAGAGCCTTCCTCCACGTATCTTGGCTGATTTGTGTTTGGAGATCCTTCTCCCAGGAGCTCATATATAAGGGAATTTCCTTGTCCGCTAGATTCATGAGAGAGGTGTAACAGAAAGATAATGCTTTAATGCCTTTTAGTTTTCCTTGACACTTAAGGAGGAATCGTGGTGGTGGTAATTTTCTGTCTCTATGTAGTTTGTGAGCATGTAGTATGTTTTTAATGCGTAGGTATGTGAATAGTTCCTTAGACGGGAGAGTGAATGTCTGTTGTAGTGTTGGGAAGGGTGTTACTCCCGCATCATCAATCAAGGAGCTCACATTGAGAATTCCCTTTCGTACCCAGATGTCGAGGCATAGATCATGTGTGTGGAGTGATAGTGATTGTAAGGGCGCGGCGTGTAGGAGGTCTCTGCCTATATCCAGTTTTACGATCGACTGTCTCCATATATGGAGCAGTAGTTTCGTTGGGGGTAGGTTATTGGCGACCTGTAGCTGCCTGTCCGAGCACGCCCACAGGGCGTCTACCACTGTTCCTTTTGTCATGCAGGCATTTTCTAATGCCAGCCAGATGGGGGTTGCTATGCCCTCCAGTATCGTGAGGCCCTGTGCTAGTATTGATGCTTTATAATAGAGCTGAATGTTGGGCACACTAAGGCCTCCTTCCGAAATGGGTCTCCAAATCAATTTTTGGGAGACTCGGGGAGGTTTTCTCTTCCAGATATGTGCGTTTATGGTTGATTGGAATCTTTTCAGTATTGTATTAGGGATTGCTATCGGCAGTGTACGGAAGAGGTATAAGATGTGTGGTATAATCATCATTTTAACTGTATTGAGTGCATGCAAACTTGCTGAAAATATCTGCTCACCACCTGCTTTAAAACTGCACAGGAAGTTTCAGTAGTTCATATCATCTCTACAGTCAGAGAGGGAGGAGTTAATGAACTCTACTACTTTCTTAACTACATATTTATTTTAACATTAGTGTGCCTTTGCAATTGAGTAGAAAATGTTTACTTTCTATTGGTGGAAGATGCCTCTTCATTCTTTGTCCTTAACCCCTTAAGGACCGAGGACTGTTTAGGACAGTCATCGGCATTTTAGCGTTGCCGACCGCTGACGGTCCTGAACAGTCCTAACGGTGTAATGTACTTACCTGATCACCGTCGTTCGGCAATTGGTGTCCATGTGTCTGCCTGCAGGGGGACTGCCTGTGCTGACAGGCAGTCTCCCTGCTAGTGTAAAATAAAACAAAAAAACCTTAATGTTAATAAATAAAAAAATTATTGTGTATATATATGTATTAAGGCAGTTTTGCCTGTATTGGTGGGAGGGGCTTAAATTAATTCACTCCCCTATATAAGGGACACCCCTTACCTGACTCATATCGCTTGAGGTCAGCATCAGAATGATTTCCACTTCCGGGTCATCCAGACGCCATTTTACCTGATTACTCCATGAGGTTTTCTAAGCAGAGCTGTGTCAGGAATCCAGCCACAGGCTTTTCCGGCCTACCACCTTCTTTCTTCAATCCATCGCCGTGGATGGTGTCCAAGTGACTCACAAACAGTAAGTCGACCTACCCGTTACGCCAGGCATCAGTCCCACGGCACCATGCACGGGTCAGGTCCTCACTTTACGGCTGCATTTTGTCTATGTCTGTTCTAAAACCATTGCATGTTCATGCATATCATTCGTTTAAACCCCCTACCGGTCTTTGGGTGTACTACAGGCTTCTTAGACATTATTGCATTTCATGTACAAACCAACGAACCACTGCATTTTCGCCTACACACTGACCCCTACCGGTCTTTGGGTGTACTACAGGCTTCTTAGACATTATTGCATTTCATGTACAAACCAACGAACTACTGCATTTTCGCCTACACACTGACCCCTACCGGTCTTTGGGTGTACTACAGGCTTCTTAGACATTATTGCATTTCATGTACAAACCAACGAACTACTGCATTTTCACCTACACACTGACCCCTATCGGTCATTCGGTGTACTACAGGCATCTTAGACGTTTTTTGCATTTTCATGTACAAACCAATAAACCACCTCATTTTCACCTACACACTGACCCCTACTGGTTTTTGGTGTACTACAGGCTTCTTAGACATTATCGCATTTCATGTACAAATAAACGAATCACTGCATTTGCGCCTACACACTGACCCCTACTGGTCATTTAGTGTACTACAGGCTTCTTAGATATTATCGCATTTCATGTACAAATAAACGAATCACTGCATTTGTGCCTACACACTGACCCCTACTGGTCATTTAGTGTACTACAGGCTTCTTAGATATTATCGCATTTCATGTACAAATCAACGAACCACTGCATTTGCGCCTACACACTGACCCCTACCGGTCATTCGGTGTACTACGGGCTTCTCAGACATTATTGCATTTCATGTATAAACCAACAAACCACTGCAATTTTCACCTACACACTGACCCCTATCAGTCATTCGGTGTACTACAGGCTTCTTAGACGTTTTTGCTTTTCATGTACAAAACCATAAACCACTGCATTTTCACCTACACACTGACCCTTACCAGTCATTCAGTGTACTACAGGCTTCTCAGACATTATTGCATTTCATGTACAAACCAACTAACCACGGCATTTTCGCCTACATGCTGACCCCTACCGGTCAATCAGTATACTACAGGCTTCTCAGATTTATTCCACTTCATAAGCAAACAAACGAACTACAGCATTTTCGCTTTTATACTGACTCCTATCTGTCAAATGGTAGCATTAACCCCTTAAGGACACATGACATGTGTGACGTGTAATGATCCCCTTTTATTCCAGAAGTTTGGTCCTTAAGGGGTTAAAGGGTATTTTAACATACAATCAGCATTTCTGACCCCTACTGGTCAACAGCAAAACTGTCTTCACATGTCATATACAATTTACCAGCCAATATAAATTACACATAAGATTGTTTTAAACATAACTATAGACCATAAATTAAACTCCAGCACAGGCTCAACTTCAGGTTTAATTCACAATAATTTACATTTCACATCAAGACCAACAGTGGTTCTATCAACACTGCCACCTACAGGTCTGTCAAGTACATTGACAATTTTCATGGGGTTTTACAAACACCAAAACACTGACACCTATAGGTCAACAGACAAACAACATTTCACATACCAATCAGTATCCAACTACACTGCCACCTATAGGGCACTCGGCAGATCTCCAGTGCACTTGCATTTTGCAACACCATGTTCACTGACCCCTACCATTCAATAAGACATACAACAATTCACATAGCAAGCACTATGTCAACATCTGGTATAAATACATATATTATTACACAGTAGCAGACGCATCTGTATATATGTAACTGGTAATATAGTTCACATACATTTTTCACAGCACGCTGCTCCCGCAACAGACTTCCCCTAGCAAGGGGACATACAACATACAAGGTGGGGACAGACCACATTTTCACTTGTACATACGGCACTTAATGGGTTAAGATTGATACATTTAACCAGTATGGCTACGATGTTTAATATTTACACATCACGTCACTTTACTTTCACATATACTGTACGTATTAAGATAAGCTTGGTCTATGCCATATTTCCTTATGCCATACGGTTTTATCCATTCAGGTTACAGTTACTACTAAAAAACCTATACGGATTGTCAGGTTCAATACCATACTACCAGGTACATACACCTGCTCACGTAGTTATCCATCTCTTACCTTCCCTGGAATAGTAATAGTGTACTGGCAATTAGGGTTCTAGGGCCCAATAGGTATTACCCCCTTTTTCTCTGCATTATGCTTCGGTTAGTGGTCCCGCGAGGCCAACACCCCGCCTCACACTCGGAGGCATACACCCCTCGGGCCACTCGTGAGCTAGCCGCCTCGCATTGTATCATAGAGAGGACCTCACCTGTCACTCCCCTTTCTATTTTCTGGTTACTGTCACCGAGAGGCCAACATCCTGCCACAACGTTCGGTGGCCACACAAAATCCCCTCGCGCCAAGCATAGATAGAGCCTCTCAAGCCACTTGGCAACTAGCAGGGCCTCACCAGTCACCAAAAAACACCAAGCCTAATCGTTTCGCCTTACGGCTTAGCTAGCAAGCCAGTACAAGAACCCTGGGTACAAATAATAATTGCAATCTTTATTGTTATTTAAGTATTTCTCAAAAAGATGGTGAAGAATCACCTCTTCCTAGCACCCCGGCTAGAATTGATACACCTTCAAGCAGAGGAGATGTTGCTAGTCCAGCAGCAATCAGATCCTGGACGATCCCACACATTACCACCGACCTAAGGAGGTGACAAATCCCATACCCTGCTACAGCAAGGAAAGCAGTTATTCAAATCCTCCATACATCAACGGACAACACGGAGGCAGGGGAAGGCCCAGCTACATCAACTCAGGTGACACCCAGGCTATGCTAGCTTCACTCATAAACTCATGAGCCAAAAAATTTATGACAGACTGGCAATCTCGAGTTGGTCACCACAGCCCTCACAAGGCTGGGCCTCACGCTACTGTACAACCAGCACCAACCGAAACTCGGTTACCTGGTACAATCAATTCTTATGACACACAAGATGTTAAACCTGCACGTATGATCCCAGCACATTGGGGAAGCAAGGCATATATATGTATGATGATGTATCTGTGATGGTCAGATCCAGGGATTCCAGGTAAATCGGGAACTGACCATCCCTTGGTTGGGTTGGCATTTGGAATATGTGGAGATGTTTATTTGTGCAGGTACCCATACAGAAGGGATTTTGTCCCAAACAAATGGACGAGCACTCTCAGGCTCCAGGTACCAGCACCTCTGAACTACCAGAGACCACTGATATGAGTAGTTGCATTGCATACAGACTGTTGCATATATGTTCAAATAGTTCAGGGCACATGACAAACCATGTGTCCCAATACAACTTACAAGTAACGTATTCACCATCTGTACACACCAATGCATTTTCAACACTACTGACTCATCACCCTTCCAGACTTGTGGTAGATTTACTAAAGCTCTGGAGCTTCAAAGGGCTCCCATACAGGTATCATAAACACACCTTCAAGGAATATAGCATGCCCTCACTTACAGTCAGCACAACAAAACCATTGGCTGTAAACACACTCATAGCCAAGATTTGCAGAGGGGTCTTCCAATCTCCACCATTTACAGCATGGCACCAAACACACACATTGGTATTGTCACAAGGAATCTTCCCTTAAACAAAGACTAACCATGGACTTATTGGTAACACACACCTCCGCTACCCCAAGTCTCAACTCCCTCATACCCTCCGAGGATTTTTCTTACTATACAACACCATTGATCTACCTTTACAGCTATCACTCAAGCATGGGTTGAAGCTTGATTAAGTAAGACCAATATCATCAACGCAGTAAACGGCTACCATCTACCCTACACACTGGCACTTACATGGCATAAATTGGGCAATCCTTTCCCCGCTCAACTTTCGAGCTACAGATTAGCCTACTATCGATATTCGCAGATACTCTGTGCTGGTTATGATAACATATCCAGAGGCCTTACAGTCATACACTATCTATAAGACTTCTTGTTAATCAAAGAAAGCATATTTTTCACTAGAAGCCTCACGGCAGCTTAGTCTGGTTGACCACTTGGGCGTCCCAGTACCCCATAAGAAACAGAAGGCCCAGACACTATCTTCACATTACTGGGCATATGACTTGAGTCGGCATCCATACACGCAAGTTACCACAAGACAAATAGGGAACATTCTCAACTACATCAATCACTACCTCCTGCTTAGTACTTACAACTGCAAGGAACTACGATCCCTACCAGGTTCCTTAATTTTGCCATGCTTTCACATCCAGAGTACTTTCCCCTTTTTTCCACACTTCCAACATGACGATCAGAGGATGTCCCTAGACACCCCAGCAACAGCAGACCTGCACATGGGGGGAATTTCTTAACCACTTGGCATGGTAAAAGCATGTTCCTTCCAGGATTGTCTGACACTTCTCCAACCAGATGGTCAGATGCAGCGTATACCACGGGTTTGGCAGCGATCTACCGGGAACAATTGCTTTGGGGCTGTTGGCCATGGCATCCAGGTTTTGAAATTTTTCCACCACTTCAGCCCCTTTGGGAGATCTACCCCACTGTAGCAGCTGCTGTGGCATGGGGTAAATCATGGTCAGGGTCATCAATCCGTTGTTACTCAGACAACTAAGCACATACCATATCATCAACAAACGCCACTACTCATCCATAAGTTCATGATGTTTCTGGGGAACTCACTTGGTTGGCCACTTATCACATTTCACTTTCATGTACCAGACGGGGTATACATCCCTGCCGACAACTGTCTCATTTATATTCCAGGCATGTTCATCATACGCTTCCTACAGCCGCCCATACAGTCACGTCCACTCTTTCGTTCCAGAGACAAAATCATGGATTAGACATACTCATGCAGCATAGCATGCACTATCCCACCTAGCACTTTCGTCCCATACTTGTAGAACGCATAACACAGCTTTTCACCTGGCTTAAAGAATCTCATTGGAACACGACATAGCTCAACCTGTGTCACAAAATTTCTCATAAGTTTTGCTTATTTTTGCCACCTTAAACTTAAACTATCTCATACACCATTAATTATATATTTTACAGGCATTCAACAACACATGATAACCTATGGCCAAAACTACCATAAACTTCATGCTATCATACCAGGAAAGAATATACTCAGAGGTTTTCAGGAATCAATTCCCCCACGTTCCTCTCAGAGATTACCAATAGCCATCCAACTGTTCATCCTTATCAGACCTATTAGATCCACAACCATTCAATTATACTACCAAGTCGGCCATTACCAGCCATGCACATTGCCTTTTATGCCTTTCTCAGGCCAGAGAATCCACTACCATCACCACCACTCAGACAGATCATTGTCTTCAATGATCCCACGTACGTAAACACATATATCATTACCTATTGGCTCTACCACATTCCGAAATGAGTCAACATGCACCAACAGTAGAGATAACATACTATCCTACCCACAACAAATGGTGCCCACTTTCGGTCCTAGATTCCTACCTTCAAAATCCTTCAGGAATTAAATACTGTAATGCATTTAAGGAAATGTCTGGTTAATTTGTATATATTTGTTGACTGTATTAAATCTTTGATTATTCATTTTTGCCCTCTTTATTTACAGGCCTACCGTATCGTCGGTATCGGCACACCACAACCGACTTGCTCCCTTTACACTATCCTAAGCTTATGCTGGATCCTTACTCCATATACGGCTATTTTGCCCCTTACACAAGTATTAAGGCAGTTTTGCCTGTATTTGTGGGAGGGGCTTAAATTAATTCACTCCCCTATATAAGGGACACCCCTTACCTGACTCATATCGCTTGAGGTCAGCATCAGAATGACCCTCCCACCCACTCCTCATTTCAACACTTTCTCTTTTCTTTCCATTTACTTTACTTTCTTACTCCTTGGTGGGCCCTCTTTATTTACAGGCCTACCGTATCGTCGGTATCGGCACACCACAACCGACTTGCTCTCTTTACACTATCCTAAGCTTATGCTGGATCCTTACTCCATATACGGCTATTTTGCCCCTTACACAAATATATATATATGTGTGTGTATATACCGTGTATATATATATATATATATATAGTGTGTGTGTGTGTGTGTGTGTGTGTGTGTGTGTGTATGATATAGACATATTATATTTATATGTCTATCATATATATATATATGTCATACTAAGTGTAGTTTTATAATATGTACAAATCTTAATATAAATACACTTATAATTTACACATGTGTATATATAATTATAAAATACAAATAAGTAAATTAAATAACTTACAAATAATTAAAAAATGAAATTTTATTCTAACTATTTTGATATTTATATCAAAATACACTTAGAATGAAATTGTGTATATCTGTGTGTGTGTGTGTGCATAAATATGCATATATATTTCAATTCTATGTGCGTATTTATGTAATATTTTTACATAAGTAATTTTATTGATTGCAATTTGAGGGACCTGCCTGACAACCCAGGCCGAAAGTCCAGAGAATTTAATTTGCTAGCACTGTATTTTACCCTTTAACTTTCTATGACACCCTAAAACCTGTTCATGGGGGGTACTGTTTTACTCAGGAGACTTCGCTGAACACAAATTAGTGATTCAAAACAGTAAGACCTATCACAGCGATGATATTGTCAGTTAAAGTTACTTTTTGCATTTTTCACACACAAACAGCACTTTTACTGATGATATAATTGTTGTGATACGTTTTCCTGTTTTTAAACACTAATATTTGTGTTCAGCAAAGTCTCCCGAGTATAACAGTACCCCGCATGTACAGGTTTTATAGCATTTTTGAAAGTTACGGGGTCAAATATTTTTACATTGAAAATGTCAAGGTTGGTTACGTTGCCTTTGAGAGCGTATGGTAGCCCAGGAATGAGAATTACCCCCATGATGGCATACCATTTGCAAAATAAGTCAACCCAAGGTATTGCAAATGGGGTATGTCCAGTCTTTTTTAGTAGCCACTTAGTCACAAACACTGGCCAAAATTAGCGCTCAATTTAGTTTTTTACTTTTTTCACACACAAACATATGAATGCTAACTTTGGCCAGTGTTTGCAACTAAGTGGCTACTAAAAAAGACTGGACATACCCCATATTGAATACCCTGGGTTGTCTACTTTAAAAAAATATGTACATGTGGGGTGTTATTCAGAGATTTATGACCGATAATAGTGTTACAATGTCACTAGTGATACATTTTTAAAACCGCAATATCCTACTTGTACCTATAGCTCTATAACTTGCAAAAAAAAAATAAAAAAGCACGTAAACACTGGGTATTTTAAAACTCAGGACAAAATTTTTAATCTATTTAGCAGTTTTTTTCCCCATTCGCTTTTGTAGATGAGTAAAAGATTTAAGTAAGTCAAAAAACATGTATTTTTTTTTTCAGTTTTTCATATTTTTTTTTTTTTTTTTTAAACTAAATTACATGAGATTATATAAATAATGGTATGTATAGAAAGCCCTTTTTTGACCTGAAAAAAAATATATAATTTGTATAGGAACAGTAAATGAGAGAGCGGAAAAAAAATTACAGCTAAACACAAACACCACAAAAGTGTAAAAAGAGGCCTGGTTGCAAATGTACATCGCAAAAACAGTCCGCTCCTTAAGGGGTTAATTGGTAATGAGTTATTGACATTTGACAGTGGTGCCAAGACTAAGCTTTTCATTTCTGGACATTAGATTTTCTTAGTTTACATGTACTGGTTTTTTTTTTAGATGGCCTGCGTGTGACATAAGTTTTATTCTCAATGGGGCTAGATTCATCGACCCATTCAATGTCCTGTCTGGGCAGATATTCTTGGGGAAAATGCAGGAAGCTTCAGGAATAGTGTTGTCATGAACAGTCACAAGAGAGGCAATTAAAATGAGCCATTGGTTTGTATACAACAGGGCTTCCTCCGCAATGTCTTACCTAAATATGACCATTTGGAGTTTAATTTGCTAAAATAACACTGGAAGCTGCAAAGAAGCAATCACTTAGGTTTATATACACGTCTTGCTATGGAGTTCCACTGATCATCTCAAACACAAAAAACGAGCTGCTAAATCTGCCAGTTATGTTGAGACATCAAGGGATGAAAAGGTAGGATATACCAGACAGTTACTGCCAGGGCTGGATTAACATAGGGGCTGATGGAGCTGTAGCTCCAGGCTCATTTAAAAAAATTTTTTAAAAAACCCTTTTTTTTTTTTTTTAAACACACTATTCTTAGGTTTGCCACCTGACTGGTATTTTAAGGCACAACCGGTATTTGAGGCTGCCTGGCTGTGACGGTATTGCAGTAATACCGGCACTACAAATGCAAATATTTTTCTCAGTATAAACGGAGATTACTCTGCAATACCAGCACCGGCCAGTAGGGGTCACTGTGTATGGAGAGAGGCAGGGATAGGACGTTACAGCATCTCCCTGCCTCTCTCTAAATACTGATCCGCGGGGGAGCATCTACACAGCACAGAGAGTCCAGACAGCAGCTCCCAGTCTGCAGAGACAGACTTCAGCTCAGGTATGTGAAAGATGGGGGAAAGGCTGCAGGGAGACATGGGGACACTGAAACACTAGGGCACACTGGGAAACATGGGGACACAGACACTAGGGGACACTGTGAGACGTGGACGTTGTGACACATGGGGACACTGTTAGACATAGGTAGACACATTGGGACACAGAGACACAAGGGACACGGTGTCTCCATGGCTCCCAGTGCCTGTGTCCCCTAATGTCTGTGTCTTCATGTCTCTCAGCCAGTGTCCCTAGTGTCCCCAAATGTCTGTCCCCATGCCTCCCAGCCAGTGTCTCAGTACACAAATTAGTGATTCAAAACAGTAAGACCTATCACAGCGATGATATTGTCAGTTAAAGTTACTTTTTGCATTTTTCACACACAAACAGCACTTTTACTGATGATATAATTGTTGTGATACGTTTTCCTGTTTTTAAACACTAATATTTGTGTTCAGCAAAGTCTCCCGAGTATAACAGTACCCCGCATGTACAGGTTTTATAGCATTTTTGAAAGTTACGGGGTCAAATATTTTTACATTGAAAATGTCAAGGTTGGTTACGTTGCCTTTGAGAGCGTATGGTAGCCCAGGAATGAGAATTACCCCCATGATGGCATACCATTTGCAAAATAAGTCAACCCAAGGTATTGCAAATGGGGTATGTCCAGTCTTTTTTAGTAGCCACTTAGTCACAAACACTGGCCAAAATTAGCGCTCAATTTAGTTTTTTACTTTTTTCACACACAAACATATGAATGCTAACTTTGGCCAGTGTTTGCAACTAAGTGGCTACTAAAAAAGACTGGACATACCCCATATTGAATACCCTGGGTTGTCTACTTTAAAAAAATATGTACATGTGGGGTGTTATTCAGAGATTTATGACCGATAATAGTGTTACAATGTCACTAGTGATACATTTTTAAAACCGCAATATCCTACTTGTACCTATAGCTCTATAACTTGCAAAAAAAAAATAAAAAAGCACGTAAACACTGGGTATTTTAAAACTCAGGACAAAATTTTTAATCTATTTAGCAGTTTTTTTCCCCATTCGCTTTTGTAGATGAGTAAAAGATTTAAGTAAGTCAAAAAACATGTATTTTTTTTTTCAGTTTTTCATATTTTTTTTTTTTTTTTTTAAACTAAATTACATGAGATTATATAAATAATGGTATGTATAGAAAGCCCTTTTTTGACCTGAAAAAAAATATATAATTTGTATAGGAACAGTAAATGAGAGAGCGGAAAAAAAATTACAGCTAAACACAAACACCACAAAAGTGTAAAAAGAGGCCTGGTTGCAAATGTACATCGCAAAAACAGTCCGCTCCTTAAGGGGTTAATTGGTAATGAGTTATTGACATTTGACAGTGGTGCCAAGACTAAGCTTTTCATTTCTGGACATTAGATTTTCTTAGTTTACATGTACTGGTTTTTTTTTTAGATGGCCTGCGTGTGACATAAGTTTTATTCTCAATGGGGCTAGATTCATCGACCCATTCAATGTCCTGTCTGGGCAGATATTCTTGGGGAAAATGCAGGAAGCTTCAGGAATAGTGTTGTCATGAACAGTCACAAGAGAGGCAATTAAAATGAGCCATTGGTTTGTATACAACAGGGCTTCCTCCGCAATGTCTTACCTAAATATGACCATTTGGAGTTTAATTTGCTAAAATAACACTGGAAGCTGCAAAGAAGCAATCACTTAGGTTTATATACACGTCTTGCTATGGAGTTCCACTGATCATCTCAAACACAAAAAACGAGCTGCTAAATCTGCCAGTTATGTTGAGACATCAAGGGATGAAAAGGTAGGATATACCAGACAGTTACTGCCAGGGCTGGATTAACATAGGGGCTGATGGAGCTGTAGCTCCAGGCTCATTTAAAAAAATTTTTTAAAAAACCCTTTTTTTTTTTTTTTAAACACACTATTCTTAGGTTTGCCACCTGACTGGTATTTTAAGGCACAACCGGTATTTGAGGCTGCCTGGCTGTGACGGTATTGCAGTAATACCGGCACTACAAATGCAAATATTTTTCTCAGTATAAACGGAGATTACTCTGCAATACCAGCACCGGCCAGTAGGGGTCACTGTGTATGGAGAGAGGCAGGGATAGGACGTTACAGCATCTCCCTGCCTCTCTCTAAATACTGATCCGCGGGGGAGCATCTACACAGCACAGAGAGTCCAGACAGCAGCTCCCAGTCTGCAGAGACAGACTTCAGCTCAGGTATGTGAAAGATGGGGGAAAGGCTGCAGGGAGACATGGGGACACTGAAACACTAGGGCACACTGGGAAACATGGGGACACAGACACTAGGGGACACTGTGAGACGTGGACGTTGTGACACATGGGGACACTGTTAGACATAGGTAGACACATTGGGACACAGAGACACAAGGGACACGGTGTCTCCATGGCTCCCAGTGCCTGTGTCCCCTAATGTCTGTGTCTTCATGTCTCTCAGCCAGTGTCCCTAGTGTCCCCAAATGTCTGTCCCCATGCCTCCCAGCCAGTGTCTCAGTGCACCTATGTCTCCCAGTGTCTGTGTCCCTAGTGTCTTAGTTTCCCCAAATGTCTGTGACCCCATGTCTCCCAGTATCTGTGTCCCTAGTGTCTGTGGTCCCATTTCTCCCAGTGTCCCCAAATGTATCAGTGTCTCCATGTCTCCCAGTGTCCCCATGTCTGTATCCACTAGTGCCCCTATGTCTCCCAGTGTCCCCAAGTGTCTCAGTGTCCCCGGGTCTCAGTTTCCTCTAGTATCCTAGTGACACGGGACACACTGAGACATGGGGACACTGACACTGGGAGACTAGGGGACTGGGCGACATAGGGACACTGATGCCAGGCTGGCCTTCCAATTCTTTAGACAGACATGCCCCCTTTTTGGGCATGTTCGCCCCTTTTGGCAGTTCTGGTCACGTGATTCGCGTCAGTGGCCCATCCTTTTACCCCGCCCATTGACTTCCTGCTTCACTGGACACTGCTGTTAGGGGGTATGGATTTACTTGAAAGATGAAAGTATAAATTAGATAAAGAGATTAGCATAGAGTATGTGTTTTCTTATAGCTGCATCCTTTGAGTTTCCCTCCAACACCATCAGATACATGCCGATTGAGAGGTATGACCGTTTGTGTTTTTGGTCAATAAGATTCTGTAATTAGGCCCCATCACAATTGCCAGCACCAGGCCCACTGGGCTCTTAACCTGGCCCTGGTTACTGCCTGAAGCCCTTACATTTTGCCCGAAAGCCTTGTTCATAAGGCAGCAGCCCTGACTTTGAATACATTGGAGTTTCAATAAAATCTAAGTGATTTTTTTTTTTTCTGTAAAGATTTTTACCGTTTTGAAAACTTGCATTAACAGTGCTGCTTTAACTGTTCATAGTGTTAACTTACAGGACCATTTTGTTGTAAACCTTTGTTTATAAGTATTACATCTCCCATTGTAAAAAGTGTAAACATATACAAAACAAGCATTTTCATAAACATCTTCACTTTATTGAAAGTGTGCATTATGGAGCAACTATTAAGAATTCCTTAATTCATATCCATTTAATTCTTAAACTGCTTGCATTCACCCATTCATTGTCAAATAGAGGATATGCAAGGCATTCATTGCAATCAAGTACCTACAGGAAGGGGCGAGTCAACATGTACATTACCAACTATTTAACCCCTTAAGGACACAGGACGTGTGACATGTCATGATTCCTTTTTATGCCAGAAGTTTGGTCCTTAAGGGGTTAAACTAGAAGTCATAATCCATGAGTCTTTGCTAAAGCTTTGTAAAGTTATTTTACCTATGGTCAGATTGAGATTATAAAACAAAACATGATTACATATGGAAAGTCTGTTATGAAGTTCTTATTCCGCTTATTTACTGGTTTTAGATGCTATGTATACAGGATCTTGTGCAGAGGAGCACCTTAGGTGTTTGCGTATTCCTCGGACTACAGTTGCCAACATATTTTCCTCAATAGGTAACTTCTTTGTAGAGTTTGGCAGTATGTTGAATCCAGAGCTGAATGAAGCTTTTAGAGTAGTTTGACAAAATTTCTTTGAAGATTAGAATGTATACTTAAACAAGCACTAAAATATACACAACAGTAGCGAGGAGATGGGAGGTCAGAAGACCTATCATCACCAGGGCGTGTAGGCCGTCTCAGGTAGAGACAGCTTTTCTCCCACTCTCCTAGTTCTGTATTCAGCCAGGAAGATACAATGTCATACCATGCACCCAACATGGGACATAAGCATTCTGTACTGGAGTGCAAATGGATTGGGGGAAAAACTGCCCCCTTATGCAGAGACATCCTGTACCTCCACAGAGGTGTACCACTTTTCCTTACTGAAAATAGTGAGGGGGGGTGAAGTCTTGTCAAGTCTTGCTATCAATCGAATTCTACGTACGTCCAAGCAGCATGAAAAAGTTGTGCATCAGGAAAACACTGTTGATATGGCAACTGTACCTGGATACAGTAAGCATATAATGCTCACATATTTAAACATATACAAAGCAAATATTAACAATGGTTTGGTTATAGAGTTTCAATGATGAAACATAGAAAGCAGCCTTTTCTCTCATGCTATAAAACAGAAAATACTCTGGATAGTATATATGCAAAAAAAGGAAAAGAAATGCAAAATACTGAACTGTATTATCTTTAGCCACCGCCTTCCAAGTTCATGCAGACATGCCTCGATGTTCTTTATAAAGATCCCAAATATATATTCCAGTGCTGCACAATTTTTTGGCACTATTTATATAAATTAGATTTGCTGTGGGCTTTTTGTGCCTTTACAATAGAGTAAATTTGCCTTAGAAATCATTAAAATGGGACTGTGTTAATAGTATAAATATAAAGCCTAAACTACAAGCAGTTCTTTAAAAAAAAAAAAAAAAAACACACTAGTCATCAGGAACACTACAGCTTAATGTAATGGTTCTGTTACACGTGGCCTCTGCAGTGCAAGTGTTGCCTTTGCAGATTGTACACTGCTCTATTACACCACCTCTAGTGAATGATAGACAGCCACTAGTGTGGCATCCTGGGTTTGGTCCTGCAAAGATTGCATACGGATGTCTACATTCTCCACGTTTTGCATGGATATGTTGAACGCTCCCAATCCAGATGCATTTATTTAACTGGGAGATGGCACCCACAGCCTAATAGCACCATTACAACTACAGAGGTGGTGATGCCTAGATTGTGTCTTATATTGTACCGATTATGGTGCGACCACAACTCTGTCAAAGTATCCCAATATTTGTTTATGGGCACTGAAACCTTCAGGTGTATTTTCAATGCAAACAGAGGCATAAATAATGATGGATCAAATCTACGCTGAGTCTTTTTAATTTTTTTAAAAATGTTTAATGGTGAATAATAATTTAAGCAATCTATAAAATATAAAATTAAGATCCTCAAACCTTTCCCCTTTAAGTGTGTCATGGTATATGGACCAACTGCAAAAAACGTATGGTGCACTCATAAAATGTCACAACCTTATAAAATACTGTGGAAAATCATATCCTAACATGCAGCTCATAGGAGATTTACAGTAACATACAATACAATTTGGCATACTACACTGCTGAAACAGCTATATGTGCGTAAATGTTGAATAGAACACTAAAAATCACATTACTGTGCAAAACTTAGACTGGCCGGTGTCTCTTGAAATACTGAGTGTGTTTTTGTCCCGGACTAATATGGACTGGTTCCCGTACTGCGAGTACCACATGCTCTGGCTGCGGTTCAGATATGTACCACGAGGGGCGCTCTCCAACTTCTGTTGTTGCTGTTGCCAGATGAGAAGCGAAGTGTCTCTGTACCTCAACCTGGCATATCCTTCAGACAAAGCCTTCTCAGCTAACGGGAGACGTCCACCGCTCATTGCGCTGTTGAAGGTAGACTCGAAGATGGCACTATATTAATTCAATGCCAGAAAGGCAAAACGTTCTTTTAGAGGCTAATAATGAGTACTTCCAGCAGGGGACAAAGTACTAAGGAATATCTGTTTTAGGTCATCACATACAGACAAACTTGTTTTAGACAGTGATCCTGTTAAACGAACATTTCCATGAATCTCTTACAGTCACACATCTTCAAAGCATCCTGAGGGGATGAAAAAGAACTGAATCATTTGACAGATCTCCCTTGTTTGTGTGAAACAGCTGGTCATCACACCTAGAACCAGAAATAAGGCATTGTAAAATGACAGGTCAACTTTATTGCTTTTTCAATAACCATTTCCTATTCTAACAGGTTAATTGACTGAAGACACTGGAAACTGAATAACGAACAAACGAATAGCAAATCTAAGGGTTTCTTTTGTTATTTAAAAAAAAATAAAAAAAAAGGTATTGTGAGTGTAGAGCAAGGAATGAGCAAAAATAAAAGTAAAACAAACTGGACAGGAATGGGGATGAAGTAAACTAAAGATACAGGTGTGAAGCAAGATTTTATATTTCATTTTTTAGCTTGTTGGGGACTTGTGGTTACTGGGCTCCGCTACGGGGAATCTAAATATTATCCAAAATATAAACTGCTGATTACAGCAAGGCTGTTTGGAATGGTCCCAATCAGGCCGGCAGATACACCTTGAAATTTATCAACTAAGCGTTAGTAGTTAACAGAAAACTGAATTGCATAATTCACGCTAAAATAACAGATTAATAAGACTTCAACCAAGCTATGTCAAATTAGTTATTTTATCCCGAATTTTACAATTCACATCAATTTGCAAATAAGCACTAATTTTCCCCAAACGCTTCCATCCTACAAGGCGGAAGGGCACTATAATGATTGGTCCCACTGTACAGCGCTACAGAATTTGCTGGCGCTATATAAACAATAATACAGATTTGTATTCCTTACACTATATAATCCCAGTAATGGCGCTATATAAATATTATTATTATTATTATATAGTGTCATTACTGGGATTATATAGTAAGGAATACAAATTATTATTATTATTATTATTATTATTAATATAGTGCCATTACTGGGATTATATAGTGTAAGGAATACAAATTATTATTATATTTATATAGCGTCATTACTGGGATTATATAGTGTAAGGAATACAAATTATTATTATTATTATTATTAATATAGTGTCATTACTGGGATTATATAGTGTAAGGAATACAAATTATTATTATTATTATATAGCGTCATTACTGGGATTATATAGTGTAAGGAATACAAATTATTATTATTATTTATATAGTGTCATTACTGGGATTATATAGTGTAAGGAATACAAATTATTATTATATAGCATCATTACTGGGATTATATAGTGTAAGGAATACAAATTATTATTATATTTATATAGCGTCATTACTGGGATCATATAGTGTAAGGAATACTTATTATTATATTTATATAGTGCCATTACTGGGATTATATAGTGTAAGGAATACAAATATTTATTATTCCTTACACTATATAATCCCAGTAATGGCGCTATATAAATATAATAATAATAATAATAATAATAATAATAATAATAATAATACAGATTTGTATTCCTTACTATATAATCCTAGTAATGACACTATATAAATAATAATGATTTGTATTCCTTACTATATAATCCCAGTGATGGCGTTATATAAATATAATAATAATAATTTGTTTTTTTTTGACAATCTTTATTTTTCCATTTTATTTTATACAGCACGTTTAGGTCAATACAGCATGTTCATCTCCTTATACAGGAGCCAGGTATAAAAAAGTAACATACTCCAGGTAGGCCGCCATAACATCTGGGAATTTGACAGAGTCTTAGCATTTGAATGAAGCTAGAGTTTAGACTGCGCTGATACATCTGAGAGGCAAACAGGACCGCAATCTCGGGACCACCGGAGAGCACATGTGACTCATGTGCCGGGTGGGGCATGGAATATATGGCTTGACCTTTTGCCTTTGGAACGGGCATTCTAAACTGCATGTTGCCCCTGCCACCGTATTCTAGGCGGCCCTCTAATGGGTTCGCCCCTGGCCCAGAATTCCCTCGGTACCCCCCAACCTCCTACACTGGATCGATGGTTCGTGGGCGAGGTCCGTCCGCTGCAGGTTGCCCTCCGAGGCCACCGTGCCCTTTCTCCTCCCCTAGCGTAAGTATCCTGAGCCCCCTAAGGGTCAAATCAGGTACCACCGCCTGTATCGAGTCTGAGGCCCAGGGTGAGCCAAGTGTGTGAGGCTAAAGGCGCCAGAGGACCTCCCCCCGTACCATCTGGATGCTTTGTTAGCCCCCATCCCTCCACTCCGACCCCCCTCGTCCTGTACAACTCCCACCAGCACCCAAGATATTCAGAAGCCTCACCAACCCGCTATCCCCCTATGCCGCCGTGTACTAGCTCCAGTCCTTGCTCTGTACTTCCAGCCCCCTTCCCCAAAACACTCTGAATGCTAAGTTAGGGGGTGAGTGAGCCCGTGAGCCTACTCTCGTGTAAGTGTCTCCGTGTGTCCTCTGTCTGGGAGGGACGTAGGGGCGTGTGAAGGGAAGTCATAGTCGCCTGGATGGGGAAGTGTGCCCCCCCCCTAAACAGGAAGGCACCTCGGGCACAGTCAAGTCATTGTGGGTGAGGAAAGCCGTACCGGTGCGGGAGCGCCACCTTCCCCGGACCGGTCTCCCCCCGCGGCCCCCCTGGCCGTGTACTCCGTCCAAGGAAACCATGTGAGCGCACATTTATCCGAGCGCCCCTGCAGAGACGCAGTCATCAATTCCATGTTGTAAATCGTTTCCACCCTGTCAATCCATTGGTGGAGCGAGGGGGCTACCTGACTTCTCCAGAGCGTGGGGATGAGGGATTTTGCTGCCGTGAGAAGGTGTATCACCAAGCCCTTCTTGTAAGCGGAAATAGGCATGCTCGTATGATTCAGTAGCATTGGCAGCGGCTGGAATGGGATGTCCGTCCCGGTAACATCTTTAATCCCTTTATGTATCGCTCTCCAGAAAGGTTCGATGCGGGGACACGACCACCACATGTGGATCCCCGAGCCATCCGCATCTCCACACCTCCAGCACTCTCCTAAGAGAGATTCGTGGACATGACGAAGGATGTCCGGAGTTCTATACCACCGCACCAGTATCTTGTAGTTGCACTCCTGGAACTTGGAGCAAATGGTCCCCCTGTGCGTCAGTTGAAAGATCTTTTGCCATTCAGAGGTAGATAGCTCGACCCCTGCTTCCCTCTCCCACCGTGCCGTGAACCCTAGTGGGGCCTGGTCTTCGCAACTCTGCAGCATGGAGTAGAGTTGCGCTATGCCATGGATGAGATGCTGTCTGGCGGCACAGATTTGTTCGAAGTGGGACAGTGGGCGGTGGAGGTGTGCCTTCCCAGTTAGCGAGGTTACATAGGTTTTAAGCTGGTAGTACCGGAAGTTGTCCAAGCCGCTGGGTCTGCGGTCTTGGAGCAGCGTAGCCAACGGTTTGAGGTTCGGACCATTACACCATTGGTGCAGGTAGATCCAGTCCGTGGCCCCAAAGTTCCTCAGATCACCTGGGGAGAGTCCACCTGCCAGTCTTGGGTTATGCGTCACGGGCGTAAGTGGATTTGGCGATGACGTGAGTTGTTGAGGGAACCGGATGCCACACCAGACCTTTAAAGTTGCATCCACCAAGGGGTTGCCCGTTCGCAGTTCCTGGAACGTGGCATCTCCCAGCCACAACTGGGACGGTCTTTTGCCTCCCCCTGCCTGCGTCTTTTCCATGTCTACCCACCGCTTCCCGCTAGGAGCAGCGTGCCAGTCCACCAGACGAGCCAAGTGTGTAGCCCGGTAGTAAGTAAGGACCGAAGGCAAGCCCATGCCTCCCTCACTTCTAGGACGTTCCAGGATCGACTGCCGAATACGGGCAGCTCTCCGGTTCCATACGAACTGCTTAAAGGCGGATGACAACGTTTGGAAGAAGTTCCTTGGTATAATGACTGGGATCGTCTGGAACAAATACAATATACGGGGCATGACATTCATTTTAATGGCATTTATGCGTCCGAACCAGGATATATATTGGGGGGCCCAGCGCTTCATATCTTGTTGTAGAGTTGTGAGTAGGGGGGCAAAATTCAAGGAGTATGCTTGAGTTAGATCACACGGTATCCAGATGCCCATGTACCGTAGTTTGTGCAAGCAAATCCGGAAGGGGAAATGCGCCTGGATGTGTCTACGAAGTGCCGGGTCCCGTGTGAGTGGCATCAGTTCCGACTTGGCCATGTTGAGCTTCAAGTTAGAAACTAAGCCATAGAGTCGGAAAGCTTCTATTAGGTTCGGTAGCGAGATTCTGGGCTGTTCGAGGAGGAAGAGCATGTCATCGGCGTATGCCGCCACCCGATGCTCCTCCCCCCCTACCAGGCACCCCACTATACCCCCATCTCGTCTCACCGCCTCCAGGAAGGGCTCCAGTGTGAGAGCAAACAGGAGGGGGGACAGCGGGCAGCCCTGACGCGTGCCATTGGAAATCCGGAACACACCCGTTAATGCTCCGTTCACCCGTATACGCGCCGTTGGATCCGTGTACAGCGCCGCCACCCATGCCCTTAGACCTGGCCCAAACCCCATGCTTCCCAGGGTCTCCTGCAGATAAGTCCAGTCAACTCTTATAAATATAATAATAATAATTTGTATTCCTTACACTATATTAATAATAATAATAATAATAATTTGTATGCCTCACACTATATAATCCCAGTGATGGCGCTATATAAATATAATAATAATAATTTGTATTTCTTACACTATATAATCCCAGTAATGGCGCTATATAAATATAATAATAAGTATTCCTTACACTATATAATCCCAGTAATGGCGCTATATAAATAATAATAATAATAATAATAATAATAATAATAATAATAATAATACAGATTTGTATTCCTTAGTATATAATCCTAGTAATGACACTATATAAATAATAATAATAATGATTTGCATTCCTTACTATATAATCCCAGTGATGGCGCTATATAAATATTATAATAATAATAATAATAATAATAATAATAATAATAATTTGTACTCCTTACACTATATAATCCCAGTAATGACACTATATAAATAATAATAATAATAATAATTTGTATGCCTCACACTATATAATCCCAGTGATGGCGCTATATAAATATAATAATAATTTGTATTTCTTACACTATATAATCCCAGTAATGGCACTATATAAATATGATAATAATAGTTTGTATTCCTTACACTATATAATCCCAGTAATGACACTATATAAATATTATTATTATTATTAATTATTTGTATTCCTTACACTATATAATCCCAGTGATGGCCAGCCATTGGCCGCCCACCAGTTGCAGGATTCATGGTACACTCTCAGATTTCCATTACCAGCCCCTCCCCTCCCCCCCATACAGCTATAATCAGATTACAATGTATTCACGGATCGCACAGTTACACTGGCTATGACTGTCACTGCTCTTACTGAGTATGGACTCACCTTCATCCTGCCCCCAGGCCACTGACCGTCCCAGGGCTGCCAGGGGTACCATCAGTCCTGCAGCTCGCCTCCCGCAGCCATGGCAACGCTTCCCTTCTGCAGGGAGTCCGCTCTGAAAAACCTTCCCACCCGGAAACACAGAGCCAGCACAAAGGTTCCGCTCTATCAGGGAATCAGCAGCTGTACAGCATTATGGGCAGTGAATTCATTTATTAGTTATTAATTAAAGAGTTTCAGCATCTTTTGCCATGTAATTAATATGTCCTTTCTTTATGGTATTTGTGGATTCAAGACCAAAAGTTTGGGAGAACAAACTAGCTTTTAATATTGAAAATCTGCTTTTAAAAGGATACTCCAGACTAGAATACACCTGGGGGTTTATTCACTAAATTATACCAAATTATACTGAATTATTTATTATTAAAACTGAATTTTATAAAGCGCCAACATGTTCGTAGCGCTGCACAATTGGAGAAAGAGACAGTAAAATAAATAAACAGAGCAATACAAAAGGAAACCAGGGCCCTGTCTGTAAGCTGAGGTCTAGCTATTGAATTCTGAATATTAAATTGAAACATCCTTCCAGTTCAACTATAGTCTCAGCTTGGCCATTGTAGTCTAAATGGTGCCTTTACGTTTTAAAATCACTATAAACTGGCAGGGATTACGATTACACAGGGCCCAAGCAGGAACACGTTTTTGTTTTTTTTACCAGCGTTTTTTTATCCAGGGCAATTTCACCCAAAAACATCACTTCAGCAGGAGGGAGCACCTGTACACGGTCATTTAGATACTAATTTCACCATTCTCCATGTTGCAGACAAGATTATTATTATTTTTATAAACGTGCTAGTATCAGAAAACTCATCTAATGTCTGAATTAATGTGCAGGGGGGTCTGAAGTTCTGCTTCGGGAGCAAAGGTAACGTATTAAATAGTAGGCAGGCTTTTTTTAACAGTACTGTTTACGTGACATCTATTTTATCATGTCAGCAGTACAACTTAACTGAAAATACGTGGGTTCCGTTTACCTTTAACTTCCAAACCTTGTATGGAACAAGTTAATATTTTCTTTGAGTGTGAATTTGACTTGAAGGCGGAACGATTAAAAGTTGGATTATGCATAATGTCAAGAAATGCTTGCTCTCAAAAAGAGTTGTAGATGGATGGCAAAGTGTTCCAGCGAGGTGACTGAGATTTTTAAAACGGAAGAGTTCAAGAATGTAAATGTGCACGCTAGATGGGCCTGTCAGCTTTCATGGGCTGTCAAAATCAGGGCTTTTCACTAAAGCAAGGATTGTCTGGAATTCAAAGTAAATTTCAAATCTAAGGTCAACAAAGCTGAATTGAAAATATTCTATAAGTCAGCATTGCCGCCAGTTAGGCTATTTTGATTAAAAATGTTAAATTCACAGGGGTGCAGCTTGACCGCCATGTCGAGCGGTCGCATCGGGCACAAGCTCCACAAATACTCAACTAATCTGTGGCAATCGAGATAACCCAACGGCTGAATCAAGCAGAGCTGATGCCTGGACGTGTCCGCGTGTCGCTGAGCACTTCAGTGATGCTACCTGAAGTTAACAGCGGCACTGTTCCGACCCACTTGATTTGCAGCCTAGAGCGGGACCGGCTGGGAGTTGCGGCTGACCTCTTAAACAGACACGGCAGGCTGCTCGGTCCACTCCTGGTGAACGCGGGGTGCTTTATCCATATTAACCGGGCGACCAGTACCCAACACTGGCACCCACAATAACTTGGGCGAACTTACTCAGATAGAAAAAGCCCACTCTAGAGCTTTCACCTGCCTAATTTGCCCGCACACCGCGGGCAAACACTTATTATATCCCCATGCACACGGCCTAAACAACTTAACACATGAAAAAGGGCTCAGAGGACACCCAGCATCAAACCCTTTAGGTAACACCAAACTCAGAGGAAGTCCCCTAGCCAGCACCAACAGTGGTCACAGCACACACTATTTTAGTATCTTTTAAGCCATAAGGAGAGCGAATACCCGCCATATTCAGCAGCGAACCCCACTTAGTTCGCAGCTCTCATACTTAACATATATGTTATAAACTACACTTAACTGTTTACTTTTCATTTAATCATATAGCTCTAAAAACGGGAACTGTAACTTACATAACAATCATCCTTGACCACACTACAATGATTCAGCTACTTTTCATTCATTAATAAAAACATGCCAGTATATTGAATACCACACTTGGTTACGCACATTGTACGTATTTATACCTCGATTCTGCTATTGTTGCGTACCGAGGCTGTTTGTTTATTTGATGCATGACAAAAATAAAGAATTGTAAAAAAAAAAAAAAAGCCTACTAGCATTGTCTCTGTCCAATGTTTCGATATGTATCCTAACCTGAATATGTTATAATCATATTTGCGTATCATACACAAGAAAAATTTAAAATAAAATAAAAAATCAGAAAAAATTAAATGATTTGAAACTTACTTTGAATTTCCCAGAATTCTGTATATTTCTCATTCTGTGTACATGTGTTTAAATGCCCCATTCCCTAGAGCCAAGCAAGCCAAAAAATGGCCTACTTTAGAAATCAAATCAAAGTTAATTAGATTATGTGAGCCAAACACGACTTGCATTTAGCTCATATGGGAATTGGCAGATATAAAATAAGATTGGCAGATTGCCCTGTAATTGTGGACACTATGAATTCAGCATTCATGAAAATTCTGGCCGGTGGCACGTGGAATTCATGGCCTAGGATGAAATCAGTGACTTAATAATGGCTGGGATCTCAAGGGAGTCTCTGTAATTAGTTAGATAATTTCACACCAAGAGGAGATAAACTCCACGTGCTGCGGACAGAGCTTATAAGCAATGCTAATCAGAACACAACAGTAATGAGTGTTTCGCAAAAGCATGAAGACCTGGCCATTTAACCACTAGTCTTCTTACATTGATAATTCTATATGTTATTAGACGACACAGAGGCTCATATTATGCACATCTCTTTATTTTATTTCTTCAGCAGCAAAGAAAGAATTGTGGATCTTTGCTCTCGTCCAATTAAGGGGTTCCCTCCTCCCTCATGGCTACCCCTAAACCCTGTCCCTCTCGGCTGGTCTTAACCCATGTGGGGCTGTTTGGTGTGCTTCCACTCCCTCTTGGCTCGGGGCGAATAATGGCGGCCATTGTTTTGGGTGGGCAGTTTTTGCAGAATTTTTCCTTTCTCGCAACGCCTTTGTTCAGGCAAGCGAGCATCCTGATTGGCTACTCTTGTTGCTGGGCACCTTGCCTGTATTCTCCTCAGGCCATTCCTGAGAGTACACTCGGTGAGCTAGCTCATGCTTAATATTGTATGTGCTATTGATTTAGTGTACTGATCCTTAGTGTGACTGAGTATTGCCTGGGCTACCTTAACCTGTCTACTCACTGGTGGACTATTTAAGTTGCAGGTATCTCTACCCTATTATTGCCCACCTCTGTTTTCTATCCATTATCTGTGCCTGTACCCATTCTATATATCACATTACCAGTTTTGTTTTGCCTACATCCCTTGCATTATGCAATAAGCTAATTGTCTCTTGTCCAATCTGGGAACCCTTTACTTTCTGGGGATTAAATTACTTCACAGTAGCAAATTAATTCTGAAGAATTCCATTCTCTCCATGATGCCACAACAATCAAATCGGTCACACAGGCGATCTATACTGCCATGGGAGTGATATCAGATAATCTTTCTCACTCCATTAGTCATGCCATACTACGTGTCTAGCATCCAAATGGTGCCCCTTCTCAGGTGATACCAATGACACATCTGCATCGCCAAAGGCTACCAGTAAGTCCCATCACACTGGGAAACATTCCTCCATAATTTTATGTGTACATTTCTTTATTATGCAGACGTCTGAAATTACAGCGTTACAATGTGTTACCATTTTACAATAAATCACGTATGATACAAACAATAACCAATATTCTTATATAGTGTTCCGAACATTCTAACTTCTTATGTGTAATGTAGATCTGTTATCTCCTTTGCTTTTTACTTTTTTATTTATTTATATATTTATTTATTTTTTGAGTGATTGGCTTTGACAAGTAGTCTCTATGAGTAATGAGTACGTTATTAAACCTTTAAACAGTGAGACGCACAGGTCTCAGGTGAATCATACAACTTCCAAAACCTCAGACTCGTATGAGTTGAGTTTGCAGGTCCGTTGATATATGTCAGGAGTCTAAGCCTAGGCTTTCCCGTGTATGCTTTCCCAGTCTCTTGACTCCTGTCTTTCTGTGGGTGTATTTGAACCTTGTGTTGGGGTTGCTGACTTTGTCAGGTTGTGTGGAGATAAGGGATGGTCCCCTATGTCGTGAGTGTGTCGATCTTCGTTTGGACCTTTAGGTCTCCATTGGTGTGTAGTGGTGTTGTTATGATGATGTGGTGTGTTTAGGACTCTTAGATCCACTGTTGTGGGGTCAGGTTCATGGATCTTGTGTTAGTTTAATTTTCCGGAAAGAGAGAGTGGCCGTTTGTGGTCCTTTAGTTCCCCCGTGTGTGGTGTTGTCGTGTTCCTATTGCATTGTGGGTATTAGCCATATCTGCCTGTGCGTCTTGTTTCTTGTCTCTCTAGTCGGGGGTGGGGGGGTGTTTGTCATGTTGGGTTTTGAGTGTGTGTCATGTGGTGGTGTATCTCATCAGACCTTCGTGGTCGTATATTCCCCTTGTGTAACTGTCATCTAGGGCCATGATGTGTCTTGCCGGTTTTCCGAGTTATGTAACATTTGTCATCCATAATTTTAAACTTGGACAGAGTACATCCTGTTACTCATGAGAACATGGTTGCACCATGAACAAAAGCCGGGCAAAATCAGTGAGGAAATGGAAGATAGCTAAGGCTCTCCCTGACACTTCCAAGTTGAGTTGGTTTCAGAAAAGGTATTCCATGAGTCTGTGGGTATCTACACTTCGGTTTTAGGCAGGTCCTCTCCTGATCAAAGCCCATTCAAGGTCTCTACTAAGACTTGTATCCCACGGAACATGTGGCCAAATACATCGCCTTGAGCGTTCACAAGCTCCTAAATAAGGCAGCTAGAAAAAAACTTTGGGCAGAATGCCCTGGTCCCTCTGTTCCTGATTTAGCATGCGTCACTCCTGACATCGACAAATTTCTCAGTTTCTAGGAAAACTGGGGTAAAATGCCAAAAAAGGCCTGTATTTCTTACTCCATTACGTTTAAGACAATCGTCAGTACCACACAGGGTGTAGTTGTCAAATCCGACGCAAGTACGCTCAGCTGGGCTGCACATTGCAGTCCTATCTCCATGGGTGGGAAATGGTCTCCGGTAGAGAAGTCCTTTCATGTCAACTGTCTCAAACTTCTAGCAGATTTATTTGCTCTGTCTGCGGTCTGGTATATAAATCACCTGGGAGATTCGAAATCACTGGCGAACCTTGCAAAGAAATTGAGGCAGTTACGCTTTGGTTGCAATATATTTATATTATATATATTTATTTAGAGTATATCCCTGGTGTGACCAATACTTATAGCGGATTTGGAACTCAAGCACCTGCAGGATCCCATCTAAACTGTACCATCTTCATTGGCTTGCAATCACTTTGGGGACCTCTGGACATAAACATTTTCGTGTCTCACTTGAATTAAAGGACCACTCTAGGCACCCAGACCACTTCAGCTTAATGAAGTGGTCTGGGTGCCAGGTCCAGCTAGGGTTAACCCATTTTTTCATAAACATAGCAGTTTCTGAGAAACTGCTATGTTTATGAATGGGTTAAGCCTTCCCCCTATTCCTCTAGTGGCTGTCTCATTGACAGCCACTAGAGGCGCTTGCGTGCTTCTCACTGTGATTTTCACAGTGAGAGCACGCAAGCGTCCATAGGAAAGCATTATGAATGCTTTCCTATGTGACCGGCTGAATGCGCGCGCAGCTCTTGCCGCGCGTGAGCATTCAGCCGATGGGGAGGAGAAGAGGAGGATCGGAGGAGGAGAGATCTCCGCCCAACGCTGGAAAAAGGTAAGATTTAACCCCTTTCCCCTTTCCAGAGCCAGGCGGGAGGGTATGTTTTCCTGGCACTATAGTGGTCCTTTAATAACTTACAACTGTCTACAGTTGGAGACCAGATCTGGGGGGCCCTGGCATCAAATGCTTTCATACAATCATCTCCAATTAGCCATAAATATGTTGTTCCACCTTTCTCTCTCACAGGTCACCCACTACTCCATCTCTGATTCTCATATCTTGGTTCTGGACCACTCAATGGTGGTTTCCGACATTCATGGAGTATCCATTGACTTCCCGAGACTACTCCCTTTTTCTTCAAACCTCCTCTTGGACTCTGACAGGAGCTCCCATCCCCTTCTGCTTCAGGGACATCTCCAACTTCTAGCTTTGCTACTCTTGGTGACCCTACTTTGTCTCAGTCATTCCACAGTCAACTATTGAACTATTGGTAAGAGCTTGTACTCCGGGAACAAGACGATCCCACCACCATGCCTAGAATACCATGCGCTGGTATTGCAGAGTAATCTCCATTTATACTGAGAAAAATATCTGCATTTGTATTGCACGGCCAGGCAGCCTCAAATACCATCTGTGCCAGTAAAATACCAGTCAGGAGGCAAACCTAAGAGTAGGATGTAAAAAAAAAAAAAAAAATATATATATATATATATATTTTTATTTTTTTTAATGGGCCTATTCCATGGGCCTGAACCTGGGCCTGGAGCTGCAGCTCCATCAGCATCTTTTTGACCAAGGTCTGGCTTATCAATCTATATCGGTCTGCAATTTTGACTGGACATTGTGGATTTGAAAGTTTTCCTGCTGGGAAAAGCCTATTAATTTGCCGTTTTCTTAGAGGCATCAGATTTGCCCGACCACCTCAACCAAGATAAATGTAACTTTGGGATGTGAACTTAGTTCTCCATCTTTTTGAATCTTGGCCACATAATTCAAAATTTCTCTTTGACAACTCTTTTCCAAGTTATTCATGCTTTTTTGTCTGATCTCCTGGAAGCATACTTCAGATGTCCGAGTCTGAAGTCTTATGAATTAAGTACGAAATCGCTTTGACGTGATCAGATTCTCATCTCTGTTTTTGTTTGCCAACCTCAAAGTTCAGTCTCTACGTCTACTTTGGCTCACTGGATTAAATGGTTGTTGTAATTGGTAGTCTGTCTATCTTTGCCTCTCATTCTGTCAGAGGTGCCATAGCTTCTAAGGCTTCAATTGGAATATCGTTTGGAAGATATCAAAAAAAGCTGCAGAAGCACTATTTCAAGATTTTTTTTTTTCGTTCAAGTTTTTAGTAGTTTTTGGCATCAAGTTGTAGCTCAGCTTTCAACTAGCATAATATCAGTCTCCGTGTCTTAGTAAAATTCCCAGATTTTACTATTTACTTGACGTAAAGTCCTGATTTTATTAAAGACATGATGACGATTATTATTCCCACTCTCCCGCTCCCTTTTTTAGATGGTGACCGTATGGTATGTTAGTTTGCCATTTACTTGTTTAGTTTTACTGTATATTTTTGTATTTTCTTTTATTTATCATCATTGTTCCAATTATTACGATGTGATATTTGATTGTTTAAAATGTTACGGCATGATGGTATATGTATTTTATTGGCCATGATTTGATGATTACCATATTTTCTATTCAGTGTGAGATGCCTTCTCCTGCTTTGGAGTGTCTGAGTTGCTTGGATATGCTGGACTTAGTTTCGTGTTTGTCCCTGTTGATCACTTAGCCTGGTCTTCAGCTGTGCAAGGAAAAGGGTTGTGTCATTTATAGGCTATGCTCTTTTATGCTT
This sequence comes from Pelobates cultripes, assembly GCA_933207985.1. Classification (NCBI taxonomy): domain Eukaryota; kingdom Metazoa; phylum Chordata; class Amphibia; order Anura; family Pelobatidae; genus Pelobates; species Pelobates cultripes. Next base: position 136,862,840 of record OW240920.1, on the reverse strand, counting down.
GGTTTATGTGTTACCAAGCATGTTTTTTGTTAACCTTTTTATATGGTTTTATCTCATTGTTTTTTCTTTGCTGCTGAGAGAATGAAGGAAAACAAATAGCAAAATACTCGCCCCCGTATCGTTAATAAAATCATGACTTTATGTCATGTAAATAATAAAATCGGGGAATTTTATTTCCTACAGTGTACACATTAATGTGCTGTTACCATGACTACCCAAGTCTTCCAGACTAATTAAATTCTAAGTTGTTGCCATCAGGCTACATACTGGCATTCTGTGTAACTGGCTGATATTGTTTTGTTGTGCAATATATTAACCGTACTGGTTCAGTTATAACAGACCCCATGCTGCGGCTCTGGGGTGTAGTCTGTAAAAATTTAGTTTGCAAAATACATGACATTAAAAGCATATCTCCCAAGTGTCCCTATTTTGGAGGGACAGTCCCTATTTAATCCATCTGTTCCTCTTTTCTATCCTAATGTCCCTCTTTTCTAGGAGCTCCATATTGTTGGTGTGTCAGAGGGTATAACAGAGCTCCACAGCACTAATACTCCCAGTTATGTGTCTGAGTGTATAACAGAGCTCCACAGCAATAATACTCCCAGTAATGTGTCTGAGTGTATTACAGAGCTCCACAGCAATAATACTCCCAGCAATGTGTCTGAGTGTATAACAGAGCTCCACAGCAATAATACTCCCAGTAATGTGTCTGAGTGTATAACAGAGCTCCACAGCAATAATACTCCCAGTAATGTGTCTGAGTGTATAACAGAGCTCCACAGCAATAATACCCCAGTAATGTGTCTGAGTGTATAACAGAGCTCCACAGCAATAATACTCCCAGTAATGTGTCTGAGTGTATAACAGAGCTCCACAGCAATAATACTCCCAGTAATGTGTCTGAGTGTATAACAGAGCTCCACAGTAATAATACTCCTAGTAATGTGTCTGAGTGCATAACAGAGCTCCACAGCAATAATACTCCCAGTAATGTGTCTGAGTGCATAACAGAGCTCCACAGCAATAATACTCCCAGTGATGTCTGAGTGTATAACAGAGCTCCACAGCAATAATGCTCCCAGTAATGTGTCTGAGTGTATAACGGAGCTCCACAGCAATAATACTCCCAGTAATGTGTCTGAGTGTATAACAGAGATCCACAGCAATAATACTCCCAGTAATGTGTCTGAGTGTATAACGGAGCTCCACAGCAATAATACTCCCAGTAATGTGTCTGAGTGTATAACAGAGCTCCACAGCACTAATACTCCCAGTAATGTGTCTGAGTGTATAACAGAGCTCCACAGCAATAATACTTCTAGTAATGTGTCTGAGTGTATAACAGAGCTCCACAGCAATAATACTCCCAGTAATGTGTCTGAGTGCATAACAGAGCTCCACAGCAATAGTACTCCCAGTAATGTGTCTGAGTGTATAACAGAGCTCCACAGCAATAATACTCCCAGTAATGTGTCTGAGTGTATAACAGAGCTCCACAGCAATAATACTCCCAGTAATGTGTCTGAGTGTATAACAGAGCTCCACAGCAATAATACTCCCAGTAATGTGTCTGAGTGCATAACAGAGCTCCACAGCAATAATACTCCCAGTAATGTGTCTGAGTGTATAACAGAGCTCCACAGCAATAATACTCCCAGTAATGTGTCTGAGTGTATAACAGAGCTCCACAGCAATAGTACTCCCAGTAATGTGTCTGAGTGTATAACAGAGATCCACAGCACTAATACTCCCAGTAATGTGTCTGAGTGTATAACAGAGCTCCACAGCAATAATACTTCTAGTAATGTGTCTGAGTGTATAACAGAGCTCCACAGTAATAATACTCCCAGTAATGTGTCTGAGTGTATAACAGAGCTCCACAGCAATAATACTCCCAGTTATGTGTCTTTAAAACGTCAATAAATGTGTTTAGAAATTAGTCTGTGTAATAAGATACATTGTTCTTGTTCTAAATTACATTTTAGTTGCATAAATTGTTATTAATAAGTCACCTAAAATTTGTCCGCAGCCCCGCCCCTGATTGCACCAGTCAAACCAATAAAAAAATATTTGTCCATTTCAACTGTTGGGAGGTATGTTAGATGTGAAATGGAATGTGTTGAGCTTCCACGATGGTGTGGCCATGATAAATGTAAAGAAGCAAAATTTAGGTTAGCTTTTAGGGTTAGGGACTGCGATTAGAAAAAAAGGTTAGCATTTAAGATATGAAATATTAAGCACTACGAACACTATAACCACTACACCACACTGTAGTGATTATGGTGCCTTGACTGCCCCAGTGACCCACATATTGTAAGTAGTCAAAATGATTGACGTCTTACCTGGGGTCCACTGGGCTCCACTGCCTGCATTCTGTCAGCTATCAGGATAACCAGAAGCTCCGGTAGCTGTCCTGAGTGAAGCCCTGTAACTCAGACCTAGCTACATCTCAGCCAATAATTTAAGCTGTGCACTGCTGGAAATCTTCCAGTTTTCCTGTAAACTGTAGTGTAGGCAGTGAGAGCTAAACAGTTTGATACTTACATTGGTGGCACCAGGGCACCAAAACCTGTAGTGGTTATGGTGCTCTAGTGGTTATGTGATTGAAGTGTTCCTTTAAGGTTAAAGGTTAAAGTTGTGTTTCGGGTTCTGATAGAGTTTATGGTGCAAACCATTTGGGTTTAAGTAGGGACGTGTCTTCCACGAGGCAAACAAGGCATCTGCCTTGGGCGGCACTTTGCAGGGGGTGGCAAAAAAAGCCGCCCCAAACGCCCAGGTAGATCCCTTGCTTGCCTCGTGTCCTGGGGGGCTCAAGAGATGGCCGATTTTTTACCCCTTCCAAGGCTGGCGGCAGGCGGCAGGCAGCAGGCAGCAAGGGAGAATACTCATCTGAGCTCTTCCTGCTCAGCTCCCTTGCGCGCCGCTTAATTAAGCTGGGAGCCGGAATATGACATCAGACCGGCTCCCAGCATCACTAAGCAGCTCGCAAGGGAGCTGAGCAGGAAGATTAAAGCTCCCTCGCCGCCTACTCAGCCTGTTCACTGAGCAATTCACTCCAGCTCTCCCAGGGAGGCTGGCTGGATTTAAAATAAAATAAAATAAAAATAATAATTTGTGAGCGTTGGGAGAAATGTGTATGTGTCTGTAAGTGTGTGTGTGTGTGTATGTGTCTGTAAGTGTGTGTGTCTAAGTAAATGTGTTTGTGTGTATCTGTGTCTGTATCTGTATGTGTGTGTGTCTATGTGAGTGAATGTGTGTGTGTGTCTGTGAGTGAATGCGTGTGTGTGTGTGTCGGTCAGTGAGTGTGTATGTGTCGGTCAGTTAGTGCATGCGTCTGTCAGTGTGTGTGCGTCTGTCAGTGTGTGTCCAAGTAATAGTATGTGTGTATGTCACTGTTTGTCAGTGTATATGAGAGTGTGTGTCTGTCAATGAGATTATGCATCTGTCAATGAGTGTATGCGTCTGTCAGCGAATGTGCGTCTGTCAGTCAGTGAGCGTCTGTCAGTCAGTGAGCGTCTGTCAGTCAAAGTGCGGCCTTGACAGGAAGGGGTGGGGAAAATTTAAATTAGGGGTGGGGGGTGGGGGGGTGCCCTAGCACCGTCCCTGCCTAGGGCAACCCAAATCCTAAATACACCACTGGGTTTAAATTTGGGATTATGGTTAGAGGCGTTAGAAAGAATTGAGTATGTTGGGGTCAAACATTACTTAGAACTCCTTTAAATCCTAAAAACCTACAAGAGATCGGCAATTATCTGAATATAGTTGATTTGCCATCTTTGATTATCTCCTTTTTCATTTTCCCCTGACTTAGGACCACCAAGATGGCGGGTATAGACTGAGAGTGCAGGGTACTCTATGAGACCGCCAGTGAAGTTTAGATGCCTGTTTTAAAAACATATTCAAAATATGGGGATTTAGTGACAAACTACAACTGTGTCCACTAGGTGGCGACAAACACTAGCTGCGGAGATTAGTGCCGAGCAGGGGTATTCGTCAAATTCTGCATTCACCACGAACGTAAAATTATTTGGTGTGATTCGTAAATTCTATCCACAACTAAGCATTTAGCCAATGACTGCACAAATAGCCAATGCACATGTAGTTAATAATAGTGTGTATGGCTACCCTCTACATTATTCTCACGCCACCATTTACGGGCCATCATCAAATATTGCCATTTATGAAGTTAACAAATTTCCCGTATTTAATTATTAGTGAACGAGTAGACCACACCATGTCTTTCTTGTGTGATGTCACTGTGTCTGGTGCGTTACTGTAGGCCGTCATTAAAATGTACATCTCATTTTTTAAATATGTTGCGAGCATTACAACATTAAATTGGATACAGTGTTTTCATTAAAGGATCATTAGTTTGCAAATTAACCCAACCGATGACTCGTTAAATTAAATCTGGTGAAAATCTGTTAACAACAGGCTCTGCTCACCATATCTCTTTCTGTAACAATAATGTCATGTGTTCAGTCGGTTTACGCAAGAACCAAATGGATTTTGTAGGGGATTTTTTTTATCTTATAACCCGGTTCTCTTCTCTTTGACAGTTCGGCTAGTCACAAGTCCAATCCTAGCTGTAATTTAGAAGAAAAATGACAATCTCGTAAATCCTTAAATTTACAACTTCCTTTTTTTAAAATACCGTTACAGGGAAAATGAGCAATACAGCACGTTTTCCTGCTCTACAAAGTGCTACATTGGAGTTTTGACATATTGTTTTTTATGGCTTCTCTTGTGCAATCTCTGTAACAATAAAATCAATGATAAGTAAAGTTTGAAGAAATGTCTGCATTGCAAGAGAGGCCTGATATCTAACTATACAAATTGTGATATTCCAAACAAATGACATTTATGTATTAAAGGAAATTTAAAAAGCTTGATCCACTCTACACGGTCATCTTGACATTGTTTTCTAGCATTGTTGAACGGGGCAAATAAACACTAATTTCACTTAAATGATAACTAATACTTCAATGACAAAATGGGAGAAGCAAACCCACCATCATTTATGACCTTTGTGGTTAAAAACATTTAGAAGGATTTTGTTGTCGCTTTAATGATGTGTCACTCTTAACTACTCTTTACAGAGTAACCATTCTTTTAAGATCACAGTAAAATAACAATGGATAAAATATGTCGGGAAATAAATGCTGAATCATCTTTTTCACTTTCTTAGTCATCGTGAAATATTTTGTAAAGATTGTATTCCGTCTAAATCACTGGAATGTGTTTTTATTTTCATGTATTTTTGTTGTTCCAGCATATTTTATCTATTCTAAGCTGTGTAAATCGTTGTGCCATTTGAATGAATGATAACCAGATTGGCAGTGGTGACATGCTTGTTCTGAAATTCTCATAGAATTAAGTTTTCAGCTTGCTTTGTGACTGTTTGACTGGTGCAAGCTGTGACCCCTTTAACCCCTGAAGGACACATGACATGTGTGACATGTCATGATTCCCTTTTATTCCAGAAGTTTGGTCCTTAAGGGGTTAAACCTTGGTAATTTGTGCAAGAAATGATTCATACTTGGAACAATTCCCGATTTGGCCTAGATCACTACTGACCTTCTGTAATGACCCCTTTACAAAGCGATACAGAGGAAAGTGCCTTTACTGGAGATAGTTAACCTGGGCAATGCAGATGCCAGTGAAATACATTTCCCATAATTATTATTATTATTAGTAAAACGCCAACAAATTCTGTAGTGCTGTACAGTAGGTAGACTTACAGACAAGTTATGGAAACAAGGCAAGGTGGATGCACAGGAACAGAAAGTATGTGGGCCCTTCTCAAACGAGCTTACATTCTAAAGGTGTATCCCGGTTTTAAAAACGTAGATTATCCATCATTGCTGCTTCCTGTGATATGGGCGGAAACCCGTAATTTTCATACTGATTGCTCAATGTGCGCATGCACCTTAGTAACATTTGTATGGAAATCTGCTATGTCATTGGAAGGAGACAGTCACTTTCATAGGCATTATGAAGGTGTGAGTAGGGTGACATGCTTGTATAACGCAAATATTAACAGCACCTGCGCAAGTAAATATTAACAGCACCCGCAAACAGTGGCTGTTTAAAAATATCATATTCAAGTATGAATCGTGGCGTACTGAAGGTGAACTCAAGGTGAATTGAAACAATTAGGCAAATATAGCTAAATGGAAAAGTTCCCTAATGCCTTGTTTCCACTGAGCGGTATGGTTCGGGTCAGTACAGTCTGGAAGAATTTGAATGGTCCTGCCTATTCAGGTGAGCGTTTCCACTGCAAGTCAGACCGCCACGGGGCATGCGGGGTTTAGACCAAAAGCCTAGCGTGCCATTTGTTGTGAACATTGACGTTTTCCTGTCCGCCAATCAATGGATTGCATAGTGTGACGCCAGTAGCTCCGCCCTAACCGTACCGTACCATTTCCTATGGACCTACATCTGAAGGAATATTGCGGTTTGGTTTGCTTGGATGGGAAACACTCAAAATAGCGTACCAGACCTTACCGACTGGAACCGTACCGCTCAGTGGAAGCGGGGCATAAGTCAGCTATGTTTCAGCTAAAATTCCCAAAACGAATGACCCGTGACACCAAATTCAGGTACAGAAAGTGATACAGTATATTCTATATCTATACATTTGCTGGGGGTCATTCAAATATCTAAAGCTGCGAATTCCTCTTTAACCGAAATGTTTTCCCCAATTACAGCATTAGTTACTCTTTCCTAAAATATTAGGTTCAACTGCCTTCAGAAGATCCCATTTTGTCTAGTTCATACAAAATCTTCACTAGGATTCATTCCACAAAATGTGATATCTCCCAGTTTCCCTGAAAATAAATTACACTCTAACTATATAATGTTATTTTATCTCGTTTTCTTAGGTTTTTATATGGATTCTAGAAAACTGTGCTTATTTCCATTTGTTCTGGAACATTATCTAATGAACACTCTAGAAAATGTCCATGCTCCGAGAGATTCTTGAATCTTGAATCTCTACTTAAGAATCTGTTTCTAATGATTCTGTAAGCGTCCACTTCATAAAACATTACCACATCAATAAAGTCTAAAATCTTCTGCTCCTGAAAACTTTACCAAATCCAGAAATTCGAGAACCCAGTCCAGAAATCCCAGAGTTGATATATAGGATTGTCCTCTATGCCAAGCAGGTTTTACACCTCTTTTATTTGGGGTTTCTGAGCCTCTTCTACCTCAGTTATATCTTTTCTAAGTAAATGTAAGTTTTCAAATCCTACAGTTCATAACAGCTAAATGACTTGGCTCCCTCGATATGGAGATCAGTTTTCCAAATTCTCTCCTACACATTTTCTGTATTTTACTCAAGATTTCGGCCTCTCCTTGTTTCCTGTCCCTTCCACCCACCATCAATTCCAAGGCGGTGTTGGACACCCTTCTCTTGGGCCTCAAGCAGTGAGAAATTTAAACCCAAGTTGATCTGAAAAAGGACTGTCCAGGATCGGCCCTCCAGTAATGTTTTTAGTGGTATTTTAGGCATGATTTGTTTGTGAGATTGTGAGAGGCTACAAGCTGATAAAAAAAAAGCTGATTTTTATATCACGGTCTGGGGTTTATTTGCTAAAGTTAGATTGCAAAGTAAATTCAAAGTTAATTTCAAGTGGTGTCAAGTGTATTTATAGTGTATAAGGAGATCAGAGTTTAAAGGGACACTATAGTCACCAGAACCACTGCAGCTCAATGTGGTGGCTCGGCGTATATAACCTGTCCCTGCAGGGTCTGCAGTGTCAACGTTGACTTTTCTGAGAAACTGCAGTGTTTACATTGCTGCCTATGACCACCTCTAGTGGCTGTGACCGCTTGGACCGCCACCAGGGTCAGCGCTACCATAAGGCGCCACAGGTGGTCATCTTAGGGCGCGGCGGTGGCCCGGGGGGCGCAAATATTCGAGTGACTGGCAGGAGGGAAGCACACAGCGCTCGTCTCCTGCCGATTATTTCTTGTAGCATGGCCGAGCACCAGTAGCTCAGCTGCCAGGTGACCCACACAAGCACAGGGGGGCCAGCGAGGGAGCTCTGCTCTATATCCTCTCTTCATGTATAGCTCCCTCGCGCGCCCTGCACTGGTGTCTTCCAGGATCTCCACAGGGCGCACGAGGGAGCTATACAGCCACAGGAAATGCTGATACACAGCGGAGCTCCCTCACAGGAGCGCATTGGACCCCAGGATCAACTACCAGTTATCCAGAAGGTAGGGAGACTGGGTGGAGTTTGTGTTTTCTATAAGCCCTTTTTTTCTGTAAGCCCCAATACTTACTCAATACTGTCCTGTTCTCCCCCAAAATGCTGCCCTAACCACCCAAAATACTTCCACTGCCCCCCAGTACTGTCCCTATCCCCACACAGTACTGCCCCTGCCCCATAATACTGTCCCTATCCCCACACAATACTTCCCCTGCCCCATAATACTGTCCCTATCCCCACACAATACTGCCCCTGCCCCATAATACTGTCCCCATCCCATAATACTGTCCCTATCCCCCCACAATACTGCCCCTGCCCCATAATACTGTCCCCATCCCATAATACTGTCCCCATCCCATAATACTGTCCCTATCCCCCCACAATACTGTCCCTGCCCCATAATACTGTCCCTATCCCACCAGGTTACTGCCCCTGCCCCATAATACTGTTTCTATCCCCCCACAATACTGCCCCTGCCCCATAATACTGTCCCTATCCCCCCACAATACTTCCCCTGTCCCATAATACTGTCCCTATCCCCCACAATACTGCCCCTACCCCATAATACTGTCCTTATGCTCCCGCAATACTGCCCCTGCCCCATAATACTGTCCCTATCCCCCACAATACTGCCCCCTACCCCATAATACTGTCCTTATGCTCCCGCACTGCCAAGTTCTGCCCCATGATACTATCCCTATCCCCACAATGCTGCCCCCGCCCCATAATACTGTCCTCATTCCCCACACTGCCTCCTGCCCCACAATACTGCCCCCTGCCCCATAATACTGTCCTGCTCCCGCACTGCTCCCCTGCCCCATAATACTGTCCCCATCCCCCACAATGCTGCCCTGCCCCGCTCCCATAATACTGTCCCTATCCCCCCACAATACTGTCCCTGCCCCATAATACTGTCCCTATCCCCCCACAATACTGCCCCTGCCCCATAATACTGTCCCTATCCCATAATACTGTCCCTATCCCACACAATACTGCCCCTGTCCCATAATACTGCCCCTGCTCCATAATACTGCCCCTGCCCCATAATATTGTCCTTATCCCCCGCAATACTGCCCCTGCCCCATAATACTGTCCCTATCCCCCCACAATGCTGCCCCTGCCCCATAATACTGTCCCTATCCCCCCACAATACTGCCCCTGCCCCATAATACTGTCCCTATCCCATAATAATGTCCCTATCCCACACAATACTGCCCCTCTCCCATAATACTGCCCCTGCCCCATAATACTGCCCCATAATACTGTTCCTATCCCCCGCAATACTGCCCTGCCCTAGCAATACTGTCCCTATCCCCCAGCCAATACCGCCCCCTGTCCCATAATACTGTCCCTATCCCCCACAATACTGCTTACCGTCTCCCATAATACTGTCCCTATCCCTCCCCACAATACTGCCCCGCCCCATAATAATACTGTCCCTATCCCCCATGCACACTGCCCTGCTCCCATAATACTGTCCCTATCCCCTGCACAATACTGCCCCATAATACTGTCCCTATCCCCACACAATACTGCCCCTGCCCCATAATCCTGTCCCTATCCCCCACAATACTGCCCCTACCCCATAATACTGTCCCTATCCCATAATACTGTCCCTCACAATACTATCCCCCACAATACTTCCCCTGTCCCATAATACTGTCCGTATTCCCCCACAATACTGCCCCTGCCCAATAATACTGTCGCTATCCCCCCACAATACTGCCCCTGCCCCATAATACTGTCCCTATCCCCCCACAATACTGCCCTGCTCCATAATACTGTCCCTATCCCCCCACAATACTGCCCCTGCCCCATAATACTGTCCCTCTACCCCCACACTACTGTCCCTGCCCCATAATACTGTCCCTATCCCACCACAATACTGCCCCTGCCCCATAAAACTGTCCCTATCCCCCCACAATACTGCCCCTGCCCCATAATACTGTCCCTATACCCCACAATACTGCCCCTGCTCCATAATACTGTCCCTATCCCCAAACAAAATGCATCTTCACCTGTGTAGCCAAAAATCCTTGCACCGGCCCTGACCGCCACTAGATGAGCTTCCTGGGTTCCGTCCTGCAAAGACTGTTTAGTGTCAAATATTAGGCGACAATAGGACATTTGGTAAAGAGTCTGCTTTGGTTTTATTTTGACTATTTTCACCTAAAATATGAAATTCACTTTTAATTAGTTTCGAGAATTAACACTTTACTTAATGACCCCGTGAATTTTTTATTCAAACAGGACACAAAAGAAGTTCTTCCTTTAAGACCGGTAACTCCGTGAAATTATATATTTTGGCCTTGACAGATTACTGTTTCTGTGATATCCTTATTAGTGCTATTTGGCTATTATAAGGTTAATATTTAAAAGAAAATTTCTGTTCCTGAGTCTAGAAAGGCCCCAGTGTGGTTCAGCCTATGTAGCTGTGTAGAACAAACATTACCTTCAGTAAATACTATTTAAAATACTGATAAGACAGAACATTAAGCACATATTAGGAAATTAACCATTTCAATACAAAATAGTAATTCAATACATTACTGGAAGCGTGTGATAGAACCCTGCCCGGGAAAGGGTGCAGAAGGAAATTCGGAATGCCATTGAGTATTTTCTGCACCTTGGGAGGTACATTGCTAATCACACAAAATAATGAAAATGAAGCAAATATTGGCTCTGGGTAGCGACACAGTGATTAGTCCAAATACTTTGAACTGTCTGTTCTCATTAGGAATCTGAAGTCTTTATTCAATATTGAGTAAGAGATGGGTTTTGCTGATTTGGGAACACAATGTAGGCCAGAATAGCGGAATTTTAAAATACATATAGAACCCTGATATGATACTTTTCCTAACTCTACTAATTGTCATCAATTTTTTGTAACTCTTGTCAGCTCACCCCGATCTATTGTTTAGTAAATAACTCCCGGGTGTCATTTACTGTGAATATTGTGTAAAGTTATATTCACTGTCCTGTTAAATAAAAACGTAAAACAAGCACTGATTAGCCCATTAATTCTTTATAGCCCAGTGGTTTGACAATATTTTGATAGGTTGGCGTTCTGAGACCTGTGTCATCAATTCTTTACTGTCCTAACGAAATTTTGGCATTCATTACTATTTAATATGAAAACGGATTAGCCTCGTGGGGTTGTGAACAACCATTTTACCTTGGACTGCTGTCCAAAATGCCATAAAAATTAACTGACTGTTTTATAAGCCAAAATAAATATATTGATTTTTTTTATTTTATTTATTGAAGACTCTCTTTAGACTGCAAAACTATTATGCAACTGGGTACCAACCCGTGAGAAAGAAATTTCATAAAGTTGGATATTTTTAAACTATTTTATTGCAACCTGTTTGGTTACTCCTGCTGTCCAAATTGTGTGTGATGTTATTGATATGTGTGCAGACTCATTAGGAGCACATCAAACACAGAAAGAATTTCAGCTTGTTTTCTGTACTCATTTTTTTGACAGTTTATAAAAGTGCCGATTTCTTCAATAAATGAGGGCAGAAATAGTTTTCTCCCTCTGCAGTTAGCTCCACGGGATAGAGCAAGTCTGTCTACCCTTTTTCTAAAATAGCTGTACTATAGCTCATTAAAGGATCACTATAGTGTTAGGAAAACAAACTTGTTTTCCTGACACTAGAGCATCCTTAGGACCCCCCACCCTCAGGGTCCCCCTCCCTTGCCGCTGAAGGGGTTAAAACCCCTTCAGCCACTTACCTTTATCCAGCGCTGGGCTCGCTCGGCGTTGGTGACCTCTCCTCCCCTGCCGACGTCAGCTCCCGAGTGGAGCGGAATGCGCATGTGTGGCAAGAGCCACTTTCTCTGAAACTGCTATGTTTACATCTGAAGGGTTGAAACCTGGGGGACTTTTGGCACCCAGACCACTTCATTGCGCTGAAGTGGTCTGGGTGACTATAGTGTCCCTTTAAGAAGCATCGGAAAGCCAAGATTGGGTTCATGTTTGGAGCATGCCTCCCAAAAGTCACGATTTTATCAGGACAGTCCTGGTTTCATGTTCCTGTCCTGCCGCCCCGTTCAAGAATTATCCCCTGGCCGCACAATGCAAATGCATAATTAAACGCTATTGTGCTATGTGGTACTAGGAAAATGCAAAGAGCTTTCAGCAGCACTCACTGTCATGCCCCTTCAGTGGGTCAGCCTACCCCTTCTCCCACCCCCAATCCCTATAGCAGAACTCACACTGTTGATTGGTATGGAATTAGAAGCCTCTGACTGGTGTATTTCCTGGTTTAGACTGAAAGTCTCTGCTGAGGATAAAGGGGAGGGCTTTCAATGGCTGCAGACAGTAGTTCTGCAACTTTTGCATGCTGTTTTTCTTCCTCATACTTTTTTTTCATATATCCGCAAATAAAACATGCCTGAAAAATACATGCAATTTGTTCTTTGGAGGTATAGCTACTAAATAGTTAAACAGAAAACATAAATAAAACTGTCAGCCGAGTATTCCGTTAACGTTGTGCATACGGATGATGTAACTAATATGAATAGAAATCGTCTGACTATAAAATAGCTGATTTGGAGAATGTTTCCCGTTCTGTGATTTTGGTCTGAAATTTGCAATTTTTCACAATTTCCAGTTTATAAAGCTTTTCACTAAATAGTGAATGTTCACGAATTCATATCTCCCAAGTGTCCCTGTTTAGGAAGGACAGTCCCTATTTTGGACCCAAATCCCTCTGTTCCTCTTTTCTCTCCTAATGTCCCTCTTTTCTAGGAACTTAGTATTCTTGTTTCACAGCAATAATACGCACACTATTGTGACTTCAAAATACAAAAAATGTGTTTAGAAATCAGTCTGTTTTAATTTACATTTTAGTTAAAGAAATTGTTTTTAGTAAATACGTATTGAAATCACGTGAAATCTCCCAGACTATAAACATGCCTTTATACAAAGCCAAATAAATACAGACATATAGAGAATTGTCCAGAATTCTAAGTAAACCTGACATATAACGTAGCTCCTTTTTTTTTTAGATTTTTCGAGATCAACCTACAATGTAAAATTTACCTTTAATTCCCAACATGTCACGCTTTAGTGAATTAATAATGAATTAACTTCCGGAGGGGCGGGGCCTGACAGGCGATCAGCACAGACGCCATCTCTGGGGCTCCTCGACCTCGGCAACCAAAACCGGGGATTTCTCCCAAACCCACCGACACACTGACTTACCTGCAGTACCACAAGCTGCAGGAGACAGAGAGACACACACCGATGCCTTTCTTTCAGCAAACGGGCGCCAAACACAAACGCCGACCACCCAAGGCCTACCACGCGGCCGGCCTGAAAATCGCTCCGCAAACCTCCGAAGCCTGGTGGGACCTAGACTGGCTCACTCCAGAACCTCTACAAAAACAGACCCAACGATCTGAAGAAATGGGGAAAAAATCCCACAAATCCCAAGCAGCCACCTCACCAGACATGCAAGACATTGGAGTGCTGCTACAACGCACACCAAAGCCCAGGGAGCAGGATCAGGCTGAAACAGGGACACAGGACCTTAAAGAGACAGGAGGGGTGAGTGACACCACACAAGGGCCACCTCCAACAGGGCTCCAGACAACGCAAACCTCGAACAGCCAGGACCCTGCAACTAAGCAGGACATCGACAACCTTTTTAACCGCATCCAACAACTATTCGCGGCAGACATAGCCGTGGTGCGCACAGAAGTGCAAGCGGTAAAGTCACATATCCAGGCAACAGATTCCACTGTGGCTGACCTGCAACAGCAGCTAACGGCACTGACAGACACAGTTAAACAGCTACAGGGGTCACACACGGATACCTCGCTGAGAATAGACGCTATAGACGAAAGAATACGCCAGAAAAATATCAAGATACGAGGTGTTGCAGAAACAGTCACCCCTGAAGAACTACCACACTTCATAAGGAGAATGGTGTTCAAACTACTCCCTGCGAAACAGGCCAAACAATTCACGCACGACGGAATCTACCGCATAGCTAGGTCCCCCAAGGCGCCGAATACAGCTCCAAGGGACATAATCCTATGCTGTGGGACGAGACAAGACAAGCATGCCCTATTGAAAGCATCATACAACAAGACACCAATGGACTTTGAGACTCACAAGATCTTGTTTTTCCAAGATCTCCATCGTTCCACACTGACATGGCGGAAAACGATGCAACCCACCACGCGAAAACTACAAGAAGCTGGCATATCATACAGATGGTCCACACCCAGAGCCCTTACGGTACATCTCAACGGCACACAGTTGAAGGCAACCGACGTGGCGGAAGCCACCACCTTCCTAGCAGCAGTGGGCATCAATGACACCACACAAGAGCAGAGTGCCAGAGATACTAACGGGACTTGGGACATAGATAACATTACCCCGTTCACGCCACGGAACGGTCAGGGTGATGAGACTTAAAGTACCACCTTCTCTTAAGTTGCAACACCATGGTTTTATTGTTTCCTATTTTATTTTATGCTTTCAATATTGTTTCCACCCGTTAACCGAAAAGGTTCACATAACGATCGGACTGAACCCCCAGAGATATCTGTGCACCTAGGTAGTTGCTCTCCTAGAGAGGACCTGCCTAACGATTGCTAGCCACTGACTAGACTACACTCACCCCCTCCCCCCCCAGACGTCCCCTAGGGTTAGGGACGTAACATAACCCACCCTCGAAAGCACACGCCAACTCCACTAATGGACACTCTATATATACTTATCTCCCATAGCGCTGCTAAAGGCGCGGGAACCGCATATATGAGAACAGACTATGCCACGCAGGTACATAGACAACAGATAGCAGATATACTAACAAAAGGGTCACTTAGGCCCAACTGCAGCAGACTGTGAACCCCTTACAAGGGCTCACACCTAGACGAACATAGACAGGAATGCCCGAATCTTGAGACATGACTAACAGTTTATTTGTTATATCCAGATTAAAATACAAAAAGCAGGTGATAGCAATCTATATACAGGAAGCGTTATTGGATATTCACGTGTGCCAAAGGACATACCCACAACTCGTACCCTGTAATGCTGTCGAATGCATCACTTGTAAAAACAAAAACCACAAAAAATGTGCCAACGCAGCGTAATGGAACAAAGTAATAGTCTTGTATGTTTAGCACCTTATGTCATATGTTTCATTGAGAAAGATGCCTATTCCTGCATTTGTTTATTGTGACGATGTGGGAAGATTTGTTAACCCAAGCACAACGAAAAATAAAGAATTAAAAAAAAAAAATAATGAATTAACTTCCACCTCCTCGTGAATGAAAAATAATATAATATAAATATTATTATTAATAATTTGAATACTTCCCCTCGTGAAAAAAAAATCTAATTAAAATCTGATTTTTATTCTCATTAAAAAAATAAACTAAAAAAATACTATAAATATTAATAAACGGACTACTCCCTCACTCAGAAAACATTTTTATAATTTTCTTTCCATAAAAACACATAATATAAATATTATTATTAATAATTAGAAAACTCCCCCTTTCTCATGAAACATCTTTTATACATTTATTTCCATATAAAAACATTATATAAATATTATTATAGCACATCCCCAATACACTATATAATGAGTTTGTGAGGGTGAAGGACTAGGCTGGGATCCCCAGCCAATCCTGCACTGAGGGCAAGCTAACTGAGTGCCAGATGTAAGCAATCACTGCTCTGTGCTGGGCTGAGCTCTGCCCACGCCCCCTGTCCAGGACCCAGCCCCGTGCGCGCCCCCTGCCTGTAGGAGAGCCGTGAACGCGCTCTGAATCAGAGCAGGGAGCGCTGAGGCTGCTGAGAGTGGGGCAGGGGGAGAGAGAGCAGGAGCAGCAGCCTGGGAGGGGGATAGAGGGACTGCAGGGGGGCACAGGAGCCCAGACTCAGCCCTGGGGTGCAGACTAGCAGCTCCAGCCTTGCTGTGACCCTGCAGATCCCTGCCCTCAGCCAGCACACAGCCCCTTTGTTACTGCTCAGGACAATGCCTGGTAGTGATGGGCTCTGGGTGAAGCCTGGCTGCTAACATCCCACCCCAGCCTGGGTCTGCCAGGACACAGGAGCCAGCATTGCCACATTGTGCTAGGGAGAAGAAAGTGCCAAGATTTGGCTGCAGTACTGGAAGATTCACTAGCCACATTGCCAGCCTTGCTAGCCATACAGACATCCCGCAGAGACCCCTCTACCATGACTGATTCTCCAGGACACATGTGAGGAAAGAGCAAGCTCAGCTTGTGGTGGGATTCTATCCCTGGAGTGTGATCTGACTCCCAGCAGGGGTGGTCTTTAATTTTTTTTTTTTTTTAAATAATTTTTATTATAATTTTTTTTTTTAACCTTTTTTCTGGATTCCTAACCTGAAGCATGGAGGAGTGGAGGCAGTGTGGACGGTGGCTGATTGAGTGCAAAGTTCTCCCACCAGACCACAGAGTGGTGTGGCCCTCAGCTGTGGTTTTTGACCTGGCCCAAGCCCTGAGAGATGGGGTCTTACTGTGCCAGCTTCTGCACAACTTGTCCCCTGGATCTATAGACCTCAAGGATATCAATTTCCGACCCCAGATGTCACAGGTAAAGAGGTGACAATGTGACAATGTGTGTGTGTGAGATGTTGGCTGTAGTCCTGTATAGTAGGACCTTCTGCTTCTCAGTCCTGCAGGTTCTCTTCCCCCAAACAATGCTCATTGACTTTCCCCTCATTGTCCATCATTTATTGGAATGCATCATTTAATCCAATTACTCTCATCCCCATTCACACACTGTGTATCCTGCTGGGTAGCCTCCTCCCCCAGATCTTCTACCAGGTCCACATGGCTAGTGCTGGCCATCTCCTGGCTCCCAGGGTATTGGATTTGGCAGCTCTGAGTGTGTCTGGATACAGTGTGTCTCCTGTCCCTGCTTTGTAACATGCCGCACTGCAGGATTAACCTCACACAATCCAAACACATAAGATTATTTGTATTTAGATTATTGAATTGGTAACCCCAGTCCTGCAGTGTATCTGCAATGCTATAAAAATGTATATCTCTATCTGTCTAATGTATAACTGTATTCAAATGTGCAATATATCTCTGTGTTTGTGTGTGTATGTGTGTGTGTGTGTGTGTGTATATATATATATATATATATATATATATATAATATATTACACAATATAAAATCTCATATTTGAGATATTTAAGCACCCCCCCCCAAAATTCGTATTTTTCTGGAATTGTAGAAATAGCCTAATTGCAAAATTCAGGTTTAAACAGTCAAGTTGGGGAATTTCTCCCAATCGCCTATTATGGCCTGAATACTGCAATTTTGTTTTCAGTTCTGTACAATTTGCTGTTTAGTAAATACACCCCATTATGTTTCGTTGATAGAGTAAAAGTTTAATGTTTTGGCAAAACTATACAAAGTAAACCACAAAAGGGGCTGGTTTCCCATAAATGTTGATAAATATATTTCCTTGCCGTATCCATGGCAACGCTACAATGGCTATAGCACCTCCCACTTCCAATTTGGGCAAGAATATTTCCGAATTAAATAATAATGCCCCCAATCTTTTTTTTTTTTTTTCGTCGACTTCTAGTGGACCTGGATCCATTTTGCATCTCCTCATATTTTTTGTGGTTACTTGGGGTTTTTCTCCAGTTTCCCAGGAAAGTTAAGCCTCCCTCACCATGGAAATCTTAGGATATGGCCAAGGGTACCCTCCTCGAGTTGGGATAGGGAACCTTCGGCACTCTAGATGTTGTGGACATAATGCTGTTAGAGCCATAATACTGACGATGTAGTCCACAACATCTGGAGTGCCGAAGGTTGCCTAACCCTGTCCTAGAGGATTTGTCAATCGGCGATCAGGGGATCTGTTGCAGTGACTCTCCTGGTAGCTGTCGGATGGTCCAAAGGCCTCCTATAATGGTAGTTAATTTCTTTGGTTCACCTGCTGTAAGGATGGATGTCTGGGGCTATTCCTCTGTATCATGGTGGCCACATCAGGCTCTTTGGCTCACTTTTTTGAATTTTGCTCCCCTTTTCGGAGATTGGACTCATGTGCCTTAGAAGCAAGAACACCGGCCTGGCCTGTTTGGTGACTGGGAGAATCATCTTTTAGCCTCTTCAAACGCTTGGAAACACAGCTGGAATTTGTGCATGCGCATTCACACATTTCTGATTTATTTTAAATCCTTTTTTTTTTTTTTTGGTGTGTGTTTGTGAGAATTTTACACTTGGTTACCTTCAGAGTTTCTTACCTTCAGGCTCAATTGTTTGACTTTCTGCTAATTTTCGTATAGGATAGTTCCTCATACTTTCTTTGACCCTTTTCAATTTTTATTATTGGGATATTTTTAGGTTTTGAGAGGAGTGTTGAATTTGTATATCATGGTATGATTAAGGTAACACATGGCATATATGTACCTGAAGCCTTGCATTATTTTAGATACTTTCATTTTGTAAGATTCAGGCATACAGTGTCAGAAAACCTGAAGGAGCTAGAAGGAGCCCATAAGAAAGATAGATCCTTCAAATGGGGTCAATTATGGTGATGGATGAGGGCAGTGTTTTCGTATTCCCCTCCAGAATCCTTTGACAGCAAGAAAGTGGACTCTTTTTTTTTTTTTTTTTTTTTAAAGATATGTTCCTTGGACCTTAATGGAATACTTCAAGCAACGTACCCACTAGAGCTGTAATGGTGATAGTGCCAGGAGTGACATTGTGCCCCCCCCTAATTGTCAAACCTTTTTTTGAATAGTATGACTTCTAACCTGGCATCCACCGGGCACAGCCCTCTGTTTCTACCACCAACGCAGGGAAGTTGGAGGTTCCTAAGCAGGAACTTGTTAGCTATCCTGAGCTAAGCCCTGCAACTGATTACTCTTAGCCAATTAACTAAGCTCTGCACTGCTTAGGAATTTCCAAATCTTCAATGTTAGTAGTAGAAGGAGTGAGCTGTAGTGTTTATGGTGCTGTCAGTGTTCCTTTAAGGAGGCAAAGTTGGAAACGATTCTTCGCACCCCTTTCTTCCACCTTGGATTTATAGTAGGTCACGGCCACTAACCGTTCAGAGGAAGAGTTCTTTGGAAGAGGGTTACCACAGATTCTTCTTAGACTGGTTTGGGAGAACATCTGGAAAATATGTTGAGAGTCGATGGAGACATTCTCAGACATTCTCTGTCCATTAGAATAGGCTGGAAGTGTACAAAGGTTTTGTAAACTGTGTGTAGCTTCAGAATACTCCGTCTTGGCAGTAGGTGAAAGTCAGTCATCAACACTTCCACAGTTAGAAAGAAACAGGCAGATGGTGATAGTTCTTCACCCTCTGAAGATCAGGGCTCAGGAGAATCTTTAATTTTTCTTGCAGTTCAGATGAGTGTGGTTGCAGATTTCTTCCGTTTGATCCAGGGGGTGGTCTCTGTCCAAACAAGCATTTCACACCATAGTCCAGAGGTGTGGAGTCTTCCCAATGTAGACAACATGGCTTGAGCACAGAATCTAGAAGTGGAGAGGTACTTGTCGTGGCACTTTGACATGGAAGACAAGATGCCCTGAGGTCAATGGCTGCCTTTCAGCCTGGGGTATATCGTTTCGTCAGTACCTCTCATTTTCCCACTTCTAAAGAGGATTCATAAAGATAAGTTGGTTATCTTGGCAGTCATTCCTTTTTTTTGCCTTGCTGACTGTGGTTTTTCCTTCTCAGTTGTCCACCTTTGGAACCTCTATTACACCTGGAGAATCATCAGTACCTTCTGCATCAAAGTTGTGTGTTCTTGGTTCCCTCCGTTCCTGAGGTTGATGGTTTGAAAAATTAGAGGCAACGTTTAAAAGAGAGCTCTGAAATGGAATCTCTTTTTCAGGCTAGGAAACGTTCCAACTTTTCAACCTATTACTGTGTCTTGCATGTATCACCTGGCCAGATGTGACCCGTGCCACTAAATATTTATTCATCTGTATCCTAGAAGATGTCATCAGAACCCTCCATTCTTCCTTTGGCACTGACATTCTCTCTAATGCTCTTTCATTAGATTTTTGTTCACATTAAATATCCTTTTGTATTTTCTTTTTTCTCTGATGTCTGATGATTTGGCTCTCCCATCCTTGTTTCACAACCTTGATTAATTCCCCTTGTACTGCTGCCACGGATCTGGCCATAAAATTAGAAAATTAAAGGGTTACTAGAACCATTTTCACATTTAATCTTTTGTTTTTTGTTTTATTAAACTTTTTTCCTACCACCATGACCACCCTTTAATCCGTACATATTGATAGTTTATTTTCAGACTATATGCCGTGGCAGCACTATGATGCCAACTTTATTTATTCCCTGGAGTGTGGCTTTGATATTAGACTAGCGGCATAGGGGGTGCAAATTCCTTTTTTATTAATTAATTAGGAGGTATTTCTGTCTATTTTTAAATTGGTTCCTCCCACCCCAAATCTCTGCTTTAGTTAGGAATTCTTAGATAAAATTTTATCATACCACGATTGGTTAATTAAATTCTGTATCCGAAGCCTAAATAAAAAGTGCAAGATACAAGAAATTAATAAAACAATTTTATGTAATATTACGCAATATAAATCTGAGCTGAATAGGTTAATCCTAATGGATCTCATATATATATTTGCAGAGCAGATGCCTCTTACTGTATTAAGCTATATCAGTAATTGGGAGGTTTATAGTAAAATATATTCTATAATAGAAGCATATGGAAGCCTTAGTTGTAGCGCCATAGACGGCAGACACACTGTGGCAGCCAGTGCTATGTATTACTTGCTGTGCTCATTACTCCCATCTCAAAGGGTTAAATCTTCCGCAATGAATGTTTAATTGTTCTATTAGCATTGTAATTGTGAAGTGACCTATAATTTGGATGATCTGTGTTTAAGATGATCCGTAGTTAATAATTCCTCCTTGGATGGTTTTACTGTGACTAAAGCTCTGGGAAATATATTCTGTTTTGAATTCAGCAGGTGTGAGACGCGAATGCGCTCTCTTCTCATTGGCTGTAAGATTTTTATCCTTTTTTTTATTTATTAAAAATATTCCTGTGCCAAGGACGTCTTTATGATTTTTTTTTTTGTGGAACCCTAAAAGCAATATATTACAGGATCCAAAGATCCTACACAATAGAGCAATTTTGGCTAATCTTGGCATCCTCGATGTTTGAGGGACTACGTTTCTTCTAGTGCCCAGACTGGCCAAGCATCGTGGGAAAAGAAGTCCACAGACAACTAGGGTGCCAATGTTGGCATGTTCTGGCATGCACTCTATAATTGTCAATTAAAACATGCTAAAAGGCGATGCTTCGGAAATCCTACATTAGAGGAGTGCTCATATAATTCATTGTGGCTGGGTACATGTAACACTTCTTTAGTGTTTGGTGGCAAAATTGGAGATGACTTACTGGGCCAATGACAACCCTGTGTGCTGCGGGAAACATTGGCAAACAAGCCCATTGATTGGCTGTACGGTGTACGTGTTAGAATAATACCGACTCCTCCAATATTAACAGTATTCTAAATTAATAATTATCTCTTTCCTGGAGACATAGAAACATTTATTGTATCCGCCTTTACCACTGCCACGGGAAGGTTGTATCATGTACCCATTACACTTTCTGTGAAGTACCATTTTTCTCTCATTCACTGTAACAAATATATATTTGTAGATTGCATATATCTTTCATGGTTTCTATGATACAGTAGGCAACCTCTTTAAAGGAACACTTCACGCACCATAATCACTATAAACCGCTGTAGTGGTTATGGTTACAGGAGTGTTCTGGTGCCCTTCCAGAGTTATTTTGTAAAAGCGTTTTAGAAGAATCTGTATGGAGAATCTGGTCCGTTCCACTGCGCTAAGCAGGAGCATGCGTTGACATGCCCATTGGCTGAAAGCATTAACTAAGTGGATCTGTTTAGCTTAGCGAAGGATCCGGCTTCTACTGCTGCAGAAAACCAGATGTGGCGCAGGTGATCGTAAGTTGTCAAACTGCTCTAAAACAGATTGACAATTCACTCTGGGAGAGCACAAGTGCGCTGCTGCCACCATAAACACTACAAAGGACTGTTGTAGTTATGGTGCCTTGAGTGTGTAAGAGATTCATATTTTTTAAAAAATATATATTTTATTTTTTATTGTTTCCATTATAAAATGTATTTTAGTCTTACTATATTTTTTAATGAGTTCTTTTTTAATAGTATTCTATGGTTATGGAATCATATCCTTATTGTCCTCATAAAATTAAATCATTCCAACCAGAAAGGGTAGATTTTATTTAGCTTTTTCCAAGTACATCCTAAGGTCTCCGCATCGGGAATATTTAAAAACATGGGCTTCTCTTCCTGTTATCACTTTCAGAATATTGATGGACTTCCCCTCCCTGTAAGTTTAATTAATGGCATTGGATGAGGTCACCCAACAGTCAAATAAACATGGAAGCTAATTCTGAGGGGAAGCAGGGTAGAAAAACACTACACGTTTTCCCACAGAAAGAAAGGCCATAAGGTAAAATTAAAAAACAAAAACAAAAAAAACCCATTATATATATATATATATTTTTTTTTTTAAAAAAGTGGAAAATCAGAATACAGTAAGATTATGCATATAGCGCCGGCCCCCCTCCGAAATAAAAAAAAAATAAAATTAATAATTTTTATATATATATATATATATATATATATATATATATATATATATATATATATATTATTAAGCTGGTGTAACCACTGCTGCATTGAACTGTTTGTGACAGTCAAGTGGAAATAATTTAATTTTGGTTTTAAAAAGCAGACATATATGCCATTTTTATTTTTTTGTAAAGCAAAACTACAGTGAATTTAATTGATTTTCAGAGTATGGGAATCATTGAATAATTTTATTGCAGTGCAGTAAATCTGTTACCATATATTATCACTGTGTGTGTGAGATATATTTACATTTTTGTAAATCTACCATCTACCGTGAATAGAATTGTGTTTGGTTGCTCCCCTTCCGTGGCTGAGCTCATCAAACTAGGCTTCTCATAGATGAGCAATGAGGATCTGACGCGCATGCACAGAGCATACCGAACAGGAATCCAATGTTTTTCATAGCAAAGCATTGAATCCAATCCGGAAGCTCCTCTAATGGCTGTCGATATGGCCGCCACTAGAGGTGTGTTTAAGATAAACCTTTTCCCTTCCTGAAAAACGACAATGTTTTACTTTAAAACATACAAGACCCCAATAGGTTGAGATGACGTCTGGGTAACTTTAGTTATCCTTTAATCAGTGACTTGTTTTTAACTTTCAGGCATATAGATCAAAACGGCCTTTGATATCTCGTATTATTTCTTATTTTCATACCACGAGATACTCTGTAGCGCTGTAAAACAGAATCTAAAGAGAATAAAGAACTCGCTGTTCTGAGTGGAAACTAGGTGAAGAGCCAAACATACTATATTTTGAATTGCTGTTGTGCCTTTTTGGGATATTATTATAGTTTCTTTCATTTTTGACCCTTAAAGGACCACTCTAGGCACCCAGACCACTTCAGCTTAATGAAGTGGTCTGGGTGCCAGGTCCAGCTAGGATTAACCCATTCTTTTATAAACATAGCAGTTTCAGAGAAACTGCTATGTTTATGAATGGGTTAAGCCTTCCCCCAAAGCCTCTAGCGGCTGTCTCATTGACAGCCGCTAGAGGCGCTTGCATGCTTCTCACTGTGATTTTTCACAGTGAGAGCATGCCAGCGTGGCACTATAGTGGTCCTTTAAAAACTTTAGTGTTATTTGTTCATGACCTCCTCCCCCCCCACCCTGTTTTTATTGCTCTTCGTTGATGCTATGGACATTGTTGTCAAACACTGACCAACTCTGGATTGTAACAAGTGGGGAATGTCTCCCAACATTTAAATAGGACAAAGATGGAATCTTTCATTTTAGCAGTGTGGCCAGGTGCAGTCAAATTGTAATTTTATGTCAAGACACGGAGGCTCATATTGCTTAACCCTTTCTTTACTGTCCACCAATAGCAGCAAAGAATACAAATGGTAACCATAGTGATAGGCCACTCCCATACCAAGTCCCAGTATAATAGTCAGCACCTCCCCACATATTTCCTCTTTCTTTGCTGCTACCAAACAGATAAGTACATGACAAATTTTATCTTCCATATATATGTTTCTTAATTATCATTGATTTCTTATTATTAATGCTATTTATTGTAGACTCATTATTGCTTTATTTTCTTCATATTATTACGAATTTGTACTTCTATTTATTCTTCTACGGTTATTGTGTATTATGCATTTGTTTGTTACCTTTGAGCCCAGGGTTCCAGACCTTCTTTAGGGTATTGCTATTTGTATCCCGCTTCCTTTTGTTGCTCTTATCTTTTCTCTGTTTGCCTTATCTCCTTCTTGCTGTCCATTGCTCCTTCTCCCTGTCTTTTTGGCGCCCTTTTGCGCTGCTTTCTCCTATCCGTTCGGCTGTTTTTCGTGAATAAATCAAGCAAGTTCGGCTAAATTCATCACAAAACCATGCTGTTCGTTTGTTTTACTGGCATATAGCATCATTCGTCTGTTTGCCACGTTTGACTAATTTTATTCGAATGATTTGCTCGTTCGTCTGTTTTTCCTATTCATCTATTTGTTCACATGAATTAGTCTTTTTTTTTTTTTTTGCCGAACGTTCGGCTCTTTAATTTGATGAATTCACATGATTTTTTACCGCGAATCTCACTAGATTGCTGGCAGACATTTTGTGACATCTTGTCCTTCTGACTCTTTGCTCTGCCTTTTGTTTTTCTTCCTATCTGCCGGTCTGGACCCTGGTGAGCTCCCTATCTCTACCGTCTTAAAGGTGTAGCTAGTCTGGGGTGATTAACTCCTGCTAGTCTGTTTTTGTCATTTTAGTTTTTAATTTTCCCTCCTTACAGTAATATATATATATTTATTTGTAGTTAAAGGGGAAATCTCACAGCATTACTATGCCCAAATCCAAAGTGCCTGCCAGTCCCTTTTTTTCCCCTGGGGAGATGGAGATACCCCAAGTTTTGGGTAACCCCTCTTTGAGCTCTATTCCCCTTCTTCTGCAGTAGACCCTATGTCTATGCCTGATGAAGTCCAGTCCGTGGCGCTACAGCACTCAGTTTCGGTCGCCATTATGGCCGCTATAGGCTCCATGTCCTCTGCCCTCTCCCAGACCATATCACGGGCCTTACTTGTGCACCCTTTAGCCGCAGAAGGTTCGGCTACACCGACGTGCTTTGTGCGTCCCACTCCAGCCCTTACAGGGGACACACCTAAAAAGGCTACCGCCACATCCAGGCACTTAAGCCCCACTACCTCCAGAACCAATATGACGGGTGCACCCATGACCACCCATGATAGCGTGCCCATGTCACACAAAAGAGCCTTCCCGCACAAGGCAGAACGGGCGCGGCAGTGGAAATGTGCTAGAGCACAAAAAGAGAGCAACTCAGACTCCGATATCGGGTCTAGTGAGGAGGCTGATGCCGAGTCTGTGTGTGACTCTGACGATGAGGTATGCGGGCAGGACACTGACCCATTTTGTCCCCGCTCGATCGGAAATGGTAGTGAGTAGCTCTTGGAGCGACCCCTCCACTACTGCGGGCTCCACCCTCATGGATCCGTCAGGGGAACCCATGTTTGACCCGGATGCTCTTCATCATCCAAGGTCGGCAGAATGGCTCCCAGAGGACCAGGTGGCACGATACCTGGAAAATTGGGTACGGCGCCCCCCTCAGCATGGCGGCATGTAATAAACTCAGGGCAGAGTGTCCTAGACCTCTGGTGCTCAGCAAAGTCTGTGAGACCCCTATTGTCGTTCCTAAGATGACCCAATTCCTCTCAAAGTTGGGATGGTATCCCGCAAGGGCTTAGATTCGACACTTACATCATGCCAGGATATACACCTGGACATATTTGGTCCTTTGTCCAAACTATTTGACCTGGCTGTAATTGCCAGAACCGAAAACAGGCAGGTTGACCCAGAGGAACTGCGTGGCTGGGTGCAGAGGGCAATCTGCATAGCGGGCTGTGTTAACACCTCACTGTCCATAGAACGGCGTAAAGCCATTCTTTTCAAATTGAGCCCAAACTCACCGACCTCGCCCTCACTGTCCATAGAACGGCGTAAAGCCATTCTTTTCAAATTGAGCCCAAACTCACCGACCTCGCCCTCATTGTCCATAGAACGGCGTAAAGCCATTCTTTTCAAATTGAGCCCAAACTCACCGACCTCGCCCTCACTGTCCATAGAACGGCGTAAAGCCATTCTTTTCAAATTGAGCCCAAACTCACCGACCTCGCCCTCACTGAGGCGGGCAAGGATGCCCAAGGCCTGTTATTTGGGGATTCCTTTATAAAGGACTTGGGATGCTTTTGTGGGTGCTTTTACAGCCCTGGACAAAGCCCAATCCTTTATGAAGAGGGTATTTCAGGTACAGGTCTCTACTAGGGCCGGCAGATTTAACGGTCGTCTGCCCAGCCATTCCAGTTACCACGCCCGTGGATTGGGACAAGGCTCCTACACCCAGAGACCACCCTACCAGGAGACGAGACACCAGGCCCCCCTTCTTCCCCTCTTGTGGAAGACCATGGCGCTCCAGAGGCTTTAGAGGGAACTCCCGTTCCAGACGCCCTTACGGGAAGCTTGCATGTACCCCATGTTTTTTTTCCAATAGTGGTGTAGGGGGCAGGCCTACACCACGTTATTTTTCCCAAGCCTGGTCAGCTGTCACCCCCGATGTCTGGGTCCTGACCACCGTTCAGGGGTTTCACATGGAGTTGGTCAACACTCTGGGTCACATTCCCCCTCCTCCCCCTATTTCGCTCTCCGTGACCAACCGCGCCTTTATAGACGTGGAACTATCGCTCTCCACGCGAACTAGCACCCATATCCCCTTCAGGGTTCTCAGCTACATTTTCCTAGTAGAATGAGGAGCGGGCAGATGCGCCCAGTTATCAACCTATGGGCCCTAAACACTTTGGTGCGCTACCGCCACTTCAAGAAGGTGGGCATTCATCTCCTGCAGGACTTGCTCCTTCGGGGAGACTGGATGGCCAGTCAGAAGTCAGACCTCTAGGACGCATACTTAAGGACCTTATTACGCCCCCTTTGGAAAGGCGACACCTGGCACTTTACATGCCTCTCTTTTGAACTCTCGTCAGCTCCTTGGTGCTTCACAAATTCATGTGCCCTGCCATGGATTGAGTGTGCAGTCCAGGAGTTCGGCTGACGACAGCCTCATCATGACATAGGATCGTTCGGACCTCCTAAAGCACCTGCAATGGACGATAGATCTCCTCTCTTGCCTGAGTTTTTCCTCCTCAACTGGGAAAAATCCTGCCTGTCCCGTTCGCTACGCATGAAGTTCCTCGGGTTCACCGTAGACTCCGAAGTGTAATCACTCAGCCTCCCTCCATCCAAGGTACGGTTCATCCGCAAATAATTACGCTGCGTTTTAACGCACCCTCAGCTATCGCTGCGTCATATGGCATGGATCATTGGCCTACTGGCTTCATCAATCCAGGTGGTGTTCCCAGCCCCTCTCCACTACCCTGCCCTCCAACGTCTGAAGATTGCACACCCTCACAGTGGGACGTCCTATGGTCTCTCTGGACTCGGAAACTCGGAAACCCCTCGACCTGGCAAGGTCATCTTCGGTTTCCACCCGGTGTTCACGGTGGATTCAGACGCAAGTCTCCATGGTTGGGGTGCCCACTGCAACGGTGTGACTACCTGGAGACGCTGGTCGGACGACAAATCCCGCCTCCACATTAATGCACTGGAATTCTTGGCCAGCACTTTCGTGACCTGGAATTTTGCGAACAGGACGGCCAGTGCGTGCATCAGTCTGCGCATGGACAACATCTCCGCAGTTTCTCTAGGTTAACCATATGGGCAGCACGCGGTCGGCTGTTCTGGCTCGCTGGGCGAAGGACTTTTGGGCCTAGTGTTTGACCAGGATTCTGGTCATCAGGGCAGAATACCTTGTTGCTCCGGGGACCTTTTGCCATCGATCTCATTACATCCCGACTTAACATCCATTACCTCAGTTCTACAGCTGACACCCAGATCCAGCCACAAAGACAGTGGACACCTCCCTGCAAAAATGGACCGGCTCACTCCTTTACGCCTTTTTTTTTTTTTGCTCTGTTTGCCATGATCCCTCGGGTCCTGCTCCAAGTACACAGCCAGATGGCCGACCTGATCCTGCTGAGCCAACTCTGAGGGACCCAATCATGGTTCCCACGGCGCCTGGAACTGGCGATAGAGGTGCTCAGACTTCTCCCATCATGCCAGGACCTCCTTCTGAACTCGTCGGGCCAATGACACTCCCTCCTACTGGACGGGTTGTTGCTGCTGCTCTCATGAAGGATTTCAGGGGTCCCTGGGAAATCCAAGGGGTTTTCGGACGCAACTCAATGCCTCCTGGCTGACAAATGGGCTCCCGGAACTAGATGAGCATATGGGACCACTTGGAGAGCTTCGGCTGGCTGGTGCCTGGCTTGGAACTTGGATCCCGTTACGGCACCTGTGACTGCAATCCTCCAATTCCTCACTTCGTTATTCAAGGCACTCTTTTACCTCATGGCCTCCCAATTCGGATCTCTCCCTTCGACAACCGTCGGCCAAGTTGGTTTTCCCTTTTTTTTTTTTTTTTTGCCTTTTTCATGCACACGGGTTTCGGACGTATGTGCCTGGGACTATGATGCTAGGTCTTTCACTCCGGACGGGGTGACTTTTCACATTTCCAGACGCACTAAGACAGCTACTCAGTAAGTTTCGTTTCTGAGTTTTCCGGTTACCCCGGTGTTATGTCCAGTGACCTGTTTTGCAGGAATATGAGCTTCGGACGAGTGCACATCGTTTGGCTTCATCCCCTTGATTTTTTTTTTTTTTTTTTCTCTTGGTTCGTCAACCCTTTGTCCCTGTGTCCAGTACTACCTTGGCTCGCTGGGCGAAATGGGTGATGTCGCTGGCTGATGTGGACACACCCATCTTTAGCGCCCATTCCTCCCGGGGGGCATCAGCCACGTCTATGGTGGCTTCGGGGGCACGTCTGGGAGACCTGATGAGGATGGCGGACTGGTCCCGTGACTCCATTTAACTTTCGACCTGTGCCCCACGCCTTTTCTTCTGTTATTGATCAGCTTTAAACTTGCAATATGAGCCTCCGTGTCTTGACATAAAATTACATGATTTTGCTATTTCATGACGAAAAATCATGATTTTATGAAAGACACGGAGGCCAGTATTGTCCCACCCTTTTACGTTTCATTCACTTGATTATCCCCCCCCCCTGTTGTTTTTATCTTTCAGGTTTGTTTCCAGGGGATGGTAGGTAATTGTGATGCGCTCTGTATTTATATTACCTCTTATGTTTCCTCTGACCTGCTAATGTTATGTTTTGTCTGGTGGGTTTTGTGTCTTGCGTTATGGGCACTGTGTTGCTTTAGTTTATCAATACATTATGTCCTGGCATGCGCAATTTGGTTCAAGTACCGATTTAACCGTTCGGCTCCTGTTTTTATGTTTTCACAAGTTGACTCTGTGCTGTTTGGGAATCTTCACTACTTCCCACAAGGCTTCATCACATTGGCTGGAGGTCTATGGATCATTCTGTGATGGGCTTTTCACTGTTGGCATTTTCTCCTTTCGTCATGGATTTGTCCCAGTTTGCTTGTGGTTCCTGATCGGTGTCCAGTTGGATTTCGGGACCGTTATTCTGCTGTATTCTTTGCTGCTATTGGTGGACAGTAAAGAAAGGGTTAAACAATACTCGCCTCCGTGTCTTTCATAAAATCATGACTTTTCGTCATGAAATAGCAAAATCTTGTAATTTAGGACACAAACAATGTATCTTATTTACACAGGCCGATTCCTAAAAACATTTCTTAGTTTAAAGACACATTACTGGGAGTATTGTTGCTGCTGAGCTCTGTTATACACTCAGACACACCAACAATATGGGGAATTTGGTAGTAAAGAGAGACAGAGATTTGGGCCCAAAATAGGGACTGACCCTTCAAATTAGGGACACTTGGTTGGTATGAGTTGGATTATAAAAGGGGTTGCCAAAAAAGGATTAGCATCCCCAATGTTGCCGAACTACAATACGCCTGCACTCGGTTTGAATTCTTGGGTTTGTTGAGTCAAGGTACGTCCTTCGATAATGTTTGTACGTCCTTCGGTAATGTTTGTTTAGCTTCTAAAGAAGTTGCTACTATTGTTACGCAGCATTGTTGTTTGTTTAGTAAGACAGACATCCTCTGTAATGCTGTCTTGTTAGTTACCATGAATTATATAATCAGATTTTTGGATCTTCACATCTTTAAACAACTTTTTAGAAGTTTCACACTTGCTCTGCCAGACCACTAAGCCCACGCGGTAGGAAAAATGTAAATATTTTGGCGTTGTCTCTTTTTACTGTTTTTCGTGCACATTTTTATTTGCAGAGTTTTAATGAATGCCGTAGATATATATATATATAAAAAATAAAATGTAATTAAAGCATTGCAAAGTCAAACAGTTTAAATACAAATTGATTATTTTTATTAATTATCGCAGGCCACCGCGTTCAGCAGCACTTGCAGTGTACACAAGTGACAAAAAATAAAATAAAAATCCCTTGGTTTGTAAGCTAAATATTATCATTTTCAATCATTAGGCAAAGACTCCGGTAGCAGTTGCGGTTTTATTTATTTTATTATCAGCATCTATATAGCGCCAACATATCCTATATTATAAGAGGGGGAGATTTAACAATAAATGAGACAATTGCAAAGAACAATAGGTTGAATAGGACCCTGCTCAAACATGCTTATTTATCACATACAATGCTGACCTGGCACAAACAGTGCATACCATGCAAATTTATTTAAACCCTAATGGTGCCGTGGAATGTCTGAGCAGAAAAAAGCACGCCCAGTGCGTCGCAATGACACTGGTGGCATGTGTTTAATACTCCGGAGGTATGTGTGCTTTTTTCTTATCTATGCTGCACTTCACAATCCAGTAATCACTTCAGTAGAATGTATTGGTGTAAATATTTGAGAACTGTCATTTAAAAAAAAAAATTACCGTCCCTTTAAGCATTAATCACAAGATCAAATATAAGTAATATCAAAGCCCTTTCGCAAGTTGCCTTTCTGCCTTAGGACAACTCAAAAGTTAATATGTTTAGTAGTCGATCTGCTAACTCTCTTGTAATAGTTGATCTTTCCAACAATTTGGAACCCTGACAACCTCCGCGTCAAAATAGTCTGTAACTTGCAGGAATAACTTCTGTCCCTTTAAGAGACTAAACATGGTTTTGTTTGGCTGCTGGGGAAGTGACTATTCCTGTACAAACAATGCACCTTGTTACAGCAAAAAATGTCAGAGTATTATAAAAGACGCGGTGTAGGTGGTTGGCATAATATTGTACCTTTATTGACGGTGTTCTCTGTTCTTTAGCGTTTCCAATTACCCCGTAAGCCGGTCTGTTATGGCATTTGGAAGCTCTCCTTTTATTTCTACATCTGCTCCTGATTTACTATTTTGGGTAGCGGCATTGTTTTGTAATGTCCAATTCGCAAGTAGCTGTATAGAGAGACTGTAGAAAGTATTCACTAATGTGTGACTTTCTGGGAATTCTAAGTGAATCCTAAATTTTAGGACAATGGTAAAAGCGTAGCTGTTCTGGAAAATTTGTTTTACAATTCAACTATTTTTGCCTAAAATAAAAATTCACTCGGATTTCAGTGAATACACCTGTGTAATGTTGGTCTTTCTACCTGTTATAAACAATGACTGATTTTATTTATTTTTAAGTGTTTTAAAGGGACAGACAATATTCCACAGATCTATACATCAGATTCTGATTTAGGGATTAGTCTTCCGTGAAGCTCTGGACTTGCATCATGGGGAAATGTTGTACTTAACTTGTTGGCCTTCATCAGACTGGGGGAGGTCCTCTCAGAAAGGAACGTTCCAAGGACAATATGGCGTCTTGTTATTATATATAGCACATATAAATCAATGTCTTCTGTATAAGATTTCATTTTAAAGTGTTCTGCCTGACTGTTCCGTTAAAGCAGGCGTGGCCAAAAGCATACCTCACATTAGCTGAAAAAAATAGATGCTGGGTGTCTATTTTGGCCATTCCTTTAAAGGGATACTGTAGTCACCCAGACCACTTCAGCTCAATGAAGTGGCCTGGGTACCGGGTCCCTCAGGTTTTAACCCTTTAGGTGTAAAAATAATTTTTCAGAGAAACTGCTATGTTTACAAGCAGGGTTAATCCAACCTCTAGTAGCTGTCTTCCTGACAGCCGCTAGAGGCGCATCTGCAATGCTGGATGCGAAATTCGAATCCAGCATGCAGAACGTCCATAGGAAAGCATTCCGCTCCACTCGGGAGCTGACGTCGGCGGGGGAGGAGAGGTCACCAGTGCCGAGAGAGCCCGGTGTTGGATTAAGGTAAGTGGGAGGGGGACCCTGAGGGTGGGGCACTATAGTGATCCTTTAAATATATATTTTTTATTTATTATTTGTTTGCGTATTTACTAACTCACTCTTTTACTGTTATCCCTCTAACCCTCTTGTTATCTTTTCTCTGGCCCACTAGTTTCTGGGTAATATCTGCCCAATAGGTCTGTTTTTAGTGTGTAAACCAATTCAGGAGAATGGATTTTGAAGGACATTATTATTACTAGAAATACATTAACATTCTACTAAATTGGCTTTTATCGGTGTGGGCCTGTTACAGAATATTTTGGGGAATTTTCTGCTAAAACACATGCCAAGTAGTATTTTGTTTTGCTCACAGTGGCGTCCAAGTAGAACTATGGAAACCCCCTCTCCAGAGGGGCTTCAAGGTCTCTGTTTGTGCAGAAACATCAGGGGAGCTTTCTCAATGTCCCATTATATCCCTTAAATAAACTTCACGGAATTACCAGAAGTCCACATCCTGAAATTCTGGCTCCATAACCCGTTACGTGCCGGCTTCTGTCAATCTGTCTAATCTATCATCTTTTTTGTCAGCATTCTTAATACCATAACCACTGCAGCTCATAGCAGTGTTTGTGTTGCAGAAACACCACTTTTCTAAGGAAACGTTTCCAGACGCGTTGACATAAAACAGGACTTTCCCTGTTCTTAAACCCAGGCCCTGCTTATTGTTTGTGTTTGTATAATTGTTAAGCATGTGCATGTAGATACTGTAAGGAGTAGGCTAAGTGGTGCTTAATGATTTAATAAAAAATATTATTACCCTGGATCGGTTTAGTGCAAACAGTCGCTGGTGCGTCCTCTTGATATGTACTAATAAATAGAAAAAGAAAGCACTAGGGATGCAAATTGGTGTAAAAAGGGTCTCCACATGCAACTCAATATTTCATCTAAGAGCCAGAGCCTATTTGCACCATAACCACTTCAGTGAGCTGTAATGGTTACAATGTAAAAGGGCCAATTTAGGTAATTTATGTGCATTATAATGTAATAAACCTATGTTCATGTTGCAGGGCTCTAACTGGCCGGCCAGACTCCCAGGGAAGTCACCATCCTACAAATGGCAAGCAAAAAGGAAGCGGTCCTAAAATACCATTAATGCGAATGTGTGTATAGCAGTATGTGTGTTTTGCATTGTGTGCCTGTCAGTCTGTATTGGAGCAGTGTGTCTAGCAGTGTGTAATTGTGTGTGTTTCTGACCTGTGTCTGTTGGTGTCTGCGTGTGTGTATGTGTCCGAAATGTGTACATGCGTGTGTCTTATCGTCTCTGTCTGGGAGCATGTGTGATATGTACACACAACTGTGCATGCAGATTCCCCAACACAAATACTACAAACAGCCAGCACACAAACACACACACAGCTGTACAGGCAGCCTGACCCCAACAGCACTGACTGTCCACATACACCCCTCCACCCCCTCACAAGCAGCCCTATACTCAACACCACACACAAAACAAAATAGGACCAGCATTCCAAAAAACTTTAACCCCTTTGTTTTGGCACAGTGCCCTTAAAATGTTAAAAAAGGTTTGACTACCACTGCACTAAAGTGTCGAGGTCCCTTATTAAAGATAGAGTTGAACAATGAATGGACCTCTAGAAATAATTGTATCTGTATTTTGTCAACTATACAACAGATACATTAAAATTAAATACTTCAAGTCGAATTCTTACATTGGCCGCTCTTTCCCTGCCATGTTGTCTGAGTTGTCCAAAGAGCAAAATATTGTGGGATAAATTATAAAGCATTCTGGGTAAGGTGCACATGTGAATTAATTGAACATTCATGTCACTCCACCTGTTTCCACCATTATAACATTGGGTATTTTTCCAATATCTGGTCATTTAGGCGCTTGCTACCTATTTGATTAGCACAGTGTGCAGATAAAATTACTTTGTAGATCATTACGGGACTCTGTCAAGCTATGCGTGACACGAGTCCGGTAATGACGCGCTGTCCATCTATCAGTTGTTGAGATAATACGCAGTGCTTCTAAATGTTAAAGAGACATCCTGTCCGGAGATGTTTGAACTTCTGCCAGTGTCTGCTTTCTTTCGTTATTGTCTTAGAAGTGAAGTTAAAAAACAAAAGTAAGTTTTCTTGAATGGAGTCAGATATCCGATTTGTTCCCGGCATCAGGTCCCCGGCACGCATTCCTTGAGCTTTGAAAGAAGGGATGATCATATCAAAGCTGCATTATAAGAAATCCCGCTGGTTCTTGTATTTTATTCCTCTCAACATCACAAGAACTGACTAGCTCTTTCCGAAAGAGGAATAAAAACGCACTTTGCGGTTTCTTGTATTGCAAACGCCGAGTCCTGCTGCTTGTCATTCAGAAATATCCTCCAGAACAAGAGGCTCTGTGATGTGATATGAAAAGCTTTGTGTCTCTCTTGCCTCGCAGTGACAATCTCCTTGGCTGTTGTTCAACACTTATTTTATTTTATTTATTTTTTTTGTGCAGTTTTCCATATTTGAATGTCTTAAAGGAGAAAGCATGCTTTTGTCCGTCCTATCGTGATCTAACACGTTGGATTATTTGTAATTTAACTAGGGGGAGAATTTGTGCTAAATGCTAAGCTGGTCCCTATTTTCTTGTTAATATATTGTAGATGCTATTCAAAAGAGTCATCTAGAGCAAGGTTCTCCAATTCTGGCTCTCCAGATGTTGCTAAACTACAACTCCTATAATTCTCTGGCTGTCTATTTCATGCAAAGAATCATGGGAGTTGTAGTTTATCAACATCTGGAGGGCTAGCATTTGGAGAACCCTGGTCTAGAGCGTCCAGCAATCTAGAATATATTGTTGGAAAATTCTATTCTGTGAGCATATTGATAAAACTTTGATGGTTGGTAGTATTAAAGAAGTTTAACCCCTTAAGGACTCATGACATGTGTGGCATGTCATGATTCCCTTTTATTCCAGAAGTTTGGTCCTTAAGGGGTTAAGGGACATACAAAGCACCATCACAGCTACGGTTGTAGAATGTGACGTCAGATAAGAACCATTCGGCCCATCTAGTCTGCCCAGTTTTCTAAATACTTTCATTAGTCCCTGGCCTTATCTTATAGTTAGGATAGCCTTATGCCTATCCCACGCATGCTTAAACTCCTTTACTGTG
Organism: Pelobates cultripes; assembly: GCA_933207985.1. Lineage (NCBI taxonomy): Eukaryota > Metazoa > Chordata > Amphibia > Anura > Pelobatidae > Pelobates > Pelobates cultripes. Next base: position 136,826,990 of record OW240920.1, on the reverse strand, counting down.
TTAACCTCTACCACTTCAGCTGGAAGGCTATTCCATGCATCCACTACCCTCTCAGTAAAGTAATACTTCCTGATATTATTTTTAAACCTTTGTCCCTCTAATTTAAGACTATGTCCTCTTGTTGTGGTAGTTTTTCTTCTTTTAAATATAGTCTCCTCCTTTACTGTGTTGATTCCCTTTATATATTTAAATGTTTCTATCATATCCCCCCTGTCTCGTCTTTCCTCCAAGCTATACATGTTAAGATCCTTTAACCTTTCCTGGTAAGTTTTATCCCGCAATCCATGAACCAGTTTAGTAGCCCTTCTCTGAACCCTCTCTAAGGTATCAATATCCTTCTGAAGATACGGTCTCCAGTACTGTGTACAATACTCCAAGTGAGGTCTCACCAGTGTTCTGTACAATGGCATGAGCACTTCCCTCTTTCTACTGCTAATACCTCTCCCTATACAACCAAGCATTCTGCTAGCATTTCCTGCTGCTCTATTACATTATCTGACCACCTTTAAGTAATCTGTTATGCTACCAGGAATCCTGTGGCACTGTCCATATGTAAACTATCCAACAATTTAAGAATGGTCTGACTCTTACATGCCTCGATCGGGCACCTGTCTGTATCCTGTTTGAGCTGGTATGCCAACGCCATCAGCTGACACTGACCAATGAATAATGTCAAATTCTGGTATGAGTTGAAAACCTATCCTTGGAGATGTAAAAACATTTTTCTCCAATCCTGGCAGAGTACAGGTAACTAGAAACCACAGGGTGCCACTGCAAAAATAATTGCGTCTACCTCCTACCCCACACGTCCCTGTCCCCCCCCCTACATGCAGACAAACGGATACACATGCAGACACATAGATACATACACTTAGGCACTCACACATACAGACACACACTCACAGACAAACACATACACACGCACTCAGACACACATATACTTACAGACACACAAGCTGCGTCCCTTGCGACCGTGTTAGGTACGCAACTGGTTACGGCATATAGAGGCCCTTTGTCAGTGTCGTCTTGCACATTTGTTTAGAACTGCAACAATTTGCTAAAATCACTGCAGCTATAATCCCACCTCACTAAGCTTCCACTTGCATTATTCACACACATAATCATTATATTAATCATTATCATAATCTTAATTTACATTGTATGCCAGACTGTGCCTTGTAGTAATTATAATGGGGCAAGCAAATGAAAGGTTTGCTGTGGAATTGGGCAATACTTTTGATACTTAATTTTTTTTAATGTAACATTTTGTGATTAAATACTGGGCATGAGACCTTAAAACACACAAGCCCGACTCTATCTGTCCCGCACGTTTCGTGCCAAATCACTATGATCAAAGTACACGAGTGAAGACAAAACAAAAATATCCAGCAAGTTTGTTATAGTACTACATAGAGACAAAGAAAAATAATCTGCTGGAAGTGGGAGACATTCATTTTTATATTTTTTTTTTTGTTGCTTTTTCCTGAAAGGTAATTTAAATCGGAGGCCACTAAGTGGATCATCTGCTGCTCAAAAAGATTAAGAAGAATTGTAATATAGAGAGGAAATTCCATAAGAAATTAATTTGCATTTAGTTCGAATAGGGATTTAGAGGCTAAATCCCGTAAACTGCCATATTGAATAAATATTTGAAGCCATATGGTGATTGACATCTGAGTTTAACCCCATCTTTCCCAAAGATATTAATTGGGTTTGCTGCAGCCGGTCCAGCTGAATTGGCTACTAAGCGGTTAAATAACTGATCCCATCCATGCCTTACTTTAATATTTGTGCTCATGTTCGCTTTTAATCACAGCTTTGCATAAAATCTGATTTCAAAGAGATATATATAAAAAAAAAACCTCATGCTTACCACTGTGATGCTGTAAAAGTCTCGGAAAAAATGTTATATTCCAAATTCAAGGTCACTAAAGTAATTTGAATTATTCAATATTTGAATATATCCGTATTAGAATATAGGGTAAGAGGTCATAGTGGCAAACCCTGAATATTACCTTAGTCTCCCCAAACACAGGATTAAAGAAATAAAAATGGAAAATATATAACTGTATCAAATTATGTAGCTGTAACCTTAAATGGGCACATGCAAAGTTTTTCAGAACCGTATATACCCTTCGTCCCAAACCATTGACATTCTTTTATCGTGCAATATTTTATTACAAATGATTTTAGATATTGTTTAATAATATCTAATTTTGCTTTAATACTCGATTTTAACTGATGTAGATTTATAAATGTGTCTCGAATTGCTCAATAGATATAGGACAAAGTTTTACAAGTGGAGCAGTCACCATAGAAACCAGTACAATGTTCATGTGGATTCTGATGGTTTCCTAGGCAACCGCTTCACTTTTTAAAACGTGCCAAACTTTTTTTTTTTTTTTTTTGTAAGTTTTGGTGACACTTATATTTCCCACACATTTCTGGCTATTTATCATAAATGTTAATGAAGATTTATGAGGCTGTTGTAGGTAAGACCGAATAAGTTTTGCATTTTTTTGTGAATCTCTGTCGTCTATTTTATTTCGGTCTCGTTAATTGCTCCAATCTCATATTTTCTGTCGCTGCAGGAATGCACAAAATATATGTCTAGTAGTACCTCTGCTTGCACTGATGTCCGTGATGATGGGAGATATTGGAATAGAAAAATGATAAAACTCTGTTGTCAAAGCGACGCCGGCAGCTCGCTAAATCCGTTTTTTATTCAGATTTTATTTGATTATGTGACTGGAGGAGATTAAATGATAGATTTGCTTCATTATCTCTCTTTGGCATCCTATTGTGCTTAAATAACGGGATTTTCAATAATGATGATAAAATATAACGTGTAAATGTTTTATGATATTGCTAACCAAAACATGCACGTGCACTCTAAAGGGCCACTCTAAGCACCGTAATCACTATAGACTTTTTAGTGTTTATTGTTCAAGGAGTTTGTGGGTGCAGTATCCATGGGTTCAGATTTAGCAAACCAGAAGACTTTCATTATTGTCGAACCACGGAAACGGTTAACGTGAACATATTGGTAAACTGAATTCACCTTTCAGTGATACTTGTGTAAATCGTTTAGTATTCTATAATCTGCAAGTTATGTTATTAATGTTGTGGTCTAGATTTAAGTCTGTAACTTTTTTATGCTTTACACAAAGGTATATCTCAAATTATGAATACCGTATGATCCAGTGACAACATACCTCCCAGCTGTCCCAGATTTGGCAGGTATTCAGAATACATGCAAAATCTAGGACAGCTGTGAGGCATGTTGACACTGCATACTGTAAATTCCTACACAAATTGCCAACGGGTTTATTTGAGGTTTAATAAAAAAAATAAAAATATATATATTTCTGTACACTTCCGGCTTCCATTGCATATAATGGAGTGTTCAAAAGCAACATGAAATGTACATATTGCAAAAAAAATTAAATAAAATTAAACAGTTGAGAATTCGACTGGAAATTGTTGCTGTTCTTGTGGTTGCAAGGGATTCTGTGTTTCGCACTCTAAGCACCATTACTACTGCATCTGTTTGTGGTGATTATGGTGCTAGCTGGATACTGACTGCATCGCACAGTTCTGTGTCAAACTGTTTTTGCACGGGTTAATACAGATGGTCTCATATTCAGTGGTGGCTCACCGTCTTTCATTGCTTATTACTGACGTGGAAGATACACTTTGCCCATATTTGTATGGCATTGGTTGTCTGCGCATGTCCGTTGCATTGTTACCACATGTCCCCTCTCTAGATGGACCTCCGTTGTGCCAGAAGTTTGTGGCTGCTGTGGCAGGTGAATTTTCGTTCTTTTTACATACTCTGTTTACATAGCGCCAGGCTCAGAAAAGATGCTAAGGAAATGATTTGCTTCGATGAGACTCCACAGTTGCAGTCCACGTCAAAAAAATATTATCCTCCTCGAAGAACTCATTTATTGGGAAGAACTTTTATTTTTATATAGCAGAGAACAGAAGCAGAATAAAAGGAATACGCCAAATTGCAGCTGGTTTTGAAGGCAGAGTGATTACTGCAGTGACTCATTGTCTCCGTAAAATGTCTGAAGATCTCTGTTTGACTCTGAATGAGGGCGATTGTAACTTTTGGTTAGATTAATAATGGTGTGTGGCTGAGAATGGCTTTAGTGGCCTTTCATATTAATTTCACTGCAAAGGTCCCGCCACTTATAAGATTTTGTGGGTTTCCCCTCATTCATAACAAATCTCTTTTTAATTCTTTTTTTTTTTCAGAGCATTAGCTCATTCGTAAAATCCGACATTAAATGTCAGACATCTTTTGTCTTATATTTTATTTTTCCTTGTAGATTGTTCCAAGAATCATCTACTTGGCCACCACCAGTGTAAGCCCTTGACATGCGCATAGTCGTCTTTTTGGCATAGCCTTACATTACCTAACTTACCCCCCCCCCCCTTCTCAGAAAGACACGGACACTAAATTAAAGTGGGTAAATGTCACGGCTTTAATAATTAAAAGTTTATATATATTTTTTTAGTTTTTTTTCCACAAAGGGGTCATTGTCAGACCAAATAGTATAACAAAATATGTACACAAAAATGGAGGTGAGTGGATAGAAAACTCTAACACCTAAAAGTGGTATCTCCTACACCACTTAAAAACAAATAATATACATACATATAAAAGGTGGAGTTTCAGAGTAATATTTCAACAGATATTCTGCAAAATAAAATATGCAAACAATAGTGCTATACAGTATTTAAAAGCTTGAAAGGTAAAATAAAAGAGCAATATCACTCACAAGCCTAGAGTCATACCCTCATATGACTCGAATGGTATGCGCCTTTGGACTATTACAGGATGTCCAGGTCCTTCTTTTCCAAAGTGATGTGTGCTTTCCTTTTCCCTTTTGGCCAGCTCCAAAGTGTACAAATGCCAGGTAACAGTGGTTTTTGGACGATATCTTGTAGCTTTTTGTCTCAGTCAAGGGTTTTGCCTGTGCTGGCAGTTTGATAATTGTACAGCGCACATACATACACAAAATTCTGGCACAACGGAGGTCCATCAAGAGAGGGGACATGTGGTAACAATGCAACGGACATGCGCAGACATTATCAAACAGATGTAGGTGCGCTGTACAAAAAGACCCGTCCGTTAAAATCTCAAAGGAAAACATCCCAAACCTCAAGATCCGCCCTCATCATTGCTGTAATTCGGACAAAGTGGTGCGGAGAACTGATCCCACAAGTAGCCTTTGCGAGAAATCTACTAAAAACTCGTCCAACTGGTACGACCCGACAAGCAAAATTCATACGACCTAACAAGAATTGCAGCATCCGCAGCGTAACCTTCCGTGCCACCTGCACTTCACTAATCGCCCTCCGAATAGCCGTCAACATGTCAGCCGGTGGGCAACATTCCCCTGCCACCGAATCTATCTCCAGACCGAGAAAATTGAGACATGTAGCTGGTCCGCTCGGGGAGACTGGCATGTCTGGGAGGAGCAGTGACCCATCACTCCCAGCCTGCCTGACTCCTCCTGAGCCATGCTTCTCCTGTGTCGACCTCCTAACATGCTGACCAGAGGGCAAGGGGGGGGGTATTACTACCACTGCTGGGCCGCCCATGTTAAGAGAAGGGGAACCCTCCTGGAGCCCAGAGCCCCCCTGTTTGTGCCGTCCCAACCCACTGGGGGCGACTCACCGGGCGCTGAAATGCTTTCCTCCGCCGAAAGTCCAGACCTGGCAGCACTCCTCCGCCCCCTGGAGCCTACCGGCGCTCCAGCACTCCTATAGGCACCCCTTGACCTGTCAACCCACTTAAACCTTAACCCCTTATATGTCTGCCTCCTAGCTATGTCAAGGCCCATTCCACTTAGTTTTACTGCTCCATCGGCTACAAAAAGTAAAACTCATTGCTTGCACCTAACGTTCTTGATGTCATGTCATGTCATGTCAATAGTATTACTCAAACGTTGAATAAATCATAATAATCATGTTTGTGACGAATGTAGGTATTCCCTGCGGCATTCAAACCCCATCAAATTAGCGGTCTTATGGATCAGTATAGACTTAAACATTGAAGTCCTTGTTTTTGGACTTTTAATACCGTAGGCAGAGCACTGTGTCATTAATAGAAATTTGGGCACAATGTCACCATTCTAGTCCCTTGGGCAAAGACATATTTTTCTTTTCTTTTTTTTTACAGCCGTTGCCTTCATACAGAAATCAAATTACTTCATGGTCTCATTTTTCAGAGTGAAAGAAACAGCAAAATGATGGATCTCTGATAGTTTTATTTCCTCATAATATTAAAAAAAAATTCTATTCCAAAGAACTGCTGAAAGGTCGACTTCAGGCTCCACTGTATTGGACCTTGAGGAGCTGGGGCTGAGGTCAGATCTGTAGAATATGTTAAAAGACAAGCTGTCACATCTGTAGAATAACGTGATAATGAATTCATGTCAATGTTCTCATGAAGATTTTTTATTTTTTTGGGTGAAAATATTTATCATATTTATATTTATCAGTGCAGGTTCATGGCTAGTTTAATTCAATATTCTGTGGAGTCAATGTGGAAACTGACAGAACATTGTCCGTTATGTTTTCCTATAAAGAAATGACTAATTTTTTATTTTTTTTTAAATATATAATGTTCTTTCTACAAAAACACATTTTTAAAATATTTTCTTTTGTTTAGGATTCTCTCACTGTTTTCTGCATTTTTCAAGGACATTGGTGGCCACTTAGATCAACTTCCAATTTAAAAATGGTGCTCAGCAGACGCCATTTATGACATTTGATTTTAGAGATCCAATTGGGCCCATTCACTCCACCCACATTTTGTCAATGTATGGCTTGTTTTTGTTGAGCGGTTTGGGAAATAAGTTGGTGAGCATTATATGGTGTGGGAGTCTGCATTCCCCAACACGTGCGAAATTCAGTGTATTGCCGTAAAACCTGGGTGATAAGCCACTGCTATTTTAATCTTTATAATTCTGGATATTTAATGCTTCGTAAACATTCCACACTAAAAAAGCAGAACACCTATTCTAAGCAGTAGTGGTTATGGTGCCAGGTGTTCCCTGTCCCTATTTCACAGTAAGCATATTCTTTACCAATAGTTTGACACTGATTGTGTTGGGTGCATGCAGTCCTTCCTGTCTTCGCTGATATATAAAAACATTTTTTTTTTTTCATAGTTCGTAGCTTTTGGATTGACTTAGCAAATTTGGTCATTATATATTAGCTGAGCGCGTCCACTGAGCCAGGTAAGTGTTATACCGTTCGTAAACGGTGTGTCAGGTTAACAATTGCACTGTAGTGCTTACAGTTTAAATTTAAAGGGATATTTGCATATTTATACATTATTTTAAATGTATTTTTGTGTTTTTTTTTTTGTTTTTTTTTTAATTTTACAGAAATTGTGGTGCATGTTTCTATATAAAAAAATATATCTGGATTAGTCATTCTTTTGTTGATCCCGTTATGCAATGTTTGATTATAGAAAATAGGTTGCGTGTGCAGTGTGAAGATGCTTTTATAGTATCAGACCGTGAATATAATGTACATTGCTTACATTAATATTGTATTGTCGAAAATCTAGTGACGGGCCTTAAAGATGTATCTCCTTCAGCAGTATTGAATCTAGGTTAACCCTTTCAGTCAGTGGTGACTTGGTGGCAACGAGAGGCCTGCAACAATATGGTGTGGCTGAAGAATGGTATAGTTCAATGCTCACAGTCATGGTGTCCCAAGTAAATTGCTGGTAATGAGGAAGTAAATCTCACAATGACTGAACAGGGAGCATGCTTAGAGAGACGTTTGGGAGGTCTGATGTATCTTAAATAGAAAACTATCGATTTAAAAAAAATATATATATATATTTTTTCCCCCCCAACCAAATTATTTTTATTAGAAAAAAATAAAATTCCAATTTAAATAAAAGAATCTATTAAAAGCAACAACTCCTAGAATCCTCTGCTGTGACTGCATTCTCTTAGAAAAATATGAAAATAACAAAATTTGCTGAGTTTATGACAAAATATAAAAATCAAGGTGTTCAAAAAAAAAAAAAATGCAGCGATTTTAAAATGAGTACATATTATTTTTTATTTAGTTTTCCATGTATTTAAAAGCATAATCTGTTTAATATTTCAGAAAAGAATCATGGATTAACTTTAGCACGCTGCGTCCTTCCTTGGATATATGAGTGTGGAGTACTTATACCCCGATGTACTATTACTTTAGCTTATAGCTATGCTAATTTTTCCTACATTAAAATGACTGCCATAGAAGCAATTATACCAGCTTATAATGGTTTTATGAACTTACATGTTCCAACAAAGTGCCATTTTACCTTTTCTAACCATGGTCTATCAGATATTTTATCGTTAAACTGCTAATTGATTCAAGGAAACGAACACTACTATATCCTCCCCTCTTTAAATCTTTTATAGAATTCCGTTTTTCTAACCACTCTCTCCCCCCCACTACCCCTTAAAAAAAATAAAAAAATAAAAAAAAAAATCACATCAGTTTTCTTCACTTGACATTCTGCGGAAAAAAAGTAAAATTGCAGCATGAAATTGAGGCACAACAGCAAGAAAGTTAATTGCCCATCTCTGTAAAAAGCGTTAATTAATCCTCTGGTTTTCTGCTAACATACAATTGTAGATTAATTTAAACAAAGGCAAAAGGCTGCTCCTTGACCTCCTCTTTTTATTCCCCCCTCCACCCCCCTTTTTATTTTTTTGACAGTTCTCGTAATAAATACCTTTGGGGGGGACTTTCCCTCCTGCTAGGAACCCAAAGACATTTAATTATTGTAATTTATTCTCTCTTTCCGTCTAAAGATGAGGTAATAAAACCTGTGAACAGACTATATATGCTTTGTATAATGTAGCATTATTTTATGTGTTACATTTCTTTGTTATATTATTTATTTCTTGTATATTGGTTGCTTAGAGCGGAGGTATTCCACGTTTGATTCCGGGTTTATTTTACCTGGGCAAGACGCCTAACGATATATATATCGCCTGTTTCAAATCCTCATAGATTGTAAGCTTGTTTGAACGTCGTTTTTTTTCACCTTCACATATCCTCTTTCTATAACTGTAAAGGGCTACGGAATATCTTGGCGCTATGTAAATGCTAATATTATTTAAAGGGACTGTAATAAATCCCTCAATTATAATTCCTTCACTGTCACTCTGGGATATTTCTTTTAGAACTGTTTGATCTCGAAATCGCTCCCTTACGGAGCTCTTCACGTTGTTTCAGCTTTGAACATTATGCATTGGTATGGTGGACATTTTGAGTCCTATATGTTATGTATGATTCATTCGCATAGGAGTTTGTGCATGTTTAATATTAACAAAAGATTTTATGAGATATTGCTTGATCGAGCTACGTTGCAAATTTCTTTTGCCTTAACGGATCAGAGTCATGATTTTGACCAGGAGCACAAAATTATCTCACTGACACATTTTATCAATTGTAATACAGTATAGAGCAAAAATATTTTCTACAAAAATCCCCTATTAGATCTTTCCCAGTATGGGAATCCTGTCTGTTGCATTGGGAAAGGTCTGATCAATGTGATTTGCCAACTCTACCCACCAGGGACCCTCTAAATTTGTATAAAGAAGACTTCTTTTTCATACTATTCCCTTCATCTGAATGAAAATTAACTCTTTATTCATGAATCAAGACTTACATTTTCTTTCAAATTAAAAGGAACTTTCATTTTTCATGATTTTTTTACATTATATTTATTCATCCCCCAATCTTCAGTAAATAGGTGTATGTGATGTGTGAAAAATTAAAATTAAATGTAGAAAAAAAGGTAAGTTTATTTTTTATCGATGAAAAGCTACCGATTGGCTTAGAGCGTCAGCTGAATGCTCTAGCCAATCAGCATCACCCCTTGCCTGGTGGTACTCTGCACTTCCCGTAACTCATATTCAGGATGCCACCTGGGGGACCTGGAGATCGGCGCTGGAGGCAATCTTTAGGGTTAAACTGTTCGAGAACGGTTTAACCCCTTAAGGTAAGAGTGCAACCGGGGGCCTCCTGGCACCATAACAACTTAATTTAGATGAGGTTGTTATGGCGACTGGAGTGTCCCTTTGAGGTACCGCCATACCTGGGGAGAGGGATTGACTAGAGCACCCATAACTCTTTCTAGATCAGGGATAGACAACCGTCAGCACTACAGATTTTGTGCCTCCATCTCCTGTGATGCTTTTCGAGCATTATGGCTGGAAGAGGATTATGGGAGATGTAGTTCATAACATCTGAAGTGCCGAAGTTTGCCTATAACGTTCTAGATCATACAGATCCTTCTGGGCCTTGATTCCTTCCATAATGGTAGCTTATTCATCGAGGTAAATTTTCTGGATCATTTCTCTTTTAAGATCGCACAGTGTGTTACCGTATCAGCTTTATCCAAGTCCTGATTGGGTTGTGATACGGAGATTTGGCCTCCTACTCTCGTACAGCAGCAGCTGTTTTTTTTTTTTTTTTTTCTAGTTTATTTTTTATATTTTTTCTGGATTCCTCAGAAGGAAACTAAAATCTGTACACGGTATATTTAGTGTGAAACCCATTCACAGGAAAGCTGCAAACAGCTGCTGAATCTTATCGAGCTTACGCATGGCCGTTCACACGTATCATTTTAGAGGACCTGTCACCTGTGCGGTTTTTGTACATGCATAAAGCAAACTAAACGTGAGCGATGGATCACGCGATTCATGTATTGAAATCGAACGGATTCATAACATTTTAAACGTACATGCCCTCCAGCTACGGCATGTTAAATAGTCTAACCCCCGTAGTGCTGTGTCTGTCACGTACATGCTATGCGCACTACTGAAGGAATGCCTGTGTGTGCATGAGGACGTCTTTAATGGCAAGAAATTCATAATGGGACAAAGTCACCTACAATTATTTTTTGTGTGTTTTTTTTATTTATTTTTTTTCCTCCCCCTTTCCTTAGCTTTTGCCCTGGTAAGCACTGGGGTGAGAGAATAAGAGACTATCACTTCCAGAGAAGGGACAGTTCTGCTTTAAAGGGTAGCTTCGAGCGCTATGCCCACTTCAGTGTTGAAGTGGTCATGGTGCATCGAGTCTGTGTGTGCAGCATTTAACCTTGAAACGCTGCTACACATACAGGGATTAAAGGGACACTCCAGGCACCCTGACCACTTCTGCCCATTGGAGTGGTCTGGGTGCCAACTCCTATCACTCTTTACCCTACAAGTGTAATTATTGCAGGTTTTATAAACTGCGATAATTACCGTGCAGGGTTAAGTCCTCCTCTAGTGGCTGTCTATTAGAAAGCCACTAGAGGAACTTCCGGGTTCTTAAAACACAAAAAGTGTTTTAAATGACGCTGGACATCCTCACGCTATGCATCGCCGGAATCCCCATAGGAAAGCATTGAATAATGCTTTCCTATGGGAAGGTCTAATGTGCGCGTGGCCATTTCCGCGCATGCACATTAGGTCTCCCCAGCCTGGAGGAGCGTGGGCACAGCCTGACCCAGCACTGAGGGACATTGGCGCTGGATTCAGGTAAGTCACCCTTCAAAAACATGGATTGGGGGCTGGGAGGGAGGTGGGCACTGCAGGATTCGGCAGTGCCAGGAAAATGGATTTGTATTCCTGGTACTGGAGAGTCCCTTGAAGCCCTTAGCTGCCAGAGATGTAACTCTATCTCCAGCAGCGTCATTAGCCAGCCCAGAACAAAGTCTGTTTTGGGCAAAATTGACTTATAATGCCAGCATGCACAGCATGTTGTTTAGCTCCACTGAGCCAAGCATCCTGGAAATAACAGGACCGGCTGTCTGCTCGAGACAAACATGTGAAAATAACAAAATTGTGGAACAATACATATAATATGGGCTCTCGTGTTTTTTTTTAATAGACTGGAAGAAAGCTAAGAGTTGAAAGATAAGTAAGTAAGTACACCAGGTTGGGGGTGACTGTGTTTTGTAGTGTCAAGTAGCTCGGTCTAAGGTGATGTGCGGTATTGTAGGAGGTGTTCCCGTGTGGGTGAAAGCTGGGGTGGTCACCGTACGTTTCTGCTGAGCTCTCAGGCTAAGTCGCTGGAGGTCCATGGTTCCCACAATTTTTCAAAGCGCCATAGACCCTCGCACTTTAGCTGTCAGATTGTCCATAAGGTATACCTCTTTTATGTTTGCTAGGACAGTCCTCATAGGAGGCGTCTCCACCTTTAACCATGCCTTGGCCAGCGTTCTTCTAGCTGCTAGTGTTACTTTGTGAATTAGCTTTTGCTCTCTTTTTGTCCAGTCATCTAGGGGCCTTTATTTGATTTGTCCAAGGGCTTAAGTCTGGTGCTCTGTGGAAGATATGTGTGATTAGGTTTTGTGTCGCCTTCCAGAAGATCTGTACCCGGGGGCGTTCCCACCACATGTGGAGGTACGTGCCTCTGAGGCCGCATCCCCTCCAGCAATCATCGGTGGGTGTTTTTCCCATTTGGTGTAGTTTCACTGGTGTGGTATACCACATGAACATTGTTTTGTATGCCTGTTCTTGGAGAGACACACATATGGATGCTGAGTTGTTTGCTTCCCAAATTTCTCTCCATTCCACTCCTACTACTTCTCCTAGTTCCCTTTCCCATGTGTCCGCATATATGTGTGCCCCATTCTACGGTTTCCGAGCTGATGTGAGCATATAATGTTGAGATAAGGCCTGGTTGTGTGGATTCTTTCAGGCACATCTTCTCAAAGAAGGACATGCGGCTTGTGGATTTTTGCCGCCCTAGGCAAAAGTAAAGTTCGCCGCCCCCCCATGTGACATCACAATGCCCCACCCATATGATCTGCCATGTTAACTAACGCCAGTGCTGCAGTGCCGCCATGTTTACATTAAAAGGCCTGCGGGGACAGGCTATAGACACCAGAACCACTACATTAAGCTGCAGTGGTTCTGGGGACTATAGTGTTTCTTTAATGTGAGGTAAATTAGAGATTAGTGCCGGAATAATATACTAGATTGCCTACTTACAACCAGATAAGGATGATGATGGGCTCTAGCTGCAGTCTGGCTCCACTGGTCTGGTGTAGAACAGGCTTTCTTGAGGCGGTTTGTAACTGTGGTCACAAAAATCAATGTTCTGGGAGAACGGAAAGCAGCTCCATTTTTTGGGGGCCCCTTTCACAGCTCAAGGTCTGGGTCCCAGGGTCCACCATCATGTTCCACCAATGAGTTTGTTCACAGGGGGTGGAGTGTGTAGGGGATGTCCTGATATGTGTGTAAGGAATGCATTGTGTGAATCTGTGTTTGTATGTGCAAGGGCTGCAAGGTGTGTTTCTGTGTATGTATGGGATGCAGTGTGTGTGTGTAAGGGATGCGTTGTGTGTAAGGGTTGCATTGCTTGTGTATGTGTGTCGGTTTGTGTAATGCATTGTGTGTTTTTCTGTGTGCAAGGGGTGCATTGTGTGTGTGTGTGTGTGTGTGTGTGTGATGGATGTCAATCTCCCCCCTCTCCAGTTTCCTTCTCCCCCCCTCTCCAGTTTCCTTCTCCCCCCCCTCCAGTTTCCTTCTCCCCCCCCTCCAGTTTCCTTCTCCCCCCCTCTCCAGTTTCCTTCTCCCCCCCCTCCTCCCAATTTCTTTCTCTCCCCCCTCCTCCCAATTTCTTTCTCTCTCCCCTTTCTCTCCCCCCTCCTCCTAATTTCTTTTCTCTCCCCCCTCCTCCCAATTTCTTTCTCTCCCCCTCCTCCCAATTTCTTTTCTCTCCCCCTCCTCCTCTCCTCCCAATTTCTTTCTCTCCCCCTCCTCCCAATCTCCTCCCAATTTCTTCTCTCCCCCTCCTCCCACTTTTTCTCCCTCCTCCCAATTTCTTTCTCTCCCCTCCTCCCAATTTCCTTCTCTCCCTCCTCCAAATTTCCTTCTCTTCCCCCACCTCCCCCAATTTCCTTCTCCCCCCTCCCAATTTATACCACCTAGACCACCCCTTTGTTTCTGTCTGATTAGGATGTTTCTCGAGATTCGATGTCTTCTGTTTTGCCATATAAAGTTTCCTATTGCTTGTTGTAGTGAAACGTCCGTATCTTTGTACAAAATAGCGGTATGGCTGCATTAACTTCTGTTTGTTTCTTTTCGCTCTAATCTCTGGAGATTCATAAGGAGACATTAGCTTTGGCATGTCTTTCTCATTTAAGTCTTTCCTGTTTTCAAGCCTAAACTGCCAGTGACAGGTAATGTCTTCTGCTCAGGAGCTTGGCTGGATTGCAGAGTGCTAAATTGTCAGCAATTATTTTGCTCGATGTTCGTGTGCTGGCTTTTATAATCCACATTATATTTCTGCTTCTTACTGTGGCTTTCTTAAAGCTAAACTGCAGCTGAAAAAAAAAATTCAAAACATACATTGCTACCTTCAGCAGGATCCTCAGGGGTGTGTCCTTGTTATAGGACATGCCTTCACATATAGACTGAAGTAACCCCTCCCCTTTTTATGTATTGAGTGTGCAAAAACTATGCGTTAGAAAAATGTCAAAGAAATTATTGGATAACTTTAAATTCTCCTTGTTTTAAAATCTATAAATTCTCCAGGGACCTAGACGTAGCTGAGATTTCTGTAGTGTTTATAGTACTTGTAGTGTCACTTTAAAGGAAGCTGGATACCATAACAACATCATCAAAATGAAGTTCTTATGGTGCCACGAGATCCCTTGTGCCAGGGGCTCCTTGCAAACCATTCATGAAGGGTTTAACCACGATTTCTGCGTTCCAGCGACGGATTGTTCTGCCCTCCTGTTCTCCCGCTATCTGAAATCCTAATACTCAGACAGTGGGGCCATCTATTAGCTTCAAAATGATGCTCGATCAATAGAACCCTATTCATAAAAATGTATGATTTATTATCTATATGACGCATACATATATATAATACATATATTTTTTACCTGAAGTCAAGCAAATACTAAAAATGTGTTTATTTTATTTCCATCTATTCTGTATCATTCAATCCCATTTCTGTCCCCAATTCCTAACCATTTATGTTGGTGTTTTTTACTCATTGACATCTGTAGATGACGATTTGATGTGGAAAACAAAAGACAAGATAAAATGCGTCTTCCTCAATCTGGTTTCAAACCTAATTTACAGTTGATAGGGGTATGTGCTTTATTGAAATAATCTCATGTGGGATCATATCTCTTCATCGAATATCTAAAATAACTTAGTAGTGATAACATACTGTAAGTGATGTTCTGTCATGTAAAATATTATCGTTTACACTGTAACCCATCTAGTCTGTATATTGTTTTACATACTTTGTTCTGTATTCCCAAATTCTCCATATCTTGATTCCTGTTTCATGACTGTATGATAGGCAAACATCCAGTATCTGACCTGGCACAATGGTCATTACCTTGAAGTATAATATTAGAAATCGGCACCACTGTATTGACCGCTATCCTGCGACTGTTTCCATTTTGGCTCCCTGTCAACCATTGTTATAATATTCCATTTGGACCCGTTTTCTTTGTGTTGTTTGCATTATGTATTCCCTGGCTGTCTATGGACTGAACTGGATTATAATGTCATTTGCTAAAGTGTTTAATATAAATTCAAATAAAAGAAATTATAACGTGGGGAAAAGTTACAAGGGATTTATGATATATATTAAGTGGTGTAATTTCAAGAGAATTGACAGATCCCCTTTAAATCCCTGGTTGGTAGGTCGATGAACCCCATCTTTCTATTTCTTAAAAATTCCTGTCTGTTTCCTAATATTGCACATAAGCTAAGGCTGTTAAATCCCTGTTTGTATTCACATACATATACATACATACATACATACACTTTTTTTTTTTTTTTTGTTCATGTAGAACTTCCTCTTAAATTGAATGACTAAAAATTCTTACAGTTAACTCACACAAAAAATATGCGGAAACACTGGCATTTACTGGATGAGCAAGGTTCCTTGACCTTTGATCAGGCGCACAGAGAAGACAGTATGTAATCAGTGTACAACCAGGAAATGTTCCCTGAAGGCAAAGTTCCTGTCATATCTTTAAAGGGATTCTATAGTTTAAGGAATACAAAGTTTTATTCCTACCACTATTATTCCCTCTGTCCCCCTCCCGTATGGAAAGGGTTAAAATAAAAAAACATTGGTGCACTCACCCGATTCCTGCGTCGATTTGGAGGTTCTCCCACCTTAATGGAGTCAGGGATATCTCTAATCTTCACATTGCTCTGTCATGTCTTGTCTTCAAGTTGGTCCACTTTAGGTTGTAGTGAGCGCTTGCATTTTATCAATGGGGAGCTACTGATTGGCTTAGAGCCTTAGAGCATCAGCTGACCGCTCTAGCCAATCAGTCGCGCCCCTGCTGGCGGCATGCCGCACTTCCCGTAACTCAGATTCACAAGCCGGAAGCCGCCTGGTAGACCTGGAGATCGGCGCTGGAGGCAACCTTTAGGGTTAAACTGTTCGAGAACGGTTGCACCCTTTAAGGGCAGAGTGAGCCCAGGGGCTTCTTGGCACCATAACTTAATTCTGATGAAGTTGTTCTGTGACCGGTGTCCCTTTAACTTACCGTCTTTGAGTTTGTTTTGGGTATTCCGTAAGTGAACGTGCATATCAGGTGGATCAGCTTCACAATGGAAATGAGATTCACCCATGTTCGTACTGACATGTTTCCAGATATCTCCCGAACGAACTAAAAAATATGAAGACTAGGAGACTGGAAAGTGTTTGTCACAAAGCCATATTAGGCTGCAGACTGAAACGTGTCTATAATTTAATTTCACCTTAATACAGCCCTCCATGTAGAGGTTAATCCAGGGTTAGGGATTATTTTTCGGAGCAGGCAGTAAGACACATGGTATTTCAATGTGCTGGGATAGGCTTTTAAAGAGACGCTGCCTCTCAGAGGATTGACTTAAATTAGATTAGGTTGATGTGATAAATTGCATCTGTTCCAGGATCTTTAAATCTTCATTTTTACTGGGGTTAAAGGAATGCCCGGGCAATTCACATCCAAATGGAAGATTTCAGCGCATGGCGATCACATCTGTGTTTGCGCAACATTGGTAATTACTGTTTTCTAATGTGTAGCCAGAAAATTATACCTTTCACAGCATCCGTGAACCTTTTTTCCCCAGTGTTGAGGGAATTTGCTTAAAAAAAATATTAAACTACAAGTAAAATGTGCAGAGTGTTTGTATTTTTGCATTATACTGCTGTTTTGTGACGTGTTTTTTTTTTTGTTTTTGTTTTCTTTCATTATTCTTTTAACTGACTTACTTAGGCCTTGATTTTAATATTTTTAGATATGTTTTTCAAATATCGCCATGTTAGAAAAGAAAATTTCAGATGATTTACTTAGCGAAGTCAACTTTAAAGGGACACTATAGTCACCAGAACCACTACAGCTTAATGTAGTGGTTCTGGTATTTGTCTATAGCATGTCCCTGCAGGCTTTTCAGTGTTTACATTGTTGCCTAGTAACACGTCTAGTTGCAGTCACTCAGATGGCCACTAGAGGTGCTCCCTCGGTGCAGCATCTACGTTCAATGCATCTCTGAGAAGATGCTTATTGGCGCAGTGCGGAGATTGGAGAAAAGCTGTGTAATATAACCTTTTAACTTCACAGAGAGGGAGCCGGTCACAAACATGTATTCCTAACACCATAGTGTTACTTTAAAGTCTATGGAATTTTTTGTAGATAAATCATTTGAAACGATTTTTCTAACATACCTTTAGATAAAGAAGATTGGATAGGCTCGATAGCAGTAGATAGACAGGTTGCGCTATATTTACTTGTTTTCTATTGAATTTTTTATTAATAAAAACAAAAAATCTAAAAAATCAACATTTCTGTTTTTAGTAAATTTGGCGACTGGTGTAAACGGAGAAATGTACCATGTGCTGCCTGTTGAGGGAAATTGGATTATTCTCAGATAACGTGTCTCCTGGGAGCAGATGCTCTGATTGTGCTATAATCTCGTTTATTTGCTGTCACATCCGCATTATTGGCACCCATGTCTTTTCATGTCTCCGTTTTACTGAACAAACAGATCATCACAATACTGTCAAAGTCCAACCGACAATTCTTGGAATAATGTTTTTGCAATCCAGGTATTAGAGATCACATTCTCAAACACTAGGAGGTCCCTGTGGGAAAATAAAAAAATTTATCCGTAAAATAGCATCTTAAAGCGGCACGAACTTGCCTTTCTTTAATAGATTCCTCTTCTCTCCCTCTGTCAGGATTTGTTCTTTATTTCCTCCAGTCTGCTCTAGTTTTCTTTAAAAAACAAAGTAGGGACTACTTTGTCTTTATGGAGGTTTCCTATGCTTGACCATCTCTGACCAGCGAAGGAGCAAAGTGTGCTTCATTTCCGGTGGTCCGAGCCATTTTCCCACAATTCTCACCTTTCATCCATGATCTTGCGATGCTTCCTGTCAGTGTTCCCAAACGTCCTGTCACTTAGACAGATCGCCAGCGCAACTACCGAATTGCGTCCTAACAGAATGAGAACAGTTTCTCCATTCGTGTTGGGATGCAATTCGGGACTTTGTTCGGATCGGAATTTTATTCGAATGAATGAAACTCCGATCCTATTCGTGCCCCGGCTGCATCTTTCAGACGCATCTTTCAGCCGCTTAGTAGATAACTCCCTAATTCCCACAGTATCAGGGAGCTATCTACCAAAAGGCTGAAAGACCTAAATTGGTGCTGCATGAGTGGGGGCTATTACACTGAACGGGGGACCTATTGTCCTCCCCCCCAGCCCCCACCCCTGAGAGGCAGATGGGGGGCGGGGACAATATGTCCCCACGTTCAGTTTAATAGCCCCCACTCACGCGGCACAGGTGGGGGCTCGGGAAGGGGGAAACTAGGGGAGATTCTTAACATTGAGAAGCCACAGGCGGCTCACTGTTCACTAGACATGCCCCTACTTGCAGCATAGCGAGTAGGGGCAGAATTTACTAATACTAAGTAATCATGGATCAAAGGTGAGAATTGTGGGAAAATTGCTCGGACAACCGGAAATGAAGCACACTTTGCTCCTCAGCTGGTCAGGCATAGGAAACCTCCATAAGACAAAGTAGTCCCTACTTTGTCTTATGTTTTAAAGAAAACTAGAGCAGACAGGAAGAAATGAAGAACAGATCCTGACAGAGGGAGAGAAGAGGAATCGATTACAGAAAGGTAAGTTTGGCATGACAGTACCGCTTTAAATAGAAAAACACAAAAGGATTATTTTAACTAAATGCATTTTAACTTTCTCAACAGTATTCATTCTTTAATTTTACCATTCTTTAGTAAATTTGAGCCATAAGGGTCTTTTGACTATATCATTATTTACATGTTTGAGGATGGCCATCTTTTAATTATATTTGAAAGTTCTGCTAGAGGGACTTCCGGGTCTTTGGGCGGGTATGCATGAGGACATCCAGCGTCAGCTAAAACCCCATTAAAGGACCACTATAGTACCAGGAAAACATACTTGTTTTCCTGGCACTATAGTGCCCTGAGGGTTCCCCCACCCTCACGGTCCCACTCCCGCCGGGCTCTAGGGGGAGGAAGGGGTTAAACTTACCTCTTTCTCCAGCGCCGGGCGGGGAACTCTCCTCCTCCGTAGCGACGTCATCGGCTGAATGTGCATTCAGCCAGTCCATAGGAAAGCATTCTCAATGCTTTCCTATGGATGCAGGCGTCTTCTCACTGTGAAAATCACAGTGAGAAGCGCGGAAGTGCCTCTAGCGGCTGTCAATGAGACAGCCACTAGAGGCTGGATTAACCCATAGGTAAACATAGCAGTTTCTCTGAAACATGCACATTAGGCTCTTGATGCCGGCCGAAGTTGAGAGAAGAGGAGCGAAGGCCCAGCCTGACCCAGTGGCAAAACCACGAGCAAGGGAGGCACTATAGGCTAGAAATGCAATTTTGCTTCATCCCAGTTGGCATCCTACAAACTTTTTACATTTTTTTTTTATTTAAAAAGCAACAAAAAAAAATTTAATTGTAAAAATGCAAACCGCTAGATGACTTTTCAGCCAATCAGAACTTGGGACCTCAGTTGAGTGGATGAGCTCCTTGCTCTTACCATTACACCGTGCTGGGAGTGGAATTTCAATATTACCAATGTTTATTAATACAAAGCTCTTTAAAATACTCACAAAAATGTCCATCATTTAGAAATCCAAATTATAATTATTATTGTTGTTGTTATTGTTCATTTTGGATCTCCACTGCCCACTTCTGATGGAATCCTGCATTTATGGCGAATGCCAGCAGCGTCAAAGTTTGGCAAAAGTCGCCCAACTATAATTGTCAGGCAACTTGCAAAAGATTTGATCTACAGATCAAACACTGCCTATACAGCCTATAATCACGTAGAGCTGACTAATCCAGGTAGTCTACATAGCTGTGCAGTCAATGAAAGATGTAAGACTTTGTTCGTGGAAATAGGCATTTTCAGATATTTTAACTGTTTTCCCTACAACTGGGATTTTTGAAGTTTCCATTCTTTAATACCTTTTTTAATATAATTTCTTGCTACAGTTAGGGGTGGCCAAAAGCTAACTCCCCAGCTGCTGTAGTGGGTGAACACCTGGAGATGTACTTTTTTTTTGGACATCCTAGTCTAGGGTTTTGGCACTTGTCTAATTTTTTTCCCATTTTGTTTCAAACCTTGCTTGTGGTTTGGGCTTTCTTTATGTCTGCCCAAGATGCTGCATAGATTTCTTGGTCACGAAAGAGCGCGGTTAGTTTAGAATTTCTTGGCTGTTAGTGATTCTGGCGTCGGTTTCTGATTTCCTCTGGGAGTTCCACCTAGATGGAGCCGTTAATGATTCATGGGCATCCCCAGTGTGAATTTGACAATTCCTAAACGCCATCCTATTTTTCTGCTGGTTTTGTGTGCCGGCTGCAAGTTATAGAGTGAAGATTTATGTAGATACACTGAGACACTATTGAATTAGGAAATTATTAATATTAATCATGACTGTTAACCTCTGTTTTATTTTTTATTTTTTTTAATGTCAATGAAGGCTAAAGCTTCATTTCGTTCAACATTTTTCAGCACAGGGAGTTTCCCATCTTTGTGAAAATTCTGAGATGTTAGCTATGACGGACTTATCTGTCTCACCTGCTTGTGCAAAGTTATTGATTTAATCTACATGTGCAAATTCAAAGATAATAAAGGAACACTATAGAAATTAGGAATTAAAAAAACAAACAAAAGTTTTTGTGTCGAGACTTGTTCTGCACAGTTATCTGCTACACCTCTCGTCTCACAGGCTGTTTCATCTTCTCATCTAATCCAATGCTTCTCATAGAGAAGTTTTGGGGCAAGAAACGCAATATTGATGAGTGCCTCGCTCGTCTAATCCAATGCTTCTCATGGGGAAGCATTGAATCCAATACTTCCCTATTATCAGCATTTGATGACGTTCAATGTTGAAGTCACATGACAGAGTCAAACTTTGTTGTATCAGAGGAAATACTCTTTGGTGGCTGCCTGGAAGACGGTCACTGGAGGTGTGGGTAGCCCTGCAGTAAGAACATTGCCATAGCTACAAAATGGCAACGCTTTCAAAAGCAGGACTAAAATGACAGGGCCACAGCACCAGACCGCTTCATTGTGGTGGCTTTATGTTCACCCTCCAAAATGTCTCCAGTTTTCTATAGGTATGAATTTAATGGACTGTTTAATATCATGGGCTTTTCTTCCTGGTGTTGGTATGTTTCTTCCATGTAGCTTGGCCATTGAGGTTAGACAACAGTCAAGTAATATTTAATGAGTTGCGAAAATAATAAGTGACGATGGGTTGAGAGTGACAATCGAAAACTGGACCAGTTCCTTATTAACAATGGGAATCTTCGTTCTGTTTATGTAATCAGTTCTTTGATTATTGGGATGGAACTAAATGTAAGCATGGCGATTTTTGTCCAGCAGTTACCAGAAGTTGTCTTGTCTTCCATATTGAAATAGCCGGAGATAAAAAAAAAAAAAAAACTCTGTGTTACCAAAATAAGATTTTAGATGTTCTCAAATGTTAAACGTAAATAATATGTTGTGTTGTTTTTTGTTTTTTTTTTGTTAATTGTGTTTTAACATTGTAAAAAAAATTAAAATATAGGGAGGCAGAGCCTGAACGCCAAACAAAGCGGTCGCACTTTAGACGAGCTTTTAAAACTACTATGATTCTCTACACAGTCAGCTTTTCAGCCCCAGCGAAAGGGGTACACCACGGAGATGAAGTTAAATCGAGACCCTGATCAAAACAGGCGACCACAACCGGGAGATAGAGACTACCGATTCCCCCAGCCGAATGCAGCCCACTTTGCCGGAGGTCTCCCCGGAACACCCCCTCCGCCGGTGAGGCATATCCCGGCAACCAAAGCATGCAGCCCAAGACGGAGGTACCAATCTCAGCTTACCAACGCCGCAGGGCCAGCGACAACCAACATGGTGGAAGCCACACGGGCCTCAGCACCCGAGACCTGCCTGCTCCCACTGTCGGAAAGGCTAGACCAACTATTTGCAGACTTCTGGGCCAAGATAACGAGCCACGGGGACAACCCGGAGGAAGCACCAAGAGACCCCAAGCAGAAGCATGCAATGCTGATACGAACCCCGAGAAGGACCTGGGCAACCGGGAGAAGGAGGCGGGAAGCCCGAAACAAGCTCCGGCACCTCAACACTTGACTACGGGTGAGTCGCCTAAAGCCTCAACAGGAACTCATCCGGAGGCTACCCCCGCACCACTCCCTCCTCAAGCATCCAGTCCCATCGGAGAGCCAACGCTATACCAGAAGGCCCCCGCGCCCTCAGACAAAACTAGCCTCGAAACAGCTCCACTTCAGCCCCAAGAAACCACACGGGACTTTCCAATACTCACTGCCCAAAAGCACCAGGAGAACCCGCGACGGAAAAGGGCTGGTTCAAAGCCCGAAGATCAAGGATACCCGCACCTCTTACAACTCCTAATGGCGGCTCCAGCACCAGCATGACACCGAGGGTAGCAGAAACCGACCTATCCAACAAGCCCACACACCTACGTGGACTTATGCCACTCAGAGCTACAGGCCTGCCGCTAACGGGAATCGGCTGAGCATCCCCAGGCGGACACTCTAAACCCAGACTCACTTTACTTTATTTTAAAAATAAATTAATAATGTAAAGATACATGCAAATATTTTTAGTTCTTTTCATAGACTGAGAAATGTTTTTAGGAAATTACCAAATAAAAGAATATTTATAATTTTTAGTTAAAGATTGCAGAGGCCAACAATTGTGAGCATTTTTCTACCCCTATTCCTGCTGTTCGAGATGGCATGAATGTTCTCCGTTGGTAGAATGTTGACTATGAACACTGTAGAAGGAAGAGGTGTTATGTAATATTTACTGTTATTTAAGACTTGTATTTCCTGTCCTGGGCACCATGCGTAGATCAAAGCAGTTCTCTAATTGGTGGCTCTGGTCTGTTTTGGACTCCCCTATTGGCAGGGTTGATACCTAGCTGTCCTACCAGTAAATCATGGCTTTAGGGACAATCCAGTTCCTGTAAAAGCAGTTATGGTAAAATGATATTTTGTTCAGATAAGGTGTCAATTCTGGGCCCTACAGGGGAACCTTGTGATGAGGACAGCTTTCCATCTCATTGTATTTTAACAGAGTTGACCTTTTATTATTATTTTTTTTTATTATTATAAACGCGCAAACTGCGGTATTGGTTTTATTTATTTCTGAGTTAACCCATATTTTCAGCCTTGTTCGGCCATGATAATTTATTCATGCTAAATCAAGGAAGAAGCATGTCCCCAGGAATGTGAAAAAAAAAAAAATTGCAACTGAAACTTGACTTGCTATTCTAAGAGTTGAGAGGTTAAAATGGTGAAACTGCCTAGTCCCTGGGGGAGATGTGTGCAGGTGACAGTCCTGTTCTTTGTGTTTGTCTGAACCATTTTCAGTGGTTAGGGGTGTGTGTTTTGTTACGGAGGATGTTGGAGTAGTAGCTGCAAACTGTTGAATCTTGTGTTTTTATTTTAGACACTAGAAACGTATTTTGCTCCTGACTTTAGAATCTTAAAGGGATACTACAGAGCTAGGAATATAAAGCTGTATTCCTCGCACTATACTTCCCTCTGGGCCCTTATTAAACCATTACTGTACTCATCCGATTCCAGCACTGATTTCCACCTCCTCATACTTCACAAGATTGAGGGGGTAGGAGGGTTAATGCGCATGCGCAACGTGCGCTGCAAGTGCATTAGGCTGTCCCCATATGAATGCATTGCTGCAATGCTTTACTGTGGGGATTTAGCTGACGCTAGATTTCCTCACGCAGAGCATGACGACGTCCAACTTCAGGTAACCAAAAGTCGCCTAGCAGGCAGGAAGTACCTCTTGAGGCTTTCTGATTGACAGCCAATAGAGGGAGTCTTAATCCTGCCCTGCAATTATTGCAGCTTCTTAAAAACTGCAATGCTTTACATTGCAGGACTAAAGTGGACAGGGACACTGCACCCAGGCCACTTCAATAAGATGAAGTGGTCTGGGTGCCTATAGTATCCCTTTAAATAATCTGTGCTGAGAGGGAACACCCTGCTTGTCTCCTTGAAGAATTACTGCTGCGTAAACAACGACATAACTCACGAGTTTCAATGTCATTAGCCCATAAAAGGTTAATAGACAACAGGGGGAACTATGTAAATTTTCAGTAATTTACAGAAAACACACAGGATTCACGCTTGAGTACCTCGTCGTTGTTCCCTTTCAGACAGACACTTATAGACTACATCAGTCCAGGCAGTTTCACTTTTAATTTTATGGGGAAAATAAATTTTGGTTTCCTCAAGAAGTAAAAGAAGATCGAGCGACTATTCACCTTCTAATTTTTTCCTTTTTTTCTCTGGAACTACATTGTATATCTTGATCTTGGTAAGAATCTTACCGTAACCTCCTAAACCACATATATCTACCGGTAAAGTTCAATCTCCCATGGACCAGAAGAAGTTTTGTAAATTGACATAGTACCCGGTCTGCACCTCTGTAATTTAGTGTCGAGAAAAAACACGTATGATGTGAGTTTCGGAAGCTAGAATTTGTGGTAGGGCCGCCTTTCAGAAAATGTTTGTACACAAATCAAACGCACAAGGACTCTTAATGATGTAGGAAGCAAGTAATATGGTCCTGTTTTTTTTCTCTGTTATTTACATCTTGAAGGATATATGTTAGAGAAAAAAGGCTTTCATCATGTATTGTCCAATGGTGGAGGGACCATAAAGGTATTGGTAGTATGGGAGTCATTTGCTTACCTGATTGCTTTGTATGGTTATATAATAGCCAAGGGATGAGACTCTGTGCACCATGTGGTGGGTGTAAACACGGTTCACCCCCAATGCCCCCTTATTTGGGGATGATAATGGTTCCATATACACAAACACATTCAAGAGTGGTATAAGTTACATCCGAATGATGTCAAACACCATCTGTGGTGTCCGAATTGGCATATCTTTACAACAGGATATACCTTTCTGGGAAGTTCTCTAGCTAAAATAAGAGAGCACATATCCGCATCCTTCACCCCTTTTGAGAACTGGAGGCCTAGTTTGTAACTTGTTTGACTGCATTCCGGGAAGAACTGAAGGTGACGTTTGTCCTTGGTTATTTCAAACCCTTTGTGTTAAATAGTATATCCATATCTTTCTGTTTCTCTGCTTACCTGCATTTTTAACAATGAAGATGTGCATCCATAAATACCCCCCAAATTTTTTTGTCATTAGCAGTGAAAAAACATTTTGGGGTTCATTTGGGCCTGCACAATGCACAACAATTCCCCAAACATAAGCCAGAGGAGAGGGGATGTCTACTTTGTGGGTTTCTGCTTTTAGGGTATCCTGACAACAATGCTTTTCCACGATGGAGTCAAGTTCAAAGGCCTTTGGTGGGTCTGAGACTGACGAGATGAATGATTTACAGGAGACGTGTAAGTCTGGGCATGAAGCCAAGTCCTGTGTGTGGGCTCCTAGAAAAACTCTGTAACTATTGAAATGAGTGTCCTCTGCTACAAAACAGATTGGGCTGCTTCCCCTCCACTGTTGCTTTACACTGTCTCAAATTTGTTTAGGTTTATCGATTACCTTTCAACAACCTTCTGGAGTGGAAGATCAAAGTGCAAGGAGACCCTGACCAGCAGGGGTGGTTCTCTAACAATATTAATGGGGAACCTTCAGGAAAAAAACATTTGATCTATTGTGGCAGATCTCCAAATATATATTAACTACTTTGCAGAATTGTAATGTGCAAATCCCTTGTACATCACAATTGTCAAACTATGACGTCCAGATCTTAATGGGCCCACAATTCTTTCTTTTTATTTTATTGCAGGAAAGTATGGCGGTTGTAATCCATCAGCATCTGGGGATTCACAGTTTGACAACCCTGCCTTAGATTACAAAATATTGGAGCTGACTGAAGGAACACACAAAAAACCATAACCACTACAGCACACTGTATGATTATGGTGTCTGGAGTGCCCTAGGCCTCTCTCCTTGTAAGTAGTCAGACCATATAAGAATAATGGACGCTGCTCCCTGCCTCCTCTCCTCCCTGGAAGAGCTGGAATCTCCTGCTTAGAGCTTTCCTTAGCTCTCCTCAGCTAAGCCTTTTACTGCAGGGTTAGCTAGTTGGCTGAGAGCTCAGCCAATCGCTCTTTCAGTGACCTAAGCCCTGCACTGCCTGGCTAAGCTCAGACAGAGAGCTATCGGCTCTCCTATGCGCTGCAAGGGAGGCAGAGCGGCGTCCGGGAGACCCTAGGTAAGAAGTCAAACATTAGAAAAAGCCAGGACCCGTATGGCTCCATAACCACTATGTGTGCTGTAGTGGTTATAGTGCTTGGAGTGTTCCTTTAAAAGCCTCCTTCGCGGAGTATTCTACAGACAGCACTCGATCTGTTTGGATCAGCGGCAGCAGTGCTTAGAGGGAGGACACCTACCCTCATTCACCTATAATGGAGAGGCTGATTGAGGGGATAATACCTTAATATAAAGTAATAAATATACACTTAAATAAAAGTTCATTTTTGTGAACATTTCATTAATTTCAGGGTTAATTCTCGTAGTTTCCAACCGTAGGAATTTTCTGCACTATTCATTAAGATAATGCAATATGTTTTTTTTTGTTCTTTTTTTCTCTCTCGAGATGTTTTAAATATTTTCTTTTTATTCCTTTTATTGAGAGATTTTGTCAAAACTTGTTTTTTATTTGCATTTTGAATTTCAGAAGGTTTTTTTTTTTTTTTTTCCTGTCTGACTCGTTGTCCAGGATCCCAACATACGTCTTTCAGGCATATGGGTCGGAGTTCAGAACTCTATTATTTTGGGTCAGCTGCTTCCTGTTAACCTGCTAAATAAATATATCTATGTGCGATATATAATATTTATGCAAACATTTACATCCAGCTTGTTGTTCTTGTTCTCTTTCACACTACATACACATATGTTCATTTGTTGGTTATTTTATTTTTTTAAATTTGGTTTAACCCCTTAAGTACACATGACGTATGTGACATGCCATGATTCCCTTTTATTCCAGTAGTTTGGTTCTTAAGGGGTTAAAGCACCCCTCCCTTTTGCAGGTGCCCCTTTACCGGCCCTTATCGAGCATCGAACTGCAGCAAAATTAACAAATGGAACTATGACTGGAGCTGAAGCATATTTTGTGAAAACCGCTGTTGGATAGTTGTTTTCAGGATAGGAAAAAAAAAAGCCCTATTGATAAGAATTGCTAAAGCACAAAAACAGTGCCACTCGCACACCACAAAATAATAAAAGCAATATTAAAATTACCGAACTTACAGAACTCATTAATAAACTGAGTAACGTTCTTGATTTAACAAAACAAATGAATCTATTGCAAATGGCAATATGGTATTTGTTTCTAAAATCTGTTTAATTTTACCTAAAATTGTTATTTTTATTTATCTATTTTTTCATTTCAGACCTTTTTTTATTTATTTAAAAAAAAATTTATTGAGACGTTTCTTTGTAAAACATAGGATATATAGTTTTTAAAGGTGTGATCATGTTTTGCGAGTCTAAACAGATTAATATAGAAGCCTCATTTTATGTAACATTTTTTTATTTCAAACATTTGATTACATTTTTATTGTTTTTTTTTTTTTACTTTATCAGCTTTAGAGCCGTGTGTAATGATGCATTGTATACATTATATCAACTGGTCTCTGCAGAAATCTTAACAAATGCATAGTCATGTGATTTCCATTCCACCCCCCCTTTTTTTCTGCATATTTTCTTTTATATTTATATTAAATATTTCTATTTATATAGATCTGTTTTTTATTTTCTCATATGCAGTTGCATAAAAGTGATATTTAAATAGTGGATGGTGTAAAAAAAAAAGAAAATTTTTTTTACATTAATATTGCAAATATCACCCTCCATTTTTTTTTCTTTTTCCGAGCGACTCTCATGGCTATACAAACCATCATGTCAACAGCATTTCTTCAACGTAAACATCTCAAGGTCATTGTCTTTTAGTCATCTATCATCAAAGCTTTCTTCGTTCTTAGACTGCGTTTTCTCACTTAAAGGAGTAGCCCACAGCTTCAACCGTCAATAGAACATTGCTATCAGACTTGATAGATCAAATTTTGAATGTACTCTTTGAGTCTTACTTGGTCATCTTATCATCTCAGTAGTACACTCTGATTTGTACGGCACTTGCAAAAACCGTGATAAAACCTGTTTCATCTCTCAAATCATATATATATATATATATATATATATATATATATATATATATATATATACACACTGTAATACAGGTAATATTCTATTTTTAAAAATTAAACATTTTGACCCTTTTTCTTTTAGAACGATGGGGAAAAAGGAAGTTTTGGCTTCCTTCATTGCGTCTGTGAGTTTGAAATACCGATTGAAATACCTTCCCTCATCATGTGGAAAACCGAGCCATACTTAAAGGGATACTCCGCTGCCCAAATAAATAAAAATCACCGTTTAGTAGATTTAGGGATTTGTGCCACCATATGTCTCTGCACTGGCACAGCTGTAATTTCTAACACTATAACTACTGCATCGAATTATGTGCTTAAACCTTTGGGGCTAATATGAAATGTTACCTCTCAGGTTTATTAGAATTTGACAAACCTGATTTGTAAGTGAGAATTTCTGCTCTATAAAACGATGCCCTGTCAGGTTTTTTTTTTTGTGCATGACAAGTGTACTTTAAACTTTCAAGGGATTTTTTGAAAAGGAAGATGTCCTGGCCGCGGGGACACATATGCAAATATTAACGTAAATGTAGTGTTTACAGTTTCCATAACTCACATGGCAGAACATTGATTTATTTGATAACATTAATGATTGACAGGTGCCTCTTAGGGATAGATCAAGCCGTAACTGCTTGTGACTCCTCTGACAGCCATATGGTCTCTGGGCTTGATTTTGTTAAGATTTGTATTTTTTATTTTTCAACTATTAAATCATTGAATTTTGCCCGTAATGTTATTGATGTGTTATGTGGCGCATAGTCTGTTTGTTTAACAGTAAACTTTTAAATGATAGAAAAAGAAAATATTTAAAGAGACAGGTCCAGCTCTTTTACAGCTCCTAAAGCAATGATTTAAAATATATATATCACAGATCAGTTTGTAGTTGTTATGGTGTGAGGAGTCCCCCAGGTACAGACTTACCTCAAAGAGATACCCTATTAACAATTTCATGAGTGGAGAGATGCCAATCAGCAGCCCCGCTGTCTGATTCTTACTGATTCTAGCCTTGGACTGCGAGTGATGTTTGTGGACAGACCAATCCGTCACTGTTTCTTAGCGGGGGGGCTTCCTCGCAAATTAACAACTTTATTCCAATTAAGTTGGTAAGTGCCTGAATAGTTCCTTAAATTGGGACCCAGTTCTTTCAGTTGGTCCTTTATGGTTGATCTGTCATACTCTGATTCCTGGCTTTTGCCCACAGTAATTTGTAAAGTCCAGTAAGACTCGGTAAAGACTCGACCATTGCAAATAAGGAGGAAAAATATAAACATTGTAATTTCTCCTTTTTTTTTTTTTTCTTGATACTGACTGCCAGGAGCTTTATAAAAATAATTGACGGGGAGCTAAGATGGAGGCACCTAGTTGCAGAATAAAGAGTTGGGAATTTCTTCATTTATAGGGAACCTGTAGTCTTGAGAATAACAATAGTTTTTTTTCTTGGGAATATAGGTTCCATTCTGTCCACCACCTTTGGTGTTACAAAATGACAGTTAAACATTGATTACCTGCCTAATTTTCAGTGCCGGGACTCCTCTTCTGTAGCTGCCTGCTCTGTCTTCAATGACGTCTACCTGCCTTGCTGATGTCATCGGCGATCTGCTCCAGTCTGTAGTGAAGTAATGGATTGGAAATGGGTATGTGCAGCCAAATTCCGCACTCCTATAAAAGATATCTGCACCTCTAGTGGCTGTCAGGAAGGTCTCAGTCACATGCTTCTTCTAGAGTAGCATTTGATTGGCGCAGTGCGGTTGATGTGTCGTGCATGCACACTATCTACTCAATGCTTCCCAATAGGAGCGGCCACAGCAAGACCAGTGGAGCAATCTGAAAAGCTTAATAATTGTCTATTAAACCCTCACACGTGGTCGGTGTACACCAACAGAAGTAGAGTAAAACTATAGCGTTAGGAATACATGTTTGGATTGCTAACACTATAGTGTTACTTTAAATTTATCTTTAAGTTGTATACTCCATCTACCTTAGTGAGGACCACCCTTGACACTGCTGACGTTGGTGAAAGGCATGTCCCATGATGGTTTGCCATGTGTAAGACTAGCCGAGCATCCGCAACTTCTAGGATGCTATTTAAATGTAGCCTAGGTTTATAAGACATGTTGTTTAGAATTCTGCTAATTGTTGCTAAGCTCTGGTATATAGCGATCTAACCCAATAATTCGTCATTCGCAATTCTGTTGTGTTAACGGTTTACAGATCAGCTTATGTATCATAACTTTTATCCAACAGAGATTTCTGGACTTTTCATGTCTAGATTTAATGATATATCTTTTGCAAGATCTCAAGTAAAATCCATTTTTTTTTCCATTACACCAACCATCACTAATTTAGAAAGTTGGCATTTTAAAAATAATCTACCAGCTTTCAGACGTTGCGTTATTATAACAATATATCCGATTCAACGTTGTGTTCCTAAATTTTTGTTTTAAAATTGTGCCCTGGTATATTTATCGCGATGTTTGCGAGCTGGACGACTGACTTAGCGTGCACTAGTTATGAACCAAAAGGTTATTGTTTTTACTAAAGAAGGTGAAAGTCTCGATCTGTTGTAATCGTTAAATTGCTATTGAAACATATTGCCCAAATTATATTTTTAGCGTTTTTCCATCTGCACCGTTTGCTTCGACCATGCAATAATTATCAATAGTTTAACATCTGTATTCCTTTCTGAATACCCATACTAGTCTATCTGTACCTTCCTTAATGTCCCTCTTTTATGGGAATTCCATAATTTTGGTGTCCAAGTGTTAAATAGGAGCCCACAGCAATAAACTCAGTTAAAGGAACATTCCAAGCACCATAAACACTTCAGCCTGTCCCATTCCTAGGGCTATAGTGGTTATGGTACTTGGTGTGTTTCTTTAAAAAAATTTTCATTCACTAATTCTAAAGGATCGGTATTAAGTGTTCTTGCATAGCAAGACCACTTAACTATTATCTCACATTTATTATTCTTATTATAGCCAAATTTACCACCATAACTCCTCCCACAGTTTTTACACTACATAGACCGTAATATACCGAAACATGCAGATTGTTCCCGATTGGTGTGCTATTACTTTGTGGAACATTTCGCTGAATGGTTCACAAAATATCGTCGTTCTTGTGGCGAAATTGGTCCCATAGGAATGAATGGCGGAATGTTCAAAACTAGAGTGGTAGCTGACAAAAGTTGAAAAATCAGGACATGATTTCTAAACTGTCACCACTCCCTCATTTTCAAGCCCACCTACACAAATCTTATCAAAACGTTCAGCTATCCCTGCTGCCACTAAACATGTCAACGGCTAAGCCATAGTCCTGATAGTTTTCACAATATAATCATTTGTTTGCAACTAACGCCGCCCATTGACATTCATTGAAACATCACTCTACAAAGCTCAAATTTGAAGTGCAATTTCTAAACTGCGACTGTGCCTTCATTTTTAATACTTCAGAGACATACTATGCATCAAAATGTAGGTCTGGGTCTTGTGATTCTCACAATATAAAGCTCTTCGCTGTAGGATTTATAGTTTTTAAAATACGACCGTTTGAAGATGGCAACCGCCAAAATACTCTG
This sequence comes from Pelobates cultripes, assembly GCA_933207985.1. Taxonomy (NCBI): domain Eukaryota; kingdom Metazoa; phylum Chordata; class Amphibia; order Anura; family Pelobatidae; genus Pelobates; species Pelobates cultripes. The sequence continues at coordinate 136,794,616 of OW240920.1, read as the reverse complement.
ACCTGTGCAGGCTGCAGCAGCAAGTGATGTCATAGACAGGGCCTTTTGAACACCTGCTAATGTTTTTATAAATGTATGGTTTAATGTAACTGTGCAACAACGTTGCAATTAAATGTGCTATATAAATGATAAGTTACTCCGCCCACTCCATTTGTAGACTACTGGTGGAGGCAAGAACACTTCACACAACTTCCCCAGAAATTGTAGCTTTCTAGTTATAAATATGTATTTGTATCTGGCAGAAAGCATAGAGAGAGCACAGAAAAATAAAAATGAAACCATATTTCATTTTTTTCTACTCTGACGCAATATGTGCTGGGCCTGAACTAGATCACAATGTAACTGGCTAAATCTTTATCTATATTTTAAAAGAAAACGGTTTAATCACACAATCACACATTTAATACAAGTTATAGGTGTTTTTTCAAAGGTGTATTTTCCAGAGAGGCAATGGTTCCTCTAAACGCTTACAATAAATGTGTTTAGAAATTCCTTTATGTAAATACTTGTAGTTCCAAATTCTATTTTCTTACCTAAATGATTGATCAGTTAGGTCATAAATTCCCCTAAAATGCCTCAGAATAGCTGACCCTGGTCACACACCCTAAAATTAAAGTGTCAGCCTTTGGTCATTTGAAATGTTGGTTACCTGCAGTGTCTTGGCACCCCTCAGTCTAAATGGAGTTTTAGATCAGTTTGGCTTCTCATTGAGAGCGATCAGTTGCTGTTCTTGGCCAGCTAGACTTGAATGGCTTAGCTGAGGAGAGCCAACAGTAGCTACAGCTTAGGAGCTTCTAGCTTTCTATTGGAAGTAGTGGAGACGGGGAGCAGACCCCAGGTTAGAAGTCGAACCGTTCTAAAATGGTTTGAATACTTACAATAGAGGGCACCAGGTCACTTCTCGTACCATAATCACAATAGTTCACTGTGTACCTTTTTAAAATTTTGGTCTTACCAGTAGGTCTAGCAGTGCGGCTGAAGTGAGAAAAGGCATGTACCACTGGCATACACAAACATAAAACCTTTTAACTTGGTGATTACAGAATGGTCTTCTGTTTGTACCCACAATGCACTGGGTGTAATCTCAAATTACATAGCACCAGTTTGTATATCTTCTATTGTGAAGTAACTCTAAATGCATTGTAGGTACACATGCTTCCGACATCCTCTGAAAACAAAATGCGCACATTCACTTAAGACTCTAATTCAATGTGTAGACAGGGCCGGTGCAAGGATTTTTTGCTACACAGGCAAGGATGCATTTTGCCAACCCCCTCACCCGCCCTGTCTCTTTTTCCCCTCGGTCTGTTTTGTGTGTCCCTCCTCCCAAGCTACAGGCACACAGTCATAAAAGGTACACAATCAAAGTCATAAAGGTACACTGTCATACAAACACACACATAATCATACAGAGACATACAGACACACAAGCAGAGACATTCAGACAGTCACGCAGAGACATACACACATACAGAGACATACATATGTACACAGTCACTCACAATTATATACTTATATCTGGTCCCTAGGGTGCATGGTGTCCAGCTCTGTGGAGTCCCGTCCTTCAGCCCAGCCCCATCGCTGTCCCCGCCCTGTCCACACAGACTTCGGCAGACACCAGTGTAGGAGGCTAGGCGGGCGGTAGAAGGCTGGGCACCGCGGGCGGAAAGCTCTGGGCTGCGCTCGGCCATGATTCAAGAAGTACCCTGCTGGAGAGGAGCGCAGTGCGCTGCCGGTCAGTCTGACATTGCGCCCCCAGGGCAGGTGCACCCTAAGTCAGCCGCCTGAGCCGCCTTATGGTAGCACCGGCCCTGTGTGTAGACTTGCTAGATTGCATTTGAATTTAATTTATTTTACAGACCTTTATTTATTTATTTTTAGACGTTTTTACCACTGAATTAGGTATATTCAGTAAACACAGTATTGTGGAGATTTTAAGCTAAATAGCTGAATTGGAAACTTAGCTGTGATGGAATACATTTCTTAAATGTCAATTTTAGTCTAACATGATCAATTTTCCATGAATTATTTTCCAATTATAAAAAAAAAAAAAGATCGGCTGTCCACAAAAAATTGAGGATTAAAATGCCACCTCCAAGTAATTTCTAATATTTCATTTATTTAATTGTTAAAGTGAAAATTTGAAAGATACGAACTGAAACGGATCATTGTGTATTGTTAGTGACGAGCGCGATATCCCACTATAATAAGTAAACCGACCCACTACAAGCATCAGACATGTATGTATTGGTGCCAAAGGCATAGAGACATCATCTGAAATTCTGATGTACATTTTTTTTTTCTTCTTTATAATACTAAGTGATCAGATGCGTTGTGTCTTCTCCGCTTATCTAAGGCTGCGTTCTGCGTTATTGCTGGCAGCTGTTCTCTGCTTTATGCCTCGTCGTTTCATGAGAAATTTTGAAGTTACCTACTGGTCATTCCAGTCTTTGAATTATTCATTGTTTGTGCAACTCAGGAGATAAAATATTCCAGATCTTGAGCTCTGTGGGGGGACGGCTTACTCTTAAATTTCTAAATGTGCTCCCTGGGTAGTCTGACTTTGTAGGAAAAATGTTTTTTATTTTTCTGATTTTAACCCCTTTCATGTCAGCAGCGTACCAAACTCAATGCTTAGGTGATTTAAGGGTTAATCATGGTTCTTAACATTTGCGCCACCGCTCCCACACACGCGCACTCCATTTCCTATCCTTTTATTTTATTTTTTAAAAATAAAAATTTATTTTTTTATCCCGTGAGATTATGTGGTGCGGGGCTGGAAATAAGGTGAGTTTTAACATTTTCTAAGGGGGCTATGGCGGCACGAGCCACATAAATGGTGGGTTCAACACTATAGAGTCAGGAATACATGTTTTTGTTGCTGACCCTATAGTGTTCCTTTAAATATAAAAGCTGGATGTAAAATGTAGCAAATATTCTTACAAAGTCCTCCAATTATTTAGTTTAAATCTGAATCAGAAACTATTCCAATCTGTTAGAAAAAACAAACAAAAACTTTTAAAATGATTTATCTACAAAAATTGCCATGGACTTTATTGGTGATTTCAGTAGATACATAATTTACAAAGTTCTTCTAACAAATTAAATTGAGACCTAGATTATCTCGATACATAATTTGTAATTCCATTCTGAAGGTTTAACAGTTCATTGTTTAGTGAATAAAGTACTGTAATAGCATGCCATGACGTTTAAAGTTTTGTTTTTTTTCCCTTCCCATTAAGTTAGCATGCAAAATGTGTGTTTCGTAGAGATTCTCAGACGTATGTTTACCATAACTGTATCCGTGGGAAAATGATATCACAATGTCTAATCAATATACGTGTTAGCCTTAACCCCTTAAGGACCAAACTTCTGGAATAAAAGGGAATCATGACATGTCATACATGTCATGTGTCCTTAAGGGGTTAAAGGACCACTATAGTGCCAGGAAAACATACTCGTTTTCCTGGCACTATAGTGCCCTGAGGGTGCCCCCACCCTCAGGGTCCCACTCCCGCCGGGCTGGATGGAGAGGAAGGGGTTAAACTTCCCTCTTTCTCTAGCGCCAGGCGGGGAGCTCTCCTCCTCCGAACCTCCTCTTCGGCTGAATGCGCATGCGCGGCAGGAGCTGCGCGCATTCAGCCGGTCTCATAGGAAAGCATTCACAATGCTTTCCTATGGACGCTGGCATCTTCTCACTGTGATTTTCACAGTGAGAAGCACGCAAACACCTCTAGCGACTGTCAATGAGACAGCCACTAGAGGCTTAAGAGGCTGGATTAACCTATTTATAAACATAACAGTTTCTCTGAAACTGCTATGTTTATAAAAATAAATAAATGGGTTAATCCTAGAGGGACCTGGCACCCAGACCACTTCATTAAGCTGAAGTGGTCTGGGTGCCTAGAGTGGTCCTTTAACACGAAAAGCCTTTGTACCAACGCACAAACCTTGCATCCATAAAGAAAGCCCAGCTTGGCAAGGACTTAGAAGGGCAGTCTAAGCACCATTACCACTTCATGCTGTTGTAGTGGTGTCATCCCTTTTTTCTGGGTAAAACAGATTTCAATTGGTTTTATCAAATCCTGGGGTCACCATGGTCCTATCGCTGCTCATAGGAACTGCTTTGTCCGTGGCAAATACATTTCATCCATATTTGAATGGCCTTGATTGAGTGAGCGAGTTGACTCAAAAACGTTTTTTTTTTTTTTTTTCTCAGGACTGGGGAATGTTGTCCACAGTCTAATAGCCCCATAAGCACTACAACAACACGGAGTCGTTATGGTATTTACACTGCCCCTTTAAAGATAACTAACTTTGTCATTCTAACCAAAAACCTCTCATTGGAAAGGTCACATTTAGACGCATCTTGATAGGACATTAAGAAATCTGCTGTTTGCTGTGTGACCGCCAAATGCAATGAGAGCTTTGATGACTAAGACTCTTCCCATTTATCTGTAGACATTGAGAATCTGCTCATTCAATCTGCACCTTCATTCAGAGAATCTGCCCATTTATCCCACACCCTGAGGATCTGTCCAGTCACTCCACACCTTGAGAATCTACCAATTCAAACCCTAGGGCCACAGAATCTGCCTATTCACCCCACAGCCTGAGGATCTGTCCAGTCACTCCACACCTTGAGAATCTGCCAATTCAAACCCTAGGGCCACAGAATCTGCCCATTCACCCCACAGCCTGAGGATCTGTCCAGTCACTCCACACCTTGAGAATCTGCCAATTCAAACCCTAGGGCTACAGAATCTGCCCATTCACCCCATAGTCCAAGAGAATCTGCCAATTCAGTATGAGATTCTCAAGTATGACAATAACTCCCGGACACTTACAGGAGTTTATTGAATTTTGCTGCTTCGTAAGTGATCGCTAGAACGTCACTTTCTTCCTTCAATTCTTTAATCAATTCTTTTTCTCTTTGCAGTTTTTGTGCCTGAAAAACATCAGAACATTTTTAAAAGTTTGTCACGACAAGTATGGATTACGGAATTGTGACCTCTTTGACCCATTCGACCTTTTCGATGTGCGAGATTTCGGAAAGGTAAGACTATTCGTGTACGAAGAGACATTGTGGGACTTATTCTAAATTGTGCCAACAGGAACAGCCTATTGATTTTGTGAATTTGTAATTTAATTGAAAGCCTAGCTAACCCAGGCCCAATCAGCTCCTTTTGAGTGCTGTTGGACTGAAGAACACCTTTGCCTCCTCTATGGCACTCATGGGATTTAAATGGCCTATTCAATTACTTTAAAGCTTTGTTAAACACTTTCATTAGTTTGACATTTTTTTACAAGCCCCTATAGTACTTAAAGGTGCACAGCACTAATACCAAAGTAGGGTAGTGGTTGGGGGATGACTGATTGTAATGAATCTGTGGAAAGTTAATGCTTTGGTTTGGCAAAGTATCCCCTGGGAGGGCGGGGGTAAACTCTTTCCCTGTAACTTAGAGTGTTCAGGATCTGACGCTCAATACAAAGCCATGATTAACACACTAACAGTAAAATTATTTTCAAAAAGTAATCTCAATTCTTAAATGTGATTCGTTGCAATGCCTCTTGGCAGTATCTCCAGCCTTCTGTAAGGGATGTAGGACAGTGGTTCCCAACCCAGTCCTCAAGTACCCCCTAACAGTCCAGGATTTAGGGTTTACCCAGTTGAGTCAAGGTGTTTTTAGAAAGAAAATAACAAGGTAATCCCTAAATCGTGGACTGGTAGGGGGTACTTGAGGACTGGGTTGGGAACCACTGGTATAGGAGGAAGGTAGGGACTGCAGGACTAGAAGAGACGCAAGATTTTTTTTCTTCTAACACACACCTTTCCCTAGTAAATATCATGCCAGTAGATTTGATCATTTTATTTATTTTTGCAACAAAAACCAACCCCTTTTTTTTTTTTTTTTTTTTAAAAAGAACACATGTTTAACTCAGTAGTGTGCTATTAACGATACGTTCAGAGGGAAGGCTGTTTTAGAATGGCACAAAACTACAGGTCTGTGATGCACAGAAAATCGATTTATTCTCCTATCATTAAACGTTGCTTCCTATTGACTGGGGAGAAATCTTGAAGCTGCGCAGTCAATAAAATTGTCAGAAACGTTGATGCTAAAATATATACTATTAATGCCAGGGACAGCTGGCCTTTGGCACTGAAGTGCTATTGTGAACTACATATTCTATGACACTCCCAAAAACTTGTGGATTATATTTCTCATGAATCATAGCCATGGGAAATGTACTTAACTGCTGCAGTGTTAAAGACTAAGCATCACTGATCAAGACAAAGCGAATCAATGAAGCTGCGATCAGACATTACAGTGAGACATTTATATACAATCTAAATGCCTGTAATCTCTCGTTTATTTAAACCCATTCACTCCAACAAGAGAAAATTGCTGGCCCTTTAAAATAAAATCAATACTTTTTATTTATTTTTTAAATAATGTTTTCACCAAACTTACTTTTGTCGTAAAGTAAAGACTGACTGGGTCACTTTGCAGCACACATATAGGTTAGTGGGTCGTTGCTTACATTTAAGAATATACGATATGCAAAACTAAAATGGTTTATGTTTGATGTATTTAATTTCAAATGTTATAAAGCGTTGTTATAGATTTACTGCTTTTGACAAGATAATTGCGTTTTAAACTACAGTAGGTGGGCTAGAAAAAATATCCGATTGAGGTAGATTAACCTTAAATTTGTGCTGTAGTGGTTATGGTGCTTAGAGTGTGCATGTATTGGTATTGCTAGGATACGTCATAAGATGTGATTTAAACAGAAAAATTTAATAAAACCGTATTGAAGACACAAGCTGTGGTTTTTTTTTGTTTTTTTTTTGTTTTGTTTTTTAGAACCGTTGAAAGATTTTAAAGGTTAACTCAAGCGACATGACCAGTTCAGACACCTTGACCTCTTCAAATCACTGAATTCTGTATGTGCAGCATTTAGCTTTGAAACGTAGCACGTACAGAGTTTAACCCATCAGCTGCCATAGGTTTAATTCCACCCCTGGTAGCGTCATTGGGACGTCATTAGCCTTACTTCTACAGACAGGCGTAAATCATTAGATGAGAACGTAAGCCGGATGTCGTAAAACAGCTTGCAATGGAGGCCAATATTGGAAAATGGGGCGATAGTACTCTTGGCATCGACCACTGCAGCGGGTTGGAGTAACCATTTACGCACTCTGTAAAAATTGTATTTCTATGCAAGCAACAATTTACTGTCGAAGTTCAGTAACTCTTTCTAAAATGTTATTGTTATGTTTCTCATGAATATGTTTACAGAGTTTAACTAAATATTATTGTAAGTGTGTCTTTTTATTTTTACAACTCGAATATTCCAGGCAAATGTCTGGTCTCTGCTTTGGCGGTGGGCCCAGTCATTAAGTGGTTTGTAGAACAGAGTTTGACCAGCTTGACTGCGAGGTCAATGTGAATCGCTGGCTGAGGATCATGGGAAATGTAGTTTGTCAATAGCAAACGATAGACCCCAGCTGTTGTAAATTGGCTGGTTGGCAAAGCATCATGGGGGTTTAAGTTCTGCAACAGATGTTTGATGTCTGCTTTTGTCTTGCCCTTATTTGTACACTCCATATACCTTAATAAATAAATAAAAATGTACTCCCAGTGTCTTATCCCCTTCTCACCTCTTTCGTGATTGGCTAGCTGTGCGGTTTCTCAACCTGCGGCCGGTGCTTTCTCATGACAGATGCACTTGGTCTAATGAGCACAGAGCAGTTTGCTCTTGTGATTTTTACGACTACTGAGCAGTAGAAACCCGTCTCGCCACGCTTTGCTAGTTTCTTGTGTTGCTTACTGGTAGTGAAGGGTATATTTTACTTTCCTGGGATTTTTCAGAAACCTGTTATGATGAATTTCCAGAATTCCCCAACTTCGAGGTCTCCGAAGCTCTTGCAAATGAAACAAAAGTGTAGCGAGTAGTGCTGGCAAAGCATTGTGGGTGTTGTAGTTCCACAACAGCTGGTGGCCTACCTTTGCATTGACCTGCCCCAGAAAGATTCAGGTGAGCTCATTGCTGTGGCTGCCTTCGTGGTTTAATAATACTACAATTTTTTTCCATTTTCTTTTTTTAATCTGCAGCCAAGTGTTGTTTGTAATTCAGAAAGTGCCCTGTACTCGCTGCAGGTCTCTCGTTACAATAATATTGTATAATTCATGTGTCCTGCAACGGGGATAGAGGTATGCCGCAGGAGGACATAATTAGGCCAAGGCTTTCCTGCCAAATACAGGCTGTCATTCTTGTGACACTCTTCACGAGAAGCTGGGAGAAAATGTATAATGAAGGCTAAGGGAAAATCCAAAGACTTAACTTGCTACAAGATTTGTCCCTACTCATTGCTGACTCGGTCTCCGAAGCAAATATAGTAGTCAGTAATTACATGTTCTTATATTCATACCTCCCAAGTCTCCTTAGTTCGTATGGGCAGTCCCTATTTGGGCCCAAATCCCTATGTCTCTCTTTTCTCGGAGCTCTATATTGTTGGTTGGCATAACAGAGCCCCACAGTAATAATACTCCCAGTAATGTCTGAGTGTATAACATAGCTCCACAGTAATAATACTCCCAGTAATGTGTCTGAGTGTATAACAGAACTCCACAGTAATAATACTCCCAGTAATGTGTGTAAATGTGTAACAGAGCTCCACAGTAATAATACTCCCAGTAATGTGTGTAAATGTGTAACAGAACTCCACAGCAATAATACTCCCAGTAATGTGTCTGAGTGCATAACAGAACTCCACAGCAATAATACTCCCAGTAATGTGTTTGAGTGTATGACAGAGCTCCACAGCAATAATACTCCCAGTAATGTGTCTGAGTGTATAACAGAGCTCCACAGTAATAATACTCCCAGTAATGTGTTTGAGTGTATGACAGAGCTCCACAGCAATAATACTCCCAGTAATGTGTGTAAATTTGTAACAGAACTCCACTGCAATAATACTCCCAGTAATGTGTCTGAGTGTATAACAGAGCTCCACAGTAATAATACTCCCAGTAATGTGTCTGAGTGTATAACAGAGCTCCACAGCAATAATACTCCCAGTAATGTGTCTGTGTGTATAACAGAGCTCCACAGCAATAATACTCCCAGTAATGTGTCTGAGTGTATAACAGAGCTCCACAGCAATAATACTCCCAGTAATGTGTCTGAGTGTATAACAGAGCTCCACAGTATTAATACTCCCAGTAATGTGTCTGAGTGTATACAGAGCTCCACAGTAATAATACTCCCAGTACTGTGTCTGAGTGTATAACAGAGCTCCACAGCAATAATACTCCCAGTAATGTGTCTGAGTGTATAACAGAGCTCCCACAGCAATAATACTCCCAGTAATGTGTCTGAGTGTATAACAGAGCTCCACAGCAATAATACTCCCAGTAATGTGTCTGAGTGTATAACAGAGCTCCACAGCAATAATACTCCCAGTAATGTGTCTGAGTGTATAACAGAGCTCCACAGCAATAATACTCCCAGTAATGTGTCTGAGTGTATAACAGAGCTCCACAGCAATAATACTCCCAGTAATGTGTCTGAGTGTATAACAGAGCTCCACCAGCAATAATACTCCCAGTAATGTGTCTGAGTGTATAACAGAGCTCCACAGCAATAATACTCCCAGTAATGTGTCTGAGTGTATAACAGAGCTCCACAGCAATAATACTCCCAGTAATGTGTCTGAGTGTATAACAGAGCTCCACAGCAATAATACTCCCAGTAATGTGTCTGAGTGTATAACAGAATTCCACAGCAATAATACTCCCAGTAATGTGTCTGAGTGTATAACAGAGCTCCACAGCAATAATACTCCCAGTAATGTGTCTGAGTGTATAACAGAGCTCCACAGCAATAATACTCCCAGTAATGTGTCTGAGTGTATAACAGAGCTCCACAGCAATAATACTCCCAGTAATGTGTCTGAGTGTATAACAGAGCTCCACAGCAATAATACTCCCAGTAATGTGTCTGTATAACAGAGCTCCACAGCAATAATACTCCCAGTAATGTGTCTGAGTGTATAGCAGAGCTCCACAGCAATAATACTCCCAGTAATGTGTCTGAGTGTATAACAGAGCTCCACAGCAATAATACTCCCAGTAATGTGTCTTTAAACTTCAATAATTGTGTATAGAAATCAGTCTGGAAATAAGATACATTGTTCTAAATTACAATTTAGTTACATATATTATTAGTAAGTCACCTAAGATTTCTCAGAACAGCCCAGCCCCTGGTCACAATGTTGTTTAGTATTTTATATCCCTTGGCAAACATGACACAGCGCAAGACATTTTTGGTGTATATTTGCAAGGATATCTGTTCTTGGATTGATAAATTGCTTGGGTAGTTAGATGGTTAGCTATTGCATTTTCTGAATTACTTTTTTTTTTTTTTTATAAATACATTTTTGTTGTTTTCAATGTTTTTTTGTTTTTAGACACAAGAAGCAGACGTGACTGATATTAAACAGACATACAAAGTTGATAGGCTACAGCAGATGTTTACACTATATAAAACTTAAATATGACTTTTAAAGCTGTAACAGGAATTCTAAATTATATCTTGTTTTGTTTAAAGGGATATATATATATTTATAAGAACGTAGTTGCAACTTACTAAAATGCATACTATATAAACAAATAGACATATCTGAATAAATTGCATCTACCGTTCCAATTCCCCATATTCCCCCAATTTGGAAATCAACCCCAATTGTCTCTTGGAGCCTTCGCTTCTCCCGAGTAAATGGCTTGATACTGAGGATTATCCGAGCAGAGGGATGTGGAATATATGCTACATTAGGCTTGGTTTAGTTATTTTATATGCATTATTCATTCTGAAATTTGTACAAATCAATAAAGTATTCAGAGAACGAACATCTGACAGCAAGCGGGGATTGTGGATGAACTGCAAGTATTGCAGCTGGGACAAATGATTCGTATGGGATATTTATGGTCTTGACTTTACCTGCTGGGTAAATGATCTCAGCAGGAGATAAATAAATCAGAAGTATTCTAGCAACCCAATGTTTGTGTACCTGGCAGTTTTTACTACTGTGCTGGCAAAATGTCCAGGAAGTAATAATTATTAACTGGTACTTAAATTGCGCCAGCATATTCAACAGCACTGTACTATTAAGGAAATAATGACAAATTCATATTGATACAGGGAAAACAGAGGACACAGCCCGTGAGCTTACAATCCAGCAATTACATTGTTTAGTAAAGTGCTTACCAAGGTAACTCGTGAGCTTACAATCTAAAGGTAACGATGGGGAGTTGACACAAAAGGATTTCAGGGGTATTCCAAGTAATGGGCAGAGTTTAGGGCGTGGACACAGTCAATGTTACCCTAACTTGAGATTTGATTCTTGAACGGAGTGCTAGCTTGTGCACTCCGAGAATTCAGAGTGTGACTGAGTATATTTTGGCAATGTCGAACCTGACTGGTGATTATTAATGACCACGAGCAGTATTCGGGTCTGATCAAAATAGCCATTTTTTTCTTTTACATTTGGGAACTATTTGTGGTGCTGATTTGTAAAACCTGACTCTAACTGCAATCCCTAACTTTAATCTGAACCTAAACTCCATGCAGAACATTAATCTATAATTCTCCAATCCATAACCTTTAACGCGACTGTGTCATTTATTTCAGTTATGTGTCCGTATTGTTCTGGGCAAATAAAAATAATGTCTCAAAACTGCTCCATTCCAAAGTGGTCTATAGTGTTTAGAGGATACAGTAGGGGCCACATTTATTGTTTAATCTCAATTAAGTACCCTCTAATGTAATGTTTGTACATATATTCAACGTTATTCGCTTCACTGGTCAGTGATTTTAATGTTGTGGCTGATCAGTGTATATAGCGCTAACAGGTATACTCAGCACTTTACAGGTTACATTACAGTAGAGGGAGGTACAGTAAGTGCAGTAGGTGTACAGTGTATGTATATTATATTTATATAGAGCTAACAGGTGTACTCAGCATGTTACAGGTTACATTACAGTAGAAGTCGGTGCAGTAAGTGCAGTAGGTATACAGTGTATGTATATTATATTAATAGAGAGCCAACAGGTGTACTCCGCACTTTACAGGTTACATTACAGTAGACACACACACACCTGTAAAGTGCTGAGTACACCTGTTAGTGCTATATAAATATAATACAGGGAGTGCAGAATTATTAGGCAAATGAGTATTTTGACCACATCATCCTCTTTATGCATGTTGTCTTACTCCAAGCTGTATAGGCTCGAAAGCCTACTACCAATTAAGCATATTAGGTGATGTGCATCTCTGTAATGAGAAGGGGTGTGGTCTAATGACATCAACACCCTATATCAGGTGTGCATAATTATTAGGCAACTTCCTTTCCTTTGGCAAAATGGGTCAAAAGAAGGACTTGACAGGCTCAGAAAAGTCAAAAATAGTGAGATATCTTGCAGAGGGATGCAGCACTCTTAAAATTGCAAAGCTTCTGAAGCGTGATCATCGAACAATCAAGCGTTTCATTCAAAATAGTCAACAGGGTCGCAAGAAGCGTGTGGAAAAACCAAGGCGCAAAATAACTGCCCATGAACTGAGAAAAGTCAAGCGTGCAGCTGCCACGATGCCACTTGCCACCAGTTTGGCCATATTTCAGAGCTGCAACATCACTGGAGTGCCCAAAAGCACAAGGTGTGCAATACTCAGAGACATGGCCAAGGTAAGAAAGGCTGAAAGACGACCACCACTGAACAAGACACACAAGCTGAAACGTCAAGACTGGGCCAAGAAATATCTCAAGACTGATTTTTCTAATGTTTTATGGACTGATGAAATGAGAGTGAGTCTTGATGGGCCAGATGGATGGGCCCGTGGCTGGATTGGTAAAGGGCAGAGAGCTCCAGTCCGACTCAGACGCCAGCAAGTACTGGTTTGGGCTGGTATCATCAAAGATGAGCTTGTGGGGCCTTTTCGGGTTGAGGATGAAGTCAAGCTCAACTCCCAGTCCTACTGCCAGTTCCTGGAAGACACCTTCTTCAAGCAGTGGTACAGGAAGAAGTCTGCATCCTTCAAGAAAAACATGATTTTCATGCAGGACAATGCTCCATCACACGCGTCCAAGTACTCCACAGCGTGGCTGGCAAGAAAGGGTATAAAAGAAGAAAATCTAATGACATGGCCTCCTTGTTCACCTGATCTGAACCCCATTGAGAACCTGTGGTCCATCATCAAATGTGAGATTTACAAGGAGGGAAAACAGTACACCTCTCTGAACAGTGTCTGGGAGGCTGTGGTTGCTGCTGCACGCAATGTTGATGGTGAACAGATCAAAACACTGACAGAATCCATGGATGGCAGGCTTTTGAGTGTCCTTGCAAAGAAAGGTGGCTATATTGGTCACTGATTTGTTTTTGTTTTGTTTTGAATGTCAGAAATGTATATTTGTGAATGTTGAGATGTTATATTGGTTTCACTGGTAATAATAAATAATTGAAATGGGTATATATTTGTTTTTTGTTAAGTTGCCTAATAATTATGCACAGTAATAGTCACCTGCACACACAGATATCCCCTAACATAGCTATAACTAAAAACAAACTAAAAACTACTTCCAAAAATATTCAGCTTTGATATTAATGAGTTTTTGGGTTCATTGAGAACATGGTTGTTGTTCAATAATAAAATTAATCCTCAAAAATACAACTTGCCTAATAATTCTGCACTCCCTGTATACATAGACTGTATACCTACTGCACTTACTGTACCTCCCTCTACTGTAATGAAACCTGTAAAGTACTGAGTACACCTGTTAGCGCTATATAAATAAACTATACATACACTGTATACCTACTGCACTTACTGTACCTCCCTCTACTGTAATGTAACCTGTAAAGTATTGAGTATACCTGTTAGCGCTATATAAATATAATATACATACACTGTATACTTACTGTACCTCCCTCTACTGTGTGTGTGTGTATATATCTCTCAGTATACAATATATATCTATATGTATACACACACCTATAATGTAGTCCTGTATATTACGACATGCCTGTAACTCTGTCCCTATACTCAGTGACACTCAGAGATGAAAGTGATATTGTATCTAACTCTAAGACTTACTGCGAGAGTTTCCTTGCTTTGCATTATATGAGATAAGGCGAATCTCTCTTCGTATTTCCGCCGTGCCCTTAGCCCTTCGTATTGCTCGAGCAGACCCACGTATTGCTTATGCTCACAGAACAATCAAGGGGTTATTGGTTTGTTGTTGTTTTTCCTTCTTCCCTGCGTTATTTTCCCAAGTAAGAATTAAATGAAGTATGGCATGCATCCGAATTAATTCAGAAAATCAGCCTAGGGGGAGTAGTTTAAATTGACTTTTCTTTATTGTCTGTTTAAACTCTAGTCTAAATTAATCAACTTTAAATTTTTTCCGATTCTGTGTATTAACCACCCGCTATCTGAATAAAAGCAAATAAAACACTTGAGGCGCTGGGGTGGTTGTGGTTATGGATCAGGTGCAAGAGAACGCAAAGCAGACAATAGAGGGGCCATCCATTGTGTCACTTCGGGTATGTTGGTATCAGAACTTTCCAACCTATTTTGCCAGCGGTAAGGCTGGTTTAGAATCATGGGAGTTGCAGTTCAACACCTGAGGATCTTCCTTTTCAGGGGAGGAGGAATTATAGAAAATATATACTGCAGAATTGTATTACAATCAATATTAACTTGATGAGTGCATTTTATATTCATTCATTCATTCATTGATTTATTGTTTGATCCCTTTTTTTCAAATTCTGATTATATTATGTGAATGTGTGCTTACTAGTTGTTCGCTGTATTCACGTCCGTCTTCTACTCGCCCTGAAAGCAGGACACGTTCCACCCTTCATTACGATTTGCATTTATATAGCGCCAACATATTCCGCAGCGCATTACAATTCTAGGAAGGGGATATTAAGAAGTAAAGCGGTCCCTGTTCAAATAAGCTTACGCTCTATAAGGATTTATAACGTTCAGTGTTTTGCCCAGTGACACTTACTGGTGAGGTGGTCTGACCGAGATTCAAACCTATGTTGATGTTATTCTGTCTCCCCGAAATACTGCAAAGAAGCATTTTTCATACACTGCCCATCTGCATTGAAGCAGTTCTGTGTGTCCAGTAACCTATGGTGGACTTATAATGCTAGGGGCGGCTAATCAGCTGGATGGATCACCATATGTTATGTCAGTTGACAGTCGGGTGGAGAGGCGTGTCCGACCTCTGACCTTGGGCACTCCAACTAATTGAGAAAGGAACACAGTTGCTTTGATCTTTGCTCCTCTAATGCTCTTCGCTGCTGTCTTGCACCTGTTTGGCCCAGCATCCATTACCTGGATGACGTTTAATTAGCTGAGATTTAGCTGAGCGATCATGCATTACTTATAGTTAACAAAGAAGCATATGAACGGTGCATGTCCATGTTTGCGTTTTTCGGTGCCACGCTCGGCTGACTTTATAGTAGGATTTGAATTAAAATTGGTTATTTAAAGCTAGGTAAAAGACTAATTAAATTTAAAAAAAAATGCAGAACGAACAGTATTATAGCTGCTTAACCCTGTATGATACCGTTTTTTACGTGAACCCATTGTACATCGCCCTGGAATGTGTTACAACTTTAACAACAATAAAAAATAAATCGCTGATGTGTTTTTTTGGGGGAAAAAAAATGGTGTTTATTTTTTTTATATTAACCTGATATTTATTGGTGTGCTTTGGAAGGCTGCTAAAGTACCAAGCAGGGGAAGCTAATTAGATGTGCCATTTTAAGCGTTCTGTAATAATTTTCAACAAAAGTATTTAAGAAGCTTTTCCTGCTACCATGGGAACTAGGTCTTTCAGCCTATCAATGTCCTTTTTCTTCCGTCACATGATCAGCATTAATTAGACCCTAGGGGAAAATATGGTCTCGAATGAAATTAGATTTAATAAAATAAATAATCTGTTCAGGATTTGGATATAAAAAAATGCTGCAGGATTTATGGTGGCTGTGCATCTTGGGAAATGGAACTGACAAATAATTGCAGGGACTATGTTAAACATTGGTGCTGGATTTGTTGTTAAATGTTAGTCTGCACCTTAACAATATCAACCAACAGTCCTGAGTCTGGTGGGTCAGTCCTAAATTTAAACCCTTCTACCATAATGCTCCACGCTGGAGCATCATTTAATGCCCTGGTACTGTGCAAGGCCAATGTGTGAATGCTGACATTTCTTTAGATCCGTTTTAGAAGTCCAACAACGTCCCGTAAACACAATTCCATAATTATCCTCACTATTTTTATATAGCGCCAACATATTCTGCGGTGCATTACAAGGGGGTATTAAAAACCACAAGTTAATGACTAACAAGTTAAGGTGAATAGATATAAGAGGCGGACGGTCCTGCTTTAACAAGCTGCCGATCTAGAGGACACATTTATGAGAATCTCGTGTTTTTGTGAATCCATAGCTGCCATCCGATTCCTAATGACTGCAGAACAAGATTAATGTGTGGGTTTTGTTCAGCTGGAGACAGCCGCTCTCTTAGCACATATGGGTCTCTATTCTGCCTGACCATGTCCTCCCACTGCTGCCTTATTATAAACCAACGTTATGGATAGATTTTCCCTGGTGCCTCCATTAGATCTCATCACAAAAAGGCTAATTAGTGATGTCACTGCTTGCTATAGTTTACCGTAGCAATTAAGGGATGAGGATTGCAGTACTGACCAGTGACTGCTAACCCCTGTGATTTCTGCATGTGGGGAACTGTATTTTATGTAATATGCAGCTGTTGCAGCAAGACAGGGATATAGATCACTAGCTAAGGCAACTGAGAATTGTGGGAATTGTAGTCCAGAACCGCTACAGTCCTGATCAGACCTCGTGTTGAGCTCCACCTCAAGGTCTCACAGCTCAATGCAATGTTTATTACTATATGGACTATTTTCAGTTATTTCTCCATAGGAAAGAATTGATTTAATTTTTTCCTATAGGGAGGGCCTAATGCTTGCTGCACTTGCTGCGCATGCACATTAGCGCCTCCTCGTCGGTAATGTTGGAGGAGGCGAAGACACGACCCTGCGCCGAGGATCAGGTAAGTAAATAAAGGGTTTTTATCCCTTTATTTACCATCTCGTGGAGGTCTAGGGAGAGAGGAGGCAGAGGGAGCTAAAGTGCCAGGAATACAGCTTTGCATAAAAAAATAAATAAATAAGGCTGTATTCTAATTTCTTTATGTTGTGTGATCAGTCTTTTCCACATGGATATTGCGTTCGCACAAAGCTTCTTTGCAGGAATATTTGCTGAATTGAAGAAGCTGGGCCCATGAGAATGGTGCTTTGTGCTCAGAGTATGAACAAGACTCTTTGAGGTGCAAATCACCGCGAAGAAAGCGTTCTGCAGACCCTACAATTCTAAATGTGTTTGGCTAGTGTAATGCTTTAAAACCTTTGATTTCTGAATTAGCCAAAATGTGTTACCTTAAACCTTTACATTTATCAAAGTACAGTAAATAACGTGTACATATATGTATTTTTTTTAAAAATTATTTTTTTTTACTGGGGGAGTAAAGACCATATGTGCTTCTCTGCAAAGACTTGAGTCAGGCCTAGGAAGGTCGGGCAAAACTGTCTGAAACCAGGCAACGCATGCTTCTCTGAAATTTCATCTGTGAAATAACACAAACTCATTAAATCTCCCATGATTCAAGGCATCCATAGATGCACATCACTACGTATAGTGTAGTCTCAATTTTTTTTCTTTTAAATGTATAGGGTTTGTTTGTCATCAGCCTTCCCTGTCCCTTTAAATTTTCACTCCATACTTACTAAGCCCATCACGTATGGTGATCTAAGTCAGTCAAACCTAGGTTTAACTGGGAGAATCAATGGTGTATGCTACATTTCAGAAAACAAGACTTGATTAAAGGTCATGGAATTAGCCGATCTTGCTGTCAGGGACCCTCTGGCTAAACGTTGTGAACATAGACGTGTATATAGACATTAATCTGTTTCTCCACTCCAACAGCTATAGATCAAAGGGCAATAATGGCGCACGCCAGGCTGATTTCATATCCGATTAGCGGACCCTGATAAAGTTACTGACAACAGATTGAGGGAGATGAAAATAAAATGCAGAACAATTCAAGGACTTGGTTAACACATTCGGAGGTCAGTGTGAGTGTTACGGCTAAATAACAAAACCAAAATTAGATAACCTCATTCTCTCTGCGACCGCTTTAAAAAAGCCAAACACCTAGGTTTACGTGAAGTCCGCTTCAGATGAGGTTATTTGGTCAATTATTGTATTTATCGCTTCTTGCTGGAGCAATAAGGGCACAAATGAATGCAACCGTGAGTGAAAATGTAAATTTGGTGTGTTATTTATGCAGTATTCTACAGCAGAGGTTAACCGCAGCTAGGAAAGATTTTGAACAACTCCCATAATTCTAATCCAGCCATAGGCATGGAAGAGCATTGTATTGCAGTAGCGTCTTGGCTGAGGGCAGTTTGACACCTGCTACACAATGTTCCACGTGAAGTGCACCCAGCTACGGCTTATTTTGGCATGTCAGACTTTGTGACTACATTTCCCATCATGCAATAAGCAGGAATTTCTAATTGATTGTTTCGCTATATATAAATGCACTTGTGTAAGACGCACTCTTACATCGAATGCATATTAGAGCAACTAATAGTAGGAGAAATCTTTTGACACAGGATATTGTTACAATACATTGTTCTTATGTATTTAAACAACTATAGTTAATGTTCGAGATCAGTCTTAAAGGGACACTTTAGTCACCTGAACAACTACAGCTTAATGCAGTTGTTCTGGTTAGTGTAGCCAGTCCCTGCAGGCTTTTAAAAGTAAACACACATTGCTTCTTGGGGACACCCCCAGTGGCAGTCACTCAGACAGCCACTGGAGGGGCTTCCAGGGTCAGTAACGCACAACGTGCAGCACTGACTTTCAGTGTCTCCACACTCTGCATGGAGGTGCTAAACTTTCCCCATAGAGATGCTTTGAGTCAATTGGCCAGTGAGGTGTTTTGGAGTGTGTGTGTGTGTGCAATAGCCTCACAATTCTTTTCCTATGGGAAAGCATTGGATTGGCTGAGATTATCAATTCTGATGATCTCAGTGAAGGAGGCAGATCCGGGCTGGGCTAGCACTCTAGGACCTGAGCGGTGCTGGAATATTTTTTTTAAAGTGGGCATGAGGGGTAGGCCACCTAAATAGTGTTTTTAACACTACAGGGTCAGGACTACGTGTTTGTTTTTCTGTTTCATTCACAACCTTCAGTTGTGACTTTAACAGCAAGAATAGTTTGTCTCGCAAATGATGGAGCTTGCGTTTTTACTAGTAACAGTTTTTGGTTTTAATTCTGGGCATGTAAGGAACACAATCACCAGGGCCCACTGCAGCCGCAATGCTGTCCAGAAGTGCTCCAGCATTAGTCTGTGCCGCCCAGTCTAAGTTAAACCGACAGCGCAGAAGTGCCAGCTCCGCCTCACCAGCCCAGCCTGGATGCTGGTGGTCCCTTAGTGCCAAGAAGAGACTAATTCTACATTAACCCAAGCTAAGTAACGCTCACAGGGTTATTTCCTAAACCAGGAACTGCCCACAGAATTTAGAATTTTAGTCTAAAATAGCAGATTTCAGCTGGTCTTTGTTTCCAGCTTGGCTGTATAGGCCTGTTCAATCCAGATACTTCACAATTTAGTGACTGACCCTGCGCCTGTTTATCGTGGCAGCCCTGATTTCCTTGCATCACCTAAACACAGGACGCAGTATTATGAAAACATCAGATGTGTCCTTGGATCTAAACCTCCCTCTGCTCTATCCACACATTAGACTTTTCCGTCCCCCGCTGAGTTGGCCACGGTACGGTATTCTGGCACACGCCGCACATTAAATGAAAATGGACTGTGCATCGATATTAATGGTGTGTTTGTTATTGAATGAGACTGTGTCTGTCTATTCATATATTTTTTTTTGGTCTTCGAGCTTGCCCATCCTCCTCCCATGCTATCTTCCTGTTTTTATTCTTTTTTTTCTTTCTCTCTGAGCCTGGTTTAACAGGAACGGTCAGCGTCAGGTCAGTTTATATTTGGCAAGAGATGGATTTCAGTGCTTAATACGTTGAAGTTGACATTTCCCCTCTTCATGTCCAGTCACGAGCCTGAAGCCCCCTCCTCCCAGACCCCTTATAATATGCCTTTGAAGTCTGTTCTACCTTGTTTGTAAAAAATTTGATAATTACTTGCAGAAGCCCAGCACACGGCTACCTCTGCACTCCCATACACTGGTTCTTGGCTGTCTGGCTCTTGTCTTCAGTTTTCTGTTCGGTTCTTATAATTATTTATAAAGAGCCAACAAATTCCACAGCGCTGTACAATAGGTGTTCAGTTCTCTAGAAACTGTTCTGCCTCGCACCATGGAGTATATATTCCTGCATGGCTGAGATCACTTCTGAGTTATGCGCCCTGCTAGCTCATTACGATTTCTGTATTCAGTTTAGGTGACTTTTAAGAACCTGTTTTTTCATTTTTCTCTTACTGTGGGCCCTCTAAGAACATTCTGTCACGTCCTCCCCTAGGCCTGAAGCCTTTTTTTTTTTACTTTTCGGATATTTTTTTTCTTTGTTTGTCTATCCCTAGGTATACAGACTCTGATTTAAGGTTTCTCCTTTACTGTACTGAATACAAGTGAAAGGTCTGCTTTTTAAGAAAACTATATTTAATTATTTTTACCCCAAACCTATTTTTATTATTTTGCTTGGATTTTTAGAAAGCCACAAATTCAGGGATTACTGTTAGTGTGTTGTATTTTTTTCATTTTTTATTTTATCTTTTTGAGCTCCCAGGTATATTTTCTTTTTTTTTTTTAAATTCTTTATTTTTGAAAGTGCATTGTGAGTTACATATATTAATAATGCCAAAAGATATTACAGTAGTAGATAATTGATTACATTTTGGTGACAGATTTAAAGGGACATTATAGTCACCTGAACAACTTTAGCTTAATGAAGCAGTTTTGGTGGATAGAAGCCCTGCAGCCTCACTGCTCAATCCTCTGCCATTTAGGAGTTAAATCCCTTTGTTTATGAACCCTAGTCACACCTCCCTGCATGTGACTTGCACAGCCTTCCATAAACACTTCCTGTAAAGAGAGCCCTATTTAGGCTTTCTTTATTGCAAGTTCTGTTTAATTAAGATTTTTTTATCCCCTGCTATATTAATAGCTTGCTAGACCCTGCAAGAGCCTCCTGTATGTGATTAAAGTTCAATTTAGAGATTGAGATACAATTATTTTAGGTAAATTACATCTCTTTGAAAGTGAAACCAGTTTTTTTTTCATGCAGGCTCTGTCAATCAGGGGAGGTTTGGCTAGGGCTGCATAAACAGAAACAAAGTGATTTAACGCCTAAATGACAGTGAATTGAGCAGTGAGATTGCAGGGGAATGATCTATACACTAAAACTGCTTTATTTAGCTAAAGTAATTTAGGTGACTATAGTGTTCCTTTAAGATGTGTTGCACTTAGTTTTTTTGTTTGTTTGTTTTTTTGATAATGGATTCAAGAGTAAACAAAGACATACGTAGCAAAGTAAACCTGAAATAACGCCAGGTACATTTTCGATACTTTAATAAGACAATGTGATATTTTGTCTAAAGTGGAAAAAACAATTAGAGATCTTTAATTTGGAATGGGACACTAAATAATGCAACAGCTGCTGTCCTAACTGGCTGTCTGGAATGTTCAACTAATTCATCAAAATATTTCACAGTTATGATGCCCTTCTTGGAAGTCTCCTTGTGTATTTTCTACTGTGTGAATATCTCTGCTTAAAGGAACACTCCATTACAAAAAACCTGTTTAGTAAATATACCTTCAAGGACCACTATAGTGCTAGGAAAACATACTCGTTTTCCTGGCACTATAGTGCCCTGAGGGTGCCCCCACCCTCAGGGTCCCCCTCCCGCCCGGCTCTGGAGAGAGGAAAGGGGTTAAAACTTACCCTTTTTCCAGCGCCGGGCGGGGAGCTCTCCGCCTCCTCTCCTCCCTTTCGGCTGAATGCGCACGCGTGGCAAGAGCTGCACACGCATTCAGCCGGTCTCATAGGAAAGCATTTAAAATGCTTTCCTATGGACGCTTGCGTCTTCTCACTGTGATTTTCACAGTGAGAATCACGCAAGCGCCTCTAGCGGCTGTCAATGAGACAGCCACTAGAGGATTTGGAGGCTGGATTAACCCATTTATAAACATAGCAGTTTCTCTGAAACTGCTATGTTTATAAAAAAATGGGTTAACCCTAGTTGGACCAGGCACCCAGACCACTTCATTAAGCTGAAGTGGTCTGGGTGCCTAGAGTGGTCCTTTAATGAAAACACAAGCATTTAAATATACATTTAACCTTTTTATTTTTTGAATTGGGAAAACTGTAAAACGAATTTGCCAAAGCTACAGATGTCTTGTCTGCAACCTTAGCAAGGCCTACACTCTTTCCCCAGCACAGACTTTGTACCAGGAGATACTCTAATCGGGGCCTATTATTAAGAAGCCTCTGTGCTAAAGCATGTGATCACAACTTTCCGATGCTTGGAGACCTCCATGGAGGGAGAGGGAGAAGAAAGGTGGGTGCAGTAGCATAGTGCTTCTGTCGATTCCATTAGCTTTCTGGAGTTAAAGGAACACTTTAGGGTTAAAATCACCATTTAGCCACCTTTCCCTCATTTGCCTCCCTTAATATAGTAAAATCTTACTTTTTACCAGTCTGCTGGCTCTGCCCCTGATCTGCCTGCTTGGCTGACATCTTCAGAGGTGATTCTCTTAGTCAATCACAATGCTTCCCCATAGGATTGGCTGAGACTGTCAAGGAGGCAGATCAGGGCGAGAGCCAGTACATGTCAAACACAGCCCTGGCCAATCAGCATCTCCTCATTGAATCAGTGCATCTCAATGAGGAACATTCAATGTCTGCATGCAGAGGGTGGAGGCTCTAAATGGAAGTCACACTATGCAACACTGCCCCAGGAAGCACATTTAGCAGCCATCTGAGGTGTGGCCAGTGCAGGTACCCTAGGTTATAATGTAAACACAGCATTTTCTCTGAAAGCAGTGTTTACTGCAAAAATTCTGAAGGGAATGATTCTACTCACAGAACAAATTCAATAAGCTGTATACTGTACAATAAGTTGTAGTTGTTCTGGTGACTATAGTGTCCCTTTAAAGTAAGTAGAAGAAAACCTCCCTGGCTGTCTGACAGTCAGGTAGGTGTTGAATTCTATTGAAATCTGTACTTTATTCCTTTGTATTATCTGTCACAAATATGACAGATTTCAAAGTGTCCCTTTAAGTAATCTTTGATTTGTCCAAGACACCAGTGTAGATTCCAGAATCTATAGTGTAGCTGGAGGGTATGGGGTAGAGAACGCTCCTGTGATATCAGAATTGCTTGTCACGTTTTCTTCGAGGTATAGACAGCTAATCAGCTGCTAGAGGTGTGATAGCCCAAATTGGACCTTGTACTCCACACAGTTATATGTGACAGGTCCGTGTCAGCATGCATTGTTTAATATATTTCGGGAATGTTTCTACTGTGGAAAGATTGTATCAACCTCCCGGTAACCCAGGAAGAAGGAAGTATGACAACATTCTTCTCTTTAGTGTAAAATACCTATTACCAAGTCAGGCCACCGATGAATTAGAAGATTGGGCACTATTGACCTTTGAGACCTAATGAAGCAAAGTCTCTCCTGTCAGATGGGAAAACTCTTCGGTGTCCACAGTGTCATTTTCTCCCATTAATTGTATCATTATGTGGTTGACTCTTGACTTTGCGTAGTATTCTTTACAATAAAGAATCTATTTGTAATAACTAAGCTGAAGAGAAGTATATCCGTTTTCTTTTCCCCTTCAAATCTTTTTTTCTCTTTTTTTTTAAGCTTCCTCTGTCTTTTTTTTTAAACCCCTCTTTCTTCTTCTCTTGTATGTTCTCCTCTTCCTCACCGTTAACCCTTCATATTTTTTCTCCGTCGTCTTCCAGTCTTACTCCCAGACCATCTGTGTTTTTCTCTCTTGCAAGTTCTCCTCTCTGCTCGTACCTCTTCTCTGTATCTGGCCGTCTTGTGCATGCGAACGTGCTGTCACATCATTCAGCGTGTCCCTTGCGTGCCTCTATCATAGTGGCTCCTGACCTTTTCATCATCTTGGGAACTTGCTGCGTTGAGTTGAAAACCCAGTGTGTTAGGGAAAGTTCAAATGACCCTTGTTACTGGGAGCAAAGCTCACTTTTACTGTTTTATTACATGTTTATAATAACAAACTAGGAGCCTTCCAGAGGTAATGTAAATTGTACATTATCCCCTATTAAAAGAAAATGTTTCCGTGTTGGTTACGGTGCTGAAGCTGAGCAGCAGCGTTCTCCTTAGTAATTCCTACTTTAGCGTACGTTTGTCTGCTTGATGTCACTGGCTGATATTCACACAAAAACAGTCAGAAAACTGCTCTCGATGTTCCTTTAACCCCTTAAGGACCAAACTTCTGGAATAAAAGGGAATCATGACATGTCACACATGTCGTGTGTCCTTAAGGGGTTAAGACATGGTATGGATTCCCTTGAACTCTGCAAACTGTTAATTGGTTCAGCCACCATGAACTGGAGTTGAACCCAGTCTGCCGCTTCTTTTACGTACCTTGGTGAACAGACCTTGTGTAGAATGCATTGGAAGGGTTGTCACCTCTCTCCCTGCTTCTCTCCCTGTCTTGTAATATTAAATTACTCAATCAGTAAAAGTGACGTTGTGCGCACGGGGAGCCTCTAGGATACGCTCTCTGTGTCCCTCCCTTGGTCGCTGTTTGTTTACGCTTCACTCGCCACCAAATCGCTTTGCATTTGATGTAAAGGAAGAGAAACCTATCGGGCTTTTTTTAAATATGGATGAGCTGCTCCAGCAAAGTAAAGCATAGGGGAAAGGCGAACAGATGCAGCACATCTGACAGCTCTCTTCTGCTGCTGTTTGAGGACATTAGGCTCCCCGTCCTTCTGATGGCAAAATCCCAATTCTCCATCAGATAAGACATGATGAGGATGTGTGTGTGATGCCAGCCCAGCTCATATCGCTCACTAATTCATGTTTATTAAAACATGGGAAGCTGTTCTGCAAATTGTAGAAGTGCTGAATTCCTGATTGTTCTCATCTGACAGTCATATTTAGCCGGACCATTCTGTGGGACTGCACACCTACATGAATGGGGTCCATACGAATGGCGATTCCACATATCGAACGCAAGTAGCCGAATCAGTCTGTGAAAACTCTAACTAATGTTACTGGGGCGTAACTAAGAATCACAGGGCCCCGGGGCAAGAATGACCCCATTACTGCCCTCTTTGCTCCCCCCTAGCAAACACCGTTTCACCAACACACACTTTCATTGACAGACACCCGCTTGGCTCTGCCTCCATAGGAATGCATTGGAAGGCTGTTGCACATGTGCAGCAAAACCGACACGCTGAACCAATCAACATCTCGTCATAGAGATGCATTAAATCAATGCGTCTCTATAGGGACCATTCAGTGTTTCCATGCAGAGCGGGGCGACTCTGAATGTAGGTGTTGCACATTGTGCAACACTGACCCAGGAAGCACCTCTACTGGCTGTCTGAGTGACTGCACCTAGAGGTGTTCCTAGGCAGCAATGTAAACTTACATGACAATTCCTGCAGGGACATGCTATAGACACCAGCACCATCACATTAAACTGTAGTTGTTCTAGTGACTGTAGTCTAAAGTATTTTATTCCTTATCAGTATTACAGCCTTGAACGTCTTAAACATAAGGGTTTTATTTTTTATGTTTACAATGGACATATCTTGCTACTTCCACCGGATTATAAATTTTAAATATCCTTCTCTTGCCTCTTTTGTATTTTGCTTGTAAATATAAATTACTTCCGTGCAGCCGGGCATGATATTAATTAACAATGTTTGGCGAGCTCATGCTGTACATATTTTTTATCACATTTTAGTGTCCTTTTAACGACACCAGGTAATACTGTATGGATTTCCCACGGGTGGCTGAGCAAGGATTAAATGCCCTTCACACGACTGTTTGTTTCACTGTCATAATACGGTCTTTAGAAATCATTACTTGTTTATGATGTGCATAAACCAGTGTGTTTCAGAGTTTGGGTCAATAGCAGATGTGATGGCAATCCCTATTGTAATGTTCTAATCTGCTGTCCCTTCGCTGCAACTCATAACATTGCGCCATTGATCCAAACAAAAACCAGGCAGCACTGACCTTAATTTTAATGATGGGTATAATAATAACCGCAAATCCTTCCTTCTTTACACGTAAAAAGCAGCTTGTCTTTTTTTTTAATTTTTTTTTTTTAAACAAAAAACAATTCTTCAATTTTTGCCTGCATGTTTTTTTGTTTTTTTTTTGCTTTCCCTAATGTGTTATGTAAATTAAGGATTTAAGTTACCTTATGGGCTTTTTTTCCTGGTAGAATTTTCAGGATGTTAATTGGAATCCCTTGCGGCATTGCTGTGTTGATAAATGGCTGGAGTCAACCAACACTTGAGTTACACAGAGGATTGGGAGAGCATGTAGATTTTACATTACAATGTCTTCAGGAAGAGAAAGAAAATGAGGTTAAAGGGGCACTAGTGCTAAGGACCATAACCACTGTATTAATTATCTGTCCAAATTATGATGGCAATGACAGGCTAGGAGCAGGCTAGTCCACCACTTCATCATCGAAGTCCGAGGTCTGATAAATAATGAAGCAGTTTGCGTTTCTTTGCCATTTATCATTCTGTAATTTACAATTTTTATTTTTCTAAATATGAACAATGGAATCTGCCCTGTTAAATTTGAGCTAAAAACAAACCGTGGTTGGTTAGGGTGTGTTAGGTGTAAGGTGGGAGTTTGGCTGTTACTAGAAAATAGGATTGACGGAATAGGCAGAATACTTTATTGATTCATACGCCTTTTAACCTTGTAGGGTTCATAAAGTGGGCAATATTGAGCTGGACAATAAAAATCATCAATACTCAATGAAATGATTGAAAATCAGATAAAATCATCACGTAACCCTCCTGGTCGAATACAAACCTGTATTCCAAACACTATAATGTTCTCCTGTGCCTCTGGTACAAGCCACCCCATCTAAATGCCGAGATCCAGTCCCTGCAGCCTACAGATCTGCAGACTTACACAAACTATTCTTGTTGTCCAATCCATGCTCCTCTGAGAAGTATAGGGGATGCTAGTGCATGCGTGGCCAGCAGTACGCTTCTTCAATCAAATGGAGGTTGACTTGGTTCTAACAGCTGAAGCGCCTCTAGTGGCTGTCAGAAGAACAATCACTTGAGCAATATTCACCTTTGCAATATAAGCATTGATGTATCTAGTAAACCACAATAATTTATATTACAGGGTTAAAACTAACTGACCACGGCACCTGGTCCACTTTATTAAGATGAAGTGGTCTACGTGCCTGCAGTGACCCTTTAATGAACATACCTTTGTATACGTTGGGGCTAGTTAATAGGCAGTATGGTAAAGACACTATTGATAATATCGGCTATTGAATAATCATTGCGCTGTGCTTTTTTTCAAAATATGGTTTACACTGCTTTTTTCCAAATATATATTTTTACAGTTCTATACTGCATTTTTTGTACTAGAGTATTCGATGTTCTGCATGAAATCTAGCTAAGGAAAAATGATCGCACCACGGTTAAATCTATTTTTTAACCCTTCCAGAATGGATGACCTGCCAGAATTGTCGTTTTATCATAGATGTTTCCTAATTGCGTGTCATAAAGGAGTTAATTTTTTAATTTTAATACCACAGTCTGAGACCCAGACATTTTTTCGACTGCTAGCTGCTGATTTCTTTGTAATATTTATTAATTCGGAAGTCATTCATATTGTTAACATGATAATTTGGCAGACGCACTCTGTCATTCTGTGTCACGGCAAGGTGACGCTGGAGAAATCGCGAGCTATTGTATATCCCAGCATGTTTAATCTCTCGGTACAGAGTCTTTCTCGTGTATCTACTTGTTCTCTATAAAAGCACAGCTGAAACCTTGCTTACGTGCGAATTGTCGAAATTAAAGATAAATAAAATAAACTCCAGTCATAATTCAGCTAATCGTTTCTCCAGTCTCCTTCAAACTGTGTCCAATTAGCCCCGAGCAGGTGCCTGTGTTGTGTTAGAGAGTGAGAAAGAAAAAATAAAAAGAAATTAACATAAGTTCAATGCATCTGAAATAATGAGATTTAAGCGGTTTGAATGCATTATATTGAGTTTAGAGAAAATAAATTAAGTATTTCTGTAAAAACGTGATGCCGTAATTGGTTATCCATTGTTGACAAAAGAAAAAAAAAACTAGTTTTAGTGCTGAATACACAAGTAATGGTTTAAAAACAATTTAATAGTGTTTTATGTTTAGTAATGCGTTAATAATTGTACCTGTTTTTTCAAATTTTTTTTTTACACCTTAATACACTTTTTAAATTATAAATGTGAAAATCAAGTGTCTCCCCCCCCCCCAGATTGCAACATTATACATTAAGAGCAGTCAGTAATTCTGTAAGGCGCACTGTATTTTGTAGCTCGCCCTTTTTGTTTAGCCCCCAAGTCCCTATAAAAGGGTTTGTTCACTAAACCAAGTTTCATAGCAAAGTGAAAA
The DNA here is from genome assembly GCA_933207985.1 of Pelobates cultripes. NCBI lineage: Eukaryota > Metazoa > Chordata > Amphibia > Anura > Pelobatidae > Pelobates > Pelobates cultripes. The sequence continues at coordinate 136,765,847 of OW240920.1, read as the reverse complement.
CCCATTTGCTACATTTTGTCTAAAATAATGAAATATTGAAAGTCTCGTTTGGTGTTTGTTACAGCTTAGCTACGTGAGCCTAACGTTATCAATCTGGTACATAGTCTTGATAATTGTAACTTTTTGGAATTTCTCCCCTCCCATTAATATTCAGAGTGTTGGGGAGAGCGGGGGCGTAGCTTTTTGCCGAGTGGGTTTCTCTCTTGTCCTTATGATATTTTATGTGTACCTCTATAGTAAAAGTTACTCATGGACAGACTTACTATAGGGGCAGTATAAACACCATAACCACTGTTTTATTTATTTTTTCCTGGAGGAGGGTTAAGACATTTGTTGAGTTTGACAAAAAAATTAAACTGGATTTTCACAGCACTCTGAGACCACCAAATCCTCACCCGACTTCATAATGCAGAATTTAAAATGACCATGTAAAATATATCAACTGCATGGGCGCAATATCATTCGCTAGAAGTATTGCGTAAATTGAATTTATTGAGTGTATATTCAATGTCTGATCATTCCATATCCTATACGTATTTTGTGGGTTGATGATACCTTTTCTAAAGTACCTATAAGTACTAAAATTAGTAGGGATTTTTTGTTAATATCTAGGTTTCTTGATAAATGGACGCCATGTCTCAGAGGTGCTGAGCTGGGGATTCATGGTTTAATATATTTTTTAGATTTCTCTATTTTTTCAATCAGGACTTTTTATTGTGCTGAGTTTTGGTAATACACCACACAGTATGTCTTTTTCTTTTGCAATATACTCTCTGGCTGATTGCGACTCCAGCTGACCCAGTTACACATTGATCCTACACAGTATTATGATAATGTCTGTTCCTTGCGTACTGTTAAAGGCCGTTTGGGACAGCATTAAGAAGATTTGATAAAAATATCTTTCTATGCGTGGACTTGTGAATTGTGAGTAAAGCCCAAGAAATGTTATATTATAACCAATGTGCACATTTTTGGAGATCTGCAGAATGTTCTAAAACTAACAAAACCAAGAAGAATTAATCACTTGGGCCCACTTAGGGCACTCTATAATTCTATACTCTATCTTCTATAACTTCTGTCTGTTTATCTAATCCCCCCCGGAAGGCGGCTGTCACAGTACTGGAGCTCACTCTCCACCAGACATTAGGGTATCCACCCTCCTGCTGGCAAAATGGTGGGTATCTAGGAGAGAGCCTAGAACAATCTACGTGTATTTCAGTATTTTTGTGTCAGTATGTGTTTGACAGTGTGTATATGTGTGTGAAGGTGGCAGTGTGTATCTGTGTTTGTGTGTGTACCCGATAGTGTATACCTGTGTGTGTGTTTGTATCTGTCTTTCTTGGAGCGTGTAATTGTCTGGGAATGTATACACTGATCAACCATAACATTAAAACCACTGACAGACGAAGTGAATAGTATTAATTATGTCATTACAATGGCACCTGTCATGGAGTGGAATATATTATTCAACAGTCAGTTCTTTAATTTCATGTGTTGGAAGCAGGAAAAATGGGCAAGCGAAAAGATCTGAGTGACTTTGACAAGGGCCAAATAATGATGGCTTGACGATTGGGTCAGAGCAACTACAAAGCAGCAAATCTTGTGGGATGAACCAGGGGAACAGATGGCAGCAGGACGCACTATGGGAAGAAGGCAGACTGGGGGAGGCAGTGTTATGCTCTGGGAAATGTTCTGCTGGGAAACCTTGGGTCTTGGCATTCATGTTGATGTTCCTTTGACAAGTACTACTTACGTAGAGACTATTGCAGACCACGTACACAACTTTATGACAATTGTGTTTCTTGATGGCAGTGGCCTCTTTCAGCAGGGTAATAATGCACCTTCCCACAATGCAAGAATTGTTGGGGAATGGTTTGAGGAACGTGACAAAGAGTTCAAGATGTTGACTTGGCCTCCAAATTACTCAGATCGCAATCTGATTTATTATCTGTGGGACGTGCTGGAAGAACAAATCCGATCCATGGAGGCCCTATTTCACAACTTGTGGATCTGCTGCTAATGTCTTGGTGCCAGATACCACAGGACATGTTCAGAGGTCTTGCGGACCTATGGAGAAGGGCTTAATTCTGGTTATGAAAAACTATACTCACATGGCTGTTTTTACCAAGAACACATCTATGGCAAATTTCTAAAAACAGAGCAAACATCGTGGAAACCAATGGAATATTGTTGTTTAATGCTACACACGTTACTAAAGAATAGTTTTTTATTAATACGTTTCATAATACTAAGAATGGTCTGGCGCTCTTTACAAATCTCATCTGGCTAACTGGTGCTCCTCCACGATAGTCACCGTGGTAGATGTTCGGCTAACCTCGGGGTTAAATCTGTCTTTCCTGAAAACCAATGTAATACAAAGTAGATTATACATTTGCTTTGAAAATTGAAAATCGTTATTTGCTGTCGTGAGTAGGAAAAGTGTATGTATTATTTATGTTTTCTGTATTGAAAGCAGGGGATTAATCCAATTTATATTACATCTCTGCGGCAGTTCATACAAAATCCTTCTATTCAACACATTTCATATTCTAGATCCTTCATTGATCATACGACTACCCCAATGGTAAGTTCTGCTCCTAAAACCCCAATCTCCACTTATGGATATCATGAAAATCTGATCGTTTCCTATCACATTGGCAGTTTATTTCATAGTTTCAGCTATCTGGAAATCTGAACGGTTGGTAGTAGATTTTGTAAGTTGAAGTCCATATGTGCCCACAGTCCTGACAGCAAGACTTGTATCCAGTTACTACCTTCTTGGTTGGCACTTGACGTACACATTATGGCCAAGCAGTGGAGTTGAGGCCATTCTGTAGACCATACTTGTCACCTCGACATTTCTCAAACCCCATGTCTCTTAATTACCTGCTCATTCACTCTCTATGTCCATACACTCGTACAAATGGAATCATATAAAATAAATATGTGCAACTAAATATTTAGCTATATATTTGGGAAGAGGTACTCCTATCTATATTTTAAGTAGCTGATGATGACAAAATATACAGGATGCCTCCATTCATTTGATGAGCAGAAAAAAATACAGTAGGCTTTTATTTGACCAGCTTTGAGTACTACAGCAACATGCTTCACTTTTTCGGAAGCTGGTATGATGAAAGTCCTTGAGTGAGTTTACGGCACGGCATACAGTGGATATTAAGTACGATGAAGTGTGTGGAATTCATGCTGTTATAATAAAAGGTTATATTGTCAGAGCACAGTGTTTGCACAAACTCTCGTCACCGAGTGCTATCATAATAACTGTAACAAAGGATGGGAGCGCAGTAGGCAAACACAACCGTCTTAACCCTGTGCGGCTGGGCTGTAGGGCAGATATTTGCATTATATTTATTGCAATAAAAATTGGCATTTGCTTGTGTCAGTTATTTTTGGTATCTTTATTTTGTTTAGAGGTCCACCTGTGTGCCAAGATTGACTTACGTTTTTTTTTTGTTTGAAATGATGCATAGAAAATGCAAAAATATACATTAAAAAAAAAAAATACGAATACTTCATTTTTCCTTTGTATGATGTCTCTGCTGGACCTGGTCCTTCCCGGATATATTCTAACCCCCTGCACATATCCCATAATGGATACTAAAGTTAATGTGTCAAGCTTCTATTTAATGCTCTGCATTGTACAGCAGACCTGGCCACCATACTTTCATTCATGTAAATACATCAATAAGCTGGAGTGGATTTAGTGTTTAGAGAAAGTCTATAACTGTGTTTAATACACATAGTGGGATTTTCTATAAAAGTGTTGCAAAACCCAAGTTTTAATCAAAACGCTCAAAAATGTTTTGACCCAGAACCAAAGGTCAATGCCCACAGCCTATGGGCACCATAACCACTGTATGTGCATGTAGTGATTATGACGTTGAGTACCCCTTTAAATATCTGAATCTTACTGCTACTGAATCCTGCCTTTCTAAAAATTCTGTTCAGTTCTAAGCGGGAGATGTTGGCGCACAGACTTTCTCATTACCATTACAATGCAGCATGTTAATTATCAGAGAAATCGCAACTTTCTACGCCCTCAGGGTATTAAATCTGACTGTAATATACTGTTACACTTACACTGTAATAGAAACACATTATGATTTATTTCCCCCCCGCCCTCTTCTCTTATGGAACAGAAAGTACATCAAAGGAAATGATGGCATTCTGCGCTTTTTAAAACAGTACGTTTTGAGTGACAGATACATTATAGGTTTCCTGCGCCTCGATTATTTTCCCGACACCTGGGATCTTCCCTCGTTCGTTACAGAAAGAAACAGACAACGAACGGGTGTGTTGTATGATTTATTTAATTTTTTTTTTCATTGTGCGTACTGCGTTTTAGGTTTTAATATATCAAGCTGCGCCTTCTTCCCAGACTCCAGGCTGTATCAGACGTTTATTAAATCTGTAACACTTAGTTCGTCGTTGACACCGGATTAAAAAATACTGTTTGGAATTCTTTGGTTTCTCATCTGGAGAGCAATTTGTACAAATAATCTAAAAATCATTGGAGTTTGGGCTTTCTGTGTGTACTACTGCGATGTCTAAACTCTATATTATTATTTTTTTTATAGAATGAAAAACATTTTAATTTAGTGATTATTTATTCCCCTGAAAAAACACGCTCACTGCATCATGCCAGCTATGGTACCTACTCTATTGAATGCCTGGGTCACTTACTCTCTAAAAACAGAGCTAATATAGTCTGCAAAATAATGACACAATATTCAAAAAATATGAATGGCCAAAAAGAGGTACTTTCGTTTTAAGGTAGGTGACTGGAGGTGTGGTCAAAGGCGAGGCTATTCTTTAAGGTGACTTAATGACGTACCAATAATTTATGTCACTAAAAATGTTACTCTGAATGAGCCGGAACGACCTTATTGATGCAGACTTTGCCTTTTTTGTAGTTTAAAGTCCTATTACTGTGTTTTTTATATATATTTTTTAAATATTTTGCAGTGCATATTATTATTATTATTTTTTTGTTATTTATATAGCGCCAACAAATTCCGTAGCGCTGCATATGGAATAACAAACGTGCACGGGGTACGCGTGCAAAGGTAATCCTCGTGCTTTGTAAACAGTAGTAACAATGGAGTATATATTTGTACTTGCACAATTTTTAGTTAGGAGTTGGAGTCGTGTTTAACATAGATCGGTAACAGGTAGTAACTGTTAGTCATAGCTTGTATCGAGGCATTCACATTCAGACATGCATAGATTCATGTACTGAGTGGTTGACGGCAAATCGCGGGTTCAACACAGGCTAAACCAGCTGTGAAAGGTGAAAACCACTAGCGTGGGTTGGAGTGCTGCAAGACGAGGTAGTGTGCTGTAAAACCACAGTAAAGATTCATACATTTGACTAGGCTCGTAGTAAGCAATCATAGCTCATACGGAAATCACTATTTGGTCATTAGTCCCAGAGAGTTCCACTTGTCAGCTCAGTTTATCCAATGCCCTCGAGGGTCAGAGCACAGTCCAGCCTTTGGGAGAGATGTCTTGTGCTTCCAGGCTTCAGAGTGGGTTGTAGGGCAAGGCCACTCACCAGTGTCGATGTCTCCACCGTTACCTCATGTGTGTCAGCTGGCCTAAGGTTCGACAGTGCCCCCTCACTTGGCGCCCGCAGCTGGTGTGATGTATGTCGCTTTACTTGCCGCCATGTTGGGGCCTTCTTCATTGCCACGGGCTGCTGCTGCAGAGGTGTAATCCGCCTGGGAGTGAAGTGTTTTGTCAGCTGTTGTGGGGCCTTTCGTTGCGGCTTTTGAGGCTTTGGGATGAGTTCCCTGTTGGCTTTCTGCCCAGGTGGGCTGTGTGCATGCGGTTTGGATGCTGGGTGGGCTATTGTGCCCGACGGGGCCCCATGCACCCATTCTCCCGCTCGCCTCCGTTCGCTTCTCTGTCCCCCATCCACCTCTGCTGCACGTGTTTCTAATTGCTCCCAGAATCGGGCAAAGAGCTCGTCGAGGTGTAGCAGCATGCGATAAAATGCGGCGCACCCGTCTGGCGTGGCCTGCCTCGTGTCTCTTGTAGAGGGTGTTTCCGCCATTTTGAGGAGGATTGCCGTGTATCAGTTTCTCGCTGTCTGTTACCAGCTTTCCGCAAGGTGAGTTCCTTTGCTTGATGCGGACCTGGATGACCCCCACCGGTCTGGGGGGGGAGGGGAGGGAGAAGTGCTGCTCAGGGTGCCCACCTTCTGCTTGAGATCCCGGAGAGCGGCCACCTCTCCCGGACTCAGCCCTTTGTAGGCCGCAAGCCTCGTTTGGTCGGTCCAATATCGTAGAAGTTCGGGAGAGGTACCGTCTGGTGCAGCAGCCTCTCCCGGGTTTAATTAGTTTAAGCTGCGGTCTGAAAGTGTCTGTTTCTGGGTGAAACACCCTGTTTTTCTTCCCCAGACGTGGGAGCTCGTGCTGAACACGTCTGGGTTGCTTGGCTGCCAGGCTCCAATCCTTATTACTGTGAGTTTTAATGCTTTGTTATACACTCAGACACACCAACAATATGGGGTGCTGATGGTCTCTTCTAAATGGGGCACGAGGGAGGTATGTAAGAAACACTATAGTCACCAGAACTACTACAGGTTAATGCAGTTGTTTTGGTGTCTATAGCCTGTCTTTGCAGTCTGAGCATTGTAAACGCTGCCTTTTCAGAGAATAGGTAGGGTTTACATTGCTGCCTAGTAACACCCCTAGTGGCAGTCACTCAGACGACCACTAGAGGTGCTTCCTATCTCTCAGATGCACAGTGTGCAGCACTGACGTTCGTCTCCCCGCTGTAGGAAAGCATTGGATTGGCTGAGATCATCACGATTGATGATCTCAGCCATGGAGATGGGACCAAGAACCATAATAGAACAAGACTATAGTGTTAGCATCTCATGTTTGTGTTTAACCCCATAAATAACCCCTTAAATCCAAACTTCTGGAATAAAAGGGAATCATGACATGTCACACATGTCATGTGTCCTTAAGGGGTTAAAGCATATTTATCACTTTAGGGGTGCCTTTTATATTTCTAAATATTTTAGTAATTAGAATTCTTGGCCCTATGGCAGAATCATAGGCTCATCACAGCATGGTCCCAATGCAACCTCTATGCGGAGAATTGGATTGAACTTGACATAATGTGTTTTCATTTGTTGTGTTTTCGTTTGTGTTTTGCAGGCTAGTGGGGCATTTAAATAAAGTAGGAATAGGAGTACTGTAGCATTAGGAATACAGATATGTGTTCCTACTGCAAAGTGTTCCTTTAAAAAAATATGTTAATGCGGATATTTTTGATTCGGTTAGTTTGTGAACGATCTGACATTTTGGAACTGATCCATTTGGCAGCTACCAGGAATTTTATTCAGACAAATTGCTTACATTTTTTTTTTTAATACAAATGTCTAATTAGAATATAACCAGTATGTCTGATGTTGTTTTCTGAGAATTGTAAAATAAACACGTGAAGACAAATGACTTTACAAACCGTCACACTTGAATGCTGGTATCTGTAAGCTGAAAAGAAAGGTTTCACGCAAACTGCTCAGAATGGTGCAAAACAGGACAGAACATTACATGGTGCATAAAACCAGCAGAAAAAAATGCTAATCAGAAGTGATGGACCTTAAAGGGACATGCATCACTTGACAATTATTTGTATTATTATTTTTAAACAAGCAAGTGAACACTTTTATGGTGGATTCATAAAAGAAAAAAAGAGAGAGAAACAAGACCCCGGATCCTGCTCTGCATGGTCACAGTGATGAGACTCCCTCACTTCTCCCCCTGTCAGAATGTTGCAAGGTGAAGAGATCTTCCAACTATCTGTCAGGCATTGCCAATTCACTTTTTCAGCATTCCTAGGGATTGGGCACTGATTGGTTTATTGCCTTTAATCTAATTTTAGGTTGTAGGTTACTAAAGTGAACATTTAGTTGAGAGTCCACAGGAAAGTGGAAAAGGATTATTTTAACAGTATTTCAACGCTATTTTAGTTTGGTCAGTGACAGTGTCTATATTACTAACTCCAATGTGTCGATGCAAGGTTATCTGTAGTTAAGCAGGCTGAAAGGGACTTCAAATTAGAAGTGATATATAATAATAATAATAATGCCTTGGCATTGAAGGGACACTGCAATCACAGAAATGACACACATTTGTAATGTTTATATAATGCATAAAACATGTAGCAGCAGACAGCCTGTCCCACATCAGGAAGTGGCTCCTCCAATCAAGAACCTTTCCTTCTGGTTTGTGGTTTCTAATCTTATCCCCTGAACCTTTGCCCAGGATGGATTTATGGGATATGTAGTTCAGTCACTATCTGTGTCTCCACTCATATCAACTGACGAGTGACACTGCTCATTGAGCCACCATACAGCCACTGGTAGTCACAGACTGTATATGTGTACAGCTGTAGGGTGGTAGAGATGCACATGACATATACACAATTTGTATATAAAAAAATAAAAAAATATATTTTTCTTTAACCCCTCAATGACCAAACTTCAGGAATAACATGTCATGTGTCCTTAAGGGGTTAAAGGGTCACTATAGGTACCGAAACCACTTCAGCTCATTGATGTGGTCTGGGTGCAGTGTCCCGGGTCCTTTAACCCTGCAAATCCTACCTGAGGGTTAACTCTACCTCTACCAGACAGCCATTAGAGGGACTTCCAGGTCTTGGGCGACTTTTGGTCAACTAACTGATGCTGGACGTCCTCACGCTATGCATGAGGGCATCCAGTGTCCCCCAAAACCCCATTGCAGTGCATGCACATTAGGTCGTTACGAGCGGAGGTGGAGGCTGAATCAGGTTGGTGGAATCCGGGAACCCCTATGCAGCAAGGGGGGCCTGAAAAAAAGTGTTTTCCTGGCACTATAGTTTCCTCTTAATTGATAACTTTTTATTTAAAAAAAAAGATTTCTAGCTTCTCACTTTACCACTTTATTTAGCGCTATTTCACACAAAAACATTGTACGCTCAGTTTCTCTTAGCGTGTCACAAGAACTGATGTTAAAAGGTAAAGTTAGGCCATAAACCTCATTCTTGATTTGTTTCAAGTGTGGATATGGATCGCTAAGTATTTCCCTCTGGCTCCCGGCCATGGTTTTGTTGTTATTCCTAAGGCTGTCTCACCTGTGAGTGTAGTGATAGGTCTCTTTTTGTGTGGCGGACGCCGTCTGCTGTTACTTTCAAGCTGATCTCAGAACTCATTAAGCTCAGTGTCTCCCCACAGGCAAACGCAGCCAGAGCCCCATTTGCCGAAGAAGGAAAGTTGATTTGAGTGTACAGCGTTCTATCTGCAAAATGTCAATATCTCTTAACGGAATCTGTCAATTCGCTTTAGTCTTTGCATTGGAGTGATCCGTTTCTGCTGAGAGGAAGCTTCAGATGCCAAATGGTCTAAAAGAAGATACAAAAAATTATATATATATATATATATATATATATATATATATATATAATATTTGGAAATTAGATTTTTGGGCCTCTAAAACTGATGAGATCTGCATTAATTCCTTGTTTCTTACACGACATTATTGTTGCACAGGTGACCTGCGGTATGGAGTGTGTATGTATGATTGTCATGGGATAGCAAGCATTTCACATTGTGTCGAGTCTTTACAGCCGTGAACTTGATATAAATACTGTACAAATAAAGAGGTTTTTTTTGTTTTTGTTTTTTTTATATAAATATTATAAATTATATTTGTTTTCCCTTAAATCAAATTTTTAAAAAAATGTGCTTTATATATGAGAGCATTCACTAACATTTTCCACTCCGAGAGAGATTAAAAGAAAAAAAGGATATAGATATGTGTGTGTGTGTGTGTGTGTGTGTACTCATAAACCTACTGGTTTTTCAATTTTTTTTAAAATTATCTCATCTATTGTTAAATTCCCCCCTTTATAATATTGTAAAGCACTACAGATTATGTTGGCGCTATATAAATGCTGGTAGTAACATATGTGTATTGTTCTTTCTTAGAATATAATTTTTTAAATCCTTTTAAAACTGGTGCTGATCTACTTATCTCCAACCGTGCTTTGTACCATTTATACCATTATTGTATTTTTGGAGAAGGGGGCTTAACAATATTTTCACCCCCTACGTGTTTATAGTATCTCTTAGAGCACCATCTGAGACGCATTTGTAATAATGTAGCACGCGGAACTCAATGAAAAGAAAAGGGGGGAATAAACCCATGGTGTAATAACTTAATCCAATATATTCATCAGATAAACGTTCCCTCGCTGCCGCGCTCCCCCTCATTTCCTGTTCAGCACTGTGGCTGACAACTGCGATTCTTATTTGTTTTGTTTTTAATTGCAATTCTTCTTAACCCTTTCATTGCTCCGTGGTCGAGAAATTCTCTGTACAACCCCCGGATATCAACGTTTTCACGGAGCACAGAAATCCAGGAGCAACTGTTCATGTGACGCGTTTTGGGGATTTAGCGATTGTCCAACCCAGCTTTTAGACTTTTATGTGGTTTGCGATATCCGGCACATATGATGTTAAGTTGCGCCATTGCTGTAAATAAAAAGAAAAAAAAAGTCTTAATGAGCGCTCTTGTAAATATTTAACATTCTATAAACCGAGACCTGTGTTAGACACAGCTTTCCCTTATCATCTTGGTAATGGTGCCTGAGACAAACAATCTCTTCTGTACTTAGCAGAGTCCTGTGGGATATGCTATAATCGACCCGCCTGTGGCAGGCTTTGTACAGCTGTACCATTTGTAGTGTGTGGATACTCTGTAATCCCAAAGCTTTTGAGGAGCACCGTGCAGCACTAGGCCTCCTCCCCTCTCTCCATTCATAAACTGAGGTATACTCCGCTTGGCCGTCATACTCAAATCTCCACGGAGTTGGACGCCGGAGGGCAAAGCATTAACTTTCCAATATCGATAGTGCATTTTAAATTACAGATACATTAAGGGAGTCTAGAAGAAGGATGTACGGCAGGGTCAAGTTCTAAAATTGGAAGAGTCTCTGGGTAATATTAGCCGAATGTTAGCATAACAAGGAAGAGTCATAGCTCTATGGGATATGTGTTCTACAGGATAGGCGGAGAGTTTTCAAAGCAGGCTGGAGGTGAAGGATTGTAGCATCCCAAGGATTACATTATCCTGCCTACACATTGATCCGTATACACCTGTTTTGGATACATTTGAGGAGGATATCATCATGCAGGTTTCTAATTAGAAAGGGGACCATACATCTCTGTATGTAAAATAGCAGATGGGAAACCTGTTCTTCAGGACAGGACACCAGCTCACAGGTCTTGATAAATGGTGCCACGGTTTAGCTCACATCTGTTAGAGCAGAGCTATCAGGATATATGTAGGTCTTTCTTAGACACAGTTAGGGGTTGATCTACCACTTTGGAAACCATGGAGTTCTATGAAAAATATTTAAAATAAATAAATAAAATAGGGACACTTATTAAGATAATTGCAGAAACCCATCCTTGGCTGACCTACCTGATTCCATTAGCTGGTCATTTTCTAGGCCTAGGAAAAAGGAAAGAAGGGCTTGCAAAGGCGGCAGGCAAGAGATCTGCAGCTATTGCAAACTTATTTTAAATATACCTTCAATCAATGCATGCTGCATGTGTTCAGGGGTATATCTACTAAATAGTGATTTAAAAATATTGTCCATGGAGTGTTCCTTTAAATGTCAATTTGTGTAAGACTGCGAACTAAATGTAGGTGTTTTTGTTAATACAACAATCTTTTCTCTCTTTTTTTAGCTTACACTTTGCATTTCAATTAATAAACCACCATAATTTGCTGTTTAGTGAATAAGCCCCTAATGCCTGACACTGCATCAGGTTAGCATGAGACTTTGTATTCTGGCAGGACAACCAACGTAGAAAGTTTCCACCCTGGTCAATCAATGTTCGCCTCCAGTCATCCATCTGACGATTTTTGGGAGATTGCCTTTGTGTCTTGCAGTCGAGTATTTGGTCGACCCAGATGGAATAAATAAGATTTATCCTCTGTATATCTCTCGCCTATCAGCACATTTAGGATTTATTGACACCCAGAATGATCTAAAATGGTTTTCAGCTGCCACTCGTCTCCCGAGACAGATGGTGGTTTCTGCTTTTAGATTGCCATACGCTCAAAATTCTATCTCGTGTCGGTTTTGCCCATTATTTACCCTTTCTGTATATTTTTTCTTTTTTTACTGTAATCCATTCCATATTGTCCGACTCTGGGTAAAGCATTACACATGTCTAGCTTTATAAACGAACAATTTACTATTTAGAAAATATCAGGTAAGCTGTAGTGCATACAGTGAGGGAAAAAAGTATTTGATCCCCTGCTGATTTTGAAAGTTTGCCCGCTGACAAAGAAATGATCAGTCTATAATTTTAATGGTAGGTGTATTTTAACAGTGAGAGACAGAATAACAAAAAAACAAAAAAAATCCAGAAAAACGCATGTTAAAGTTATAAATTGATGAGTAAAATACGGATTTGACCCCTTCGACTTAGTACTTGGTGGCAAAACCCTTGTTGGCAATCAGAGGTCAGACGTTTCTTGTAGTTGGCCACCAGGTTTGCACACATCTCAGGAGGGATTTTGTCCCACTCCTCTTTGCAGATCCTCTCCAAGTCATTAAGGTTTCGAGGCTGACATTTGGCAACTCAAACCTTCAGCTCCCTCCACATATTTTCAATGGGATAAAGGTCTAGAGACTGGCTAGGCCACTCCAGGACCTTATTGTGCTTATTCTTGAGCTACTCCTTTGTTGCCTAGGCTGTGTGTTTTGGGTCATGCTGGAATACCCATCCACGACTAATTTTCAATGCCCTAACTGAGGGAAGGAGGTTCTTACCCAAGATTTGATGGTACATGGCCCCATCCATTGTCCCTTTGAGTTAGTGCAGTTGTCCTGTCTCCTTAGCAGAAAAACCCCCCCAAAGCATTTCTACCTCAATTTTTGAGGATGGGGAGGGTATTCTTGGGGTCGTAGGCAGCATTCCTCCTCCTCCAAACACGGTGAGTTGAGTTGATGCCAAAGAGCTTGATTTTGGTCTCATCTGACCACAACACTTTCATCCAGTTCTCCTCTGAATCATTCAGATGTTCATTGGCAAACTTCAGAGGGGCCTGTACATGTACTTTCTTGAGCAGGGGGACCTTGCGGGTGCTGCAGGATTTCAGTCCTTAATGGCGTAGTGTGTTACCATATTTTTTTCTTGATGACTATGGTCCCAGCTGCCTTGAGATCATTAACAAGATCCTCCCATGTAGTTCTGGGCTGATTCCTCACCATTCTCATGATCATTGAAACTCCACGAAGTGAGATCTTGCATGGAGTACCAGACCGAGGGAGACTGACCTTTATTTTGTGTTTCTTCCATTTGCTAATAATCGCACTAACTGGTGTCACCTTCTCACCAAGCTGCTTGGCGATGGTCTTGTAGCCCATTCCAGCCTTGTGTAGGGCTACAATCTTGTCTGACATCCGTGGACAGCTCTTTGGTCTTGGCCATAGTGGAGAGTTTTGAATCTGATTGCTTGCTTCTGTGGACTGGTGTCTTTTATACAGGTACCGAGCAGAGATTACTCTCTTTAAGAGAGTGCTCCTAATCTCAGCTCGTTATCTGTATAAAAGACACCTGAGAGCTAGAAATCTTGCTGATTGATAGGGGATCAAATACTCATTTCACTCATTGACGTGCAAATCAATTTATAACTTTTTTGACATGCGTTTTTCTGGATTTTTTTTTTTCTGTCTCTCACTGTTAAAATACACCTACCATTAAATTTATAGACTAATCATTTGTCAGTGGACAAATGTTAAAAATCAGCAGGGGATCAAATACTTTTTTCCCTCACTGTAACAGGCGGGTGTCCATATTTTGACTCCCCGTTTTAACTTTTCGTGTTTGGCTGTGCCTGCCGGACTTGCCCAGAATACCAGGGTACAATCTGGCACGTAAACGGGCCCCAATAAGAAAAGCTTGACTGATTTGGTTTTTCTTTTGCAGCTTATTGAATTAAGTCTTTGTTTGGAGCGATAAATTCATTTCCAGAACATGTTAACCCTTAATTAAACAAAGAATCTCAAGACTTGGAGCAGTTAGAAGCATTTTCTGTTTGTCTTTGAAAATAAGAAAGTTCAAAAAGTTTTGTTTTGCAATAGGCGCATTTGTTTTTAGATGTTTTTTTTTTTTTCAGACATCTTTTTAAAAGTTCCACTAAAGTGACCCAGACGTCCTGTCGGTCTAACCACTCTATGTAAACAATTGCTGTATTGTAGAACCAGCAATATTTCCATGAAAAGATTAAATCCACCTCTAATGACTGCCTTCCTGACAGCCACTAGGGGCGCTTCCTCCCCCAGAACAGAGTGAAATAATGTCCTGGAATTAAATGCTTCTCAGAGCTACAATTGATTGGAGGAGCATGGCATTTGGCTGTGCATGTGTATCTCTAATCCAATGCTTCTCTGTGACACACACACTGGATTGGAGAAGATCATAGACTTGAGCAGGTATCTTTGAAGCCATAACAGGTGGCTGGCGTGGGTTCGTGTTAATGCTGGAAGTGAGGTAAATAAGAGTTTACTAAATTTGTCACTAGCAAAGAGGGGTGGACAGAAGGGAAACTATCGGGTCCTTTTAAACTGAATGCTTTAAATGGAATGCTTCGAAATGAGATTTGAACATTCACATGTACTCATCAGCTGATTACACAAACAATGAGCTTTGTAATTCTATGAATTAGTTTTCAATGCCCAGCAGAGAATTCCATCTGTGTCTCTGCAACATTGCATATCTATGTCACTGATATCCTGTGATCTGCCTACTGGGGGATATTTACTTACTAATACGTGCCTAGACAGTATGTATCGATATATTGAAATGGGTTTCATACCAGAAAACAATATGGGGGTTCATTCTCAAATTTTAAACTTTTCATTTTCTAATTTGGCATGTTTCTTTGCACGGCATGTAGTGCCAAATACAGGAAGGTGTAGAACTGAAGTCTAAAACAAAAATAAAAAATAATTACTTTAGTTTTCGGTTTTGCTGCTGCAGGCTCACCGGCATGTATTTCTTACTGAACTGTTTCATTTAACAGTTGTAGACACGAACTTAAGGCTGAACTTGATGGACGCAAGTCTCTTTTCAGCTATGTAACTATGAACTGTGTTGAACTGAAAGTTTCAGCCTGACGGCCAGTGGGTGTCATGGGGGTTGTTGCTGTTTAACAAAGACTCCATGATTTATTCTCATGTTCGAGATTCAGATGTAGTCTTTGGGAGCCATTTACAAATGGCTGCAGTTCTAAAACCAGTCTCGGAGCCGCAGATGAATCATGGCGTCTTCGTGAGTTGGTGCAGGGTGCTCAGTGCACCACAAACTTTTTAATAATGCATTGAAGTTGGGATGGCACTTGGAGTGACTCTTGTAACAAAATTTGTGTTTTTGAGGTCTAAATACAAAAATGTACAAATCTATCATTCTGTGTTTAGCACTGTCTTGGAACGGAGTGCCTCCATCTTTGTTTACTGTCAGTCTTTTTGACTTCCTGTCAGTCTTTTCTAAAAAGTGGTCTAGAGTGCTAAAATTGAGGCAGTCACTGTGTATATTGGTGGAAGCAGCAGGTACTCTCCATTGGTGATTCCTCCCTTTTTATATTTTTAAACCATTTTCTGAACACGAAATCTTGATCATGTTTCCTCTTTTTTATTTATTTTTTTATTTTTTACCCAGTACAATGTATACCCTTGCTGTGCCTAGACTGAACTGGATTGTCATGTCACTTGCTAAATCTTCAATGTAAATTTAAAAGAAAACTGGGCATCATGGAAAAAAAGGATAACACAAGTTACAGAAGATTTTACTGGGATACTATAGGCACCCAGACCACTTCAGCTCATTGACATGGTGGGTCCGTAATGCCAGGTCCCTTAACCCGCCAAAGGTAATTATTGCAGTTTTAAATAACTGCAACTGACACAGTTGGACGACCATTTCTTTAAAATTTTTTTAAAGAGGGTTGTTTTGGTTCGTGCATAATGTCATTTTATGCCAAAGCATTGTCCAGCAATGAAGTAATTAATATTCGGTGGTCCTCTTTGGCTGCCCCTCCCCATTTTCCCTCTGGTGCCCCAAGAATTGAACGTGTACACAGTCTAGCAAGTTAAGGGGAGGGAGTGTAGGCTGAACCTCGGTAGAGGTTACAGAATCCCAACCAGTTCTCCAAACACTGTTCCTATTCATTGTGTCCATCTGACACCTCTTGAAAATGCCAGCCTCATCTCAATGGGGCTTCTGTTCGATGACACTTTGACATTCACCTCTCTGACCCATTCGTTCCACAGAACCAGGCCTTAGATGTGTTTTTGTTTTTGCCTTTGTTTTTATTGTGGACTGTGATGACATTTGTTGGGACACTGTCCAGTACCATACACCACCTCTCTGGTAAGGAATGAGATGGATGTTTGGCAAACAATATACATATTCTAATCTCCAGACCCTATAAGGAATGTTGTTTGCTGGAATAACTGCATGTATTACTTATGTGTAATTATCTCCGTCCATATTACATTTGTGAAGGATCTACCTATGCTTGAGGCTTCCTGTTGTGTTCCATATTCTTCTAATCCTAACCATCTCGATTTGTGGATGGTCTACTGCTACTGAAAGGGACACTGCACTCCCCAAATAAAAAACACTGTTTACTAGATATACCCTTAATGAAAATGTGCATCTGTTTAATTATGCATTTTCTTTAACTGTGTGTGTGTGTGTGTGTGTGTGTGGGGAAATATAAAAAGAGCCAGCAAAAACTGCAGATCTCTTGTCTGCAGCCTTTGCAAACCCACCTCTTCTAACCCTGCCCAGACTTTCTCTGGATGTCCAACCACAGACTTCCCAATGCAGCTAAATGAGTAGTCTTTGCAAGGCAGGTGCTCTGGGGAATTTATGCCTCTTGAGTTTAGCTTTACTGAGCTAAACAAACCAGGAAGTAACCGGTGCGGTTGCCGGACAGCCAGGAGGGTGTAGCAAAGGTATACACTTCGGGGTCAAGAATGCACAATCAAATTACATCCTAAATGGTAGTGAATTAGGGATCTTTCTTCTTCCCCTTACAATACTTTCCCTAACTTCACTCCCTCTGCTGTTCTATGTTCATTTGCACCCGCTACATTGGAAGAGGTTTCTGCTCTGCTCCAGTCCTCCCGCACCACCACCTGCTCCCCAGATCCAATTCCCTCGCATCTCATCCGTACTCTGTCTTCTCCTCTTTCTCCACCTCTCACTAAAATTCTCAATCTTTCTCTCCCCTCTGGTATATTTCCATTGCCCTTCAAACATGCAACTGTAACCCCAATTCTAAAGAAGCCCAATCTTGACTCTAATTCCCCATCCAACTATCGTCCTATCTCGCTACTGCCTTTTGCATCCAAGATCCTTGAAAAAATTGTGTATGCGAGATTGACAGACTTCCTCAAGTCCAACTCTCTGCTAGACCCGCTTCAGTCTGGTTTCCGCGCTAAGCACTCTGTGGAAACGGCACTGACCAAAGTATCCAATGATTTACTCGCTGCAAAATCTCGTGGTCACTACTCTATCCTAATTCTCCTTGACCGGTCTGCGGCTTTTGACACTGTTGATCATCAACAGCTTCTTCCTCCGCAATATCGGTCTACAAGATATTGCTCTCTCCTGGTGCTCCTCCTACCTCTCCCAGCGCTCTTTCAGTGTTTCTTTCACTGGCTCTTCTTCTTCTCCCCAAGGGCGTCTATTATCGATATGTGGCACATCTTTACTGCAATGTAATTACTAAGATGTAATGTTTTATTTATTTGCATTCTTCAGGGCAAATAATGAACCACTAAAGCTAGTCAGTCAGACATGTATTATCGGCATGGGCTGCAATATAACACAGGTTGAAATGTTTTTGCTCATAATATCTACAAGCATCCTATATAGTGTGATTGCTCAGTGGCAAGTTCATTTGCTGTTTGTATGGGGCAGCCCAGGAGCTGTTTTCCACTTCGGAGTTACCTAGAGGATCTCACTAACATTAGTCACGTCCGATTGTTCAGGTAACGCGGTCCTGTGATGTAGAGGTATATCAAGCAATAATGTTTTATGGCTAGCAAGCCCAAAAAAATAACAAACCCCTAAAGAGATAGCTAAAACATAAAATAGAGGAATACGCTACATATGGCAGAATCCATAGACATTGATTTTATTAAGATAAATGACACTGAGCGACTATTGTCGTCCATATCTGGCTTCACGTCCAAGCCCCTGAGATGCTTGTTATTGATCTGAAGGACATGTATCGGCTGGTCAGACTCTAGGTTTTTGACAGTAGCACTTAGGAGATCTTCATCAACTGCCCTTCTTTACGAGCATAATACACTATTTACCATTTACATTTTGAATTTAAAATTTACAATTTAAATTTTACATGAATGCTGCGGGTTTTCTAAGCCACAGGTACCATCAGAGGTGCAGCTTCTATTCGGTTAAGTGGTTAATATGAGAGGTATGGGGGTGCAGAAAAATCACAAAGGGGGCGCTGCTGAGAAAAGTAAATAATGTGGCATGGGCATAAATGTATTAGATAAACATAATCAGACTCTCTCAAATAGATGCAATATTGAGAATTGCTTCATGGAACATGTAGTCCCCAGCAGCAGCCATTCCAAATGTTGGCAGTCACAATTCTAGTACAAGGCAAGGTGTCTGTTTTCTCAGTGAGTTATTTTACCCACATTTTAAGTGATCCGGGCGATTTGCAACCCATGGAAGGTTGGGGAAATAAAGGAGTCTTATTCACTAACTAGGAACTGATGAGAATTGACTTAAAAATTGCAAATTTTAAGCCAAAAGTGGCCAATCTGGAAAAATAGCCAAGTTTGAGAATTTTCCATCCGTGCAATCTTATTTTTTTTATTTTTTTTTTAAATTTGCAATTCCTTTCTCTATTCTTCCCCATTCCCAGTTTACTGAATGGGGAAGAATTTGTGCTCAAGCAGGGAAGTGCATGTATCTGCATTTGAACGAAGCTTGAGTATCTAAAATATAACCTTTAATTAAAACACACATTTTGTTAAAACCTATAACCACGAGTAGTCCTCATTTTTCACCATTTACAGAAAGCACCACATTAAGAATCCTGGCTTTTCTCATTCCTTTGGCTGGTGAGAGATATTTCTCCAAGTATGTTGGATACGTGTTATCAGTAGACTGGTCTTCTCTGTGACTTGTACAAAGCATGTCTCACTCTTCCGATAATGTCAGATTCTGTGGACTGTAAGACGCCTGCTGTATAACTCAAGGAGACAGATGTTACAGCTGATCCCATCTTACAAAGGCTGGTTGGAAGATGTCATCCGACAGATAATACCCTCTGGGAGTGCACTAGGAAAACAGAAATGGGGCGACAAATGCTGACACAGGAGACGTTTCCCACTCCAAACCATTCCAAGGGTGGAATTTCCACTGAAGACCTTCTACACCATGGAACTTTGGAACTTCAAATTAAGAATTAAGAATTATGCAATAATAGGTCTTCGGTGTTAAAATGTTCACAATCTTTGTGAATATTTATTTATTTTTGAAATCTGCCAAATTCATTGCTTTGCTTTGTTACCCCATTAACTGAATATCAATCTGTTTGACAAAACCAGAGGCTCTCCCGACACACAAATCCTTGCCTCTCAACATCTTAACTGCTCATATAATGTATTACTTTGGTTGGCACAGATTGGCTGGGAATGCTGGCATGTAGGACTTAGTCTACCTTTTCTTCCTAGGTTGGACAACTTTGGAAGGATAATCTGCACCAGAACACTCCTTGCACCATA
Source organism: Pelobates cultripes (assembly GCA_933207985.1). NCBI lineage: Eukaryota > Metazoa > Chordata > Amphibia > Anura > Pelobatidae > Pelobates > Pelobates cultripes. Next base: position 136,745,978 of record OW240920.1, on the reverse strand, counting down.
CCCGCTGAATAAACGGTTGTGATGATGGTGCTTAAGGCTCCTTCAAGTAAAGACAGACCTACCTGGTTTCTTGGGAAAATGTATAAACCCACAAACATAATGTAAATGAGCCACTTACAAAACAGGTGGCCAATGGATAGATTTCCAATTTTAACACGTTTACAAAGATAAAAGGATTTAGTTTTAAAGGGGTGCACAAGACAAATAGGATTATGTAAAAGGGTAAAAGGTCAGCTACATATTCCGTGATGTTGCTACGCTTGCTGAATATCCCTCTTGCGCACGTAGAGTTAAATGTAAGACCCCGCAGGGAAATAGAATTTGCAAGGCGCAGTGTGTTAAACAACCTTGGGTGTGATGAGTCATGGTAATGTGGTTTTAAAGAGCTTAATTAGCCAAGCAGTATAGGGCACAGCTGTCATAGATGGGCCCATCGCTCCGCACTGTGTTAACCAACCCCTGCCCCCTGCCTTTTGATGACTTTTTGCAAGTGGGGTGCACTTCTCATTTCAAAGGTAATGGTGTGTGCTTTAAAACGCGTTTCCCATGCTGCCAGATTATGGATATGAAGACACAGGAAAGTTTACGCTTGACACCCAAAATATCATCCTTTCACTATTTTTCCGTTTAATAATACCGCAGGTTTAAGATGGGAGAAGGGGTGAAATCGCTAATCCTTAATATGCGTCTTAGGCCCTGCTGGCATTAAAGGACTTCATCTTTTGTCTCCGTCCACACTCCTCTGGGGGTAACCACTTGCCATAAATCAGCTTTTACTCGCGATAAACTGTAAAAGTGGCTTCATGTGTCATTGTTACTGCCTGCACTCATTACGAGGATAAAAAGAAAATCTCAGCTGGGTACATTATAAAGCAGACAGTTGGTACAAAAGCCTGCATGAATAATTTGATTAGACACTATTAAAAATGATAAGGTTTGTGTTTTACCAAGGAAGACCCTGCCTGCGGGCCCCGAAGGATGCTCCACTGAGCACGCCTTGCCTCGCCTGCCGAAATGGTCAGATGGTTTAAATGAATGGACCATTGCTGCGAGCATATGTCTGTGGTCCACCCAGCTGATTTGTTTTATTTCTGACGCAAAAGAAGTAAGTACTCTATCTCGGGGATATTAACTAAGCAACGGCTGATGTGTATTCGTTGGGTGTATAAACATACTGTATTTTCTTTTATTTTCGTTCTTCTATTTTGGATGTTGCAGCCCCTTATCTCCTTGTCTGCAACATTTAGATTTATAATTTTCTGCCCTGGCAATACATAGGTCAAATGCTCTGTATTTTCATAGATTTATATAGCTGAAAAAAAAGCACAACACATTATTATTGAAATTTCTATGCTGCTGAGGACAGCTGCTACGATGCTGAGGATTGTGTGGCTGCCTCAAGCCATCTTGAATTCTTCCTATTAGTTTTTACCGCCTCTGTCGGTAGGTTGTTCCATGCATCTGCTCTTCTGATATACTCAGAAAAAAAAATCTACAAACAGGCGCAGTAACTAACTGAACTGGTCAATTTCGTCTCTGATTTTGTGACCGCCTTTAAGTTGCTTTGTTTATTTATATAAATTAGTTTTCTGATTTTATGAGATTTCCATCTACCTGCTGTGCCACTTATTATGCTGGAGCAATGGTAGGTTACATATTAAAAACCTCCACCTGTTTCCTGCCCCAGTTACAAGTAATAAAGAACTTAAAAAAAAATGCATATCAAGAGCAAGTAGTACGTTACTTTAATGAATCTTTTAACTTCTTCATTGCTGGTCCCATTATTTTTATTTTGCTTTTTTTTTTTGACTCTCACATTTTTGTTTTTTTTTGGTATGCAGGGGGTGTACTGGTTAACAGCCTGCGTGGTAGAAGGCTATATTTCATTGTATGGACCAGTGATGGACCGCTGTGGGCCTGTGCACCTGTATTTTTGTATTTACGAAATGTTTTCTAAAGCCGCGCTGAGCACCGTGGGAAATGCAGGCCAAAAACAAGGGTTATCCATGCCTAATTTAGATTCTCCTTCTGTACCACCATCAGCTCTGGGAAAGATCTCTGGGCCCTGCAATCCATCACTTACTTCTGCTTTTTAAATGACAAAATCCATATGCTGTATTTGCTTTGGGTCACCAGATAAGGAATCACAGCGTCCGTCTGGAGTCCTGATTTATCTTATATATATATATTTTATTTATTTTTCATTTTAAGCTTTCTCAGTTTTGATTTCCTGCTAATAATAGGGTGAGCCAAATATAGTCTCCCTTAAGAACCCAACATACTGAAACCTCAATGCAACCTATCACTCCTAAGGTACACCATTGAATCAAACACTGAAAGTCACACTTTTTTTATTTTTTTTCATGTAATACCTTGTTTTCTATTTATACGTAGATACATTAAATGTTTAGCGATTGGCATCATGATATAGTTCAGGCCTGCACAGTCAGGACACACATGGCATTGGAGTGAGAAAAAAACCGAAACATTGTTTCATTTCTTATTCTCTGTGTGCATTCTCTATGCTGACTGCCAGGAGGAAAAGGCAAAGGTTATATCAATGATTGACAGGGAACCAAAATGGAGGTGCCCAGTTCCCGGATCGAGCGAAATGTGGCGTGGACTTCTACATCAAATTTTGTTTTCCAACTTTGCATATATGTTAAATATAGGAGAAGAGTTAGATGCATCCAAAATCCTGGTAACAGGACATTGTCCCTTTAACTCTGAGTGCCAGTTACATATGGGACCGATACCCGGGTGGTCTGTCACAGGCCTAACCTTAGAATAGGTTAGTGGTGGCTAATGTTGGTAGCTTGCATTGACTTGCCTTTCCTATCCCATCCGGCATTCGTGAGGTTAAGATTTCCAATTTGTGCAAGATCAGTAAGGCCAATTATTCCTCTCAACTCCCTGTTTGATCCTAAAAATTACACATCAAAATTTTAAATATCCTGCAGCATGTGATATGCAAGGCGGGGTGGCACAGCGCGAAGTACATCAATATCTCATGCATAGCCGGCTGGGGATTACCGACAGCCAGAGCAAATCATGCAAATTGATACAAAAGGGAGGCGCTGAGATTTAACGGTGAAGTGCCTGGAGGAGATGACCGACAGAACTCGCTGTCCTGCATTCTTATGGGATGTTCTAGGATTGTAATTTGTATTCGTTGGGTTAACCAGTTCTGCAGTTCACTTGTCCCTTTCACATGAAAACTTCTGGATTTTGGAGGAAACTTTCTTTGCTATTTGTATAGGACATTTTGATGTCACACTAGAAAAAAAAAACGTTAAAATTATTTTTACTTTTTTTTAATTTAGAAAGTGCAGGTGGTTCTTTTTTCAAAATATATATTTTTTAAAAACACATGTATAAAATTATAGAGCACGATATATCTTCTGTATTAAAAAGGACTCTAAAAGCACAACGTATGTGAAAGCTGGTTCCCGTCCTTGACTTCCGTTTGCCTATAATAGTAGCAAGTTGAAAGAATTGCTGCAGATGTAAACCTCACTCCGCCTCAAATTTAACAAATACACCAAAAATCCCCCAATCTGTGTGGCCGGGAGAGTATGGAGCAGCATTTCCTAATTAGTCGGCAAAAATAAAAGCAGTATTTACCCCTTGTACACCTGCGCCTGTAAGCAGCTGCCTAATCTGCATATTGACAAACCCAGCTGTGTAAAGTGGGTTTAAAACAAGTCCCCAACTCTTCAAACATCTAAAACCCCTTTCTCTGTTGCGGTCGTAGCTGTGCGCATGCATGCAGTGGCATTTTTTCATTACTCACCAAGTATATCTCTCCATCATTGCACATAAAGATCAGGAAAGTGTTCAGTTTTTAACATATCGTCTTTTGGGATTCCACAAAGCCCAGAAAAGTCCAGGCCAAGTGGCTGTGGGTAGCCTTTAACTCATTTCAGCCAATGCTAGCCATTTTATCTATTCACAGTCGCACGCCAGGTCTGGGTCTGCTTCTTTCCTGTCCCCAAAACATGGGTAGAAATTCTGGCACACTGATCTATTTCTAAATCAATTTAAAGATAATCATCTATTGCAACTCACAGCAGAAAATATCATATGTTCCTTATACATTATTACAGTCAATAATTGGCGTTAATAGAGTCTGAGCCTATCTCATAGGGTAGGCATGCAGCTGGTGTGATTGGTTCGTTCACCAACTGAAGAACTCCTTTACACCTCAAAGTTTCATGTTGTATTCCTGTTAGTCAGTCCATCCATCCGTCTCTTTATTTAGATATTGAATGGTGCAAAACATACAGAAGTGACTGTTACACTTTAAACAATACCCTCGTATCCTCTTGTTCCCATTCGGCTACATTTGTTGTAATTTATTTGTATGTTCGGTTGATTCGTCGTACTGCTCTGCGGAGTTATTAGATAAATTAAATGCAAATAGTGGTCCAGCTCTGGTATTGTGAAATGATTTAAGAAGCTAAAATAGAATAATAAACAGTGTTAATCCCTTGTATTGCTGCAATAAGAGGTCACTAGATTATTTGTCTTGGCTCTTTAATTCCCCACACCCCAGAAAGTTAGGGCCTCTCCTTCAATACAGATGTAGCCAGTTTAAATACCCTGTTGTCCTTGTTTCCATAGTAACCCACACTGATCCTTCATCCTGGTGTCTGGGTGGCAAGGTTTATGCAGAACGTGAACTTGGTGTGAGCGAAGCAGGTCGCAGTGATTCTGGTACACCGTACAATATCCTATTATAGCGGAGTTAGAGGGCAACCTGTAGGGGGATGGAGGATGTTTAGCAAATCCAATAAACCCAACCAAGTCTGAGGTTGCGGCTTTTTTTTTTTTTATCTTCCATTTAAAAAAAATTTTTTTAAATTAAATCCTGTAAGGCTGACCAGCTGGAATACCAGGAGCTGGCTTTGGTGGAGACTCGGCGAGATGGCCATAGGTCTTATCATATATCACATTGCAATTTTAATGGAGTCTTAAAGAGAAGAATTATTAATGGTCGTTTCACTCACATTGCAGGTTATTCAGTATTGTTATCCCTGATCGTTGACTGTAGAATTCAGTAGAATGTTTGAGACTATCACTGAGGCCTGCAGTAACCCGTAACATGTGTGAGACTATCGCTGATCCCCTAAATAATGTTCAATGAGTGTTAGGCAATTATTTGAGCCCACTGTATTTGCATTGTTTGAGGTCACTCGCTAATTTGCACTGGGTATAACATTTTTACATGTGGATGTGGGTGGCTTCTGGTCAGTAGCCGGAAAAATTGAAAGGGTTGAAGCCACAGTTCTAAGAAAATCCTGTCCTCCCCGCCAAACATAAAAATTATAGTGAAAATTTACACAAAATTATATTACCGCTTTAAAAGCTGGGGTGTTTATAGTTTATAGCATATGGTATAAATGGAACATGGCACACTCTGCCTGCTCCCGCAGAATGACGGGAATGCTCTGTCGTTATATAATCTTTGAATGCAAAAGCATGGATGCAAACATTGCTTATTAAGATGCACAGCCATGGTTCTTCTCTGCCTTTTCTTATATTCAATACCTGTTGTGGAAAGCAGTGAGGATTCAGAAATACAGAACACTCTTAATCTCCTCCTCTCCACTTGCAACATTGTTCTATATCTCTCTGTATTAGCTAGAGACCAGCCATGGTAGTCTTTACCAGAGACACAATGACCACATCTTTTCTTCTCTAGGTACAAGCTAGAGACTGGCCACGGTAGCCTTGGCCAGAGACACAATGACCACATCTGTCCTTCTCCAGGTGTAAGCTAGAGACCAGCCATGGTAGCCTTGGCCAGAGACACAATGACCACATCTGTCCTTCTCCATGTATAAGCTAGAGACCAGCCATGGTAGCCTTGGCCAGAGACACAATGACTACATCTGTCCTTCTCCAGGTGTAAGCTAGAGACCAGCCATGGTAGCCTTGGCCAGAGACACAATGACTACATCTGTCCTTCTCCATGTATAAGCTAGAGACCAGCCATGGTAGTCTTTACCAGAGACACAATGACCACACTTGTCCATGAAAGGGACACCATAGAGAACTCTATAGATATTTTGTCTAAAATATATTGGTCGTTTTAAATAAATGTGTGACCCATGCTTTGCAAAACACTGGAACGATAGAACCATGACCTCTTGACCATGTAAAAAGAAAAATTTAACCACTACATCCGTTGAAATCTGAGGTGGCCAAATGGTAGACTTTCAGTATTTCTACAACTCCCATGATGCTTTGCCAAAATTTAGGTTAACCAAACATTATGGCAACTGTAGTTCTATAACAGTCTGAGTGTATGGGTAGTTCTTTCTGCTCTCAAACTGTTTCACAAATTCAGTGTTCATTGTCATAATGTGGAGAATCATTGATTGAGATTTAAGTCCTATTAAATTAGTGTAATGTAGTTAAACACTTGCAGTGTAATGTAGTATACAGGGGCGGACTGAGAACCCTCAGGGCCCCCGGGCAAAATAAATCAAGGGCCCCTTTACAGGCCCCACCCATACTCTGCAGCAAGCGCCACCCTTGTCCCGCCTCCATGCACCACCTCCAGCCACACCCTACACAATCTTTAGACACAAGGAACAAAAGGGCAATAAGCCCTTCGAGGCCCCAGCAGAGACTACAATTGAGGGCTAATGGGCCATGGAGGGGGGTCTTTCTAGCGGAGGCTATCTCAGTGTCCTTTAGAGAGTGTGTTAGAAAGAATCCCCTCCAGGCCCCATTAGAGACTACAATGGAGTCTAATAGGCTTGGAAGGGGGTCTTTCTAACAGAGGCCATCTCAGCGTCCATTAGATATCCCCTGCTGGAAACAGTCGCCTCCAGGCCCCAGTAGAGACTACAATTGAGGGCTAATGGGCCATGGAGGGGATTTCTAGCAGAGGCTATCTCAGTGTCCTTTAGAGAGTGTGTTAGAAAGAATCTCCTCCAGGCCCCATTAGAGACTACAATGGAGTCTAATGGGGCCTGGAGGGTGGTCTCTCCAACACTCTGGTTCCTATTCACAATATAGCAACACAACATAGCTCGCTGATACCTAGGCCAAGTTGGCTCCTCTTACCTTAATTACTGTTGCTGGCTGGCAGTCTGTGGGCTTGCTTGCTGCGGCTGGCAGGCTGTGGGCTTGCTGGCTACTGCCGGCAGGCTGTGGGCTTGCTGACTGCGGCTGGCAGGCTGTGGCTTGCTGGCTGCGACTGGCAGGCTGTGGGCTTGCTGGCTGTAAGCCTGTGGCTTGCTGTAGGCCTGTGGGCTGGCTACTGGCCTGTGGGCTAACTGGCTGGCTACTGGCCAGCCTGTGGGTTGGCTGGCTGGCTACTGGGGCACTTGTAGATTATTTAAAGAAATAATCCATGCACAATAACCACTACTGCTCCAGAGTAAGTAGTCAAACCATTTAAGAACAGTTTGACAACTTACCTGGGATCTGCTGGGATATGGGGCTGTAGTAGGGAATAGGAGCAGTGGTGCAATGTGTGTGAAAGGTTCAGTGTGTGTGTGTGGGGGTTTAGTGTGTGAATGTGTAGGGTGTGTGGGCTGTGTATGTGTGTGGCAATGTTAGTATGGGGGTCTGTGTGTATATGGGTGGGCAGTGTATGTGAGTGTGTGAGGCAATGTGTGTAAATGTGTATGTTGTGTATGGGGGCAGTGTGTGTATGTGTATGGTGTGTGTGGGGGCAGTGTGTTTATGGGGCTAGAGTTCACTCTCACCACTGCGACCACCAGGAATCCCTGGGGGTCACAGTGTTGAGAGTGAACACTAGACCGTAGCTCTAGGGCTAGAGTTGACTCTCGCAAGAGCGGTAACGTTGCCATGGTAATCGCGGCAACGCTCTGTGCTCGTGCAAGAAGGACCCAGAGGAGCTGCAGGGTGAGCTCCCAGGTCCTCTCTTCCTTCCTCCCCTGCCCGCACGGTGCCTGCGGACAGGGGAGGGGGAGCAATTGCCCTGTTGCCCCCCTGGATCCACCAGTGATATATACAGCCCTTCTGTGTGCCTTTTTGTCTCCCCCCGTCCCTCTCTGTTTTTCTCCCCCCTTTCCCTGTCTCTCTCTCTCTCCCCCACATCTCTCTTCCTCTCTGTCTCTTTCTCCCCCTCCCCATCTCTTTCTCCCCGTGTCTCTTTCTCCCCCTCCCTATCTCTCTATTCCCCCTCTTTCTCCCAGTGTCTCATTCTTCCCTCTCTGTCTCCCCCCTCCCCATATCTCTGTTCCCCCCTCTTTCCATATCTCTGTTCCCCCCTCTTTCTCCCCCCTCCCCATATCTCTGTTCCCCCCTCTTTCTCCCCTCTCCCCATATCTCTGTTCCCCCCTCTTTCTCCCCTCTCCCCATATCTCTGTTCCCCCCTCTTTCTCCTCCCTCCATATCTCCTGTTTCCCCCCCTCTTTCTCCCTCTCCCCATCTCTGACCCCCCCTCTTTCCTCCCTCTCCCCATCCTCTGTTCCCCCCCCTCTTCTCCCTCTCCCCATATCTCTGTTCCCCCTCTCTCCTCCCCTCCCCATATCTGTTCCCCCCCCTCTTTCTCCCCTCCCATCTCTCTGTTTCCCCCCCTCCCCATGTCTCTGTTCCCCTCTTTCTCCCCTCTCCCCATATCTCTGTTCCCCTCTTTCTCCCTCTCCTTATCTCTGTTTCCTCTTTCTCCCCTCCCCATATCTCTGTTCCCCCCTCTCCTCCTCCCCCATCTCCTGTTTCCCCCCCTCTTTCTCCTCTCCCCATCTCTGTTCCCCTCTTTCTCCTCTCTGCATCTCTCTGTTTCCCCTCCATATCTCTGTTCTCCCTCTTCTCCCCCTCCCATGTCCTCTGCTCCCATGGCTCTCCCCCCTCCCCTTATCTCTGACCCCCACTCCCTATCTCTCTGTTCCCCCCCTCTTACTCAAGCCTGAGGGGGCCGGCCACGTTTCATGCTGGAGCACAGGATGTGGGAACCGCAAAGGAGCATGATAGAGAGACATGCTCCTCCTCCTTCAGCGTTAGTGAGAGGAATGCCGCCGGACCAGCGAGGCTGCCACCCGGTCCGGCGGCTCCAGCATGAAACGTGGCCGGCCCCCTCACAGTGTGCCACCGGACCGGCCACCCGGTGGCACCTTCCTCTCAAGTCCCCAGATGCCGCCCCCAATCCAGCCCTGCTGCCGGGCCCCCTGAAGGCGACCCTGGCAGCGGGCCCCTCTCCCGGCCGGGCCCTCGGACCATGTCCGAAGTGCCCGACCGGTCAGTCCGCCCCTGGTAGTATAGCAGATACTAACCATATTCTGGGATCTCTAAACTCCTCTGCTGTTTGGATACAAGTTATTCCTGGGGTTATGACCGAATAACACAGCAATGAACATCTTTGGATCATTACAATAATTAACTAAATATTTCCTACACCATGGGATGAATGTGAGTAGTCACATTTTAAAAAAAAAAAAAAAAAAACAGAGGATGCCTGCTAGAGTAATGGGGTCTGTTACATAGTGGATGTTCATCCTTAAATGGACAGGACTCGTGGAGAGTGGACTGGAAGTCATCATTACTTGTGTTTCCTTCCTGGTCATATAGGATTTGACCAATGGTGCAGAAATGAGATGTCACTGGGGACAAGTTACAAAAGAAAATCACTACTGAAGTGTATTGAAACTAAATTTAAATTTAGAGTAAAAGTGGAGTAATCACCATGACAACCATTATAATCTGCATGGGCATTCCATTGGCGATTATTCCGCATTTAGAATTTTGCAATTCTTTTCAAATCGCAGTGCGCACCTTGTCAACACAATACCCATCCATGAGATCTATAGCAGGTGGGGGACCATGCGGTCTGTGAGGTTGGGTACCCATTTGGCATTTACAAGGTTAATCTGTTTTTTTAAAAAGGATTTCATAATCATAATTCAACTGTACATAAAACACTTTTTATTTTATTTTTTTGGGGGGGGGGAGGGGGAGAAGAGATTAAATCCCTGTACAGTTGTAGTGTGTGATCCTATGATTTTCCCTAATTTCCTGAGATGATTTCCCCCCCCCTCGTCTACCCCCACCATGCTGCTTTTCCAGCAGACATCTTGATCTGTATACCAAGTATCCTACACCGGCTACAGCCACTCTCACTGTGTGGCGTATAAAGATGCAAATTCAATGATTTCTCAACTGGGGTCTGCAGCTAATGCAATGCCCCTTGGCAATAAGCTCCAACAGTCTCTGGTCTGTCACCTCATTACTAGGGAAAACACGGGGACATTGTTTGTGCAGAATAAATTAATGAGATTTCCAACGCAGTCTATTCATTACCACTATTTGTATGCTCTGAGAGAGAGAGATATGGCCCTGCTGTGTTACTAGAATGTCTAGGAAGAGGGAAATAATGGCCGTAGGAGGTGAAGCGTTCTTATAAAATGTAGACCAAAAGAAAAAAATTAATTTAAAACCAAGTTAGAACATTAACACTTTAACAATTGAGTAAAGCCCTACAGCTCCGACTTTCACATGGACTTATAGTAAGCAGGCAGATTCTCAATGTTTGTAGGTGAATTGGCACATTCTCAGGGTCTCTGGATGAATGGGCAAATTTTCAGGGTGCATAGGTAGATAGGCACATTCTCAGGGTCTCTGGATGAATGGGCAAATTCTCAGGGTGCATAGGTAGATGGGCACATTCTCAGGGTTTCTGACTAGTCATGAATCACCAGATTATAAGCATCTCGGGCAGATTCCTAGCATTTCAGGGTGAACTGGCAGATTCCTAGCATTTCGGGGTGAACCTGCAGATTCCTAGAATTTTGGGGTGAACCTGCAGATTCCTAGAATTTCAGGGTGAACCTGCAGATTCCTTTCATTTTGGGGTCAACTAGCAGATTCCTAGCATCTCTGGGTCAACTGGCAGATTCTCAGCATCTCTGGGTGAATTGCCAGATTCTCAATTCCTTAAGATGAATAAGCAGGCTATTGTATGCACATATTCTCAGTCTTGGTAGGAATGAATAGATTTAAAGGAACACTGCAGTCAATCTCTTTGAAGTGGTCTGAGTTCCATGTCCCTGTCTGCTTCACCCTGCAAATCCAAACATTGCTGTTACGCAGAAATGCCAATGTTTATATTGCAGGGTTTAAACGCCTCTAGTGGCTGTAGCTCTGAAAGTCACTATAGGCAATTCCTCAGAAATAGCCGAGTAAAACTCTGTTTCTATCAGATATTCTCATAGAGATCATCTGATTGGTGCAGTGTGACTTTTTGCTGCGCATGCGCACTTGCCTCCCAATGTTTTCCTGTGGGAAAGCATTGGAGTGGCTGAGATGATCAGTCCAGATAATCTCAGCCATGGAGGTGGGACGGCAGCGCGGAGACTGTGAGAAACGGAACTAAAACTTTTTTTTTTTTCTCTTCTCCTCGGACTGGGGGTGTTTTGGGCACCTAAGAGGCTAACAGGGAACTATAGCGTTGGCAATTCACATTTGTATTCCTAATGCCGCGTTCTGTATAGGCAGTTTCTCCGGGTACTCATTCTCTTAATGAGTAGCTATGATTGGTAAATGGGGATATGCATGGGCAAACTTTATGGATTTGTGGCCTTCATTGCTCTTGGAATGGTCACTTATATATTGGAAATCTATTGGAAGCTGTGATGTTTACTGCACACAATTTGCATCTGTAGTGGAACCATTTTGATTAACATGACTTCTGCTCGTTGCATCTTATTGATGTGCTATAAACTGGCTTATTGCTAACATTGCCATAATGAATATATCGACAAAGTTCTAAAAGTAGAGAAGCTGGGATGAGCATTCCATTGGTTCCATGGTGACTGCTTTACATTTAGAACTTCACGCCAGGACTGCCCTTTCATACTACCTACAACCTATGTGCTGTGATGAACTGTCAGCACACCAACATCCTCTGGTGGCAAACTCGCCGCTGCCCCCTGCAGTAAATACCTCTGGCTCAACACTGTTGATCAATTCCCAACAATTATCTGATGATATTCTCACCACCATGAACTCATTTACGGACTATACAACATTTTAGCTTGTGTGGAAGGTAGCAATGTATAAGATTTGGTTAAAGCTCCATCACTCAGATAGCAGAGTCCGTGCCTGGTGCAGTATCCTTTTGTCACAGTCAGATATTATTAATTCAAAGCGTTACTTTTCAAAGCAAGCCATCCGACCACAGCAAGTGACTGATAGCAAGCTTGATGTGTCCAGTGATTTTTCATAGGATTGCTGACTTCCTTGGGGGAGCAGAACAGCGGGAGAGCTGGAAGATAGGTTACAATACAGTGTCTTTTCAACGTGATGTTTATTTAAGGATCTGAGATGTCCCATTTACACCATCTCTAGAGCATCTCTCATTCCCGTGACGGCCATCCCTGACACCCTAGATTATTATTATTATTTTTATATTATAATTATTATTAGCATATATAAAGCGCCAACATTTTTCTGCAGCAAATAAGAGAAACAACAAATGTTAATAGGAAGAGACTTTCCATGATCTTCATCTTACCCAAAGGCTTACAGTTTGTACCAAATTGTAGGAAGGGTCTGGCAATGATATACTACTTTGGGGAGAGGAGGGGGGAATGGCATAAAAACAAAGAAATTGCAGAAACAGATTTAGAATTCTATTTTTTATTTTTTGCTAAACGGTTCTTTTACATATGCATAATTTTCTTATGTGTAAAAAGTAAACTGTATATATTCTACTGTAACAAAATAAAAATGCACCACTCTAAATTGTGTTAGGGATAAGCACTTACTTTTTAATATTATGACTGTCAAAATTCTATCATCTATGGAAAAACAGGAACTGCACTCCTCGCAACTTGCAAGAGCCAGAGAACTGATCCTGGGGTCAGCACTACCCCAACACATAGAGAAATACAAAAGAAAGGTTGAGCAGAACAACGTTTCGACCCACAAATGGGTCTTTGTCAAGCAAAAAGGCCCATTTATGGGTCAAAACATTGCTCGGCTCACTTTATCCTAATACATTTTCTTGTTGAGCCTTGGTGTGCCCAACCTCTTTTTTTTGTAGAGTCAAAGTTCTGAACCAAAGCAGAAAGCTTTAGCGTGTACAGGTGCAAGGGGAGTCACTGTACGCTTCCAAATTCACACATTCAAAGCAATTCTGTGACTTTTATACATGGCACATCATTTCTATTCCTTCCCACATGAATTTGGAGAAAAATAAATTTACAGTAATGACCTACGTGTGCATATATAATTTCTCTGCTCATTTTGATAAAGCTATCCTACACTAGACTATGAAATTCGGATTGGTCAGAGTTGAAATTCGGCAAAATGTCGACTGATTTGGTGTCCTTTTGAATCTCAGAATTTCAAATCTAACTTCGATTGAAATTCTTCAGAACCCCAAAATTTGGCAAAGTAGAACCGTGAACAAGTCTAGTAGCCTTTTCCACTTAACGCCAACTTTGAATCACTCATTTACAGCTTTCGATTTGTTTTTTTGTTAAAGGGACACTAGACACACTTTTCCCCTTCATTTTAGGGCTTTCCTGGTAATTTTCAGATTGACCTGAAATTCTTCAAATCCAATCAAACCGAAAAATTTACAACCAAAATTTTTCAGAACTTTATCAATACAAGAGAGCTGGACATTTTGGCCTTTGCCAAAAAAGGTGATAGGCTCCTTTAAATTTCCTTATCAGCTGAACATTCTTTCATTTGGTAACTAAGCTTGAAGCTTTACGATTTAATTGTCCTCGAGGATCCTCTTGTGAATGAGCAATGAGTGCTCAACGCAGCGCTCGGTACGCTGCCCTTATTGGACATCGAGATATACGAGGCAGTGAGATGGACTTGGGGTCATCCGTCATCAAAATTATTTTTGCACCTGCTGAGTACCACTGTGATGGATGTGCTCATGGGCCATAAACCTCATTGTGGAACTCCGTATCTAATAAAGATAATGCATCATGTCACAAAAAAAAATATCTTATAGAGCGGAGCTGTCTGGTTTTTTATATTAGTCATAAGGCTGCGAATATAGTTTAAAAATGCTTCACTTATTTTTTTTTTTCTTTTCCTTTTCTGGAAAGGAAAACGTGTTTCTACGTTAACGTTTACTAATTTAACAAACTAGCAATTTTTTCTCATCTATAGAGATATACATTTTATTTTGACACTCATGCAAATGACATCTCCCTATGTTTAACAATATACAGAAAAAGTGTTCTATAAATAAAACCGCCTTCCCAAATGGGGGTACATAAGTAAATGGTGGAAATTAAGAATTTTGGTGCTATTCTGCACTGTCTGCCACTTTGTACCCAGATGAAAGAAAGCCTTGGATTTTTAAAGGGACACTATAGTCACCTGAACAACTTCAGCTTAATGAGGTTGTTCAGGTGAGAACTATAGCTCCCTGTAGCATTTCTCATGTAAACACTGTATTTTCTGAGAAAATACAGTGTTTACATTCAAAGCTAGGAACACCTCCAGTTGCAGTCACTCAGAGTGAACCAGAGGGACTTCGGAGTTGATGGAGGCATAATATGCCTCCATCCACTCAGATCTGCTGTGCACGAGCATCCCGTGCTTCAGTATCTCCTCCCACTGCATGCAGACACTGAACTTTCCTCACAGAGATTCATTGATTCAATTCAACTCTATGAGGAGATGCTGATTGGCCAGGGCTGTGTTTGAATCATGCTGGCTCTGCCCCTGATCTGCCTCCTTGTCAGTCTCAGCCAATCCTATGGGGAAGCACTGTGATTGGCTCAGGCTATCACATGTCAGCAGACTGCTTGTTTTTCCTGAGTCTAACAGCATGCAGATTTACAGCTTCTGGCTTGAATACAGTAAGATTTTTACTATATCTATGGAGGCATGAGGGGCCCAGGGAGGCTAGATGGTCGTGTTAACACTATATGGTCAGGAATACATCTAGTTGCACTGGTGACTATAGTGTCCCTTTAATTTGTCTAGCAAAAGGATCACTCCATGCACCATGACCTCTTTAGTGATTTGAAGTGGTGATGGTGCCTGGAGTCTGCGTTTTCAGTGTTTCAGTATGGACAAGAGTTTCAGACTGGCTAGTGAAGCGAGAAGTCAGCTGACATTCTTGGCCAATGAACACTAACTGGATCGGCTTACGCAGCTCCGCAAGAGACCGAAGCGTGTCACCAACACTATACTGAGCATCGGAGCCCGGCGATGGCCCATGCAAGATGTCAAACCGTTGCTTAAGATTACCGGGCCGTAGTGGTTTTGCTGCTTAGAGTAAAGCCTTTAAAGCTAAGCTGTCACGTTTCTAATAGTGACAGTGCCTCAACTACTCACCTCTGTAAATGTTTTTGAAGCACTGCAAAGAACTGTGGGGCTTAAAGTAATTTGCATTCTTTGCCCTCGCTGTGCCACGGTAGCCTGACACACAAGTTTGTTTGTCTTGTTATTTTATTTTAATTTTATTTTTTTAAAAGCACAACATGATTGCAGACACAAGCTGATTGCAGGTGCTCTGTGGATGCTTTTAGAATGATTTTCAGTTTCGTGATGACATTTGACACATTTGGCACTACACATGATCATGGCCACCGTTCAGGCTTTTTCACCATCAAGAATCTTTCAGAGTAACTGAATGAAGTTGTTATGGTGTCAGGAGAAGTGTTAAATCCAGCGCTGGTTAGCTCTGCTCCCCTCCTTCCACTTTTGATAAAGGCTTTAATCAGAAAACCTCAAAATGAATCGTCACTGATTGCCCGAGAGCATCAGCTGACCCTCTAAGCCAATCAGTATCTCCTCAGTCATAAAACCACTTTTTATTAATTAAATGCGGTGCTACTTATTGACCTAGAGCTTCAGATCATGCTCTCAGCCAATCAGCGGCACCCATATCAGAGGCTTGACAAAAGCGAAAGGAGAAGGAGAAGGGCAGCTAACTGGCACTGGATTCAACACTTTGTGGTTAAATTGTTTAAGGATTTAACCCCTAAATGTAAGCTGACACCAGGACCTTCTGGCACCATAACAACTTAATTCTGATTAAGTTGTTACGGTGCCCATAGTGTTTCTTTAAGCCATTGCTTGATATGTATCTGTATCTGCTCAAAAAAAAAAACTGCTACTCTGAGGTGGTCTTGTCCGTATTTGCAATTCATGTTAATAAAACTAAAAATTTAATTTTGTAATGATCATCCTTTCGGTAAATCAAGTATTTTGTGAATTCTGTTTGAGAAACTTTCTCACTGTTGATCAGAAAACTGAGAGATCAGATGTTAACAAACACAGACCGAGTCCAGTTAATTTTCCGCAATTATTCCACCCTAAACTCTGTTGGTTTACAAAGTGAGAGCCAAAAGTAAAGTGGGGAAAAAAGAAAGTTAAACAGACAAACTATGTTTTTATTGGAAAAATTACGGAAAGATTGATAAATGTCTTTTGTTGTAAAATTAGAGTAAAATTGTTTTTTAAAAATATTATACCAAGCCAATGCAAGTTGCTATTTTGCAGCATTGATTTTTTAATATTATTATGAAAGACTATTATAATTGAAACATTGTGTTACATGATATATATTTTATTATCATTATTGTTAATATTACTTTTTTTTTTGACAGTTTGTTTTCCGTTGCATCTAGTCTGTACACACATGTCTGATCTCACCAAATCTTCCGTTTTTGGAATAACCAAGATGGCAGAACGCCCACCTGTAAAAAAAAAAATACACTTTCTCCTACCTGCTATTGACTGTTGCCTGGGGCACACGGGATATAGTTAATTTCTCATGTTGTGCTTCACTTTTGTTTGTAATTCTAATAGAGAAGGAAATCCGAATTGTGCCTGGGGCAGACACAGGTGGCTGTCGGCGATGGCCAGTCTGTTCCTTTTTATTCTGTGGGAGCTGGCTGGGTTAGGACGAATGGCTGGTCTGCTCGGATCTTTGGATAATAGTGACTCTGTTTGCAGTAACGGATTTCCTATTCGGATGTGCATGCACGTGTCAAGAATTTAAGTGTTGCCTGGCTACACTTAAAATATGAAACTTGAACTAATCTGAGGGGGGGTGAATGACTCGTGAGACCTTGCTAATGATATTGATTCTCGAGGTCTTATCTTCACAAATGGCAACATACACTCGAAATATCAGGCGAAGAATACATATTATAGCCATGATGTTGGGCTGCAAAGCACAGTGTGTGATGTAAATCTACAAAAATATCAATTCAGCAAATTTGTTTATTATAAAATTAATAAGTTCTAGCGGACATTGCGCATGTTGCATCACCTAAGAGTTCAAAGGACAAGTTCCTATTTCCTGCGTAGTGGATTGCTGGGAGAAACTCTACAAACCACAGAATTTGATTGGTTAGTCGGTCTGATATGCCCAAGATTAAGAGCGGCATGAAACACATTAGGCGGTTTGTGAGGGGCGATTTTTCAGCTATTTTTATACTTTGCTGGAATCATTTTAGAATTGGATTCTCCTTCTGGTAAAAGGGAATATTTCCCTAGACCATGTGTATTCTGCACATATGTGCGTTTTACAGACCTCAGCAGTGAGCAGATGAGAATCACAGAATCCTATTCCCCGCTGGCTAAGCTCATCATATTATGGGATTTCATGTGATAAGGCCGTGAGGTATATGGGCCATGATGGGAGCACCATCATCGCCCTGGAGTTCTCTGGTGCCCCTTGGCCGCTCTTCCAGATGAGTTGCCCTGCAGTTTCTTCTGTTATGGAGCTCCCGCCTGGTCTCTGTGTATCTCGTTAAATGTTGCATTCAGCTCCAATTAAAGGAGCCCTTGTAATGGGAAATGGAATCACAGCAGATCGGAGTTATTTCTGGATATCCCTTTCCTGTATTTTTAGGTCCTGGCTGAGTCCAGTGGTGGCTGCGTTTTCTTCTCACTTACGGATCAAAATCAACATTTTTTTTGGCAGCTCTCCCCGTCTACCTTGTTTGTTCCTTTTGTGCTGCCTGAGCTGTTATTCTTTGTTAGCGAATTGCAAACTAGCTAATTATGGCTTTTTTCCCCCCTCCACTTCCAGTGTTTGGGAATGTGAACCTAAATCGTAAAGAGGATGAAATAAATTGATGTGGATAAAGCACAAATCCGTGCTCTGTATAGGAGTATTTATACATATAACTATGTGTCTGTGTGAACCGTACATATATTTTGTGTGTGTTTTAATATATATGTCAAGCCATTTCAGCAAACCATGTGTAGATGGCTGTGCTAAACAGTAGCTGGCTATGCCTATAGGCACACTTCTGTACGATTGCTTTTCTAGACACCGATAATGAGATTTATAAATCTATAATTTATGTGTATGTAACACTGCGCATACTTTCACCTCTGTGATGAACAAGGTGCTAATGAAGGAGTTTCTCCACGTCCAGTCCTGTAACAGTACATTAATCATTTACTGCTTACAGTGCATTAAAGCGACACCAAAACAACTTTAGCTTAATGAAGCAGTTTTGGTGTATAGATCATACCCCTGCAGTCTCACTGGTCAATTCTCTGCCATTTAGGCGTTAAATCACTGTTGTTTCTGCCCATGCAGCCCTGGCCACACCTTCCCTGGCTGTGACTGACACATCCTGCATAGTATGATAAACTGGTTTTATTTTCAATCAGATGTTAACTTGCTTCAGAAGTTTTTATCTCCTGCTCTGTATATTGAACTTTAATCACATAGTTAAGTCTAGCAAGATATTAATAGAACAGGCGATAAGAAATTTGAAATTAAAGAGACTGTGCAATAAAGGAAGTGTAAACATTAGATCTCGCTTTACAGGAAGTGTTTAAGAAGGCTGTGGAAGTCACAAACTGCTTCTTTAAGGCAGACATTCCCAGTCTCCTGGTAGTGCTGAGAGATTCCCGCATGCTGAGTGCAGCTCCCTGACACCTGCAAGTCATACACAAAATCCCAGAAATCACACACACAATATGATGTGTGTGTGTGTGTGATTTCCATTATAGTGTGTATGATTTGCGACCCCAAACACCCTGATATTACCCTCTAATCAGGGGGTCCATCATGTGATAGCCTTTTAAGAGCCGACCGAGACCCTGTGATATCTTCCTGCAGGGAGGAAGTGACAGCTACTTCCTCCATACTTCACAGAGAGCTGCCCGCCCGGGAGGACTGGAGGGAGGAGGTAGCAGCATGGAGGTAGGAGGCAGCATAGAGGTACAGGAGAGGCTGGAGTGAGCTGCTGCTGCATGCTCACTCCCATCAGCCTCAGCCAGAACTCCAAGCACGCCACCCTACTGGACAGAAAGGTAAGCTAACAGGAGGGTGGGTGAGTGTCAGTGTGTATATCTGAGTGTATGCATCAGTGTGTATCTGAGTGTATGTGCCAGTTTGTGTGTTTGTGTCAGTGTGTATCTGAGTGTATGTGCCAGTGTGCGTATCTGAGTGCCAGTGTGTGTGTTTGTGTTAGTGTGTATATCTGAGTGTAAGTGTCTGTGTGTATCTGAGTGTATGTGCCAGTGTGTGTATCTGAGTGCCAGTGTGTGTGTTTGTGTCAGTGTGTATCTGAGTGTATGTGTCAGTGACTATATGAGTGTATGTGCCAGTGTGTCAGTCTGTATATCTGAGTGTATGTATCGGAGTGTATGTGTTAGTGTGTGTCAGTGTGTGTATCTCAATGTTTGTGCCAGTGTGTGTTTCAGTGTGTGTCAGTGTGTATGTGCCAGAGTCTGTGTATGCGCAGGTACGTGTGTGTGTGTGTGTGTGCTGGGGAGGTTGAGCGTATGGGGAGGGTGAAGGGGGGGAGGAGGGAAGAGGTCAGTATCTTATGAAGATACCACCCTGAAATGCATTTTTGCATGTTGGGATGTCTGTTAAGGTAAAATAGTTTTGCTGACTATAGTGCCCTTTGAGCACATAGGTGTAAGGATATAAGGGATGTGGACCAAAATGGGACTTCCCCCTCTCCTGGTCACTTGAAAGGTGTGTATGTCTGTGCAATTATCGCGAAATCCTTAAAATTCCTGGAATTAATGGGTGGAACTGTAGACAATGGCAATTGTATTGTGCTAAAACAAATTATTCCGCCTTGTTTCAACAATAAATGCCGTATTAATGGAAGTTTGGTATTGTTTTTTTTTTGTCTGCTGCTGTTTCTGATAAGATCTATGCGTACATGAAACTTGCAAGTGGTGCAGATTTTCACACACCTGTCCCTGGGAGAGTCTGTATTGACTTGTTCAAATACAAAACACACAAGTGAAGCTTCTAGGCAGGTTAAAAGACGCATTAATGGATCAGTTGGCTTCCACAGTAGATTCTTGTCGGTTATTTCATGAATGAAACTACTTGTAACTCCTGAATTCCATATCCCAAAATACTCTGCTGGCAGGAATTTATTGATCACATAGCACTGGTGATTTAATGCAGTAGGTGTCCGTTTTGCTTGATAAATGTAGCCCCTTTTTTTAACTCTGTAAAAGTTGTATACCTTTAATAAAATAGCCAGGGTACTCTAAAATCAATTAATATTTTTGCTTAAGCATTTTCCCCTTTCATAGACTGTTCCGTTCTGTTATAAATTCAATCTTTGTTTCCCTATTACGTTACATGACATCTCATTAGCTGTACCGTCTTAGAAGCTAGAGGGTTAATAATTTATGACTTTGCCATTAACCCATAATGTGCTATTCTCCGTCAGTCGGAGAGCATGTAAAATTGGACAGCTTTATGTAAAAACAGATGACTGTTCGATGGCAGCATTTTCTAAATGTCAGATTTAAGCAGACGAGCTCCTGCATCATCGCTAGTTAAGTTGGGGATGCACGCGACCGTTCTGAACATCCAATCCGATCAGATGGACCTGGAGGGTTTCAATAGCGAATCCAGAGCCCATATTGATTTCTTTTAGAGAGAGAGAGAGATGAGAAAACACATTGTAGCAGGCAAGTTAATCTCACCAGTGTGTTTTAATGCACTCATGAGATCATAAGAGCCTGGGTAATTGCCAGTTGAGTCCCCAAGTGGTTACAAGTCTACACAAACCGATATGGAATGGCTTTGCTATAATTATCTTTCCCTTTGCAGAGTATAAAATTATCCCTTCTGCAGTGCGAAAGCAGTGCTGATTGACCGTGAAAAGGAAGTCGGCAGTGATATGTTTCCGATAAATACTAAATACTTTATTAACTACAATCCCCCCGTCTGGTGAACGGTTGTGTTGGATAAAAGTACATTTTCCAGGCTCACGTGCTGCATCTCCTTCAAAAATACTTCATTATATGATGTATTGAGAAAAGGGAGCAGACAAACCTTTTAGTTATGGAGTTTCTGAATCGTATAGAATTAAAAGAAAATCATTTTCCCGAGGGTTAGCTGGATAATAGCTGTTGATGACTGAGCTGGGACTATTGGAGACCGGACAAATGGAATTGACAGGACTGTATGGAAAATATAAGTCCATCTGTATCCTCTTTGAGTCCATCACTCCTAACTTATATATGTACATTTATTTATTTTTACTTTTGGTGCCCTTGTAGCTTGCTCCCCCTCCCATTGCTTTTCAAAACCCTGTTAAATTAAGTAAAAACGTACCTTGAATCCAGTGTTCTCCTCCATCATTTGAATGCTCTGTGCGTTGTCACACTGCGTCACTTCTTTCCTCTCCAATGTCCAGTCAAAAGCTTCTTCTGTTTTCTCTGGATCAGAGCATGTGTATGCTGAGGGTGGGAGCCCTATGTCCCAATGCAGTAAAGCCAGCTCTCCGACTATAGGGACACTATAGTCACCAGAATCACTACAGCTTAGTGTCTATTGCAAGTTCTGCAGTCATAGCACTGTAAGAGAAAAGCAGTGTTTACATTGCGGCCTAGTATGACCTCTTGTAGCAGTCACTCAGATGGCTACTAGAGGTTTTTCCTAGTGCGGTGCTTCACAATGTGCTGAACATTCCTTATTGAGATGTATTGATTCAATGTATCTCTACGAGGAGATTCTATTTGGCACAGAGCAGCATTTTGCAGCGCATGCGCAATAGCCTCCCAATGCATTGTATTGGCTGAGGGCATCAAGACTGATGATCTCAACCATGGAGCCGGGACCAGTCGCGGCAAGACAGACGTGGCGGTAGAGAAAAGGTAATTAGGATAAGAAGTGGACTGATGACCTAAATAGCCACTCCAGCACTGTAGTGCCAGGAAAACATGTCTGTATTCCTGAAACTATGGTGTTCCTTTAATCTTGTCCAGGCTGGGCTGACATTGGCTCTACAAATCCTTTAGTACATTCTGCTGTCAGTATGTGTGGAGTAAAAGCCCCCAAGACAGTATCTGCTCTTTTGCAAACATTGGGCATTAAAGTAAGATTTGTGATTTCTCCTCCTCTTCTCCACTCGAGCCCCTAGCGTAGCTCACAACGTAGACCAGTATACTGCTGTACAGAGGTTGAAAATCACAGTATGTGGGATTTGGGTTACAGCGACTTTGTCACCAGTTGATCGAGTTGTCCTGTATTGTTATATTGCGAAGTTCTGTCCCACTACAGATGAGTGGTATAATAATAAGGCATGGTGTTTTTTTTTTTTTTTTATATAATTTATCATTTTATTGTGAAATTAACTCACAAATTTACTGGTGTTTAGGTGATAGGTCAAAACATAATGCGTTGTCAGTTGTATTCCAAGAGGCTAAAAGACATAAGGTTAAAATATCCACTTAACTCTAAATTTTTGTAAACAGAAAACCAAATGGAAAAATTTGTTTAAAAAAAAAAAAAAAAATGTGAACAAATAAAAAATGTAAAAACTGCTCATCTTGCAAAGTTCTCAAACTTTCAATTCACTACAATTCGGTGCAAATAACCCCTTTGGGAAGAAATGGCATGTTTTAACCCCCCTCCAGTCCTGATAGGTCTGTGAAAGGGTTAATAGTTTATGGCAAGGTGTCTGGGATGTCTGTTCTCAAGGAGTGTGCTGAATCATTGACAATTGGGAGTTTGTTCCATATAATGAGAAGTCAGGGCCTGCCGGCGGCGAGGGGAGCAAGAGATGATTACAGAGGGCTTTTTTAGTCCGTTAAAAAAAAAAATGTTAAATTAGAGGGAATGGTTTCAGAGTGATGTCATCCCGGGAGCATGGCTTATTTCTGGCCTGGCGATCGCTCCTGCTCTATGAGTTACAAGAATAAATATGGTGCTTTTTAATATTATCCAGTAGGCATAGCTTTGTTCTCTGCATTTTTGGGTGGAAACACATAGACTAAAGAATGCCAGTTCAACATCACCTTCCCTCAGTCTCAACTTTCAAATCAATGAAATAGAGAGAGGCGGTGCGCATATGTTTGATTTAAGTATTATTAAGGGATCACATTTTTATTTTAAGTGATAGTGTGTTGGTCTGACTTATGCTGGCACGTGCGCACTGGCTAACTCACAGAAACATAAAAACATTGGTCAACACAATAAGCACAAGTATTATAGCCCTGCGAGTACAGCTGCTGTCCGAAGTCACACAATCGGACGTACAGACTGTCTCACTCGATAGTACAACAATGTGTGGACTAGGTAGGATCCCACGAGACCCTTAAACCCACAGAGCAGTGTTAATTTTGTCGACTAACAATTTTAGTTGCCTAAATATTTGAGATTTAGTCGACTAAAACTAGATTAAAACTGAAACAATTCAGATGATTAAAATACGACTAAAACTAAAATGGCTTTTTGGTCAAAAGACTATGACTAAAACTAAATTGAAATTTGCCACTAAAATGAACACTGCATTGGGGCTGTGGAAGGGACAAAGGTGATTGACCAGGGCTTAGAAGAGAGAAACCTAGAGGGGCTGGGAGGACACAAAGAGACATAGAGGGGCTTGAGAAGAAGGGACAAACGAGACAGATCAGGGCTTGGAAGAGAGACACCTAGAGGAACTGGGCGGACACAAAGAGAGACAGAGGGACTGGAGAAAAAGGGACAAACGAGACAGAGGCTTTAACTAAAGCCATTAGATTTTAGTTGTGTCAACTAAAATCGACTGGAGACTTAGTCGACTAAAACTATAACAATTCAGATGACTAAAATGGCTTTTTAGTCAAAAGACTATTACTAAAACTAAATTGAAATTTGCTGCCAAAATTAACTGCCACAGACATAATTTGTAATGGCTCTGGGATTAAACTAATGTTGACCGATTAACTCCATTTTTTTTTTGGTCAACTTTTGTCCCTGCTTTGTCTAATGCTATTTTTGTATTGAGTTGGAATTTCACTGATATTTCAACACAGACCGGACCAGTATTTCACAAAGATTATCTCTTTATGAAATACCGAAAAGTGACCATTCCACTTTAATGTTTCACTCTTTTTTATTTTTATAGATTGACACTTCACACACAAAGCCAACTGGGTCTCTCACACCTCCCAAATTGTGGATATAATTCCTCCATCATTGGTACAAATTTCAGTTTAGATCCTTGGACAATGACAGGCAATGGTGTCTATACACATTTTAAAATCTGACCTTTACGCACCTTAGATTTCTAGAGAATGAATCCGAATAATGTAACAAGAATTGCTTCAACGTACCCAATCCTTTCATTCCATTCTGAGAATATTACAATAAGATAGATATCTGCGTAATACGTCTCTGTCACCTAATGTGATGTAATTGCTTTATTCCAAAGTAAAATAACAGGCTTAGTGTCAAGCAAAACCACCACTTTCTCAGCCTTTCATTATCTGGATTTTTTTTCCTTTTGTGCTTAAACAAGAGAACAAAAAAAGCAATCGATGACTTTTTAAGTAGATGTCACTGGATTACTGTAGTTAAGTAAAACCAGGTGTAATTTTACTGTACATGTAGTAAATGAGAGGGTCTTTGTGTCTCACGCTGTCTTACGTATGAAACCCCTCTTTAATGGTTACAAAGTTTATATGTATAGCACACGCATTCAGAAAAGGTGTTCTAAGTTTTGGTATTTTCAATAGGCCGAGGGAGGTGGAATTACTCGCACTTCCTCTTGTATCTCACTTGAGGTGGCTTGCCGTTCTTAAGTCACTTTTTCTGTCAAGATAACGTAACTTTGATATGCCTGTATATAGTTTTTCTATATTCGGAGTGTCTTTTACAGACGTCTTTTATAGACGATAAGTGTGTTTTAGCTTGCTTCTTTTGAACTTGCTGTTGAATTTGGTTACTGTTGGTGTCATCATATATCGCCGCTCCGTTTATTTTCATAGGGGATTTTCTTCAATAATTTTGAGTTTGAAAAAAATTTTTTTTGTTTAATTCATTTTATGTATTTAAAGGGACACTACAGTCACCCGAACAACTACAGCTTATTGTATTTGTTCTGGTGAGTAGAATCACTACCGTCAGGGTTTTGCTATAAACACTGTGTTTCAGACATTACAGCCTAGGGATAACTCCGCTGGCCACTCCTCAGATGGATGCTAGAGATGCTTCCTGGGGCAGTGCTGCACAGTGTGACTGACATTGTGTCTCCACCCTCTGCATGGAGACTCTGAACTTTCATTAATAGAGATGCATTGATCCAATGTATCTTTATGAGGATGTGCTGTTTTGCCCTGTCTCCATCCCGCATCCTGGATGGTTTCAGTTAATCCAATGCTTTCCCAATTGAGACATGTATAAAATATACATACACTGTATACCTACTGCACTTACTGTATCTCCCTCTACTATAATGTAACCTGTAAAGTGCTGAGTACATCTGTTAGCGCTATATAAATAAAATATACATACACTGTATACCTACTGCAGTTACTGTACCTCCCTCTACTGTAATGTAACCTGTAAAGTGCTGAGTACACCTGTTAGCGCTATATAAATAAAATATACATACACTGTATACCTACTGCACTCACTGTACCTCCCTCTACTGTAATGTAACATGTAAAGTGCTGAGTACACCTGTTAGTGCTATATAAATAAAATATATATACACTGTATACCTACTGCACTTACTGTACCTCCCTCTACTGTAATGTAACCTGTAAAGTGCTGAGTACACCTGTTAGCTCTCTATAAATATAATATACATACACTGTATACTTGCTGTACCTCCCACTACTGTAATGTAACCTGTAAAGTGCCGAGTACACCTGTTAGCTCTATATAAATAAAATATACACTGTATACCTACCGCACTTACTTTACCTCCCTCTACTGTAATGTAACCTGTAAAGTGCTGAGTAAACGTTCTTAGCGCTATATAAATATCCAGTTTATACACGGTGTACATTCTCTGCCCTCCACAGCTAGTTTTATATCAGATAATTTGATGGCTCTGGGAGTGAATACAGAAATTAGTCCTTTCCTTTGAAATGTCAAATCATTCGTATCGAGTTTAACAAATTAGATGTGATTTTTTTTTTAAATTTTTTTTTTTTTTTGGTGTAAATTCTGATGTAAATTACCGAGGAATATTTTGTAGACGTCGAGATCCATCGAAAGTGTTAGCAAGATCTGAGCATTCTATACGGAACTGTTTTATTAAGTATTCTGTGTTCAGATGTCATTTCATGGGAATCATTCGTTAAATAGCTGCTCTGATCACCAAAAGACTCCTGGGTTGGAGGCTGTTAATGTCGATTATGGTCTAGTAAATTGCAGGGCGCTGGACATCCAGGAATAATCTAATCAAACGAGGCTCTCAGCGGAGCACATGTGAGAGATCTTGTTTAATTACATTGGTATCTGCTGAAATTTGCCTCACATTGCTATGGGGGTTGGGGGAATAAACCCAGGGCAGAATTAAAAAAATGTAGGCCAAAATAGACACATTGGAAAAATGATCCAAGTCAGCTATCATGTCTGCCTACTTAGGGCTAAAATTTGATTTCCCAACAGTGGTTGGAGACCTGCCTTTTTGGTGCAACTATATAACCTAAACTGCAACCTTACCCAAAGTATTACATTATCTTTAAAGGAACATTCCAAGCATATGTAACCACTACAGTGCACTGCCACCTCTGCCTCCCACCTCTCTAGCCCCCATTACAATTAGTCAACCTGTTTGCTTAAGGTTTGATTCCTTACCTGGATCCACTGGGCGCTGGTCACTGAATCTGTGGAGAGCCAGAAGTACAGTGGCAGTCCTAAGCTAAACACTCATGTGAATTGCCAGCTCATTGGCTGAGAGTGCCAATTGGTCGATCCTCTCAACCAATGAGCTTAGTCCTGCACCATCGCTCAAAGTAGAGTGCTTTGGTCTTTCATAGAGTCTGAGACTGGTCCAAAATTCAGAGTAGGGTTTGAGGAGACAAGAACTTTTTTTTATTAATGAACCAGTTTTAATATTACATACAATGAATGCTACGTATGACGATTTGTTTGACTAGGTACGGAAAAGGACATCTTTTAAATGAGCTTCGTTTGCCGCCTCACATTGGACTTGTTTAATTGCATTGTTTGTAACACTAGTTAATGTTTGAGGGTCTAGCACTCGGAGGTCTGCACAGATATTCTCCTTAAGCAGCTCAAGTGTACACGGTTTGTTCATGTACACACGCTCCTTCAGATATCCCCACACAAAGTAATAAGGAGCTGAAAGGTCGGGCGAGCATGGTGGCAAGTTAATCTGAGAATTTCTTAAAATTGTTCCACTCGCTGAACAGTTATCTCGGTAGGTCCATGGCCCTGACAGTAGCCCCATCCTCTTGTAAACACGTTTCAGGACAGTTTTCCTCTTTGCGTCAAAATAAACGACCGGCCATTTTGAAAATAAAAATCCACTTGTACCTGCAACAAAAACAATTGAACTACTAACTAAAAGTTATTTACCTGTCAAATCCTACTCTGAATTTTGGCCCACCATGTATTGTCCAAAGGCAAAACCTAATCAGTAAAAAATTACCCTTTTTTCTTCTTCTTTAAATTATCACCGTTTTGCCCCCATTCCATTTTCGTCCATTATACAGTGTGTCTGTGTCATCGTATAACGCTCCTTTAAGTCACGCAGAGCTTTTATTCAGCTCCGCTTACAAGCTTAATAGATGACAAGAGTCTGCATTGATCAAAATAGTCAGACTTTGCTGTTTTTTGTCCAACAGAGCGCAGTCGGCGCAGTTGGTGGGATTGTCTCTTTACAGCAAAGGTTTCTGTGCTCATTAAGTATTAATGCCTCGTGGATAGCTGGAAGTTGGAATTCTGTGCAGCTCTCGCCGTGGCCTTGAAAAGATTTGCTTGCAGCCATTCCCTGTCTGTGGGTTCACCCTGTGTGTCTTTGAACTCGCCTCACCCTCTCTTCTGCCTGAAATCAATATACATATTGGAAGCATCCCCTCTCCCAGCTGCCAAACCCGTTTAATCCTCTTTCACTTAGTGTTTTCGTTAGACATCTTCATTGCCAGGGGGAACGCAGTTGGGGATATTTCATAAAAAAAATGTTGTATAATCATATTTTAAGTCTAAACACAGCAAATTCAGATGCAGGGAGGAACATATTGATCCAGTTTAAGTAGGAATGAACACCTTTATTTTGTCAAGTCGTGGGAAGAAGTCCTGTCCATCCGTTTAATGACATGGACCACAGATGTTATCCTGTAGACCTCTGGCAGTGGATAAGTTAAGCTGTCTGTACTAGTTTGTCATAGGTCATCAAAGGATCTTATCACCTATAAATGCATTTTTTAAATAAAATTTTTAAATTTTCTTAACAAAATGCATAGACTTAAAGTACATAGCTTTTATTAAAACTTTTTGAGTCCCTTAAAGGAAGACTCCAAAGACCAAAACCACTAAAGTAGTGGTCAGTGGTGGAACTGCTGTAGAGAGGGCCCTACTGCAAGAATTTGGGGGGCATGGCGGGGTGGAGCATCTCTAGCACAAGCATGGCCCAAAGGTAGATCCCCATCTGTTGTACAATTCCCACAATGCTTTTCCAGCTGGGGATCTACCATCCTTGCAGAGCTGTATTTGTGGCAGTGTTTGTGTATGAATGTAAGCATGTTTTTGTGGGTTTAAATGTAGTGTTGGCATTTGAAAGCAGAGCGATACTTTTATGTTTGTATGTAGAGTTTAGATATATGCACTGCCCTGCACACGCGCACGCTCACACGCGCACACTTACTCACACGCGCACGTACACACTCTCACTCACACATGTGCACACTCACACAGATACCACATATATACACAGATCACAATTTACATATTTTAGCGATTTTCCCCTCTGTTATTGGCTGTGTGTGAACAACTCTTAGCAGGATTTACCTGCTCTTCAAACCGTAAAGGAGAGGCAGGGACCGGTGTTTGGAGTACCCCAGGTAAGAAGGCAAACCGTTAGCTAATGGTTTGACTACTTGCACTGGGAGAAAGAGGAGTAGGGATTGTGAACAGCACGCTGATGTGGTTATGGTGTTTGGAGTTTTCCTTTAACATGAGGGAAGAGGGCATGACATTTTTCAATTGTCCTCAGGCAACCCAAAGGATTTAGAACTTGGAGCTATGACCTAGGGGATGTTGCCATGGTGACTGCTATACTTTTATAACTTTGTACTACTTTTCTGATTGTAACACTTTGATGAATCTCCCTGTTGCATATTAAAAATAACAAATCTTCAAGTATGTCAATTTTAAGCGGCATGGGAGCTACAGCGTATTAATGAGTATCGCAGTAAATGAAAGCGGTTTGGACTGTGCATCACTTGTAGGGATATACTCTGTGTCATCATCTCTCCTAATTGGAGTGGGAGTTTTTCAGTGAGTCTGTAATGAATTAGTCTGAAACGGTCTCTCTAGAGCCAGATGCTTTTACAACAACGCTCTTATCTGGAAATGCATCAGAAATTAAAGGGTCTTGGCTTATAATACTGGATGATGTGTATTCAACCCCTCTTCCCTTAGTTCCCATGTACGAAGGTCAAGCACATAGTTTATACGCTCGGTTTTAACCCTTTTATCTCTGGAAAGGAGAATGGCAGAGTTATATGTACCTTTCAGGCTTCCTTTTAAACCGTTTTAAATGCTCACTATCCCCAGCCAATAAGATCAAGCTCTTTCGTCTGTTGAGCGGATTAGCTGGGAGTCTGGGAAAGTTTCAGAATTATGTCACAAAGAGGGTTGTAGAAAAATATTATCTGGTAAAATGTTTAAACTAGATAAATATTATTTTATATTTATATTAAATTAATGTGGTTAAACGCCAGTGGGACTTTACTGAATAAATGTTTTTCCACATTTTCTATAGTAAAACTGCATGTCTTGAAGATATAATTTATATTAAAATATACAGTTTGTATAACAAATGTAATGGGATATTTAAAGAGACAGAAATGGGGACTTATGTTTGAAATGTGTGGGCGATCCCTAAAATGCTTGGCACTAAACATTTTTTATTCATGTCAATATTTTCATTGCTTACATTTTACTTTGAACATTTTGGGATTGTACAGATCAGAGAGCTCTGCTTTATAAAGATCTTTGTGCACTCCATTTGCTATGATTTTTATACACTATTCGAGATGTTACTCCAACCAAATAAACAGTGTTTTACAAAAACGCTGTTTTTGGTCAGAATAACCTTGACCTGCTGACGACAGACTCCAACTATGCATAGAATTTATATTAGCCAGCCCGGAACTCTCTTACGTGATAAAATAATGACACCCCTATGATGCTGCCGGAGGTGGTTAAAAACACATATGTCCAGCTTTTCATGGTGAAACACTGCACATACAGTCTCCAATCTCCATGACCAAATCACTGAAGTGATCATGGTGCTTGGATTAATTTAGAAGACATTTCAGGGAAGCGTTCACAAACCTCTGCTTTACTCCCCTGTCAATCATATAAGCTCTGCCTTTTGCACCTGGCAGTCAGCGATGTTACTGTTGTTCCTCTTCCGATGGAATGTGTGCTTTGGCAATGCCAGGATTCATCTGGATTGTGATATTAATGGCTGAACCATTAATATATATTTAAAAGAAAACAGGAAAAAAAAAAGTTAACAAAAATGATTGATGAATTTCAATATTTTATTTGGTGATGTAATTTCCAGAAAAGTAACGGTTCCCCTTTAAGAAACCATATTTTTAGCACTGACCCTGTGCACTAATACAGTAAGATTTATCCTCATGTATAATGTATGTTCCTTCTGCCCACAGGCCGTTCACCCCTCGGGCCTTGAATATTTCAGTCTTCCAAGACATCCAGCTAAGATCACGCTTTGATGTGAGCTCTTTTCTTTATAATAAATGGCCCATCATCAAGGAATTTATTTCAATCCCCAGAAACAAGCCCTTTGAAATCTTTGAGTGGTGACTTAATCGTGCTGTACAGATGGACGGGATGGGGGTCTGTGTTTATATTCCTACTGTGTTACGGTTCTTTTCTGACATTGTTGTCACAGCTACAGTTACAATATGGCTCAGTTGCAGGAAGGACTATTAAAAAAAAAAAAAACACGCTACATTGTTCCTATGAGCCAGGAATCGTTGCGAACTGCATCATATTTTTATGATCGACTACCCACCGAAAAAATATATATATTTTTTCCCACCACAAATTTAATGCCTGAACACAGGTAGCCTAAGATCGGAGATGGCCAAAAAGTAGCTTTCTAACTTGTAGAAAGCTTCAAGATTCACCAAGAATCATGGGAGTTGTAGTTCATCAAGAGCTGATGGGAATGTTTAACCTTTGTCCATCTTTAATCGCTCAGTAGTTCCTACTTTTTAAGGCAAGCTAAGGAGAATGTGAAGAGCTGGTCTTCACACGTGTCTTTCATTACTTGATACATAGGGTGCGGGATGGAATCTGGGAGTTAAAATTGATAAAAGAAGGGGAAATTATTTGTTATACATGTGCTAGAATTTGGGAAGATAATAAACTGTGGACTAGGTTGACATCACAGCCCAGGTTGAATTTTAACATCTAAGGTCGGGATATTAACCCACTGTCCTGCTGTGGAATTATATAAACAAACATATTCAGGTCCAACATGGGTTGGTTATTTTTAATGTTTCTTCAAACCCTGGCCTGTTTTAAACAGTTTATAGATCATGCCTCTGCAGTCTCAATGCTCAATTATCTGCCATTTAGGAGTTAAATCACTTTGTTTATTAACCCTAGTCACACCTCCCTGCATGTGACTTGTACAGCCTTCCTAAACACTTCATGTAAAGAGTCATCTAATGTTTATCCTTCCTTTATTGCAAGTTCTATTTCATTTAGATTTTCTTATCCCCCACTATATTAATAGCTTGCTAGTCCCTGCAAGAGTCTCCTGTATGTGATTAAAGTTCAATTTACCGAGAAAAATAAAATTGTGTAAAGAACCACTATAGGCACCCAGACCACTGCAGCTTAATGAAGTGGTCTGGGTGCCAGGTCCATCTAGGGTTAACCCTGCCTGCTGTAAACATAGTTTACATATGGGTTAATCCAGCCTCTAGTGGCTGTCTCATTGACAGCCGCTAGAGGCGCTTCCGCGCTTCTCACTGTGATTTTTCACAGTGCGAAGACGCCAGCGTCAACAGGAAAGCATTGAGAATGCTTTTCTATGGACTGACTGAATGCGCGTGCGGCTCTTGCCGCGCATGCGCATTCAGCCGATGACGACCGAAGGAGGAGGAGAGTCCCCAGTGCCAGGCTTAACCCTTTCCTCCCCCTTCAGCCCGGCGGGAGGGCGGCCTAACACTATAGTGCCAGGAAAACGAGTTTGTATACCTGGTACTATAGTGGTCCTTTAAGGTAAATTACATCTGATTAAAAGTGAAACCAGAGCCAGAGGGGAGGTGTGGCAAGGGCTGCATGAACAGAAACAAAGTTATTTAACAACTAAATGATTTATACACTAAAACTGCTTCATTAAGCTAAAGTTGTTTAGGTGACTATAGTGTTCCTTTAACAAGGTTTATAGAATTTTCTTAAACTACCAATAACATGTGCCTTTTGGTTTTCACAGCACAGACATTACTTTTCAAGCTTAAATTAATTTGCTAAAACTGACCCATAAAGTGTGCTTGCTTGTTTTTCAATCAATGCTTTTTATTTAAAAAAAATAAATATAAAATGTTGGGTTTGAACGCCAATTAGTTATGTGTTGGGCAACACCAAAGTGTTAATAACTTCTCTGTCCCTATATTATTTTATCTGTTCTCTGATTGAGTTGTTATGGTGTCTGGAAGTCCTAGGCACTGTCTTACCTTATGGGATTTAGCTGTTTTTGAACAATTTAACCACAATTTAACCACAAAGAACTCTTGACGGTGTTTCCTATTCTACTGGCGCTGACTCTGAAGCGAAAGTCTTTCGTATGGGCACAAGATATAGACTGAGTGTCAATTGGTGCTTGTGACTTATCACTGGTTTTCCTTTGAGAAAATACTTTAGAAAGGTACATGCCTTGTTAAAACCTTTTGCTCAATTAGCAGCCAGTGAGAGGCTGAGAAAGTCCTCTAACGCTCTCCGCATTTCACTGGTGTCCAAAGTAAAGTCTTCTGGATTGCCGAGCGGAGGGGCACTGTCAAGAGGACTGTTTGAAAACAATTTAGCCCCATAAGATAAGACTCCGTCCAGGACCTCCAGACACCATATTGACTTCATTCAAATGAAGTGGTTATTGTGTCCGGAGTAGTCTGTTATTAAAATAAAAGCACAACTTGTAGCTAAATTGTAGTTACTATGTGGCTTTGCTAAAATCTCACTGGTGGCAGTTCTGCTCGAATTACTGCCATGGCATGTTTTAGCAAGAAGTAAAGATTATTGAGTGTATGTGCTTTATTGTATTTCGTAGAAAATATGACACTATAAAACGATAAAATACTCTTGAACTTTTATTTTTAAAGGCTTTATAGTGTACTCAATCCCTG
The DNA here is from genome assembly GCA_933207985.1 of Pelobates cultripes. NCBI lineage: Eukaryota > Metazoa > Chordata > Amphibia > Anura > Pelobatidae > Pelobates > Pelobates cultripes. The sequence goes on along the minus strand of OW240920.1, from coordinate 136,712,216 downwards.
CACATATATTATCATTTGTATTGGTAATGCGATTGTTGCTGTACAGCCTTGTTTGTGTATTTTCTAAGCGAGATACTCACAGCTTCCACCCAACGCCTTTGACTCTCGGCTCTGATAAGACACGCTGATGAGAAAGTGCTAGACGGGCATCAAGCTGGGGTTCGCCTTGTCCCACCCATAATGATAGCTTGTAAATTGTGTTATCGACATGAGACCTGTTTTAAATTTTTTTTATTTAATTATCTAAAAACACACAAAAATACTTCAAAGCAATGGGACTGAAAACCTAGCAACTAAACATTTATATTCATATATCTTGTATCTATACTCTGTATGTCTCATGCTACAACCCCATATAGAAATAGTTTCCTTTATATTAGATGATTTAATTTTTTTAATTGGGGTGCCTAGGAATGCGATACCCATCAGTCTCCGGGAGAACAGGTATGGTCCGGTGCCCCTAAGATTGATGGATCCTGCGTTGCACTGTGGTTTTTATTGCATGGTCTGTTAATTGAAATAACAGGCAGATGGTGTTATGATATGTATCACAATGAAAACTACAGTATAAAGGGCTCAAAGGGCTCCTGGAACAAGATCAACCAATTTTGTAGGTGATGATATTATCCAGTAAAGGTCAGTGTATTGGACCCAAACATTGCAGTGACTTGCGGATAATTGCATAGTTCAAATTGCAGCCTTAAAATAAGTATGTTTTTGCAAGCAGGCAGTGCAGCGTTGATTGTTGGGTTAGACGAAACATCTTGAACTGGTGGTCATAGGCCAGGGCAGTCATTAAACGTATAAATGACACGAACTACATCACTGGCATGCCCCTACGTGACACTGCCCCTTCAGTCCTCACGGTGGCAGTGAATATACAGTGAGTTTATACTGTGTATCAGTATATGTTACAAGAGACCAGAGAAACATCCCAGCAAAGACAGAATATTTGGCAACTGTGCACATGGAGATTCCTGCCCAGCACAAGACCATGCCCTCATCTCTGGATACATACCCCCCTCCCTCAGCTTAATTGCAGGTCTATCTGACCCTCACATAACTTCCTTCCACAGCCTGATTTCCAAACTTTCCAGCCCCATTACTGCTGCAAGAAAGTCTGATACCCACCCCAAGCTCATTATTACATTTCTAGATAGTCTGTCACACCCAAATTTTAGATAAGCAGAAACAGCAGGTGTACACACTGCCTCTTATCAGTACACCCCTGCACTTTCATAACCCCATAAACTTAATATTTACCCTTCCTACTCCTGTTTTTGATATTTCAGGGATTTTTTTTCCCTCCAAATTGACTTTTTCCTAGCTTAGCAATCAGGGCCGGACTGGCCCACCGGGATACCGGGAAATTTCCCGGTGGGCCGCGGTGATACCGGAGAAACTGACGGAAGCAAAGCACAGAGGGATGGACACAGGTTTCTTCAGGAAGGAAGAGATTCTTTATTGGATCACCGATCGGGACTCAGAGGGACTAATGTCACCAAAAATATAGCAAGTTCTGAGCCCTGAACAATAGTGCAGGCTCCCTATATAGGCACATAACTCCTCCCATATTAAGCTCCACCCGCACATTCTCTTGACCAATCATTACAAATAAGAATTAACTTCCTGCTTGACCGCATGGCTTGTCCAGCACAATGGAGGAGGGGAATACTACATCCTGTATTCTTGCACATGTTCCGTACACTACTGATCGTATCTTGCCTCGTGCAACCAAC